>CM060963.1:52250116-52965116 GCA_030765045.1 Tenodera sinensis | reverse complement strand
CTGTTTCTCGTTTCTTTCAAGCAAATTTAAGCTTTGACAACATGTTACTTAAGCTGAAAATATTGTCTCGTCTGTTACCCTCACGCAACTTTCTCTACTCTTGCCCTAACAATTAATACAAAATGTTATTTGCACTAACATCTTCGTGTTAGCTGAGATAAACGTTTTCACAAATTATCTCCCTGCTTATTTCCTTTTATGTGCAAGGGGGGATATTAGAGTAAGGAAGGCTTTGTGTACTGATCAAAAGCTACATGCAATTCCACTGAAAAAGCATTCACAAGGGAATTTTTTGGGTCCATCCACATCTCTTGACTTCGCATTTGTTTATGTTCCCAAAACTCAACTAAAATCATGGAAATATCTCCAAAAAATCCTACAGGCACACACACATACTCACACGTAAACACACACACACACACATACACCCCGCACACATGCACACAAATACACATGCACACCTACACACATGAATGCACAACCACACACACATACACACACACACACACACATGCACACACAAACAGACATACATACGCGCAAACACACGCACAAAACCGCATAAGCTTCATTTATAATTTCCTTAAATTAAGGACTTTATGTTAGCCAATGCATCACTTTTCACAAGGATACTCTACTCAGTTTTCTTTGTGAAATATCCGGGGTGTTTAAGAGGACACTTATTTATACATTTATTTTCTTATTTATAGTATCTTACAAGATTACTATGCTTGTTTAATCCTAGCAAGTAATATTTTCTAAATCGCACCAAAGAATAACGATACCACAATGCAGGAACAGTAAGCACCCGAGGAACGTAGCTGAATCATTGAACCATCAGCAATACAGGTTTCAAAGTAATGGGCAAATTTCAAACACTAAGTAATATCTCGCCTTATTATTAGTTTCTTTATTGACAAATTCGAGAGTTCTGGTCAAAGTAATTACTGCAATAACACATGTTAACATATATAATAACCCCTTTCAATCATACAGAAAATTCTTTTGACTTCATTTCTACATAAACACAAATATTAAAAATCTGATGTGTTACACTCACGTGACTTCTACCCTCTTGTACTTCCCATTCTTACAAAATCTTATTCCTATATCTTCTTCGTGTTAGTTGAGATAAACATTTGTACAAATTATCTTATTGCTTATTTCCTTGCAGGTGCAAGGAGAATGTTAGAATACTGCAGGCTTTTCTGCCATAGTCTAATGTTTAAAAGCTTTGAGATTCTGTTGTCTTTGCACACTTAAGATATAAAAAATGAACAACAATGATCCATTTCACGAAAGTTCTAAGTTTTTCCGAAACTCACACACATAACAAGGAATATCTCCGAAATGATTCACACTACAAGAAAATTTATTCAGTCGAAAATTGTGTATTTTAGCAAGATCTATATTCTCTATAGTATGATTTGGTCCATCTCTAACGGTTTACCAGTTATGCAAAAGTTGCCCAGAATAAATACGACTACAGGGGCTTCACCCAGAAAATTCAAGAAATTAATAAACGTATGACATTGTAATCAAATCGTTAGAGCAATTTCCAAGAAAGTCAAAATTTTCGAAAAATGTTCCATGTAAAGGGTAGTTAAGGGGGATATTTTCTTTTCAAATTCTTCGTGGCGCATCCTTGAAAGACATTAAACTTAAATACTAACTTTGGTTTAACCGACTTTTCGTTTTGAGTTATGCTGAGCACAGACTGACACACACACACACACACACACACACACACACACACATGCCTACACATACACACACACACATTAGACATGCACACACACGCACACATACACACACGAGCATACACACACATACACACACTCACACACGCGCAGACACCCACACTTACACACATACACTCACACACATGCACCCCAAGCACACACATACACGCACCTTTTTGTAAACCTGCTTTTTTGGATTCAGGGGGCCTCGAACATATATTTCCGGTGAAATCTTGACTTCGAATTTTTGGGTGGAGTACGTTACTTCCCCTATTGACCAGTAGAGAAAGTAAAAATAGAGGTTGCGACAACTGAGCATAAAAAATACACAACGCTAATTTCATTTCAATATATGAAACTCCTGATATTATTCTTTGTTATCAAATGATTAAAAATTGAAGAGACAGAATAATGAAAATTTCATTCATGTTACCCTTGCTATTGAATAAAGTTAGTGAATGAGACCTGATGCTCTGAAATTATTTATTTTTTCTCAAGTAGTAATAGATAAGGGGTTAATAAAATCTCAACAGGAACTTTTTGTCACTAGATGTAAGTTTATTTAATAAGTTTGCCGGTTTATAGCAGGTTTGTATAAAACAATTGTACTATTAAATCTTACAATCCAGAGGCTTTTAAGGGGAGAATATGTTTGGAAACAACTCAAAGAATGAGTGAAAACTGCGTACCAATATTCATTACAAATACAAACCAAAACGGATAAGTGGGGCTTGTAGACAGAATACAAAACGAGCTCTATGGTGTTAAAGGAAATTAAAGGCGCAAAACTCCTTATGTGACTTAATCCCTGGGAATGACTGATGGTAGCATGGAGATGGGAACAATAACAATGATAATGAATAGGAATCCCGCCAGCCTATATTTTAAACATTTTGTTCGGTGTTATTCATCTTTATTTTTTTTATTGAAGCATAACATTTCTTGTCATTTCTTACTGAACCTTCAGCATTCAGTTCATTGAATAAGAAAAGAGAATAAAGACATCTTTCAGATGTTCATACATTCATTTTAAATTACATTAAAGGTTGGCTTTGTCACTTTCATTATAAAACAAGCTATTATGTATATCATTTCACAGTATCCAAATATTGGAAAGAAAGCTAACTTCATAGTTTAGCCAATAGAAACAAAGTTCGGCGGGTGGGGGGTAGCTGTTTCTACTACGCAGCTGCACAGGTGTGCTGGGGGGAAAGCATTCTAACCTATAAAAGGGTACACCGGCCGCAGGAGTGATTGCAGTTCTAGAGGGCGAAACATCAGTTGGCATTTACACATCACTGCAACAATAACATACATTCCATAATGGCAGGTAAGCCCATTTTATTATACTTTAAAGAAACATTTTGGTGTCTTTCTACGAGTGAAAGTCATTAAATAGGAACAAAATACGCAGAAAAAAGTTTTTATATGTTAAATGGCATGTATTTCCTTACAATGGACTTGAAATTATCAGCTCATCATTCATTGCCTTTACACATTGAAAGATTAAGTCAAAGTGGAAATCCGAACTAACGATGAAATTGCCAAATGTAGGAAAACACGATAACTTTTTTTTCCCACTATTCATTAAATGTTTTCTTTTGTTGTTATTTTTATTATTATTCTTTTATTCTTTTGTAGGAAACATCGACAGGGCAAATGAATCTAACACGAGCATCAATGGCTCGCCCCCTGGACGTTGCACAACACGACTTGACAAAGTTACAATGCCAGTTAGGCCCAATAAATGCAGTTGTGATAGTTGTAAAAATATTTCATCACTGAAAAGTCTACTGGGGGAAATTCAAGGTAAGAATTATTAAATATTGAAATGCTAGTTTATATTGTTCCTTATTTGTCTCATTGTAGGAATTCCATCGTAAGCAATTTTTGTGTACATTCTGTCTTCCAGCGTTAGCATTTCAGCTCCAAACCATATGTTCAATCGAAATATCATATATGATATTTTGTTTTTCATCATTCATCTGACTTATAGTATCCCTTTTAATACTCTCTTCTTCATATCAAAGTGACTTATCTCAAATAATCTGTCTCTAAGCCAAAAACATTTTCTTTTATACCTGAATTAAATATAGTCTTTTATTCAATCTTTAATAAATGTTCACTTGCTGAATATGAATATCCACTTCAAATATTATAACACAATTAATTAATTTTTTTGTTTCATCTTACTTCAGGCCCATATGAACCAATGGACCTTTCATTGAATCGCCAGCCTAAGGAGCAGCACACCATGAGACCTTCACAATCAGCTTTACACAGAGAATCAGCGCAAAAGAGGGAATTATACCATAAATCACTTTGCGATTGCAAGATCGCTAATCAAGCTGGAAAGAGCACATCTTCTTCAATATCGCAGAGTAATAAGCAGTCGCATGAAAACACCCATCAGATTACAGATGAACAATTATATCAACAACGCAAGTACAGCTGGGAACCTTCAAATAAAAGATGTCATACTCATACAAGGGAGCAATTCAACAGCCCGCAGCAAAGAACTCAACAAAACTTAAAGGAATTGATCGAAAACAAGACAAGGATATGTATTCATACCTGTGAAACTATGAAATGTGATACTTTGAAAATTGCCATAGAACTTATTTTATAATTCAATAAGATTTCTTAGAACAGATAACCACCTCTTATTGAGATACGTTATTGACTTTGGCAGGGACTCTAGGTCATATCTAACGACAGTAACAATCATTCATCATGTAATTCATGCTTAGCCTGCAGAGTCGCAGTTATCAGAAGTAACAGGTATTCTATTTTATTCCAAGGGCGGAAAAACAGCGTGATAGACACAGAGAGAGAGAGAGAGAGAGAGAGAGAGAGAGAGAGAGAGACTGCCCGTTATGTGCAGGTGTTTTACCATATTTATGAATTCTGAATAATATCCACAGGCATTTAGCCTGAAGCAGTATCTACTTATATTGTGAAATCATCAATTATGTTGAAATGTAAAACGATTTTGATTCATTTAATAAAATTTATGAATAGAAATATCAGCGTTATCATTTAACCTGTCGTAACCTATCCTAGCCTAAGCAAGCCTACCCTATCCAAATTTAGCCTATCTTAACTAGGAATGCATGCAGGAATAACATAATGCATGATATAAATTAACAAAAGAACATAATTACAATCAGATAATTTTATTTAACTTATAAAGATGAATACACTACCATTACCATTCAGAAAGCAAGCATATACTATTGAAAGACAATACATATATATTCATTTCATTTCTTAATCATTCAATGATGCCAGTCGATTTCAGTTCATTGATAATTCCTTGAATTTCCTTATAGTGATTCTGTCCGGTCGATTCTTGTGACATGATTAATAATCGTAAACGTTTTACTAATTCATTTGGATCGAACCAAGGATATTCCATGCGAAAAGCAGCACTTGATGAAGGAGCATCTTGCATGTTATCGGAGACTTGGAGATTATTACTTTCTTCCAATGAAGTCATGTTTCCAGATGTTTTTACAAGGACGCTTAGCGTTGATTTTCCATCTTCATTATTAGATGTTTCATCAATCCCAGACTTTTCACTCTCTTGCAACGGAAATGCCCCTGATTCAGAATTAGCTATATTGTTCACAGGAGCATTAGAAACTTCTTTCTTGCATACTTTATTATGGCGTTCAAGCCTACTTGTTGTCCTATTCTTTAAAGTCTGCCCACACTCACAGCATTTGAGGAAACGATGCTTTCCAAGACTAATATATGAAAAATTAAGTCTTGCATATTTTGAGCAATACAACCTTTTACTGTGATCACTCATAGTGAAATGCAGCTGAAGCTGACAATAACCGTTTTAAGCAAAAGTTAGAGATGCTCGATATTTTATACATTGATTGTTCATATGTCAAATATAAACTCGCAACAATGCAAAACAATTTAGTGTAAGCAGACACCCTAAGTAACCACGGGTGACCAAGGGTGACCACGGGTGACCAAGGGTGACCATGGGTGACCACGGGTGACCAATGGTGACCAAGGGTGACCATGGGTGACCAAGGGTGACCAAGGGTGACCAAGGGTGACCATGGGTGACCAAGGGTGACCACGGGTGACCAAGGGTGACCATGGGTGACCACGGGTGACCAAGGGTGACCATGGGTGACCAAGGGTGACCATGGGTGACCACGGGTGACCAAGGGTGACCACGGGTGACCAAGGGTGACCAAGGGTGACCAAGGGTGACCAAGGGTGACCATGGGTGACCATGGGTGACCACGGGTGACCAAGGGTGACCATGGGTGACCACGGGTGACCACGGGTGACCACGGGTGACCATGGGTGACCACGGGTGACCACGGGTGACCACGGGTGACCAAGGGTGACCATGGGTGACCACGGGTGACCAAGGGTGACCACGGGTGACCAAGGGTGACCATGGGTGACCACGGGTGACCATGGGTGACCAAGGGTGACCAGATTAGGTGACCACGGGTGACCAAGGGTGACCATGGGCGACCACGGGTGACCAAGGGTGACCATGGGTGACCACGGGTGACCAAGGGTGACCATGGGTGACCAAGGGTGACCAGATTAGGTGACCAAATAGGTGGCCCGTGACCCAAGCACGTACGTGAGCAAAATAAGTGCAAGCTAATGTGAGACTATCAAACATTCAAAATATATAACCTAAACCTAACCTAAGCTAACATAATGTTACCTGAACCTGTTTGCTTGAATCTACACACTGTAACTATTTTAATTGAGGATTTCATTCTGCTTGCACCAACAAATATAACATTACCTAAGCTGATTTCTTCTATTTCAAACTTTTATTCTTGTAACACATGCACTAAGTCATCCCATCCCATACAAATATTCAATTTCCGTATAACATAGTCTAATCTACTCTTAATGTGTTTCATGTCTCTTAAGACACGATTCAACATTCAGAGAACAATGTCTCAGGTCGATTCTATAGACACAATTAACAAATCATTTCTGGAAAGTAATGTTATTCCACTATTCTTCCATACATCACCCCTACAGGTTATTCACACCAATCAGATAAACATATATCCTACACTCACCTAACTCTAATCTAAATTCAAGCAAACTATTAAGAGAATGCTATTGTATTGTAGATGCTCTGATGAAGTCAATGTGATCATTTCCTCTCATATACAAGTATTCAATACTCTGAACACCAAACCTGGCTTAATATTCTTGATGGCACATAAAATAAATCACAATTAATTATCTTGAGAGCAAGGTGTTTCGATTATCTTCTGGCGTGCTTGATTTTATGTGCTATCAAGAATATTAAGCCAGGTTTGGTGTTCAGAGTATTGAATACTTGTATATGAGAGGAAATGATCACATTGACTTCATCAGAGCATCTACAATACAATAGCATTCTCTTAATAGTTTGCTTGAATTTAGATTAGAGTTAGGTGAGTGTAGGATATATGTTTATCTGATTGGTGTGAATAACCTGTAGGGGTGATGTATGGAAGAATAGTGGAATAACATTACTTTCCAGAAATGATTTGTTAATTGTGTCTATAGAATCGACCTGAGACATTGTTCTCTGAATGTTGAATCGTGTCTTAAGAGACATGAAACACATTAAGAGTAGATTAGACTATGTTATACGGAAATTGAATATTTGTATGGGATGGGATGACTTAGTGCATGTGTTACAAGAATAAAAGTTTGAAATAGAAGAAATCAGCTTAGGTAATGTTATATTTGTTGGTGCAAGCAGAATGAAATCCTCAATTAAAATAGTTACAGTGTGTAGATTCAAGCAAACAGGTTCAGGTAACATTATGTTAGCTTAGGTTAGGTTTAGGTTATATATTTTGAATGTTTGATAGTCTCACATTAGCTTGCACTTATTTTGCTCACGTACGTGCTTGGGTCACGGGCCACCTATTTGGTCACCTAATCTGGTCACCCTTGGTCACCCATGGTCACCCTTGGTCACCCGTGGTCACCCATGGTCACCCTTGGTCACCCGTGGTCGCCCATGGTCACCCTTGGTCACCCGTGGTCACCTAATCTGGTCACCCTTGGTCACCCATGGTCACCCGTGGTCACCCATGGTCACCCTTGGTCACCCGTGGTCACCCTTGGTCACCCGTGGTCACCCATGGTCACCCTTGGTCACCCGTGGTCACCCGTGGTCACCCGTGGTCACCCATGGTCACCCGTGGTCACCCGTGGTCACCCGTGGTCACCCATGGTCACCCTTGGTCACCCGTGGTCACCCATGGTCACCCATGGTCACCCTTGGTCACCCTTGGTCACCCTTGGTCACCCTTGGTCACCCGTGGTCACCCTTGGTCACCCGTGGTCACCCATGGTCACCCTTGGTCACCCATGGTCACCCTTGGTCACCCGTGGTCACCCATGGTCACCCTTGGTCACCCGTGGTCACCCTTGGTCACCCATGGTCACCCTTGGTCACCCTTGGTCACCCTTGGTCACCCATGGTCACCCTTGGTCACCATTGGTCACCCGTGGTCACCCATGGTCACCCTTGGTCACCCGTGGTCACCCTTGGTCACCCGTGGTTACTTAGGGTGTCTGCTTACACTAAATTGTTTTGCATTGTTGCGAGTTTATATTTGACATATGAACAATCAATGTATAAAATATCGAGCATCTCTAACTTTTGCTTAAAACGGTTATTGTCAGCTTCAGCTGCATTTCACTATGAGTGATCACAGTAAAAGGTTGTATTGCTCAAAATATGCAAGACTTAATTTTTCATATATTAGTCTTGGAAAGCATCGTTTCCTCAAATGCTGTGAGTGTGGGCAGACTTTAAAGAATAGGACAACAAGTAGGCTTGAACGCCATAATAAAGTATGCAAGAAAGAAGTTTCTAATGCTCCTGTGAACAATATAGCTAATTCTGAATCAGGGGCATTTCCGTTGCAAGAGAGTGAAAAGTCTGGGATTGATGAAACATCTAATAATGAAGATGGAAAATCAACGCTAAGCGTCCTTGTAAAAACATCTGGAAACATGACTTCATTGGAAGAAAGTAATAATCTCCAAGTCTCCGATAACATGCAAGATGCTCCTTCATCAAGTGCTGCTTTTCGCATGGAATATCCTTGGTTCGATCCAAATGAATTAGTAAAACGTTTACGATTATTAATCATGTCACAAGAATCGACCGGACAGAATCACTATAAGGAAATTCAAGGAATTATCAATGAACTGAAATCGACTGGCATCATTGAATGATTAAGAAATGAAATGAATATATATGTATTGTCTTTCAATAGTATATGCTTGCTTTCTGAATGGTAATGGTAGTGTATTCATCTTTATAAGTTAAATAAAATTATCTGATTGTAATTATGTTCTTTTGTTAATTTATATCATGCATTATGTTATTCCTGCATGCATTCCTAGTTAAGATAGGCTAAATTTGGATAGGGTAGGCTTGCTTAGGCTAGGATAGGTTACGACAGGTTAAATGATAACGCTGATATTTCTATTCATAAATTTTATTAAATGAATCAAAATCGTTTTACATTTCAACATAATTGATGATTTCACAATATAAGTAGATACTGCTTCAGGCTAAATGCCTGTGGATATTATTCAGAATTCATAAATATGGTAAAACACCTGCACATAACGGGCAGTCTCTCTCTCTCTCTCTCTCTCTCTCTCTCTCTCTCTCTCTCTGTGTCTATCACGCTGTTTTTCCGCCCTTGGAATAAAATAGAATACCTGTTACTTCTGATAACTGCGACTCTGCAGGCTAAGCATGAATTACATGATGAATGATTGTTACTGTCGTTAGATATGACCTAGAGTCCCTGCCAAAGTCAATAACGTATCTCAATAAGAGGTGGTTATCTGTTCTAAGAAATCTTATTGAATTATAAAATAAGTTCTATGGCAATTTTCAAAGTATCACATTTCATAGTTTCACAGGTATGAATACATATCCTTGTCTTGTTTTCGATCAATTCCTTTAAGTTTTGTTGAGTTCTTTGCTGCGGGCTGTTGAATTGCTCCCTTGTATGAGTATGACATCTTTTATTTGAAGGTTCCCAGCTGTACTTGCGTTGTTGATATAATTGTTCATCTGTAATCTGATGGGTGTTTTCATGCGACTGCTTATTACTCTGCGATATTGAAGAAGATGTGCTCTTTCCAGCTTGATTAGCGATCTTGCAATCGCAAAGTGATTTATGGTATAATTCCCTCTTTTGCGCTGATTCTCTGTGTAAAGCTGATTGTGAAGGTCTCATGGTGTGCTGCTCCTTAGGCTGGCGATTCAATGAAAGGTCCATTGGTTCATATGGGCCTGAAGTAAGATGAAACAAAAAAATTAATTAATTGTGTTATAATATTTGAAGTGGATATTCATATTCAGCAAGTGAACATTTATTAAAGATTGAATAAAAGACTATATTTAATTCAGGTATAAAAGAAAATGTTTTTGGCTTAGAGACAGATTATTTGAGATAAGTCACTTTGATATGAAGAAGAGAGTATTAAAAGGGATACTATAAGTCAGATGAATGATGAAAAACAAAATATCATATATGATATTTCGATTGAACATATGGTTTGGAGCTGAAATGCTAACGCTGGAAGACAGAATGTACACAAAAATTGCTTACGATGGAATTCCTACAATGAGACAAATAAGGAACAATATAAACTAGCATTTCAATATTTAATAATTCTTACCTTGAATTTCCCCCAGTAGACTTTTCAGTGATGAAATATTTTTACAACTATCACAACTGCATTTATTGGGCCTAACTGGCATTGTAACTTTGTCAAGTCGTGTTGTGCAACGTCCAGGGGGCGAGCCATTGATGCTCGTGTTAGATTCATTTGCCCTGTCGATGTTTCCTACAAAAGAATAAAAGAATAATAATAAAAATAACAACAAAAGAAAACATTTAATGAATAGTGGGAAAAAAAAGTTATCGTGTTTTCCTACATTTGGCAATTTCATCGTTAGTTCGGATTTCCACTTTGACTTAATCTTTCAATGTGTAAAGGCAATGAATGATGAGCTGATAATTTCAAGTCCATTGTAAGGAAATACATGCCATTTAACATATAAAAACTTTTTTCTGCGTATTTTGTTCCTATTTAATGACTTTCACTCGTAGAAAGACACCAAAATGTTTCTTTAAAGTATAATAAAATGGGCTTACCTGCCATTATGGAATGTATGTTATTGTTGCAGTGATGTGTAAATGCCAACTGATGTTTCGCCCTCTAGAACTGCAATCACTCCTGCGGCCGGTGTACCCTTTTATAGGTTAGAATGCTTTCCCCCCAGCACACCTGTGCAGCTGCGTAGTAGAAACAGCTACCCCCCACCCGCCGAACTTTGTTTCTATTGGCTAAACTATGAAGTTAGCTTTCTTTCCAATATTTGGATACTGTGAAATGATATACATAATAGCTTGTTTTATAATGAAAGTGACAAAGCCAACCTTTAATGTAATTTAAAATGAATGTATGAACATCTGAAAGATGTCTTTATTCTCTTTTCTTATTCAATGAACTGAATGCTGAAGGTTCAGTAAGAAATGACAAGAAATGTTATGCTTCAATAAAAAAAATAAAGATGAATAACACCGAACAAAATGTTTAAAATATAGGCTGGCGGGATTCCTATTCATTATCATTGTTATTGTTCCCATCTCCATGCTACCATCAGTCATTCCCAGGGATTAAGTCACATAAGGAGTTTTGCGCCTTTAATTTCCTTTAACACCATAGAGCTCGTTTTGTATTCTGTCTACAAGCCCCACTTATCCGTTTTGGTTTGTATTTGTAATGAATATTGGTACGCAGTTTTCACTCATTCTTTGAGTTGTTTCCAAACATATTCTCCCCTTAAAAGCCTCTGGATTGTAAGATTTAATAGTACAATTGTTTTATACAAACCTGCTATAAACCGGCAAACTTATTAAATAAACTTACATCTAGTGACAAAAAGTTCCTGTTGAGATTTTATTAACCCCTTATCTATTACTACTTGAGAAAAAATAAATAATTTCAGAGCATCAGGTCTCATTCACTAACTTTATTCAATAGCAAGGGTAACATGAATGAAATTTTCATTATTCTGTCTCTTCAATTTTTAATCATTTGATAACAAAGAATAATATCAGGAGTTTCATATATTGAAATGAAATTAGCGTTGTGTATTTTTTATGCTCAGTTGTCGCAACCTCTATTTTTACTTTCTCTACTGGTCAATAGGGGAAGTAACGTACTCCACCCAAAAATTCGAAGTCAAGATTTCACCGGAAATATATGTTCGAGGCCCCCTGAATCCAAAAAAGCAGGTTTACAAAAAGGTGCGTGTATGTGTGTGCTTGGGGTGCATGTGTGTGAGTGTATGTGTGTAAGTGTGGGTGTCTGCGCGTGTGTGAGTGTGTGTATGTGTGTGTATGCTCGTGTGTGTATGTGTGCGTGTGTGTGCATGTCTAATGTGTGTGTGTGTATGTGTAGGCATGTGTGTGTGTGTGTGTGTGTGTGTGTGTGTGTGTGTCAGTCTGTGCTCAGCATAACTCAAAACGAAAAGTCGGTTAAACCAAAGTTAGTATTTAAGTTTAATGTCTTTCAAGGATGCGCCACGAAGAATTTGAAAAGAAAATATCCCCCTTAACTACCCTTTACATGGAACATTTTTCGAAAATTTTGACTTTCTTGGAAATTGCTCTAACGATTTGATTACAATGTCATACGTTTATTAATTTCTTGAATTTTCTGGGTGAAGCCCCTGTAGTCGTATTTATTCTGGGCAACTTTTGCATAACTGGTAAACCGTTAGAGATGGACCAAATCATACTATAGAGAATATAGATCTTGCTAAAATACACAATTTTCGACTGAATAAATTTTCTTGTAGTGTGAATCATTTCGGAGATATTCCTTGTTATGTGTGTGAGTTTCGGAAAAACTTAGAACTTTCGTGAAATGGATCATTGTTGTTCATTTTTTATATCTTAAGTGTGCAAAGACAACAGAATCTCAAAGCTTTTAAACATTAGACTATGGCAGAAAAGCCTGCAGTATTCTAACATTCTCCTTGCACCTGCAAGGAAATAAGCAATAAGATAATTTGTACAAATGTTTATCTCAACTAACACGAAGAAGATATAGGAATAAGATTTTGTAAGAATGGGAAGTACAAGAGGGTAGAAGTCACGTGAGTGTAACACATCAGATTTTTAATATTTGTGTTTATGTAGAAATGAAGTCAAAAGAATTTTCTGTATGATTGAAAGGGGTTATTATATATGTTAACATGTGTTATTGCAGTAATTACTTTGACCAGAACTCTCGAATTTGTCAATAAAGAAACTAATAATAAGGCGAGATATTACTTAGTGTTTGAAATTTGCCCATTACTTTGAAACCTGTATTGCTGATGGTTCAATGATTCAGCTACGTTCCTCGGGTGCTTACTGTTCCTGCATTGTGGTATCGTTATTCTTTGGTGCGATTTAGAAAATATTACTTGCTAGGATTAAACAAGCATAGTAATCTTGTAAGATACTATAAATAAGAAAATAAATGTATAAATAAGTGTCCTCTTAAACACCCCGGATATTTCACAAAGAAAACTGAGTAGAGTATCCTTGTGAAAAGTGATGCATTGGCTAACATAAAGTCCTTAATTTAAGGAAATTATAAATGAAGCTTATGCGGTTTTGTGCGTGTGTTTGCGCGTATGTATGTCTGTTTGTGTGTGCATGTGTGTGTGTGTGTGTGTATGTGTGTGTGGTTGTGCATTCATGTGTGTAGGTGTGCATGTGTATTTGTGTGCATGTGTGCGGGGTGTATGTGTGTGTGTGTGTGTTTACGTGTGAGTATGTGTGTGTGCCTGTAGGATTTTTTGGAGATATTTCCATGATTTTAGTTGAGTTTTGGGAACATAAACAAATGCGAAGTCAAGAGATGTGGATGGACCCAAAAAATTCCCTTGTGAATGCTTTTTCAGTGGAATTGCATGTAGCTTTTGATCAGTACACAAAGCCTTCCTTACTCTAATATCCCCCCTTGCACATAAAAGGAAATAAGCAGGGAGATAATTTGTGAAAACGTTTATCTCAGCTAACACGAAGATGTTAGTGCAAATAACATTTTGTATTAATTGTTAGGGCAAGAGTAGAGAAAGTTGCGTGAGGGTAACAGACGAGACAATATTTTCAGCTTAAGTAACATGTTGTCAAAGCTTAAATTTGCTTGAAAGAAACGAGAAACAGCCTCTCTGATCGTCGAACATGATACTATACACAAAATGAATGTTGCAAGTATAAAATAACGTTATTTATAAAATAATACTGAAATTAAATGCGAGTATAAGCCAGTATTTTCATGAGGATTAACAGAATGCAAACAATCATGTCACAGTAAGAAACGTGTGTAGAGAGAACTCTATGAGCGTAAAAGATCGTGAGATAGTGCTTGCGTTGATTGTGCGGGACATCATTGAAGTCCATAAGGAATCCAAAATAAACAAAATAGATAAATAAAGAACAAAAACTAGAAAACATGACACAGGAAAAGTGGACCGATAAAGCCTTGTGAATGTAAAAGCCTCATTACCCTTCCGCTTAATGGCTAGTGCAAAGTCAAAGATGTGTGCGGTCCGAAAATTTCAGTGAGAATAGGTTTTTCTTCGGAAGAATGCAGTTTCGTTATGTCGAACTGTAAGTTTGTTTTCTGCTAAGAGTTATGTTACAGGTTTCCTTTTGTCCCCACTGTGTGGGAACGCATTGAAGTGTTCGAGGGGTTGGACGGTCATTGTGAGGGAAGGCAGGGAAACCCTCGCAGTGGGGGATCACATGGGTGGTCCACGCGTCAATACAGAAGTATTCTTTCGCTATTGAAAAGGTTTCTTCCTGCAGGTGGTGATCTTTGGCTGCTTTGTTAAGAGAAAAACACTAAGCCTGTTCAGACAGGAAAATGGGGATGTCTATGCTCGCCCCCCTTGCAAGATGAAGCCTTGTTCTTTTCAAAACTGTCAGAGGGAAACATTTCCAACTGTCACATAAATATATCAAGATCTGAAAGGGGGCCATTCATTGTAGGGTTTCTTACCCTCGCGTTCTTCTTTCGAAAACACATGCAGACACTAGAATAGGAGGGTCAGGGGGTCATTAATTATCCTTCCTTTGTCATCCTATTCGCGACAGACCATCCGCCCTCTCTGTTTTCGGAATTCCCACGTGTCCAAAGAAATACCCATGTCACTTAAGGGAGGAGGGGAGGGGGAGGTGGGGAGGGGGGGGGCGTGACTGATATGTCCCTTATGCCACTTTTTGAGCCAAAGGGAACATGTCACTTATGCCACTTCTTGAGCCAAAAGGAACATATTACTACTACTTACGTTGCTTAAAGCAACCAATGAAATGGCCATGGCTTCGTACAGCGATACAAAATGAACACAGAGTGGAAGTACAGTGAGATTTTCTTTGGCGCCCCATAGTATGGGATGAAAAGTATAAGCCACTTCAGTGATTATATTAAAAGTACGATAAAATGGTGTTGTTCTCGCATTGCAATTATCTAGCCGAATCCCCCTTTTACTTGTTTTTCTTGGGTAGCTTAATTGAACTTGCAAACTCATTCGTTAACCTCCATTAAATTACCGATAAGTTATTACCACTGGAGTTCTTTCTTTTAACTTCTCTGTGGGGTGTGTCCACATCTTATCACCCAGGTGTTGATGCCTGCCTACGCTGGCATATTACGCTCCACCACTCGTGTTACTAAAGTTAGTTCTGACACGAGTTAATACCTACAAGAGATGGGATTCTTGCAAGCAACGTTTTCAACGACCAGTTAGATAAGCAGCAGATAAAAACTGTACCTACATGTAATTACAAATGTTGGTTAGCTGTTGTAATTGAGAAAACGTGCGGTTTGTCACATTATTGATACAGTGCAATAACACTGCGTTTCGAATCTTTAAAAGAGCTTTATTAAATTTACTAATTCAGGATAGGTGCATAACGGGTGACCCAAAAGACTCCGTACCAGCTGCGCTGTGTTCTATCCTCGGCGCTCGTTGCCGACTGCCGCTGTCATAGAACAGAGCGGATGAAACCATACAACATTTTAAAAACTACTTTTAAAGGCTTTACTTACCAATGTTATTAAAGGAGATGCTAAAACTGGCCGCCTTGTCGTCCATACATTGTTGGCACCTCTTTAGGAAACTATCCATCACTCGCCATAGTTCACGTTGAGAAATGCTGGCAATTTCCTGGCGGATAATTTGTTTTAATTCTTCCAGGGTGTGTGGGTATGTCTTGTACACTTTATGCTTCCCCAGAGATAGAAATCACAGATCATCTGGAAATCTTTTTGCAAATCGCACTTTCCCTTGGTGAGTTGACTGACATACGAATCATAAATAAACACACGCTATGCAGTAGCTGAGCCATAATACACTTTGTCACTAAGCACAGTACAAAATAATAAAGCGCGCTGTAATAATTCAACCACATATCACCGTCAGCTCTATACTGCACTTCCAGAGCAGAGAAAAGCAAGTCAACCGCGTGACCTTGTGTACATCAACTGCTGCTACCACATCGTGTTTCCGTTTGCGCAATTGAAAAACACCGCGTAGCGGTTCTCATGTTTTTGGGTCTCTCTGTAATTCGAATTACACATTTTGAAGTTCATGGGTCGTATTTGCTCTTTAGGTTAATAGAGATTGGTTTTCAAAATCCACACAGCAAAGCACAGAAGAATTTATGTACATTTCCAGAAATGTCTTCATTCTTCGCAGTTGGTGTTAAAAAGCATGCCGGTTTGGGAAGTTGAGTAAGATTTGAAACAACTTCGGCAGGACCCGAGAAACGAATCTTGGGGTTTTCTTAAGCCGGAATTATGATGAACGTACTTGTACCTCCGGTGGTTTAGCTAGTCTGGAAGGTCTCTTCCACTACGCCACTTAGGAGCAGGGGGTAGAACAAATGTTTTGCATGCAGAAACAACAACAACAATAATAATAATAATAATAATAATAATAATAATAATAATAATAATAATAATAATAATAATAATAATAATAATAATAATAATAATAATAATAATAATAATTAATAATAATAATGTTTATTGTTTATAGACTTCATACAAGTTTCAGACATTGTCACATTCTACAATACAATGGATATACTTAAGTTACATTAATATTATAACATCAATAAACTAAATTGAATATATA
Organism: Tenodera sinensis; assembly: GCA_030765045.1. Lineage (NCBI taxonomy): Eukaryota > Metazoa > Arthropoda > Insecta > Mantodea > Mantidae > Tenodera > Tenodera sinensis. The sequence goes on along the minus strand of CM060963.1, from coordinate 52,948,127 downwards.
TATATATATATATATATATATATATATATATATATATATATATATATATATATTTGTTATATAATTAAGAAGTTTCTATTTACAACAGATAAAACCATTTATAATTCATTACATATAATTCATTATAATTTCATCTAACCTATATATACATTTCTGATTCTAGTGTTGTTAAAGTGCACATAATCAGTTACTACATTTGCTTTACGGTATTCAAATATGATCATTTTGCTTTTCTTAGAATTAACTTCTAAATTTATGCTACTTAGGTACGTTGCTAGCTGTTTTACAGAGTGTGAAATTTCTGTTACCAACTGAGTACGAGATTTTTCACTGCAAATCATTGTGGTATCATCTGCATATGATACTATAGTATTGGTAGTTATATTTGGTAAATTATTTACATATATTAGATACAAAATTGGATCCAGAACAGACCCTTGAGGTACTCCAGTTGTTACTACTTTTTGTTCTGATACATACTTTACATTTTTTAAACCTATTTTATGGTTGATTTCTGTTGAACACTTTCTATTACTTAGATAAGACTTAATTATATTTAGCATTTTGCCTCTTATGCCATAAATTTCTAGTTTATTAAGCAGTATTTGATGTGAGACACAGTTAAACGCCTTTGAAAGATCAATGAATACTCCCGCAGTGCTCAAACCTTTGTCTAGATTTTCCGAAACTTTGTGCATAAAATCAGCAACTTTCTCACCTTCCCCATAACAAGAGACACAGAGAGGTAAATATCTGCGTTTCTTTTCAACATATTTCTTTCTCTTTCTTTAGGCCAGAGACAAGATAAAAACACACAGCGTATAGTGACATGACTGACGTAACGGGATGTAATGTGAAGTTCACATATGCTGCGAAACTAAAAGACTAATAAAGGATGCACTTAATGTAATAGGAATAACTCTGGTAGTCCTTTTAATTCCTCCTATTCCTCAACGTCAGTTTATTCTAATTCGTGATAATCAACTCAACGCAACGGGAAAGAAAACATTGGAATTGAGAAATTCTTAATCACGTCGCGTTAAGTCAATCTAAATTGTTGTTGTTAGCTAATGCTGGATTTCTGACAATGAAGTCATTAATCCTCTTGCTCTCCAATACTTTTCACTGATGGATGGGGCACTAGAAGTGGCTGGGCATATTTGAAGGTGGTCTCGGTCAATTTCCTCTAGCAGTAATAGTAACCGTTTTTTTAGAGAGCACCATATTTTTATGTTTTGGCGGTCACATCGCTCTCTCACAACCCCCAGAATGTCTGGGGGACCACACCTGTCATTGGTTTACGGGTCTCACCGACCTGACCGGGAGAATTATCAAAATAAATTCACCAACCATATCCTCTGATTACCAATCAGAAGACGTATTACATGCCATGACAGGTCAGCATGTTAGGGATTAAGGTTTTATAGAAAAATTAGAGAAATGGAGAGGTTGGAAAAATAAAGACTCCCTAGCCCTCAGGAACCCTAATAGCATCGGGGTCGGAAGAGAACAAGAGATGACCATGGTAAGGTCAGATAGGAAAGTTACAGTGAGGAGCAAAACACCGGTAAGTGGAAGTAATGCTCTGCTCAGATTGGGTACCTTGTGGTCGCCATTCACATATCCCCTAGACGGAGACCCCTGAGGGGATAGTTACTTATACAACTTGGTCAAATAACTGCGTTATACTCATTATGTTCAGTGAACAGTTCCATATCTAACACTAACAGGGACTATGACAATGTGTCTGGTGATAGTTACTCACAACTTAATCAAGCAATTCCACAGTGATCATCAGAAGTTAAAGGCAGCTCTATACCTAATACTACTAGGGAATATAGGGAAATTTTGTAGAAATAGTCTTTGTCCAAATTAATGTGATGTCTTACATCTTTACATCTTATGTCTTACCTAAATTGTAGCTCCATTTAATACCTAAAGTGTATTGCATTGCGTTAAATCTACGTAGTAGTTATCTACGTTAAATTCGTGTTCATCCAGGCTTTAGCCAAGCTCTCTACTGTGAAATTACTGTGACGCGCTAGAAAGATGAGGAAGAGGTTGAACTTTTCCGTTCACTGAGCCAGAAAAGGTAGCTGTAGCCTGAAAATAAAATATATCGGTATAAATTTAGCACGCCAGTTTAATATGCTATGAGATTCTGTTGAAGTCATTTATTAATTTAGTGTTCAGCCAGTCTGTTACAGTATTTATATAATTTATACATTGACATCAAGCTGACAACTTGACAAAAGGAGAATAATCAATAACCGTCAGTGGTTTCACATACAAATAAAATAAATATTAAAGAGTGAAGAAGGTTATTTGAGTTCGCACTCCTAAAACCTGAAGACGGTGGTGACTGCTTTGCTTTCACTTATTTGAGACTCAGCCATCTAACTTAAAATTAATGGAACTGTCCGATTGCCTTCTTGGAAATTAAATGGATAGTTATTCAAATTTCCATTCAGAAATGTGCGCTCTAGCTACAAGGTTCTCTGAAAAACACTAGTAACGCACATATCAGCGTTCAGCGTTTAATGCGCAGTTTTATCTCTCATCCCACTAGTTCTATCTTATTGGGTTTTAATTGCAGACTCAAACATATGTAAAAATACAAAGTTTGGACGAGGTCAAAGTTAAAACATAAATAATTACACACACACACACACACACACACACACACACACACACACACACACACACACACACACACACACACACACACACACACACGGATAGATGGATGGACGCATAACGTAGCGTAACGTTATCCGCAAACGTGAACAAACACTGCGACTGAAGCAGGAACAATATGAGCATGAAATATTTTTGAAGAGTTCAAACGCATTCAATAATATGTATTATCCATAGAAGAGTAAAAAATATTTTTAAAGCCGCAGCCAAAGATATTGCAACAACAACGACGACGATGATAATGATAATAATAATTTAATAATAATAATAATAATAATAATAATAATAATAATAATAATAATAATAATAATAATAATAATAATAATAATAATAATAATAATAATAATAATAATAATAATAATAGTAATAATAATAATAATAATAATAATAATAATAATAATAATAATAATAATAATAATAATAATAATAATAATAATAATAATAATAATAATAATAATAATAATAATAATAAATAAACAAATAAATAGCAGAAACAACGTATACTATGTACATCAAGTGAATAAAGTAGAAGAACAAGTAGAATTAAGTGGAAGAATAAGTTAAGTAAAGTAAAGAAAAGAATACGTTTTTATACTTAAAGGATTCCTATGCCTGATCAATACCATCGCCGAAGTTTGCACTACTTAATTTAATGCGTCAATTATTCTTTATTAATACAATGCAGATATCTGCTTATCATTACATGGAGGTTTAATGGCTTCACTGTCAATTTAATTTACAAATTAGCATTGTAAAAACGGCTTAAATAATTCAATGATACGTGTCTGAAATTAACAATGCTTCTAATAAGGTTATTTGCAGTGGCGGCTCGCAGTCAAAATTTTAGGGTAGGCAAAGTGTAACAGCAACAACAACAACAACAACAACAATAATAATAATAATAATAATAATAATAATAATAATAATAATAATAATAATAATAATAATAATAATAATAATAATAATAATAATAATAATAATAATAATAATAATAATAATAATAATAATAATAATAATAATAATAATAATAATAATAATAATAATAATAATAATAATAATAATAATAATAATAATAATAATAATAATAATAATAATAATAATAATAATAATAATAATAATAATAATAATAATAATAATAATAATAATAATAATAATAATAATAATAATAATAATAATAATAATAATAATAATAAACAACCCCGTTTATCCGAAATATAGGGGGCGAAGTCATTGCGGATAATGCAAACAACATATTGTTTGGTTGTCTAATAAGAGCAGACTGAATGAGTGACTTACGGACAAATTACCGCCAAAACTAAAATCACGAGTGTCGGCAGACTTTTTTCCAGGGGGGGGGGGCCACATGTTGGAAATTTTATTTTACTGTCAAAATTTATAGTATTTGTTGCAGATAACCGTATTATTTTGTGCTAAACAAAAATTGTTCTTTACATCAAAATTAAAATAATAGTTTAAAAGTCAGTAACTGACTGCACATTAAGTTCACCAACTTCCAAGGGGGGCCGTGGCTCCCCTTGCCCCCGTTTCGCGACGCCTATGACTAAAATAGATTAAGAAATTGAAAAATTGTCTGACTGCAGCTTTGTGTTAAATAGCTAAAACACTCCTCTTTTCATTGTCAGTGCGCCGCGAAAGCGAAATTTGTAATAGTTCACTAATTAAGTCGGTCATACTGGTATTACAGAGTGATGACACGTTCGGGTCTCTGAGATCTTCGTTCGTGGAGTATGGCTGTTCGGAAAATGTCGCATAAATTCGGATTTGGGCCGGCAAGTGTTCGGACTGCTGGCAGACGCGTCTACGGATGCTCGGAGTGCATATAACAGGCCGAATGTTTCCTTATCCCTATTCAAGGGCCTCGTACTGAGGAAATGGGGCCGGGCAGGCAGAGGTTAAGCAATCTGTGGGTTAAGCTAGCCTGCTCTCCACTACCCAGGTTCCATGCGTATCGTTTCTGCCGCGCGTTTCAAACACGCAGCGCAGTTTTGATGAATCGGAATTGCAATTAAAGGATTTGACCATGCGCTGGTCATTATAACCGAGAAAACTTTTCTTGAACTGCAATTTAGGGGAAAATGACGCTTCAAATGATAAAATGCAGAATCATAGTTAAACATTATTTGTTGATGTATTACGACAGGGTAGGCAATGCCTACCCTGCCTACCCTGAGGAGCCGCGCCTGGTTATTTGGTGTTATGGTCGAGAAGAATCCGCACTCCCCTCCCACAATGATTTTTCCAAATTGAAAGGAAAGCAGGTTTTCAATTATTAGTATGTGTAGCAATCATGGGCGTCGTATAGAAATTAATGAATTTAATATACAGCCAATTACTAGTACACTATTGTTTTAACTTTGATGTAAAGAACAGATTTTATTTAGCACAAATTAATACACTTATCTACAACAAATACTATAATTCACATATTTTAACGTTGAATTAATAGTTTGATTGCAAACTTCCAGCATGCGCACCCTCCCTCCTGGAAAAAAAGTCTGCCGACGCACATGGTGGCAATTCTCTATACATGATTGTATACTATTATCATTAGGATAATAAGGAAAAATTGGAAAAGTTTCCTTGTTCATTTTATTAACTCTTTACACGTGTAGGTAATTCTGAATCTTTTTTTTTTTTTTTTGTTCTAAATAATTTATATGTTGCTGGTAAATTATAATTTACATATTATGTTTTCGTCGTAACTTCTCAAATAGAATCTCATTCTGTTATCTTCAGAAACAAAAAAAATGAACAACTAATCCTTTTTTATGCATTTTGTAATTTGTAGTAGCGCCACTCCGAATTGCTTGATGCTATATGCTGCCCTCTGTTACTTAGAACTTGAACTTGTTTGACAACATCAGGACATTGATGCCTGCTTTCTCCTTGCGGTGAATTTGAGAACTTGTAGTTGGATGAAGAGTAACTCGCATACAAGTTAGTCAATGCAAATGATTTGTTTGTGTCGGGCTGTAAGTGCTAGTCAGCGATCTATATGCCCAGGTCCTTGTTTATGACGTCACAATCTAAACATTGCTCAGCTGTGGCGAGAGTGTATGCTGTGTTGTGATAGTGGTTCGCATTGGATTCACTCAAAATTTCTTCCGAAAATATCGTGTGCGCCCCAAAATTTCATCACGGCGACCTGTTAGCAAGCCTGGCCTCGAGCGGAGAGTCGGACGACGGTGGACTTGCTCCGCCACCGCGAAAAAAATCACGTACTTTGGACGCTACAATGCAGCAAGCAGCAAATGGCTGTACGCAACGCAATGGAGTGTCCGAAGAACATTCAGCATCTTCAAGTCAACAAAATGGCACAGAACTTACTTCCGAGAGCAATGCAATTAATGGAGGACCAAATGGAGAAATCTCTCCCAAGATAATAGACAAGACCAACCAAGACATTGTGCGACTGATTGGTCAACACCTTAAAACAATAGGGCTTAAGTATGTTCACTTGCTTTGTGATTTAACAATTTCCAGCTATAATTTCACTCTTCATTACAATCATTGTTTTAAAAGTGATCGGAGAAATAATGTCAAACAGTATTTGGTGCCAACTAATCCAACCTATAAACGACCTTTATACACAAAAGAAAGTGGTGATAGTCCTTGTTTACGTTTTGGTGCAGCTGTCAAACTTCGCTGTTGCCATAACTTATGTGCGTATACATAATTAATAATTTTTGCTTCGGATCTAGGATTATATGTAACTTATAATTAATTGTGAGAATTAAGTATCCAGCTATTTTCATCCAAAGAGGTATGTCAAATATTTTATTGCTTTGGAAAAATATAGAAACGGGAGAAGCATTTTAAAAACAGAATCTAAATATAGCCACGTTACATAATTTCAGTAGCCTGAAAATTGTTTCATAATGGAGATATGAATTTAAAAATAAAAATACAAGCAATTTTCAATCTGTGTTTAGTAGCAAAAGTAATTAAAATGGTATTATGAGGTGTAATTTCATGTAGCATGGTTTTTGTGTATATTAAGGTCATATATGGATCTATAGATTTTGAGCTTGCTCCCAGAGTTCTGTGTTGAACAGAATTTGTATATTAGTGTTGCTTGTGTTTTCTTTTTAATTGTAGTGATATTCACAGCTATCTTCGTTATGAAGTGCTATTTGGGTCATATATCTGATTTACATAATTGTTTCTCATTAGCCCTAGTCTTTAACCCAGCAATACAGCCAGTTTTGGGTAATTATATTCAACAAGGATAGATAAGAATTTAAAATAGTTCCTAGAAAAATTCAGAAAAAAGTAAAACAACATTTGAAAGAAAAAGAACCTAAACAATGAGCCTTTTCTTCCTCATTTGTGAACATCTGTCATTTTCAGAAATGCTGTTGTGTTCTTTCGAATACCTTGAACTTTAATGCTAACTTTTAAGTTTTTAAAGAGATAGATAGTAATTTCTTTGTTTTGGTTGGCAGGTGTAATTTTTTAAGTCAGGAAACAATGGGGAAGGTGAACTCTCATTTTATTTATAGCGTGCAGCTAGTCATAATTTATTATATAGGAAATGTTTGCTTATAATGAAATTGTAGTTTGAATAAAATCCTTAGAACCTAACAAAATGTTAAACAAATGCAAAAAATACATGTAACAGTAAAGCAGCAAAATCATAATACAAATATCAGTAGCATACCTAATTTTTTTTTAAATACAATAAAATGAGGTTTACAGTCATGAGTAGTACATGATAACAATAATTTACATTAGAATACACGAAAACCGCATACAATAGAGTGGCTAATATATATCAATTGTTTTGTCCTTTGTCTCTAGAAATTCATTAATAATACTATATTTATTTACAACTTAAGCTCCCAAATGTCATCAATGACAGTTTAAAATTGGCATATTTACAGATACAAAAGAAGGAAACAGTGTAAATAGAACTAAAGAGCAATTCCCAGTACAATAGATATTGTCAATATGCATATTATACAATGTGTTATAAAACATTTTGTTCCAAATAGTATTCTAACATTATTTCAATTTGGTTTTAGGAAGGGATTGTTTATTGACAATGGTGCATATATATTACCAATGAAATATTAAATGCAATGAATAATAAGGAATTTGTCCTAGAAGTTTTCTATTATCTGGCCAAGGCCTTTGTGAGTATTAACCATCAGCTGATGCTACAAGAATAACACTGTTATGGCCTAGATAATCTCTCAATCACCTGGTTTGAATCCCATTTAACGAATAGAACACTAAAAGAGTATTGTCAACAACAAAGAATCAGATACAGGTACAAGAGTTCCTTAGGATCTATGTCAGGTCCATTACTCTTTCTTTGTTTTCATAAATTGTTTACCTCTTAATCTCAATGAGCATTCAAAAGAGAACTTTCTGCAGATGACATTATTGTACACACATCTGAGAAGTTGTCAGATCTCTTAAACATAACTACAACTGCGTTTAAGGAGTTGAAAATTGGTTCAAAGTCAACAAATTGATTCTAAATTACGATAAAATACTGTATATTCAATTTAGAACTAGGAATTGAATTATTCCAGAATTGAATATTTCTCATTGTGAGTTACAATAAATAAAGTAGGTCATGAAGTTTCTAGGGTTAAAAATATATGAACCAATGAACTGGAGCAAGTATATACAACTTATCCTAAATTCAACTTAACTCAGCCTGTTTTCCCTTAAGATCCATATATGACTTGCTACAACAAAATACTCTGAGAATATTATGCTTCACTTATTTTCATTTCGTCATGAGCTATGGTATTGTTTTCTGGGGTAATTCGTACACAGTAAGAGGATGTTTATTTTACAAAAAAAGAGCATAATACATTTTAAGTGGTGTTGGAACTCGTCAATCATACAGACCATTGTTCAAGAAAATGGGTATTTTGATAGTCACAAGCCAATACATATATTCACGTATTGTGTTAATTTGGTTGGTAACTATAGCATCTTTAAATTTAGTTCTGTGCTGCACAGCCACAATCCTAGACACAGAAATGATTTTTGCAAAGTGTTGGAATTTACTAATAGATAAATCAGGAGAGTTATAAGGGAATCCAGTTTGAAACTTCATGAAACCTGAATATATTTGTTACTTTGTTTTTCATGAAGTTTATGTTTACTTACTACATTCATGTTAGTGTAGTATTTAAAGAGATGTTGTAGGTCAAAGAGCTTGAACATCCTTAAGCAAACGTGAAATTCTAATGATTATCTTAAATTCTCAATTTCTTCTTGCTTTGGAGAAATTTACCCCACATAACTGTGCTTAACAATTATTTTACACAATTTATGTTAATTTTAACCATTTGTAGGGCATAGAATTAGAGATCAACATAAAGTCATGGGGTTACTTTGATTTACCTATTAGGAACTAAAAGGTGACTATTCTTATATGCCTTTATTTCTTTATAACATTTGAATGTATTACTTGTTACACTGCACACTTAATATAGGAATCCATGCAATAGTTTTCACATTCACTCTCCTGTAAAATTTGTATTAATATTCAGCAGCATCAGATAGCTTACTTTTCCAACAATTACTGGACTATAATGTTTAGGAGTTACATTTCATTTTTGAATTCTGTATTGTATGAATGAAAATGCATTAATAAAATTTAACTGAAGCCCAAGAGTTTAGGTATTTTTCCCCTTCTAGTTTATTGTTGGTATTGTTATTATTATTGCTAAACTACAATGCACTCTTATGCTATATTGTTGTTTTCCTAATACTGAAAATGTTAAAGCTCTCCAAACGGCAATTTAAATCATCCTCTGTTGTTTAGTACAGGCTTATACTTCCAACTTCAATTTATCAACCCTTTTGTCTCTTTCTTTCCCTTCTAGTATTTTTCACTTTTCTTTGGTATCGGTTAGAAAACCTCTGTGTGGTTTAGACATAGGATTGCCATGTATACAAGTGAAATGGAGACAGCATTATGGGAACGGTGTTAGACACCATTTGGAGGAATAAATTAAAGCCTACATAAAAGTTTAACATGCTCTGCATACCATCGTTTTTAATTGGCACACTTCATTTTTTTTAGGAGAGCTTCAGATATTGATTAAACATTGTTATTCTATTACGGAAACATTAAATAATAAATTTACAGTTTAATATTTTCCATAATTCATATTCCAAACAATTAAGCAACGCAAAAAACGGTTTTATTCTTGCGCAAAATTAATCAGTGCCTGTATAATATTTTCTTTATATGCTTTCTAAGGTTAAATAAAAATCAGACAGATACAATAAACCATCGGAAGCATTATTTTGTTAGCTTATTAAAAGTGGTCCATCACAACAACAAAAAATTAGTAATAATTACTTCATGGGTTAGGAGAATATTTTTGCAGACCAATCTTTTGACTATAGTGACTTTACAAACCTTTAGGATCTTTATCCAAAAGCTTGGGGTCTCCAAATTGACCTGTGAAATGACTATTAACAATCAGTCCTGAGAAAGCTTCTGTTGTTTAATAAAATATATTAATATTAAATATACTTCGATATCCTAGTAAAACGCTTTCTGTTACCTTTTTTTATGTAAAGATACAGTTAAAGTTAATAAAGAAATTTTTAATTTTGAAATAAATGGAAAGTTTGTTTATTAGCTTCAAAACATAATAGGTTTTATTTTTCACCCAGTAGAAACCTTTTGATAATTGCTTTTATACTCCTTTTATTGCTAGGTAAAATACAGCCCAATGTTTAATATTATTCATTTAGAATTGAGCAATAAATACAATGATCACATTATTACCAATGTAAAGTCCATGCTAATGTTTTATTTATCTAGTGAATGAAGGTAGGCTTATAGTGTATGAAAACAGGAACATATTTTAATTCTTGAAAGGTTAAGAAAAGAGGAACAGAAATGTTGAGGTTATGTTACAGCATGATTTAGCCGTTATTTATTTACTATATTTTGAGGAACTGATGCATTTTGAAATAGAATGCAAATGACGAAATGGCAAGGTGTATTTTATCATACTGAATTTGCAGGATGTGTGTGATTGGAAAGGTTTGAGCATACATAATTGGAAGGTCAACATTCAGTTTTGCATGTAATCCTGCTGACTCATTAATGTGGGGAATACAGAATTCATGAGAGTTGTCTGATGTGGTGATAAATATTGAAACATTTTTGAACTAAAATTTGCCTTAGTAGCTTTGTATTAAATCAAAGTAAAGTGCATAACTTAACAGCAAACATTGCCTGAAACTGTGGAGTACTGTTGCAGTACTGTTAAGAGTAATTTGTGAATACAGTTGAACCTGGTTTATGCAAGTATCAAGGAGGAGGAATTACTTACAAATGAGATTTTCTTAACGCAACATATTTTTTTAAAAAAAGAAAAGCAACACAGCGGGACTACATGTGTAAAATTTTACAAATAACAAAGATATGTACAAGAAAACTTTATTTTGAACGTGGTGCTGCCTTAGAGAAATCAGTTTTTTGGCTTGTTTCACTTTTCTTGCATTAAGTGCATTACTGATGGCTGTACCTAGCATGGTATAAGCCATTCCTAAATCTGAAGCAATTTCAGTTTTGGTTTTGTGTGGATTAAGTTCCAACTCTCATAAATTTTACTTTCTTATCTATTGTATAACATTTTCTTTTTCTGTTCTCTATGGCTGATTAAAAGCAATTGAGAACTGAAAGACAAGTTCCCTCCATAATGGAGGGAAAATGTTACAGTTGGTTATTCCAATGAGCTGTTTTCTCTATACAACGTAGCCATATTGTGTGCTTATGCATGAAGGAGATAGACATACTAACATGTGCACAGCGTAAGAATAGCATTTTGCTGTGAGTTTTACAGAGAGCTTTTAACTGAAACTGTAGATCAAAACCAAGTAAAATTTGACTAATCAGTTAAACTAAATAAATGGCAATAGAAACACAGTACCTATTATTCAAGAGGGGTGGCCAGGGGCTCGTCACTCCAGCAAGAGTCACTGTCACTTCCCACACTCCTTTCATCCTCCATATCACTATCTTTTAAGTTTATCACAATTGACTTTTAAATTTTTTCTCTATTTCTTTAATACGAGGGTGGGTCAATAGGTAATGCCTCCTTTTTTTTTTTTTCCTTAAATAAGTTAGTTATGTGAAAAATTTGAATTTGGCTCAATTCCTCAAACCTTCTTCTCCAATCCCCTGCAGTAGTAACTTCCTAAGTCAACAGGTGGCAGCACTGCATCCTCTTGCAAAATGGCTGACATCGACATTTGTATTAGACAGCGTTCTGTGATTGAATTTTTGACTGTGGAAGGTGAAACGCCAATTCGCACTCACAAAAGGCTAAAAAATGTGTATGGTGATGCAACGGTGGATGTCAGCACTGTGAGACAGGATATTGTAAGACCCCAAAAGAAAATAATTTATGTGAATATTTGTTAAGAGTATAATTTGTTTTTGGCATTGGTACGAGTTGGTTGAGTGACGAAAATGTGTTGCTATTGTTCAGTTACAAAAAAAAATTAAGTTTGTTTAAAGATGTCTTAAATATTTCCATATTTAAATTTAATATATATGTATAAATAAAAGAATTATATGTGTTCAATATTAAAAGCGAAGAGAGAATAGCTAAAGATCGCTTCCCTAACAATATGGGAACTATTTGATGAACGCATACGCGGATGTACACAAAAAGAAGGTAGTGTCATGTGATGCGGCGCCAAAATTTGTTAATAGCGTCTGTGTGTTTGATATGAGAGGACGTGTTTTTATAGTGCTCTTGGATATGAGTAGAAAATTGACTAAACTTTCATGAAGCTTTTGTTCTAAAGTTGTTGAAAAAGTCACATCTTGGTTAGTGATACAAAAAGAACACACAAAAGACTATCAATATAACGTAAATTGGTGCGACGAAAGTGTAAAGACGAGAAAAAGTGTTAATAAAGTAATATATCATAGTGAAGTAACTTCGAGTGTTTATTCATTCCACCTAGTACCACGACCTGGGGTAGAAAAAGAATCTCATAGCTCAGTGCATACAAAACATATTAACAGCACCAACTGTTAGACGATGGGTTCGTCGAATGATCTCATCGACTTGCTGAATGTTGCATGGAGTCACTGCAGTGAAGCCTGCCGCTTCACGTTTCATCTGCCAATGGTGTTTGCCCTTCAGCTTCGTTACAGCGATGAACTCATCGTCTAACAGTGCTGACATCCACCGTTGCATCCCATACACATTTTTTAGCCTTTTGTGAATGCGAATTGGCGTTTCACCTTCCGCAGTCAAAAACTCAATCACAGAACACTGTCGAATATGAATGTCATTGTCAGCCATTTTGCAAGAGGATGCAGTGCTGCCACCTGTTGACTTAGGAAGTTACTACTGCAGGGAATTGGAGAAGAAGGTTTGAGGAATTGCGCCAAATTCAAATTTTTCACATAACGAACTTATTTAAGGAAACAAAATAGGAGGCCATATTACACAGAGCCTTATCGCTTGTTAAGAGATTGTTAAATATGAAGACTCTGTTTTTGTTCTTCCCCCACCCCCTCTTTCCCATTCTGCATCTTCATTTCTCTTCCTCCATTTCCTTCAGTCCTTTCTCCCTTTTTTCCCACTTTCTCACTCTATACCCCTCTAGCTTCTCACCTTTCTTTTCTCTTGTGTAACTTACATATAATGTGTTGAAAGCTGCTTTATGTAGGGTGTTATTAAAATATAGAAGTAAATGGTTTTAGCGACACACACAGTTGTGTCCATTCCATATAAAAAATTGTTATACCTTCTTAAATGTTCATCCCGACTAAATTTGTAAATTACAAAACTTATTCAAACTTATGTTGTGTAGCATTTTTCTGAAAACTTAATAAGTGAGATGGTTTGATTTTTTGATTTCATTATCCATTACAAACCTACCTAAGGGCAAAGTAATTAAGGTACAATGTGGTATGATTTTCTATGTAAGACCTTAAAGTATGTTCTTCTACAATGACATCATAGCCCAATGTCGGGCCCTAGCCTGCTTTATCCTTTTCCTCCATATTTGTGACCCATTTTATAAGCGTACAACAAATATTTTATTTACACTTCTGCACATATAACGAAACTGTAACAATTTCCTTTTTGTGAAAATTTTAGAGTGGAACCAAATACAAGCTGGAGAAATTAAATACTTCCAAGCTTTAAAAGGCTGTACTAAATTAAATTGAGTTAGAAATTAAATAAAAGAATTAGGTATGTTTTTGTTAAATGAACAAATACTAATAGGGAAAAATGGAAAAGCCATTTACAGACAATGAGTATATCCAAAAATCAATTGAAATACAGATATAAACCCTCGGACTACAGTGATATACAAAGACCTGTATAACAATGCAAAAACCATGGGGCCAGAACAAGGTATCTCCTAAACCACAAAGAGTGTTTGATGATTTTGGATGAGTGATACCAGCTTATACAATGGGGTTGAAGTCAGAAATCACATTTTTATAAATCTTGATGTGTAACATACTTTGATAAGTTGATTCACGCTTACAGTCCATGAAGAATTACACCCATCAACTTGATTGTATTATATACTGTTCCTGGGCTATAGTTTCAATTATTAATATGGTGTAGGATTTGAAGCTTTCAAGGTGATAATTATTAATTAACACTTCACGGGTTACCAGCTGTGTAATATTTATAAACTTTTTTGATGTTTTGGTCATACAGCTACATGGCCATCATCAGGAATGAACAATTCGCACCCGTGAGGTGTTAATTATATATGGTTTTTGTTTCACTTAAATATCTGGAAAAATGACAGAATAAGCTTTTCTTTAGTACCTGTAAAAGTAGATCAAATAGGCCGAAGGAATTTCTTGGAAATCTGCACTCTTGTAAGATGCTTGACTTCAATACTAAGTAAAATTGATGTATGGGATGAAATTTGAGTCACGGACAATGTTTACTGTATGCATAGAACTTTTGTAAAATGGTTTTGCAATTATCTAATGCCTATGGGTTGACCCAGCTGAATAATAACAGTTAGTAGAAAAGATGTCTCACTACTGTAAGACTAAATCAAGAGGACATATTGTTGAATATTATTTATAGATACACATGAAAGTAAAATGGGAAAGATGTTGGTTCTCTTAAATAAAGAAAGCAATAAAACAAGAAATTGAAATGAGCAAGATTAGATGATCAGCAAGTAATAAATGGGCATTATGTAGTAAAGTGAAGTTAAGGATTACTGGCATTGAAAAACAGGAAATATGGAGTAGTCTATGTGATAAGAGTACTTTGAAATGCTTTGGGAAGTTGAGAAAGAAGGGGGCAGCAGAAATTATGATTGTTAGGGATATAAGTGCAGATATTTTGATAATTGGAGTCTTAGTAACAAATAATAATTAATGAAACTTGCACTTGAATGAGCATTTAGTTCTTTAGTTTATCTGTTATCTTTTATGAGTTCATTTAGGGAGCATGTCCATCTTACGTGTATGCTGTAGTGGTAGAGCTAGCACTTTTTTCACACAATTTGCACACACATTGGTCGTTTGCTTGGTGCAATATCTTGATTGTATACAGTAGATGGTGAAATCCATGTATTGCTAGTCCTACTATGTTGTGTCTCTGTCGTTGGTTGCTTTCCATCCATTGCCTGTTTATCATGACCTCCTTTTCGAAGAATTCAATGTTTATCTCCTTTTCCTTCTACTTCTTTCTTACTATCGCTTCTTTGGAAGCTTCTGTGTTTGGTAGTAACATTTTGTTCCTTATATCTTCCAGGAAGTAGGTTTTCCAGGCGATTGCATATGCCATTCTGTTTGGTGCATCTTTACTAGTTTCTAGTACCATCTTGTGTATCTTGCTTTTACAGATTCAATTTTCTCCATGTCACTGGTTCTTAGTTTTTAATTGGTATCTTAGTGTGTACCCACTTTGGTGTGGAAGCTGATTTTACTTTCTCTATGTATAGTAAGTAGGGGAAGTATTGTATTCCACCCAAAAAATTGATGTCAAGATTTCATCTGAAATGTATGTTAGAGGCCTCCTGAATCCATAAAAAGCATTTGTAGAAAAAGGTCTGTGTGTATGTGCCTGTGAACAGCAAAACTCAAAAACGATAACTTGGTTACAAACCAAACTTGGTATTTAACCCTCTATTGCCTGAATTATTTTGCTACATATGCCGTTCTTCCTCTAATTCGAAACCGGTTTAGATTAGGCGGTCTGAGAGGCCTTCAGCCTGCTGGCTCGGATAGCCATGATCGTTAAGGCAACACGTAGTGCACTGGCTATGCACTCAAAGCCTGAGGTCGTGAATTCGAGTCTCAGCAACCGCAGTCAAATGTGCCTGTGGTAAAGGACGGGGAGGGCCCACGTAAAATAATCGGTGTGATGGCACGCGTGGATGATGACGGGGTATCATTTGACTGCGGTTGCATGGATTTTGCTTCTTTTCTTTAAAAAAAACACTACAATATAAATTGTAAAAAAAAAATACTTTTTTACAATTCAAACCGTCTCAAATATGTATTTTTAATTGGTGACAGACAGTATAACAAGAATATAGCAGAAAAAAAAAAGTTAAAACTAGTACAAATAGGAAAAAGAGCTTATGTATCTTATAAGTCACACCAGGCAATAAAGGGTTAAGTTTAGTACTTTCAAGGATGCAACACAGAGATTTTGAAGAAAATTCCTCTACGTGGAAAATATGTCAAAAATTTTGTTTTTCTCAAAAAGAACTTTTGATGTTTTTTTATTAAAATACCACACATTTAAGATACTTTTATGGCAAATGAAATGCATATTTTGAATTTTCTGGCTGTAGCCCATGTAGTCCTGTTTACTCTTGATGACTTTTATTTGACTGGTAAACCTTAAGAGATAGACCAAATCTTAATATACAAAATTAGATCTTGTTAAGACACACAAGCTATGTCCAAATAAATTTTTTTTTTTGGTGGAGTGAACCATTTCGGAGATATTCCTTGTTATTTGTGTATGTTCCAATACTTTTCTCAAATGGAAGGTAATTATTCACTTTTTTACCTTTTGGACTTGCAAAGAGGATCGAATTTCAAAGCCTTCATATGGTGACCAGCTTTAAAAGATTTGACTATCCCTCAAAGCCTACTGTATTCCCATATTTCCCTTGCACCTACAAGAAAATTAGCAGTAAGATAATTTCTACAAGTGTTTATCTTGACTAACATGAAGATAGAGGTATAAAAGTTTGTTAGAATAGTTAATATAAGAGTAGAGAAAGTAATGCGAGTGCAACACATCAGACTTTTTCTCCTTGTTTAACAGTTTTTCCACAAATCGATAACAAAGTTTAGTACCTGATGCTTTTGCATGGTTGTAACTGCTGCGAAATGAGCATCTGCCTTATATACTATGTTTTGTTTCACACCTTAATACATGCCCTACTTAGGTACTGCAAGGTCAGTCATTGACCTTGCAGAAAGTGTTGGAACTTGGTTCTGGTACACCATTTGCTATCATAAGACCAGCCCACTCTGCATCGTGCTTTTCGTATCAGACTTTCCTAGACGTACTAAGTAATCTGAAAACATACTACTCTTAATAAGTAAAATTATGAGTTTGTAAATGAAGCAAATATTATGTAACATTGTTCGTTGCACTGTCCTCAATTACCAGTAAAAATATCTGCACTTACACCCCTAACATTTGGTATGTGGATGTTTGCAATAAAAGGGTGGGGAAAGATTTGCATGAAGCAGAGCATGTATAGTGTATATACAAATATAATTAAATTGGCTTAAAGTAGCAAATGAAGTGTGTGTGGAAATAGAGATAGAAATCTACAGTGTGTAGAAGACTATCCAGAAAGTAGAGGACAGAAAGGAAATCTGGAATAGGATGCACAATTCGCTTATGGAAATTTTGACATTAAACATTTTTGGAATCAAGTAGAAAAGACATTTTTGAACAATTTGGGAACTGTTAAAAAGGTAAGAGGTGGTGGGTTAATTAAACCAAAGGAAGATTTTATTGATAGAGATAGATAACAAATAAAACTAAGAAACAAGTATGAAAAGATATTTATTTATGCCAACAAACTTACTGTTTGTGTTTTTAAACACACATGCCATGTGTGGGCAATGTTTGAGAGGCAGAGTCGGAATTGAAAAATTCAGCGCTATAGCTGGAATTTGATTCACAGACCCTCCGCTCACCATGTGGGTGCTCTACCCACAGTTACAGTAGTTTAGTGGTTAGAATACCAACCTATTGAGCAGAGGGTCTATGGTTCAAATCCCAGCTATGACATTGAATTTTTCAGTTCCGATTATACCTCTCAAGCACAAAAAGGTACTTTTAGGAAAACTATACTCCATCCAGCGTAAGATCCGCACCTTGTATCCCTCCGCGGTAACCTCGTGCTCGTATCAGCTGCCACTAACACAAATAAACAAACGCCACGTGGACTCAATCCTTGTGTTTAAAGATGCAGTAGAATGATACTTGGGAGCTTTAGGAATAGCGCTGCTATCGCGTTATATTCATGTAATCTTTATCAGGGTTGTTGCTGCCTTTTTCCAAGTAAACAACGCTAGGATTTATGTCCTGAGTAATATTATTCAAATATAACAATAACATTACTATTACTATTATCATTAGCATTATTATTATTATTATTATTATTATTATTATTATTATTATTATTATTATTATTATTATTATTATTATTAACCAACATTCGTAGGTAAAAGCTGAGCTGAAATTAAATGTAACATAATTAAAATAAAACTCACATTAATCTGCATCACTGTCGGGAAGAGGTGTAACATCTGCATCTCCATCATTTGTGGTGTCATCGTCATCAGAAGAAGGGGAAGAAGAAGAATCAACACCCACACTAATCACAAGACGATCTACAATAGCATCTGATAGCCCGTCCATCACCCACATCTCATTTTCTTGCTCAATTGCATGACGTATATTATTTTGCCACATATTAGGTGTCGCCTGAGATATTGCAGTTTCAAACAATTTGCAAACATCCCGTAATTTGAAGGTTACGTTGTTTCTGGCTACGAATCCCTTGAGGAAGGCCCATATTGTTTCTATTGGGTTCAGGTTGCTGTGATAAGGGGGCAACCTCTCTATGTGTCGACCAGATTTTCTAGCAAGGTCATCGATAACATATTTGTTTTCACTGTTATCGGCAACCTTTTGTGCTTGATTTAGAAGCTCTGCTTTCACATCTGATTCACAAAAGGGCAAATTATGTGACGTCAACCAATCGGCAATTTCTTGTTTTCGACACGAACAGTTGGGACGACGTTCCAGTCTGACACTGTGATAAGGTGCATTATCCATTACGATAACACAACCGGGTTCAAGTTTCGGAAGTACACTTTCAAACCACTCCTTAAAAACATCGCCATTCATATCCTCGTGGTAATCACCTGTACGTTTTGGCTCGAAGATTAGAACATCGTCTTCCACAAAACCGGAATCACTGCCGATGTGCGCAGTAATAAGGCGTTTTCCTTTCCCTGTAGGATTTTTGAGCCCTGTTGACGTTCCACAAAGAAATGCATCCTTTTTTGAGCTCGTCATAATGTCAGTCCATGCACGGGATGTAGTATGCCCTTCATTAACCCATGTTTCATCAAGGTAATAGATTGTCTTACCTTCTGCTCTGTATCGGCGCATATTCCGCAAGTAACGCCGCCTCCATAGCACGATATCTTCTCTGTCGATTATGACATTCACTTTATTTCTCTTCATAAAACTAAATCCAATTTCTAGTAATAATTTATGAAACGTGGATCGCTTAAATGAAGGTAATGCTGGATCATTGTTAACACTACTTAAGACTTTTTCTAATGTTGGCGGTTCATTCTTGAAGAAAAAGTGGTGCACTTTTCTACGAACAGCACATTTAGTAAAGTCATCTGCTTTTTCTAATTCTGGCTTCCGTTTTTTTCTGTTCTTCCTTGGTGTCCGCAATGTTCCTGTTTGCTTAAGTTCCTTACGGGCACATTTAACACTCCACTCGGAAATACCGGTGTAATCTGCAGTTAACTTCACAATGTTATTCACAGTGACAGAAGGGTACTCTTGCATTAGTTTGTTAAAAACATTCAAGACTATTTGTTTCTCACCACTTTTTAAGGGCTTACCTTTAGAGTGCTTCACTATTTCACCTTTATTTTCACTAACCAGGCTTGCAGCACTTGTAGAAGCATCCATGTTTATCACCTTACTGATTACACACCATTGTCATGTGGATGCGTGAGAGGGGATTAACTGGACACAATTAAACGGAAGCTATAATCTCCTTTACTCTTATTAATATTATTTATTGTTTTATATTAATCAAAAGTTTCAAATTATATTTGAGTGTCATACATCATGAAAAGTCACATATAATCGCCAATATTTAAGGTACTATATTTTGTGGCGTGCTTCGGTTTCGCGCGCGAATCGCGGTTTAGTTGTTGACAGCTTGTGTTTACACCAAGGGCGGATCTTAGAGTGGAGCGACTATAGATACTGATATACAGAGGTATTTTTAGAGGTGGCGCGTGACCTTGTCACTCGCGCATATCCGAGCATCATGCAAAGCGATGGTGGGGGTAAGTTTCCACCAGCAGCCTGCTGGCTAGTGGGCTGGAAGTTTAAAAGGTACTAACCAGACACCCCTTTTACCTTACAATAGACAAGTGGACTCGACCATGAACTACTGCGCAACATTACGACACACGCCACCTCTAAAAAATACCTCTGTACAACATTTAGTAAAATGTAAATTACACAAGTGGTGTACACAACAGCCAGGATAGTATTTTTTGCGTAGGATCCTAAAAATTACAAGCTCCCCAACAAGATTGGAGTACACATTAAGAGTCCTGCCAATCTAAACCCTGCTAAACTGAAAATCTGCCTCATCCAAACAGGTTTAGGAAAAAATATGTACCAAATTTGTTTTGAATTGTAAAACAGAAAAAATAAACGAGTAAAAACTACAATTTAATAGTGCAGCAAAACATGAAATAAATGCTACAGGAGTAAACAGTGAACCTGTTGGCTATCTCATACACAAAAACTAAAAAACAGAAGGCCTAGACGTACTAACAATGTGCACAATAAAGTTTGAGTACAATTATTTTACGTTAATGAGAAAACAAAACAGTAATTGGTTTTCGAGCCTCAGAGTTTAGTTGTAAAATAAATTACAGCATACTGTTGTACTAATTTCCTACGTTTAATAATTTTAATACTTAACGCACAAATGCTTAAGGTTGTTGTATTTGGCGAAAATCTGCCTAATTTAAATTTTCACTAATCCGAACAGGATTCAGTCCCAATTAGTTCAGATTAGTGGGACTCTACTGTATTGTAAAATTAATGTAATGTAAATATGTAGAAGTAAATCATTCGTTCATAAATACAAGAAAGAAACTTGTGTTTTTAATTTCTTTACTACGTACATACTTAAGGTAAGTGGAGGAAAAGTTGTATTCCATCCAGAAATATAATACCAAAATTTCACCAGAAATACATGATTTAAAGCCCACCCCATCCCCCTAAAAAGCTTTTTTAGAAAGAGGTTCACATGTGTTTGTCAACAGCATAACTCAGAAATGAAGTCAGTTAAATACCAAACTAGGTATTTAAGTTCAGCATCTTCCAAGGATGCAACACTTCTGAATTTTAAGAAAATCCGGATTCAAACTACCCTTACATTGAGAATTTTTTTAAAATTGAAAGTCTGAGATATCCTTTATTATTGTTATGAATCTTCAAATATGTAATACTTTTCTCAAGGAAAATTGCTATTTGTTTTTTCCCTTGATCATGCAAAGAGAATAGCATTTCAGAGCAATTACACAATGACCCACTCTTAAAGGATTTGACAATCACTTACAGCATATTTATTCTCCTAATCTCCTTGTATCTGTAAGATAATAATAATAATAATAATAATAATAATAATAATAATAATAATAATAATAATCTGATGAATGGATAGAAAAAGATGTGAATGTATCACTTAAGTTTTTTTTAAGTTAGAATATTCATAAGAATGTACATAAAAAGCAATCATTTCAGTTACTTTGTGTATATGAAATTTGCCTAAAGATGTCCCCACCCGGAGATCCGATTGGGGGACAGTTTTAACTCCAGAATGTTTATCTTTAGGACTCATACTCATGTATGTGGCTTTCGTGTAACTGTTTTCTTAACGGGCACCAGTTTTACAATGTGGCAATTACATCACCCGACTTAAACCCCCATTTTGCAAGGAGGACCACACCTATCGTTGGTCAACGGGTCCATCGGACCTAGCCGTGAGGACTAAATAGGTGGTATTTAGATCCACCGACCTTCCCCTCATATGCCTCTGAGGGACGCTGTTGTGCTGTGATAGGCCAGCACATATGTAAACAAATACTACAAAGAAGTCAACAAAAATTAGAGAATGCTACAAAATGTTAACACAACTCCAAAAAGTTAATAAGACTGTTCATCTCCAATGGATTCCAGCACACTATGGAGTCATGGGAAATGAAGGTGCAGACTCACTTGCAAAGAAAGGCACAACAATAAAACAAAAGTCTAAATTCAATTTCTCATATTCCTCAATAAAACGCTTGATCATTAAAAAATTTTCTCATTCATACCTACAAGAAATAGAAACAAATGCCAAAGATAAAAAATGGATTACACTACTTTCCAACCCAGATATAATACCCCAGAGACCAAGGAAAACAGCGGTTGCAGCCTTCCGACTATTGACAAATCACGACTGCTTAGCAAGTCATCTCAACAGAATAGGTATCTCAGCTTCACCAATGTGTCCTGTGTAATGATTCAGCAGAAATGAACGAAGACCACTTGAAGACCTGTGAAGCATTAAAATCAGAAGAAACTACAGTTCAAAAGTATTGGAAAGCACAAATGCTAAAGTCTTCATTGTCAGATGCAAGGCACTAGAAAACAACAACTTTGTGTATATTGTCTATCCTTTGTGATTGAATTACTATGGAATAATACTAATACCAGTGTGTTGTCAGTGAATTGACAAAGTTGTGTGTCTGCATTTTACTGATTTTTACAATAGTACAAAGTATATGCTTTTATTTTCATGTTCATGTGAAACGGAGATTGGTCGGCCTACATTTTTGTGATATGAGGGCAACATTTTACATGGAAACTTCAGAAAACTGATGCTACTTTCATATCTACCCATTATTTATTTTACATATCTACAAACTGCTCTTAGAAAGTTAATTTTGTATCTACTCCATGTTAATAAAATTTTTCAGAAATAATTTCATTACATACTTCACTGTAGGTACAAAAGGTATAGAGAAAACTGTATCAATAGTCAGATGTTTAAAAGATAGTCTTGAAATTCTTTAGCCTTTCTATATCATAAGAAACAGCTGAATAGTGAGAGCACTTTAAAAAAGTCACATAGTATTGAAAAATTCAAACCAGTATTGATGAATATCTTAAAAACGGTTTATACCACAAAAAACTTATACAAAATGAAATGTTGTGTTTTAGAGATACCTACAGTTTTTGTGCAGGAAGCTTTTGTCTCTCTCTTAGGGTTTACCTGTTATACAAGATTATACAAAATACCTCCTGAATGAAGGGAACTTAACGGGCTATTGCCAGCAAATTCAAGATTTACATTTTGTCTTGTAAATAACTCAAACATATACGTTTTAATAAAAAAATCCTTAGAGCCATTTTTGAGAAAATGAAAAGTATAGAAAGTCTTTCCATATAAAGGGTAATTTAGACCAGAAGGGGGAATTTACTTGATCACCTGAACTACTGCCATCAGTTAAACACATTTGATACCTACTTGGGCCTCCTCAACTTAAGATGGTCCTTAATTCAAAGTGCTATGTTGGACTCCAATTTTGATACTGTGTCCACGATGGTGCATTGCATCGGTTTTGATAAGGTTTTATGTTAAATGCTTTGTTATGGAGTTCTACAATGTTGTATCTATGAATGAAGAACACTTGAAGACCTGTGAAGCATTAAGATCAGAAGAAACTACAGTTCAAAAGTATTGGAAAGCACGAATGCTAATGGCTTCATTGCCAGATGCAAGGCACTAGAAAACAACAACAACAATGTTGTATCTCCTATCTGGCTGCAGCTTATGATTGTGTTACTGGATTATGCATCTTTACTGGGTGCTAGAATGGAGATCTTCTTTTGTATGTACGTATGTATGTATTTATTCACAGCGAATGGGCATTACTCAGTAGCAGAGCTGAATGTACAAGTTAAGATAATAAGTGCATAAACAATAGTAATACAGTAAACAATAATAATATACATAAAACATATTAGCTTATTATAGCTAGCAGAGTGTGGTTTTTGTAATATAACAGCTACTTTTTGAAACCATTAATTACTAATTTACACTCATTAACTATCCTGTCGGTATAATCAATAAATTTACCACTGGTAATCACAATAAGTTTATAAAACATCAAGCATACACTAAGTAACCTTTATAATAAGTATCCAACATTTTCTCAGTTTAAATTTTTTCTAAATATCTTCTCAGATAAAGGACAGCCCTGAAAGGCTGCTACAGGCAAGTCATTCTGTCTGTCAATGGTTCTATTAACAAAGGAGAATTTTCCTACATTGGTTCTGTGCCTTCTATCCTTAATTTTAAACAAATGATCCTTCTGTAATATGTTGGGTTTTCCAATCTTTGACTAATGCCCACCTATGCATTTGAACCACCTTAAGCTTTAAATAATGTGCCTAACCTCTGCCTCTTAGACCAAACTTTTAGCGGTTTCCCTTTTGTAAGCCCAAAATATTTACCTCTCTTTATGAATGTTATAGCTCTTCTCTGTATTTTTTCTAACGAATCAATTTGACTAATTCTATATGGATTCCAACATGCTCCTCCATATTTCATAATCAGCTGTGCCAAATACTTGTAGGCAATTCCCCATGACTTTGCACTTCCCTTTTTTAGTGTCCTCAATAAGAAATGTCACTTTCCTAGATGCAGAATTTACCTGATCGACCCATCTAGCTACCTGTAGAATTTGTTTTCCGCCCATGTGGTAGTTATGAGGAACTTCCCTCTTACATCTGCTAAAAGCAATGCACTTACTTTTTATTAGCATTAATTGTCATTGTATTTGTAGCAGCCAAATTACTTATTTCATTTAAATCACCCAAGCATTTAATATTTACATGATATTAGTATATCAACAAAAATAAGAAAAAGTAGTGGACCAGTACTGAGCCTTGGTGTAGTTCCAAATTTGCGGAGTCCCTCTTGAACAGTTCTGTACTTACTTTTACCTGTTGTGTGCTCTTTTCCAAAAATGTTTTAATCCCTAAATCTGCACTTTATTCCTGTATTAGCAAGCTTAAATTATGCAGCACTGCCTCAAAAGCTTTAGAAAAATCTATCATCACTGCAACAATTCTTCCTCCTACATTCACTAAATTTTCAATTAATGAAGTTATTTGACTTTCGCATGGGTACCCAGATCTAAATCCACATTACACTTCCTTGACACATTTTTTGTTTTCTAACTCCTCCGTTATGTATTCTGCTATGAAATACTCCATCGATTTACACAGTACTGAAGTTAGACTTTAGGCTTTATAAATCAGAACTACAATAGTGGTTTTCCAGCCTTGTGCTAAGGCAGTTGTTAACTGACAATTTTAAACAAAAACATTAGATAGTGAATCATGGCTTCTCCCCTAATGTGGAGTATTTCAGCAGGTATGCTATTGGACCCCTTCGATTTTTTATTCTGTAACATCGTAATCCTTTTGTGTAATTTGAAAGTCGTTATTTGAAAAATAGATTCCCCGCTATCTCCAATTTACAGTTGAGCATTGTTATCCACATTATGAAAAATAGATACAAAATGTGAATTTAATGTGTTTGCTTTATCCTGTCAGTTAATACAGCAATTCCATTTACATTAAAATCAGATATGCACTCTTTATTGCCCCTGTGTCTGTTTACATAATTGAAAAGGAATTTCCAAAAATTATTTATTTTGTTCTTGGAACTGATCTTGAACTGTAATTTTTCATCTTGTATTTGTTTAATTAATTCTTTAAATCTATTAAAATGCAATTCGGATTTCTTCCTTTTATGAAACACATGCCTAACTAAGTAACCTAATAGATTTTGTATAAAATTCTGGATCAGCTTTATGTTTAAGAACTTTGTATGGAATGTACTTTTTAATTGTTTCTGAAATTAGTGTTTTGAAACTAAACCATGTTGCATTTACACTGGTGGCAGATTGTACAAACATCATATTTTGTTTACGGAGAAATATTTGAATAGCAGTCACATCCGTGCCCGAAAAATTCCAACTAATTACTTCCTCACTTTTTGATTGTTTTTTTTTTCACCCCTTCCAGTTCACTTCTAGTTGCACATAGTTGTTCAAAGTTGAACATGTAATGAGTGGTCCCTGAACTGAGGGTATAAAGGATTTCTAAGAGGAGCACAAATTAATTACTCGGAAGAAACAAAATTAATCTGATAAATATATATAGGTGTCCCAAAATTAGACCAACAAACTTTGGGAGCTTATGGATAACATTATTTTAAACACCTTTTGTTAAGGAAAGTTTTTTGCTGCAGTGCTTCGTTTAAGCGCTAGACGAGTTAATGTCATAGATTACTGCCTCCCTCCTGGTTTAAGTATTTACGGCAAAATCAACAATGCAAATTAGTATTGCATTTACATTAGTAAGGCACACTATCTTAATCCAAGAAACAAACACCGAATACATAAACAAAACACAAACATCTCATTATTTGCTGTTAATCACAGCTTTACTATTCAGAGTAAATGTTGGAACACATACCCATTGCAATAACACAAAGAGCGAATCAGCATGCCCTATTCTGCCATACTCTCACAAAGACACCAGCCATTTCTTTCGTTTAAGTTTGTCGGTCTAATTTTGAATGTACATTTTAATTAAATAATAATAATTAAGATTTAAAGCTTTAATGGTGCATGTTATTTATTACAGCTTCACGGGTGATCAGCCGTGTGGGGTTTAAAAACATTGAGCTTTTGGCCATAGAGTTTACAGTGGCCGAAAGCTCAATGTTTTTAAACCTCACGTGGCTGATCACCCTTGAAGCTGTAATAAATAATAATAATTAGTTAACCTACATAAAAGTTTTCTGAGATACTTAATGCATATATTACTTAAAATTATGCCATAAAACTCAAATTTATACCAAATCATCCTTAACATGCACATAAATCTTAATTAATGTTTTTACTTTACTATTTATCATAGTGAGTAGAGGAAGTATTGCACCTAAAACATACTGAGATTTAACTGGAAATAGATATTTTGTGATTCCCTAAATGAATAAATAAATTTAAAAAAAAAAAACATTTTTAGAAAAATGTCCAGTTTTTTATGTGCATATGTGTGAGAGAATGTAACTCAGAAACAAAAAATTGGTTAATACCAAACTTGGTATAATACATATAAATTAAAGTTATTGCCATCATCTATATGCAGTGACTATAACAACTAAATAGTCTAAAAAGCTGAGGATGCAGTTGAATGAATTGCAAAACATACCCAGAGGACGGTTAGACTGAGACTGAAAAATTCAAAGCCATAACCAGGATTTGAACCACAGATCTTCAGGTCTCTATCTGGCTGCTCTAACCACTGAGCTACCATGGCCTTATAGTTTAACCAACTATAAGGTCAATTAATTTCCATTTAGACATATTCTTTATTTTGCAATGAATGCCATTTTTCTGGGTTTTCTCCATCAATCATTCAGTTTTCTGGACTGTTCTATTTTCACTGTGCCTAACAGCTCTGGGTACCATGGCAATGAGAGTAAAAAGGGAATGAGGTGTTGAGTATGTGGTGGATACTTTAGAGGGATGAAAGCAGACCATGAGGGCGAAAATTGAGATAGGGGTCAGGTTTGGTTGCATCATTCAGTTATGTAACATTAATTTTCCTATTGTTCCATGTATGTGCTGCCTTCAACATATAAGTTCATACCAGCAACTGTTTACCTTTGGAACAATGCTGTTCACTTGCTTCTTGATCTTTGGATTAACTATTACATTAAATTCACGCTCCCAACCACTCTTCCAGACTCCAAGGAGGGCAAGGAATAACCCTAGCTAAAGACAAATTCCCACCCTCCAGCCGGGAATTGAATCCAGGACCTTTAGATTTCAAGGTTAGCATGCTAACCAGTGGACGAAAGAGGCGGTCTAAGGTAGTGCTGTCAGATTCATTTCATTTTGCTTTGGTACAAACACAACAGGAATATTATTGTGCTTTTAACTGGTATCCTACATTGTACTAATGTTCAAATTACTCGTATATAACCCTATAATTATTGTACTACTAGGCACACATGGAACCTGTGCAGGAAAAATTAAAGCTAAGTATATTCTCATATGCTTTATAGATACCACATTACAGTTCAACTGGGCAGTCTTAAAGCTGTAACAACTAATGTTTAGAAATGACTCCTGCTATAAAAAAAGTTGCTTGACAAAGCTCATGTTTTAATGAGCCCATATTTCATGTAGCAAGTATTTTGTTCTATCTTATGCTTTACTTGTTACACAAAAATGCATTCAAATGAAGTGCACTTCATAGACATTTTGTTAGTTATAATCCAAATATATTTTACATGTTTTCAAAATCATGTAGATTTTAAAAATTGGAAGATGCTGAACTTGAGCATCAAGTTTGATACTTATCTGATTTTTTTGTTTACGAGTTATGCTGTTTCCTCTCATACATACAGGCACCTCTCTTTTATGTTTTTCTAAAAATGCTTTTGTCGGGTTTCAGGGGATTTCAAAACATGCACTTCTGGCGGTATAAAGTTCTTCCTCTACTTACCATA
Organism: Tenodera sinensis; assembly: GCA_030765045.1. Classification (NCBI taxonomy): domain Eukaryota; kingdom Metazoa; phylum Arthropoda; class Insecta; order Mantodea; family Mantidae; genus Tenodera; species Tenodera sinensis. Next base: position 52,919,510 of record CM060963.1, on the reverse strand, counting down.
GATAAGTGGTATATAAACTAAAAAGATGAACAGTAGTGGAAATAAGAAAATGAACAAGAATGTGTAAGAAGAGGAGAAAGAAGACAAAATTAAGAGAAACAGTGGAAGAATAAAAGTAGAATAAAAAGAAGAGGAATTTAACATTGTGACAAGTTAAAGCAGATTTTTGGACACTCAAGAAGAAGCCGGTGAAGGGAAGAAAGATTAGCGTCAGGTTATTGACAACAAATCAAAAGTGATAAGTCCATTGACATCAACAATGAAGCAAAAATACTGGAATGAATGTGTTAGTATCAAAACCAAGGAAGAAATATTTTGTGAAAATACCTCTAAAATCCTTGTTATACAATCGTGATATAAAATCCTCTTGTTAAAACACACAATTTATGTCCAAATAAATTTTTTATGGAGATATTCCTTGTTATTTGTGAGTTTTGCAATACTTATACTTTTCTCAAATGAAGGTCGTTATTCAATTTTTTGTCTGTTCACCATTTAAAAAGAACAGAATTTCAAAGCCTTCCTAGAGTGACCAGCCTTAAAAGATTTTAGTATCACTCAAAGCCTACTGTATTCTATATTCTCCTTGCACTTACAAGAAAATCAGCAATAAGATAATTTCTGCAAATGTTTACCTCAACTACCTGAAGTAGACAGATGGATAAGAGTTCGTAAGAATAGTTAGTACAGGAGTAGAGAAAGTCAAGTGAGTACAACACGTCAGATTTTTTTTAACTTTGTACATTTAATTATTAATTACTAGTACTCCCAGTCTTTCTGTTTCTAAATCACACCACAAACACACTATTTGCTTCTTCTTTATCTGATTACCCTCCCCTTATGTAGGACTTACAACCCTAGGACGTACAAGCCAAACCTATGGACCAGACAGAGTGAAGACCTGGAAGTGGGTGGTTAACCAAGCACCAGGTATAATAGTGAGGAAGAGGGTGATATGAAATGCAGGCGAAAATGGATGATTTGAAAGGTGATGATGGAGCAATTGGTGGTATGAGTGGTGGAGAAAACTGTAGAACCTGGAGAAAACCTGCCCAGTCGCCACTTCGTCCACCATGAATATCATGTGCGGATCCCTGGGATTAAATCTGGGTTGCCTTGTGGTAGGCAAATGGTCTAACCGTCTGGCCACGGCGCTACCCCACACTATTTTCCAAGTTTCTATTTTTGTGGAAGTTAAAAAATTGCAGTTTTTACTATCCCTACTCAGGTACTTACAGTTTGTAGGGAATATATGTTTTGAGGCCCCCTGAACCCCAAAATTTTTAATAAGGTGTGTGTGCATGCATGTGTGTCAACAGCCTAACTCTAAAACAAAGGTCAATTTAATTCCAAATGTGGTATTTAAGTTCAGCATCTTCCAAGGATGCAACTTGAAGAATTTTAAGATTTGACTCTAGCTCAAAGCCTGCAGTTGTGCACACAAGGAAATAGGCAATAAGACAATTTCTGCAAGGGTTTATTTCAACATGAAGTAGATATGCTTTTATAATAATTTGTTGAAGGTTAGAGAAACTCATGTAAATGTATCAGGTCAGATTTTCTAATAGCAAAGAGATTCAGCTGCACAGTAACTTTTTGATATGGGGATATGGTTAAACCACATGCTCCTGCTTAGGGCTACTAATCAAACTATTCTTACAAATGCATACCCTTCCGAAGGGTATTATATGTTAAGATAGACATTTGTAGAAGTGCTTAATTACATGCTTCCTTGTAGATACAATGGCAACAGGGGAATACAACAGGCCTAAGTGATAGATCTTTTAAGAGCTGGTCACTATATGATGTTCTTGAAATTCCATTCTCTTTGCATGACCAGGGGGAAAAATGACTATTGACTGTTTGAAAAAGTATGAGTATTTGAAAATTCAAACTAATTTAAAGAATATCTAAAGTGGTTAGATCCATAAAAAAAAGTGTTTTTCATAAATTGTTTGCTTTAATGAATCTACATTTTTTGTGTAGTAAGATGGTCTCTCTTATGGTTTACCAGTTATGCAAAAGTATTCAGAATGTAAAGCACTTCAGAGGCTATTCCTAATAAATTGAAGATATATGTACCTCTCATTTATCATGAAAATGCCTTAAAACGTATATAGTATTGAATCAAAGTCGTTTGAGTCAATTTTAAGAAATCAAAATTTTCAAACAATTTTGCATTTATAGGGTATTTTGGGATAGAGGAATCTTTTTGTATCATATCCTTGGAAGACACTGAATTTAAATACCTATAGCTGTCGCAAAATTTGATGGCAGGTGGCTCGATACTAAGTTTCATCAGAGGCTTGCCATACTTTGCTGTGTTGTATAGTTAAACATGCAATGAAATCATGCTGTAAAGCCAGTGGTTCAAATATCATTTGCACAACAGGAAAAAGAATAGTAGTAGTCCACTATCAGCCGCCATTAAATTTTACGACTACATAGTTTGGCATTTAAGCATCTTTTTGATTTTAAGTTAATGCTGTTCACAGTCCCAATGCACATACAGATGTTTTTCTAAAAATGCCTTTTTTGATTCGAGGAATCTCAAAACAAGTATTTCCGGTGAAATCCTGGTATCAAATTTTTGAGCGGAATACAATACTTACCTTAGTTTAAGTACAGTTGAGTCCTGCCAATCTGAAAATCTGCCTAATCCAAACAGGGCTAGGAAAACACATCTACCAAATTTGTTTTGAACTTGAGACAGAATATTAGAAGACCCCAAAAGAAAATCGTTTATGTGAATATTTGTTAAAAGTGTAATTTGTTTTTTGATGTTGGTATGAGATGGTTAAATGACCAAAACATGTTAATAATGTTCATTGTTTCGAACAACTAAGTTTGCCCAAAGACGTCATAAATCTTTCCATATTTGATTTTAATATATATGTATAAATATTAGAATTATATGTGTTCCATGATAAAAGTAAGGGAGGATGGTTAGGGATCGTTTCCCTAACAAGAAAGAACTATTTGATGGACGCATACGCGGATGTATACGAAAAAGGCGGTGTCACGTCAGGTGATGCCATAATCTGCCCATTAACGCGTGTGTATTCAAGGCGTAAAGACATATTGATGTAACGTGTGAACATTGAAAAACTTTCACCAGACTTTCATCAAGCATTAGTTCCACTAACTGAAAAAGTGGAAAGGTTCTAAATCATTCAAAACGGTGCTAAGAGGAATTATTTAATGTAAAATATCGAAAAAGTGTTAATAAAATAATACATAGTGGTGAAGAAACATCGTGTGATTTTTCATTCCATTCGTTACCACGCCCTGAGATCACAAAGATCTCAATAGCTCAAAGACCCAACGAAGGGTAACTATTATAAAAACCGCACCAAACTTTAAAACAGGAAAAAATAAACATTAAGGTTAAACTAGTTTTTCCAAGTAAAAATGTAAATTTATTAGCACAGAAAAATATGAAATGTCACAGGAGCAAACAGTGAATCTGTCAGCTATCTTATACACAAAAACTAAAAAAACAGAAGGCCTATACTCCATCCAGCCTTAGATCTGCCCCTTGTATCCCTCCGCAATAACCTGTGACTAATACAAAACAAACACCACGTGGATTCATGCCTCGTGTTTATGTTGCAACAGAACGATATCTACTCAGGAGTTTTAGGAATATTGCTGCTATTGCGTTACATTCAAGTAGTCTTTACGAGGGTTATCACACATCTTGAAAACTCACAGATAATTGCCGATATTTAGGGTACTACATTTTATGGTGTGCTTTGGTGTCGGCATATCACGGGTTAGTTGTCGACGGCTTGTGTTTACACCAAGTATGGATGTAGGGGTGCAGCAATTATAAACCTACTAACAATGTGCATAACAAAGTTTGAATGCAATTTTTTTTTACTTTAACGAGAAAACAAAATGGAAAAGCAAATCCACACTTAAAAAGTGAAATCGGTGATCTTTTAACACAATGCACTGGAATGACTTGAATAGACAATGTTCGCCAACTTCCATTCTGACTTTCCCTAGGTGCTAAGTAGATGTCACAATACTTATAAAAACATTATAGTAATTGGTTTTCCAGCCTCAGAATGTAGTTGTAAAATAAATTACATAATACTGTACTAATTTGTTACTTTCAGTCATTTTAATACTTGACACACAAACGCTTAAGGTTCTCAAATTTGATGAGAATTCATGTAATCCATATTTTCGTTAATCCGAACAGGGTTCGGTTCCAATTAGTTTGTATTAGTGGGACTCTACTGTATGTAGAGAAAGTAAAAATTAGTATCTTAACAATTTGATGCAGCTTATTAAAATTGTATGTGTACTGTATGCTTTATCTCCTGGTACATGGTAAACAGAGTCAAAGCAATCAAAATAAAAATGTCAATTTTTGGATTTTTATTATATGCTGACCTTGAAGTTTCCTACTCTTTCCAAGATATTGTGAGAAACTATTGAATAGAAACAGCACTTTTAAGAACAACAAAAAATGAAAAATTCAAAAGAATAATAATGGATATCTAGGAAATGGCTGATGCCATAAAGAAAGATTATCTGAAATAAGTTGTGTATTTTAAAGAATCCTATTTTTTGAGCAGTAAGTTTTTGTCTATTTCTTAAGCTTTACCAGTTACACAAAATTATAAAAAATTCCTTCAGAATCGAGAGGAATTTACAGCTTACTTCCAGAAAACTCAAGATATATATAATCGCTCCACCCTTAGATCCGCACTTGATGTAAACACAGACTGTCAACATCTAACCCTCGATACGCTGGAATCAAAGCACACCATAAAATATAGTACCTTGAATACGGGCGATTCCTTGTTAGTTTTCAATATATATATAACCCTGGTAAAAACTACTTGAATGTAACGCTGTTCCCTAAACTCCCGAGTAAATGTCATTCTGTTGCAACATAAATACGAGTCGAGTTCACGTGGCATTTGTTTGTGTTAGTACGAACACCAGGTTATCGCGGAGGGATACAAGGTGCGGATCTAAGGCTGGATGGAGTATAGGTACATTTTATTAGTTATAGAAATAATGGTATTCCAATCAAAGTTTTTAGAGCCATTTTTTAGCAAATAAAAAATAATGAACAATTTTCCACATAGATGGTAGTTAGGTGCAGATAATTTGCTTGCAAATCTTCATGTCACATCCTTGAAAGTCAAACTTAAATACCAAGTTTGGTATCTTCCTTTCATAGAAGTTTGAAAACAGTGTTGTAATTAATTTAATTTAAAAGGTGAGTTAATTAATAACACTGAACAACACTTACAACATATTTTTCCGGGACGCGTTTCGAAGGTTAACTTTCCTCCATTATCAACCGGACAACTGGGTTTCCATGGTGTTTCATGGTGCAGATGGTGATGCTTCTTCTGGTGTTTCTTCTGGTGGCGGTTCAATGAACTTACTGAAAATGTCTCTCTGAGGAATGTCGAAATTAAATACTCGGTTTCTATTTTTTAAAATAAAGATTTGTTCCCATGTGGACAGTTCTTGTTTTCCGGTTATGTGTTTGAGAAGTTTCGGTTCTAGCTTTATGTCATGATTTTTTGTCCAAAAGTGAAATGCAACCGCTGATTTTTCTAATTCTTTACTCTTAATGTTTCTAACATGTTCCTTGGATCTTATTTCTAAATTTCTTTTGGTTTTTCCTATGTATATTTCATTACAATCACTGCATTCAATTTGGTATATGGCAGATTTTTTGTTAGGTGGAATAGCATCTTTGATGTTTGAAAGTAGCAGGTTTTTTATGGAGTAATGGTTTACTGCTGCTAGCTGAATGTTGTATTCCTTGAACACCTTTTTAAATTTATCAAAGGCCCATGGATGATATGTGAATTTTTTTAATATCATTTTTGTTTTTGCTGCTGTGAGAGTTGTAGTTTCTTTTAATAATTTTTTCTTTTCTGCTTGTTTTACCTTTTTATCTACTAATTCTTTGGGGAAGCTGTTTTTTTGTGCTATTTCAATTATTTTGTAATATTCTGTTTTATATTTTTCTGCTGAAAGAGGGATGTTCACCAATCTATGTGTTGTTGTTGTTGTTGTTGTTTTCTAGTGCCTTGCATCTGGCAATTAAGCCATTAGCATTCGTGCTTTCCAATATTTTTGAACTGTAGTTTCTTCTGATCTTAATGCTTCACAGGTCTTCAAGTGGTCTTCGTTCATTTCTGCTGAATCGTTACACAGGACACATATTGGTGAGGATGAGATACCTATTCTGTAGAGATGACTTGCTAAGCAGTCGTGATTTGTCAATAGTCGGAAGGCTGCAACTGCTGTTTTCCTTGGTCTCTGGGGGATTATATCTGGGTTGGAAAGTAGTGTAATCCATTTTTTATCTTTGGCATTTGTTTCTATTTCTTGTAGGTATGAGTGAGAAAATTTTTTAATGATCAAGCGTTTTATTGAGGAATATGAGAAATTGAATTTAGACTTTTGTTTTATTGTTGTGCCTTTCTTTGCAAGTGAGTCTGCAGCTTCATTCCCCATGACTCCACAGTGTGCTGGAATTCATTGGAGATAAACAGTCTTATTAACTTTTTGGAGTTGTGTTAACATTTTGCAGCATTCTCTAATTTTTGTTGACTTCTTTGTAGTATTTGAACATATTCCCTGAATTGCAGCTTTAGAATCTGAAAGAATTACTACCTTGTTAAATTTATTTAAGGGAAGATTTAATAATTGTCGGAGCGCAATGTGTATAGCCTCTATTTCTCCATCATAATTTGTTGTGTCTCTGCCAACAGAATGATAAAAGGAAAAATGTGAACACGTAACTCCAGCTCCAGTAAGGTTTTCCTTGGAGGATCCATCAGTATATATGTGCAGCCATTCTTCTGTGGGATACCTAGTAGTGATTGTTTCCAGAGCTAGAAGTTTTTGTATTTCTTTTGGTGTGTCTGATTTACTTATTTCCTCTATTAATCCCAAACTGAAGGTAGGTTGCAATAATTCCAATGGATTTTCTCTTATAAGTAGATTTTCTCTGGTGTTAGGAATGTTCAATTTGGATTTAATCTGTGTTACCTTTTCTAGGAAACTACTATGAGTTTTAAGGATTGAAGGGGGGAGGTTCTCTTCTGTCCATTTAGAGTTTGGCAGTCGTAACATTTTCTCGTGTTGGAGCAATACTTGTTCTTCTATTTTTGTTGTTATCGATGGGGTCCGTGTTAAGGCAAGCATGGCATCAATAGGTGTGGATTTAACTGCTCCAGTGATTAGGTGAAGAGCCTGATTTCCAATCTATGTGTTAAACTATTGAAAATTGCTTATTTGTGGCTTCTTGGATTGTAACTATTAGCTTTTATGTAGTTGTCTGTCTGCATTGGTTTTCTGTGAATACCGAAATTTATTCTATCCTTGTTTTTGATTAATTTTAGATCTAAAAATGGTAATTTACTATCTTTTTCTACTTCCATTGTGAAATTTATACTTTTGTCCTGTATGTTCAGAAGTTTTAATGCGTCACTGATGTGTCTTTTTGTAACTATTGCAAATATGTCATTTACGTATTGCTGCCAGAGTTTGAACATCCACGGGAAACCTTTTGTGATCCTTATTTCCAATGAACTCGTGTAACTATCTGCTAAGAATGGCGAGAGAGGGTTGCCCATTGCTAAACCTGAAGTTTGACGGAAATACTTTGTTTGGAACTAGAAGAAATTTTGTTCTGTGCATAATTTGGTGAGTTCTATGTATTCTGCAATTTCTGACGATGACATTCCAAGTGATTTGAGCCAATTTTTGATCAGTGATGGGAGTTTTTCTATTGGTATACTGGGAAATAGTGACTTTACGTCAAAGGAGACAAGGGTGTCCTATTCTGTTAATTTGAAGTCTTTGATGTGTTCTATTAGTTCATAACTGTTTCTTATGCTTAAACTTTCAAATTTAGGAAATGAATTAAATTTATTAGATAGCCATTTTGCCAGTTTGTAAGTTGGTGAATCTATGCTGCTAATTATGGGTCTCATGGTAATGTCTGGCTTGTGTATTTTGGGCTAAACCATAGATTCTAGGTACGGTTGGATTATTTGGTTTAATTGCATATTTGTTTGGTATTATGCTTGAATTTTGTATAGTTTTTTCAAAGGTTTGAACACAAGTGGTTAGCGGGTTTTTGCTGATTTTTTCGTAGTTACTATCATTTAGCATTGTTTCCATTTTTTCTATGTAATTTGATTTATTCATTATTACTATTTTGTTCCCTTTGTCTGCCTTTGTGTATACTACGTTTTTATGTTTTAAAGAATGGATAAGATTTTGTTTATTTTTGTAACTTGATCTGTATTTTAATTCTTCTAAAATCTTTTTGCGCTGGGTTTTTACCGAATTTTGTGTAGATAATGGTAAACACTGTGTGAAATATTATGTCTGCTATATAGTCTTCAATTTCCGTAGAAAAATGGACGCACGTTTTTAAACCTTGATCTAAAAGATTAATTTCTTCTTTGGAGAATTCTTGATCAGAAAGATTAACCACATTCTCAAAGTTTTGTAAATAAATGGAACTGCTAACATTTTATAAAATTTCAATAAGGTTTCTTTGTAGACTTTCTTTGATAAAACGCTTCTAATTGTTGCACCATTTTATTTTATTTGCATCCCTGGTATTTTATCTAGACATGTTCTATTGGTCTGAGTGGCTCAGTTGGTTAGACGCTGGCCTACTGATATGACCTAACAATCTTGATTTCCTTTTCTTGCTAACTCCATTTTTCATCCTTTCTTACCTTGTTGCCCTTTTTAAAAACCATTATTTTTGTTTTACTTGTATTTATTCTAAGGCTCTACTTGTTACAATATTTCTCTGCTACTCACTTTGTTTAATCTAACATTGGTTATTGATCCTAACATTTTGCTTACATTATGGATCTAAGGTCATTAAAGAAAGCACCAGGCAGGCATTATATTCTAACTAGGTTTCAAGGAAGAATAGTTTACATCTAAGTGATCAATTTCCTCTAATGTATGAGTTAAGAAAGTAATTTAATTCAGTTATTCAAAAACATGCACATCATGTTTTAGCACATAGTATCTAAAGTTGTTCTGAAAAGCTAAAGGTAATTTGTTAAAAACTGTGGTATGTGGAGCATTTTAAACAGTCAAGTAATGGAAACAAAATTTTTAAGGACTACCCCTGTGGCCAGCATTCTGGCCTCCTAATTTGGAGGTTCTGGATTGTTTTCCCAACTGGGACAGGAGAATTTTTCTTGAAGCAGAATTATTCCCTATCCTACACAGAATCTGGAAGCATAAATATGAGAGTGAATGTGAGTGTTTTACTAAAAAGTATTTAAAGCCAACATTAACAAAACTGTTCAGCAGTTCATTGAGTAATAACACCATGAGTTGTTTGTTGGAAAAGCCTCTCCCAATGTGATCATAAAAGTTAAAAGTGGCTATCTATATGAAGCTATTAAAAAAGGACATTTTTGAAAAACAGTGTGATTAAAAATTAAAATATGAACTTCAGGGCTTTACATGGAATCAAAATGGTTTTTAACTTTGTTTGCTGTAATTTACTGGGGCATTGGTGCATATAAACATTATCAGTATGTATTACTGATTGACATAATACACAAAAAACTACTTAATGTTGCATGTTATCGTCTATTTTGCTATTGACATTCGCTTTCTTCCTGCGATAATTGTTGTGATACATAGTGCTATCTTTTGTGGATCTTCAGACAAGTGATATTCTCTGTGATAAATTAATTTCTTAGCAATGTTTGATTCTGTCTCACAATAATGAAAGATTTGGATGAGATGAAAAACAAGTATCTCCAGTTCTCAGTCAATATTTCTGTATCTTATAGCCGAACTGCAGACCTGCTGATGCAAGAATCTGGATGTCGGTTAGATCATCCAGCAGCTGCCAAGTTCCGACAACATGTCATGGATGGCGACTGGAACAAGGTATTAGACCAGAAATTATGTAAGTTTGGTAGAAACTTATGCAGGTGGTACTGGCTGCCATTTTAAAAACAGTTTTGTTTATTTTTTGTACCTACATGCATGCTTTGTTGGCCCTGCTTACCTTTGAAAAAAAATAAGTTGGAGTACAATGAAAATACTGAACCTCTTGACATTGAAGCAATATAAATCAACATTGTTGAATATTTAAAATATTTAACATAAATCCTATGATAGGTGAAGTTTTGTCTCCAAACATTTAATGTATTTATTGATGAATTAGATTGCTTATAGGTTGACAATTTTGAAAATGAATTGAAGCTTTTTCAAAGGAAAAAGAAGACCTTCATTAATCTTAAGAGAATCAAGAATTGTAAAAACAAAATTAATTTTACAATGTTTTGCTGAGAATAAGCTCTGTGACACTACATGATGCATGAAGAATTATATAAGGTGTTAGAGGTATGAGTGCGCAGACTTCAAAGGCAACTTCCTGGCGTTAAACTGAAACATAAGTTCCTGTACCATTTTCTTCTATAGTGCATAGTTTCATAAATAAAAATTAAAACTGGTCATAAGTGTGATTGCAAATATTTCCCCACTCCGTTATCGTCTACTTCTGCAATTAGAGGCAGAGCTACAAAAGATGCGTTATTTATGCTTTTACCATATGTTGCTAAAATGATTCGTTTAGCCACAAAATGATATGGAAGGACTGGATTCCAGCATGTCTATTGGAATAAAGTTTTGGGCATATGCTTGGCAACCCTGCAACATTAGCCCGTGAGAAGTGCGGAAAGTGAGAGAATGTTGACAGTATAACTACCTTCGCGACATCTGTGCACAACAGCAGGTTCTGTCAGTGCTTCAGGTGCATTAAATGCATTCCGAACTATGGCAGTCTTTACAAATCAAGAGTATTTAGATATGATTCTTGCTTAGGGCAAAACCGATTGCAACACACGTGAAGCGCAATTCTTGATGATCTTCGCACATGTGTGTTTGAAGCAGCCCTAGAGATTGAGTAGAACACAGAAGCTCTAACGAGGAAAGGGCCAAATTGGCTAAGAAGATGCGATGCTTGCATAGATTCTCACAGAGCACATTTTGAACATCTACTATAAAAGACATCTTGTTGAGTTTGCAGTTATTTGCACATTAATAATTTTCTTCTTCTTCTTCACGTCTTAGGCCATCTAGGCTGTTCCGGCTCCAAAGTAATGTTCTTTATAATAGATTTTCCTGTTTAGCAAAAGGTGGCTGTTTTTAATTACACAAATGAGGTATTTCCATACTTAACATTTGAAGTTGCTATCTTTGATCATCTGACTACACCTTATGCGTAGCCTCTTACACAGCTTTTAGTTTAGTTCTCGTAAATACGATTGAATAGCTTAAAAGCAAACCCTTGTTACTGGCATTAGCTGACAAGAAACACACAAGCACGTGGCGAACCGGATTTCGAGCGCTAGCCTAGTTTAGACCTTCACTCGTTGCAGGTGTGAACGCATGCCTGGCCGCAAACCAAAACATAACATTCGGCCTGTGTTGCCACACTGTGCAGATAATGTATTCAATAATGTTCGATTATGTCCTTTAACTTTCAAGATAGATGTACTTGTTATTGGACTTTATTATTAGTCATATTTGCATCTCCCAGCACGTGAAGTCTGCACACTCTTACCCCTAACACCCTGTATATAAAAATAGCATGTAATTGAAATATATGCTCTGTAAAAGTTGATTTGCCTACCTCCTTGTTTAGAAGTTTTGGTTAATTGGTGTCTTATTCATAAAAAGGATGTACATTTTATTATTGGTCTCAGACTAACCAATATGAGAGAACAGAGGATGCAGGAAATGAATACTCTTTGGAATGCACTCTAAACTTAATTTTTATTTTCAATGATATAAATTATAGTAATTTGTGGTATTGCCAATATACTGTGTCATTAATTTGAACAGGCCCGTTCCTCATGGCACTGTGGAGGCAATGCACGCAGTGCCTATCCATCAACACTCCATTCCCTGTGTGACTGGCAATGGAACTATTTTGCGCTGGATGAAGCATGTGCAAGGTCTTATGGATCCGCACAAAAGACCACAAAAATGCTAAAATTGCAGCTATACAAAATAACAAGTGCAAGCCTTACAGGACAGGGATCCTCAGACTAGAATAAAGTTTTGCACCTGGTTTCTTGAGTCTGTGTGTTGGTATCATAAACCACAAGTAGTGTTCTAAAGTAAGAACAAATTAGAAACTAAAAACTTCACTTATCTTAATTAATGTTGCAAGTTCTTTTTGCAAAAACTGACTCAAGTTTCGAGTTGACTCCAACTCATTCTCAAAGCTATACAAACAAATTTGTTACCAAAGCTACAGATCTTCATTTTTCTCTGAAAACAAAAAAACATAGATACTGATGCTCATTTTAATTACCAATCTCTGAAAACAAACATTTATAAATACAATCTATAGAAGGTAATTCAAAGTTCATAACACGGTTCCTGTTTTTTAAAATAAAAATTTTTTCCCAAACCATTAAATCTATAGGTTCACTTAATTGTTTTAATAATTTAACTTCTGGATTAATTTCATGATTAAATGAAATGTTATTCACTAACTAGGCATGGATTCATGTCAATGGACACGTTAACACGCAAAATAATTGCTACTGGGCAAGAGAAAATCCGAGGCTCATACATGATCCTATGGTTGGTGCATGGTGTGCCATGAGTGCAACAAGAATCATTGGTCATTGATCATTTCTTTCACAAAATCATTAATGCAGAACAATGCAAAGTCATAATTTTAGTACATGTTTTCATTCAGTTGATTGATGAACAACTATATGGTGTGTTTCAAACAATATGGGGCTACATCCCACACAGCTCATACTTCATTGCATACAATTGCTGACATGTTTGGTGACAGGGTAGTTCGTGTTTGGGAGATGGCCCCTTAGGTCCTCAGATTTAATACCCTGTGATTATTATTTGTGGGTTACTTTAAAAGACAGGGTACATAAAACAAGTCCAACAACTGTAGATGAACTTCAACATAACATAGGGGAGAAATCGATAACATCTCACAAGAAGAGTTAAAAGGTGTGAACAAAAACGTATTAAGATGCTGTAACGCCTGTCTCACAGCACAAGGAGAAAATTTTGAAAAAGATGAGCAATGTAAACACACATTAACTGCTCATAATAATGAATAATGTTACTAAATTAGCCTTCTGCATTCTACTACCAGCTGTACAGGGATGGAGTATTGGTGGACGGGTACTGTGTGGACCACTGTCATGGTGCCACAAGGAGCAGACCCATTCAAATTGATGGCACTGTATGACTAAAATATACAAATAAATTTACATCATTTATAGTAATATAAAATGCTAAACAACAAAAACACAAACATGAAACATTAACATTTTTCCAGCAATTCTTCCATGGAGTAAAATTTATGCTGTAATAAAAGAAATCTGATTGTTGCATTTGCACGACTTTCTCTACTGTTGCACAAACTATTCTTACAAATACTTATCCCTCTGTCTACTTCATGTTAATCAAGATAAACATTTACAGAAATTATCTTAATGCTAATTTTCTTGTAGGTGCAAGGGGAATATAGGAATATGGTAGACTCTAAGGAATAGTCATATCTTTTAAGAGATACCCTTTATACTATACAATGTCTTTGAAATTCTGTTCTCTTTGTATGGCCAAGAGATGAAACAAGAATGACTTCCCATTTGAGAAAAGTATAAGTTGGAGAGTTCAAACAAGTGGTGCTGTTTTTATTGAAGAGATGTTTCATGTTTGAGTGATGTGGCTCTTATTTCCCTCAGGGCGTGGTAACGGATGGAATGAAAAATCACACAATGTTTCTTCACCACAATGCATTATTTTGTTAACACTTTTTCTCTATTTTACATTTAAATAAATCCTCTTAGCACCATTTTAGATTATTTAAGTCTTTCCACTTTTTCAAAAAGTGGAACAAAAGCTTGATGAAAGTCTGGTAAATGTTCTACACATGTTCACACACTACCAAAACACGTCTTATCGCCTTGAACATTTAGGCGCTAGTAATAATTTCTTTTGGTTGCGAGGCTAAGCTTCCGACTGCCATGTGTACAACTGCGCATGCGTTCATCAAATAGTTCCCGCATTGTTAGGGAAGCGATCCTTAGCCATTTTCCCTTCGCTTTCAATATTGAACACATATAATTTTTTTTATTTATACATATATATTAAAATTAAATTTGGAAATATTTATGACGTCTTTAAACAAACTTAATTGTTTGTAACAATAAACATTAGTAACACGTTTTCGTCATTTAACCAACTAATACCAACATCAAAAACAAATTACACTCTTAACAAATATTCACATAAACGATTTTCTTTTGAGGTCTTTTAATATTCTGTCTCACAAGTAACAAGGAATATCTCTGAAATGGTTATCTCCACAAAAAAAAAAAAACATATGTATTCGACATAAAGTGTATGTTTTAACAAGATCCACATTATTTATGTAGTAAGATTTTGCTTATTTCTTACGGTTTACCAGCAATGCAAAAGTCATCCAGAATGAAGAGGACTTCTGAGGATATTTCCAAAAAATTCAAGATGTGTGTTTAATCTGTCATGAAAATATCTTAAACATATGGTATTTTAATAAAATCGTTAGAGAAATTTTAAATAAAATCTGGTGGCGAGGATTTTCTTGAAAATCTTTGTGACATTCTTGTAAGATGCTGAACTTAAATACCAAGTAGGTAAAAGTTATGATAAAATGAAGTGTTTAGAACAGAGGAGCATGTCATTAAAATCTAGAAAACCTATTTTTGTCGACATTCAAAACTTTTGTTCCACTTACTTAAAAAATCCCTCAGGACTACCTTCAGAGTGGCTCCTCTACATCCTCAATGGTCACTTGACTAATTTCCTTGTCAGGTAACTGTCTCCTCTTTCCCTTATTGCCTGGTCTGCTTTTCTTTCACTCAATTTTACAAAGCCATCACATAGCAACCAACTCATAAAAGATTTTACTATCAGTTTAGCCTACTTTATTTGCCTCTTACTCTTGTAGCCACAAGAAAATACAGTAGAATCCTGAAATAATGTGGTTATTGGGGGACATGCTTTCACCCCACATTAGAACAACTCCATGGCATATTGAAATGTGAGCTTAAAAGTGACAAAAATCAATTCCACTCAGGTGGTGGGAAACATTTGTGTAATAATACATTGTAAAGTGTGCAATATATGGTAAAGTAGACCAGTTTTAAATGCAATTACACACCAGTATATTATTCTGTATGTTAGTGAAGTGATAAGTGACATAAACAAAATGATTCTGAAAAAAACATGAATTATGCCGCCAAACAAACTTTCTGATTTCTTTAAGAGAATACAAAATTAGGTTATTGTAAAATGTGTGTAATTGTATGTTAGATCAGTTGCAGGACTGGGATACACACTTAGTATATCGTCTTCCGTGTGCATGTCTCACTACTTTGGGAAATTCTTAGCAATGCAGTAGCCAAGATCAACACTAGCAATGCAGTGGCCAGGGTCCATGCTAGGTGTAAGTGAAAAGTATATTCCAGTACCTCTCTTTCAAGAAAATATTAAACTCCACTTTCAGAAATAAATAAATAAAAAGTGTGATATATTTTCGGGGGACATACTTTCCTCCATGTTAAACTCAAATCTGCAGTATTTTGGACTGCACTATTTCGGGCCTCTACTGTGCATAACAAAAGCATCCCTATAAACATTCATCTCAATTAACATGAAGTAAATAGAAGAATAAGCATTTTTAGGAACAGTTTGTACAAGAGTGAGTAGAGAAAGGTATGCGAGTACAACACATCAAATTTTTGTATATAGCTTCCACCAACTATTCTTACAAAGGCTTAAGTTTGTACCTATTGCATGTTAATATAGATAAAGCTGTTTCATTACATGTTTTGTTGTAAGTAGAAGAAAACTAGAGCAAGCTGAATCAGTTTTCAGAATTTAAAATGCAGCTCGTCTATGCTGTTCTTGAGTTTTCATATTCTTTTCATGACATTGTGAGAAACAACTGAACAGTCCTGCACTTTCAAAAAATGGCAAGTATTGGAAATTGCAAACCAATAATTACAGATATCTGCGAAATGTTTGATGTCACAGGAAAGCTATTGGAAATAAATTGTGTATTTTATATAGATGTAAATTTTTGTGAATTAGGTTTTTGTTCATCTCTTAGTGTCTATCAGTTATACAAAATTTAGATATAATTCCTTCCAAAAGTTGTCAGGCCCAAATGACCTTGGTGTCGATGGTTCCTTAAACTCCACACACACTCTCTCACCCCCCTTCCAGAAGTTGTGGATTTCAAAGGCTATTCTCAAAAAATTCTAAACACACATTTTATTTAACATGCACAGTAGGGTTGCAGTGTGGTTTACACAAGTCAGTATTTTCAACATGCAGCTAAGCTTATTGATAGTATCTGTTCCATACATTATCGCCTGTCAGACATACTGATAGGCTGTGTCTGACAGGTAATAACAACAAACTCTGTTGTATGTTGGAAACATCGACTTGTGTAAATCGCACTGCAACACAATGTAAAACTTAGAAATATTCTGTTCTCCTAATGTACTCAAATAATTTTTTCCATGGCTGTACACATCTTAAATATACGTTATTTTAATTAGCATTACTGGAGCCATTTGTGAGAAAGTAAAATAATTTTTTAAATGTTCCATGTGAAGCGTAGTTTTGAATGAGGGATTTTCTTAAAAATCTTACGTTGCACCTTTGAAGATAATACACCTGAATGCTAAGTTATCAGAGTTTTTGATTTTGAGTTATACTGTTAACAAACATTTTTTTGTAAAAATTATTTTTTTATTTTGGATTCAGGGGCCTCAAGACATACATTTCTGATAAAATCTTGATATCAAACTTTTTGTTAGAATGCAATACTTCTCTACCCATTTGGTACATGGAAGAAAAAGTAAACGTCATTCAGATGAACACAGCGAATTTAAGATGTTCCAGAAGTGCATTCGTCTTAACCAGCAATACCCCAAAAGACGCTACCCTTTAGTGCTTTCTTACACTGAACTTAATCCTTCCTGGGCGTAATTATTTTCCTAGTTTTCTCAAGTATTTTAAAACATGAATATTATTTAAAATAAGGCACATATACTATTTTGTGTACTAAATTGTTGAAAACGTATAATCAAGAACATAAATGTTCATTAAGTCATAACATTGCTTTTTATTAGAGGTATTTTCTTACACTTATTTAAGTGGCATATGTACCAAAACAACTGAAACTTTGCCATATCTACAAGACAGAGTGCATCATCAGTTCCTAGACATCTTATTGGGTGACACTGAAGTCTTTTTGTGTATGGTATGCTCCAAAGCAGTTATCGGGATGTAAATAGGGTTTCAGATCACATGTTTCACAAAAACATATTGTTTCTTTCCTAACACCTGCTGCTACATAGGCCACTGTTGCGCGCACTTGCAGGACTTTCGTTTTCATCACTTTCCCACGCACTAAAGTCACTTTCATCTGTTTCATTGAGCACAGATTCTATACAAGCCCTTATTTCATCCTCCCCATACAGTCTCTTATGCGTCATGCTCCAAATCAAACCAAAACGAGCAAAATAATGAAACACAACACAGAAAATTACCCGCTCAGGACGTATTATTCTGTAGCGACTAACAAAACACAAACCTAAGCACAGACGCACGCTTAAATTCATCTAATGACATCTGTTGACCATTTACGTGAAGTAAAGGCCCGCTACGATAGCTTACGCGAATGTATAAAAAGAATTTGTGCGAAACTGACGCGTAACCATGCGTCGCGAATATATGCGCATTTCGCCTGGGAAGGGCTAAACCTGTTTTATTTAAAGTTTCTTGATTCTATTACAGCACACTTAATGCACCTAATTATTGATAACAGTGTAAGATTCTCAGATGTTCATCCCGAATTGAGAGGCTGAATATCTTCTACACATTTTTTGCTGCATCTATTTCATTTTGCTGAGTAATGTAATTTATTTCTTTTAAACAGGCTGACAATGACTTGACTGAGTTGAAGTCACTTTTAGAAAGCTCTTCGCAAAGTCTTGTTGTAAGTACATATATTTATTCTTTTGAAGAATAAAATTGTAAGCTTATAAGGTGCCTCTTGTGATATCTCTGCTAATATTTTAGACTTAAGCCTTGTTGTTTTCTTAACAAAAGCCTGCAGAATAATAGTCATGCTGCTTCAAAGGTGGTTTACTCCAAAAACGACTGAACTAAGGAAAGATTTACAATTTATTTTTTTGCTTTTAACTGTTGCTTAGCCCATTAGCACCTGAATTTTTTAAAATTTGATTTCAATCTTTTTTTTGAATATATATGTTCCATAACACACAGGAAAGCAGGAAATATGATTTTTTTTCAAAAACTTTTATTCCAATTTTGAATAATGGCCTGATACTGTATGGTATCACTGGGTGCTAACACGACTACTTCAGGAAGAGAAGGATAGTGTAAAAGGGATACTGATATACACATTTTAGAGGTGTTATTCCTATAAAAAGTTAATTGTTACTTTGTATGATAATTTGCAAAACACTTCACACAATCACTGTTCACAAAAAGGCAGTACATTTATGATACATTATTCTTCCAAATGATTGCATCCAACTGCGGCACATCGTCTTCTGTTACATGGAGCAGATGATCTAATCTGTCAAATCTCAAGTCTGGCAGCTTGTTGCAACTGAGGTTTATCCTATTGGCATGCTTTGGTGCAATGCTGTAACATGTCAGATATACTTCTTTTACTTCTTTTTCTAATTACTCTTCCTTTAACTAGGACTTACATCCCCTAGGACTTATAAGCCAGTACCTAGGGTCAGACACCTGTCAGGGAGCACGAGAACCTATGGACCAAACAGAGTGAAGACCTGAAAGCGGGTAGTCAGCCAAGCACCGGGTATAATAGTGAGGAAGAGGATGATATGAAATGCAGGTGAAATGGATGATTGGAAAGGTGATGATGGAACAAGTGGTGGAATGAGTGATGGGGGAAACCGGAGAAAACCTGCCCGATGCTGCTTTGTCCACCACAAATACATGTTGGTCCCTGGGATCGAACCCTGTCTACACTTGAACAACTTCCCTACAGAATTCTAGTTGTCATTTCCATGTGGTTTTGCCTGTATGAGAGCCAATCATTCATTATTGTGATTTCAGATAGCCATGTGATGATAGGCCAGTACAATTTCTTGGCATGAATACTGATGCGGGGATATTCTTTAGAAAGTGTCCCGTGAGAGTTTCGTGAGCATTTCATCTAAGTCCCACTCAGCAGTGTGAACAAATTCTTACGAAAGTTGCCAAAGTTGCAGTGTTAATTCAGTGCTGCCAACAGCACTATTTCTCCATTAATTTGTTGCCAATCTTAAATTTGAATGTTTTAGCGGGACCCACAGTATACTAGTGAACTTGTTAGAAGCAAGTTGTGAGGGTGCAATGAATTGCTTCATTAGCATAGTAGATTTAGCGCCTTTGTGTTATAATGAGGAAGAACGTGTACAACTCCTCTACGACGAGGACCTGCTGAGAACCCAAATGCTATGCCGTGCTACACCCTATAACAAAAATTAAATTACTGTTAATTCAGTGCTTCCAGTGGAGTTTTTTAGTGGGTAGTTCCCTAGGGCGAAGCCTACAGTCCCCCCTCTGTGCCATCCCAGCGCATGGGACTCCATAAATGGATTTTTTATCCACTCGAAAATTAAAAAAAGAATAAATAAAACGAGCCAGCATTTCATGGACCCAGTAACAAGGCAATAACGATAATGTTACACAATAATGCACACAACAACAGTATGGGGTCGTGCTACTGACATCTGTGTGGGCAATAACGATAATGTACTCAACAAAACGATAATGTACCCAATAATTGTATGGAGTCACGCTGGTGGTATAGATTAGCCGACGTGCGCGAGTGTTTAATGTGTTGGCAACAAACACTAGTGTGGTTGAAAAAGCAATGTGGCAAATGTGAAAATCGTCTGCTAGTGACAGCTAGTGCATGCAGCACAACCTAGTGGCGATTCTGCTAACGATACGGTGTATATGCAACAAGTAGCTTCGGACTTAGAATTTGGCCGGCAAGTGTTACGGGACTCTTTTTAAAGAAGAGCCCTGATGCAGTATTGGGTTGTATCTTGATCCATCAGATCCGTACTGCCCATGTTGTTATATTTTGCAATACAGTTCAGATGTGGAACCGTTATATTCTTTTTTTCCTTCTGTAAAAATCATTTCATATTTCCAACAGGAGCTACTCCAGTACTCATTGAGGCCTTAGAAACAACAGAATTATCTTTCCAGTAGACTAAAACCACACCATTCTCTCTTTCAAGAGCATACTGAATTGTGCCGCCTTTATCCTCGTTGCCAGAATCTTCATCTGTGTCAATGCATATCTCAGGTTATTCAATAAATATATCTTCAACCTGTCACCATCTTCTTTTAACATATCCAAGGCTTCTGATAGTGGCAAAGCACCCCTGTAATAATTGAGGGTAATGAAAATATGAGCTTAAATAACCTTTTATCATGCTTGAAGATAATTAACAGCAATAAAATGCTTAGATATGTACAATAGGGCACCCAAGAACTACACATTATAGAGAGGTTTTAAATTTGCTAACATAAATGCACAGTGATACCACATTGTATCAAGTTTTGGGTCATACTGTAGGTCATATTATTAAGTTGATTTTACTTGCATTCACATCATAAGTAGATCTATTTCTAATAAAATTATAGATAGTAAAATTCTAAAAATTATTGAATAAGTATGTAAGTCACTTACGATCATCTGGCGACATAGTTCTGCCATGTAGCAATGCAATATAAAGCTCTGACTGTCATAGTGTGTGCCTCAACCAACAGTGAACAAAATGACAATTGTGTATCTGTTTATAAGATGCTACACAACAATGCAGGCTTCTGAATGCACATCAGACACACTGACACCAAATGGTACCTGTGGGCGCTAATGGGTTAAAAAATTACAGAGATTATTTTATACCCTTCTACACTTGTGAGATTGCTAGTATCTGGAAAAATTACTTCCAACTTAGAAAAGTGCAGAAAATTATGGAGTAGTAAGGCAGTACCACATTAAGCATTTTGAGGACAAGCATGGCATCACAGATGCAGTATAATAATAGGAGCGCTGCGTGAACGTAACTGAAATCTGACTTTATGAAACGTCAAAATGAAATGTAACTCACATGGCAAGTTTGACAAATGAATGCTGGTACACAGTGAGAGACTATTACATGTGCATGCTGTACTGAAGAAGGCGGTATTACTGTACCATCCAGCAGACTTCACATCACACATGCTGTTTACAATGGCTATTACTATGCAAAATTGTGTTATGTTTACATCTGACATGCCACAAACAGTTGGAGAATATGATTTAATGTTGATGCATGTAGCACAGTAAAGAAAACCTTTTGCATCCCCTTATTGCTATTCTTAAAATGCTTATTTTGGTACTGTCGTTTTGCTCTACATTAGAAGAAATATGTGTATATATATATATTTATTTTTCCCCCTCACTGTAAACCGGGTTTCAGCTTCAGCAGGAAAGAACTATAAGGATTATTTTCTATTCTAAAAAGTAATTAGTTAAGTTGAAAAGTAGCTTGAATAAGGTGTAATTATCAGAAAGCTAAGAAAAGAAGTGATGGTGGTGGTGGGTGCGGCAGCAGCGTGATGGGTATGGCAGCAGTGGCGATGATATATTCCACCAATTTTTCTTGTTTTGAATATTTTGAAACTTTTATTAGCACATATATATAGTAATCATACAAGAAAAATGCAGTAAGAAAGTGGAATTAATATTTGAGAGATAGAATCAGAACTGAAAAATTCAGTGCCACAGCTGGGATTTGAAACACAGAACTTCGCACTTACATGCAGCAGCTTTTCATATTTTTCCCAGTAGGCCACACTCATACCTGAGATAAATACCCCAAGAGTGACTTACAATCATAAGTACTTTATTGTAGATATTACATGTCTGGTAATCCAAGAAGCTTTAATTAATAATCATTGCCGTGAAAGCTTCAAATCTGATATACATCTATTAATTGATATGGGTTGCCAAGTCATTAAAATACAGATGGGAGTTCCAATTCCATTAGAACTGCCCTTGCTGACTAAGGTTTTTCCAGACTTTCCTAATTATCATTTTATTTCATATATAATCCATGTCAACAGCCTGTGGTACAGTGTGCTGTAATTTACCTATTAGTAAAACGTAATGCAATTACATACATTTTCTAGTTTTAGTTCTGCATGATAGGCCTGTGTACACTTTTGTCCAAAAGTTAAGCATATTTCAGTATTTATTACCAAATTATCATAATTTTACAAGAGTAAGTATAATGCAATATGTTACCAATACATCACACAAGATTTGGAATGTAATAGAGTAAGGAATTTTGGCTAGGGACTCATTTTCACAAAATGTTATGATCACCTGCACGGTAATAATGATGGTGTTGAGTGGTTAATATAGAGTGTGGTGACCTCTCATGGCTACATAGATCTCACAGGTGTTTCAAGAGCTCTGCAGGCAACTGCTCCCATTCCACATGAAGAGCATTTTGAAGGTCTGGAAGTGTCCTTGGTGGAGGCTGGTGGGCAGCATTTTATCTTTGTAATGCATCCCAGGCATCCTCTCTGGGGACTTTGCTGGCCAGGCCATACACTGGATATCTTCCCTTTCAAGGTAGCCATCCACCAGGTGGGCTCTGTGTGGATGTCCATTATTGTCCATAAAGATGAAGTGCAGACCAATTGTACCTCTGAAAAGTCGCACATGTGGTTCCAGTACCTTGTCTCTGTACTTCTGGGCATTCACAGTACCACTGTTAAAGATGTGCATCCATTGAACATTTTGCCTGCCCATACAAGTATGCCACCACCACCAAATGAGCCTGTTTCCTTGATGTTTGTGGGATTAAACTGGGTTTCAGTTCTCTCCAGATTATTGTGTGACGTGTTCCTCCATTCATTCAAGGTCCAATGTTGACATTACTGACTTGAATGCCTGCTAGCTCGTAGGACAGTTATTATGCAGATATCCTACATCATGTGCTAAGAACTAAGCCCCGGCACTACAGCCCATGAAGAGCCAAGCCTTACCGCCCAGCTGCTGCATCCCCCAACTCAGCCCACTACAGACGTCATTGGTGGGTTGCAGTATTGGAGGGTGGTATGTTGTCAGCGTCCTGATCCCTTCTGGCCAGTTATGCGGTCTTCACGACCTGGGGCCGTTACTTTTCTGTCAAGTAGCTGCTCAATTGGTCCCCCTGGGACCTAACGATGCTGAGTGCACCCCGTGCCAGACCTCCCATAGGGGATAAATTCCCATGCTGGTACTGGGGATCGAACCCGGGTCCTCCACACCAGAGGTAAACATGCTATCAACTGTGCTACGGAGGCAGTCACATGTGCTATTATGGTCAAATATGGATCCTGTTACAGTGTTGTGACCCAAAGATGACCATGTACATGCATCCAATGAACATCACCTGTTTCTTGGAACTGTTGCTAAAGCCTGGAAATGACACTTTATGGTACATTCCAAGCTCGAGAGACTGCCTCTAGACGTGCGATTATTCTATCCTTCAAAACAAAGCCCAGTTGATGTCTTCGTGGCATGGTGGTGTTGTCCTGTAAACACTTTGTGCAGAAACAACCCTCTGGCCACAATGAGAGAACAATAACAAATCAACCACATGCTTGGTCTGGTACTCTGGTATTAGTTTGCTTCTTTGGATTGGTTGACCTCTGAAACACGTACCCCTTACCTTTCACAGACCACAAGTAAGTGAAGGCGCACACTGTGATAATGTTTAATGGCGCTCATTCACCATTTTCCCTTTTGAGTTCTCTGTTTTTTTAATTATACTTAAGTTTTGGACACTAGTGTATCAAGCCTACTAGGAGAAGGAAATAAGCTTTAATTAGGAACAATTTCTGTAAGTTATTCCGAGTCTTTTTTTAGTAAGGTGCAATATTATCAAAATTAGAAACAAATACACCAGAAATTAATATTTGGGTAAGTTTAATTTAAGGAAATAATTTTGGAATTCTATAGGTTTCATTAGTTTTGATGCAGAAGATAGCATTAATTTCAAATGTATAGCAAACCATTTGTTCAAATGGTTGCTAAAGTTTTAAAAATGTTATGCAGTAGTCATTTTTTGCAAACTTGGAGTTAATGATTTTTTTTTTAAATTAGGCTATTCTAGTTAGCCACATTTTAAGTTCCAGTACAATTATTCTTTGTTCTGGCACTCAAAGCACTTTAAATGATCAGTAATGCTTTTGTTCAACAGGAAATGAAATTTTTACTCCTAGAACAAAAGTACTTGGAGTACTTGGAAGATGGAAGAGTTCTAGATGCATTGCATGTGCTTCGTAATGAACTTACTCCCCTGCAGCACAATACAATGCGGGTCCATGAACTGAGCAGGTAATTGGAAAGTTATATTGCTTTACCGTGATCTCATGAGCCCAGAAATACAATTTTTTTAAGATCCTCTAAGGAGCTACTCACAATAAAAATTAACCATTAATATAATTATGTTAAACTTAAGGGTAAACTTAATGTGATATGTTGTCATTCATGTGACAATCAAAAACATAAAACAGCATCCAATTGCAAGAGAACATGAAACAGCTGAGCTAATATGGCAGTCTGCAAAACGACTACTGACAATACACACAACAAAAAAGTTGTGTACATGTACTAAAATGAACAAGAGCTAGCTATCCAATTAAAGAGTGTTAATGTATAAAAAGTAACAACCTACCATCCAGTTTGTTTTGCTGCGAATTACGAGGGTAATTCAAATATAAACAGTAATTGTTGCATATCACGGAGTAGTAGTAGTAGGGCTTTAGGGCGCACAACTGCTACGGTCATTAGCGAAAATCACGGAGGAAGCAGTTCAGAGCAGGGCAGTGGAGTTGGGGGGGGGGGAGGGTTGAAGGTTGGTGTGTTCGGGAGGGGGAACTAGCTTTGTTAGCTGCTTCACTAGGTTCTGGCGTCAGTACAGCCATTATTATAAAGTTTTTAACCAATGAAGGGATTAAACCTTCGGAGATTTTAACTCGTTTAAGGTCACAGTTTGGGGACACTACACTGTCACAGAATCGAGAGTTTACTTGGGCCAGACAATTTTAGGGTGGCCAAGAATTTGTGGAAAATGAAAGTCATGCTCGACGCCCAAGGTCAAATCTCACAGATGACAACATCCGTGCCGTTCGAGAGTTTATTGAAGGTGATCAGCGCTCCACTGTTGAAGAAATCGCATCAGAAGTTGGTTGATTTTCTACATGATCGATGTACAGTGACTGCAGCTTACTATTGCCAATTTTTAAGGTCTGTAAGAGCTGCCTACTGAAGTAAAAGACATCGTAGGCCCATCAGAGATGTCATCCTTCTCCGAGACAATGCTACGCCTCACACTGCCAATTTGACAATGGACACAATGGTGGACATGCTCTGGGAAACCCTTGAACACCCTCCCTATAGTCCAGACTTGTCCTCCCTCCCACACTATTTTTTGTTTGCACCCATGAAAGAATCGCTTGGAGGGAAACATTTCAAAAGCAACGATGACGTCGAGGAGCATGTGCAAAATTGGTTGGCAACGCACCCTCAAACTTTTCTTGAAGAAGGAATGTTCAAGCTTCCAAAACGTTGGCAAAAATGTGTACAGTGTGAAGGAAGCTATATAGAGAAACGTTGATGTAGTCACTTGTGTATATATTTAATCAATAAATATTTTTAACAAAATTACCGTTTATATTTGAATCACCCTCTATTATAGATATCCCAGTAATTCATGGCTTATGACCTTGTATGGAAAGTCAGTGAGTCAACACGTGGCAATTGAAAATTTGATGTGAGTTGGCAGAATGATCATGTGATGAAGTGTATATAAAATCGCTCTCTGACTGGCTAGTTTCTTATTTGAGGGACACATAAACTTGCAAACTTCTAAATTTACATTCAATTCAATGTTTCCTTTTGTGTTTATGTGATTTTTTGTGACCAGTTCCATTGCAATGTGTATCTTTTAGTTTTTAAGTTTACACCATGCTTAATTTTCATTGTGAATGGGTCTAATGAATTTTAGAATGAATTGAAATTCAGAGATTGTTATAAAGATAAGTCAAAAGAAAGAGATTGTGCAATTTATTATTTGGGAAATGAGCTATGGAATACATCTGCTGCAACTTACGTATCTGCTACACTAGGGTGACCAAACATCCCAGAAACCCTGCATCACCCTGGTTTTTTATCCTCAATTGTGGTGTTTCTGTAGAAGCTTTCAGGACAAGCTTTTGTCCCAGTTTTTGCAGACATTGTAAACGTACATTACGTTCCAAAGGTTTTAACAAATCTTAGGGACTAAGCTTCACTTATTGTGACATCTGCTGAAAGTTCTTGAATTCCAATGCAGACTGCAGTTTCACTTTAAAATCTAATGTATCTTCAGTGCAAATCTTGTTTATACTGGTCGCCATCGTAACAATCTAAGTTGCTTAAATTTGTATGTGTTACCAACCTATGAAAACAAGAAATTTATAAATGGAATCAGACGCCCACCTCTGTAGCGTAATGGTTAGAGTGTCTACCTCACGTTCAAGAGGTCGCAAGTTCAAATCTCACTTAGGGTAAATTATCCGGCTAAAGTTTTTTTCCCTTATCCTAAGAAAATGAATGTCGGGTAACTTAGAGCTCTATGGACTTCGGGCTCATTTGAGCATAATTTCAGCCATCCGATGACACTATGTTGGAGGACGTTAAAAAAAAAAAAAAAAAAAAAGGGAATTAGACGGTGGTATTTCAAACTTCATTGTGCGATCCCTATTTTTACAAAATGAATATCTTTTATTTATGCCAACAAATAATAATTATCATCTGAAGGATATTTAATCCCAGGACATAAAGTACTTGCAACAGTAAGTCACCATTGGGGTAATTGTCTCTGATATGAGATTGCCTTTGTGGTTTACTGGGAAAAATACAAACTGGTTTGAGAATTCAATGTCATTCAGGCAGGTTGAAACAGTAGCTTAATGGTTAGAGCACCTGCCTGATAAGCGGAAGGTCTGTGGTTCAAATCCCAACTGTGACATTGAATTTTTTAAGTTCCAGTTCTACCTCTCAAACATTGCCCACACACGGTTTGTATGTTTAAAAACACCAACAGTAAATTTGTTGGCATAAATAAATAATAATTACGGGTCTCCTTATTTGATGCCTATTATTCATAAAAAAAATTAGAACCTCCTACGAAAAAGTCGTGTTTTACAGGTGTGCAATTTGACGTGGATTGACCCAAAAGCAAGATTTAGTGTGGGTTTCACTAGCTACTCTTTTTAATGAGAGCCTTATAGTGCATGTCATGGTATTCTAGACTTGAAAGTATTTAATTCTGAACATTCCATTTTCACTTTAACCTTGAAAGTCTTTCCAACAATGATTAACTGATAAAGAAAATTTGTCCTTATGTTTAATACTGATTTAAAGCTGGTTCACAACCGCCCAACAATGGTAATGATAATGATTCTGAGAATGGCAAGCAAAGCAGCACAAAATATTTTGGTTCACAACAGCGTGGCAGCGATAATGATAAGATAACAGAAAATGAAGGGGATATTGCGCATTGGGAATTCATTTGTTTCTAACGGATCAATGATATTTTTTTAGCTCTGGTAGCTGTTTCATGGCACAGGTGCTTTGATTAATTTCTACAGTGAAAGTAATAATATGTGCGATACGAATCTAACATGCCGTACCCAATAACAGCAACAAATAACTTAAAACTTGGCCACGTCTTTCGCGTTGCCGTGGCCCAGGAAAGTTTCACGTTGGTTGTGAACACTCCCATTTGAATACATATACCTCAAGTTTATCGTTTTGGTTATCATTACCATTGTCAATGGTTGTGAACCAACCTTTATCCATTTCAATAATTGCATTAATAATTCAAAAAACATATGACAGTTTAACTCAAAGAGGGTATAAATAAACAGTGGAAAACCTTATTGAACAAAGCAACAATAATTCCAGAATGTCCACAATCAAAAGCTACACATTACATATAGGACATAATTGTTTGGCTGCCCATCTACATAAACTAAACATCCTTCCAACTTGAAATTGCTGGCATCAGTTAGAGAGTTATCTTAGTCACTTGCATGATGTCACTGTAACTAACAATTGCCATGCGTTCAGGATTGCATTTCTAATTTTGTTTATAAAGTTGTTTTGTGTTCTCTGCAAGCCAAAATGTAGAAAGAATAGAAGTAAACTTTTCTCTTAAAGGAACAACATATTGTCAGCATTAATTTTAGAAAATAAGAATAGTATAAAGTAAAGTCATGGGTGCAGTTACAAATTGAAGTAAGAAAGTTGGCAATGTGGGACTATGTTCTCAGAATGCAGACTGCTTGGATTTCAATAGAAAAGTAATTAATTAGCAGAAAATTAACCTTTCCTGTTTCTGAACATTTCACCAGGCCTTTGAATGTTCGTGTAACTGTAGTTTATAGCATGGGTAACATTGGAAAAATTACTAATCATAGAACCCTTGTCTCACAGTTCGTAAACAATTGCCTTGGCCGTAAGGCATATTTATGTATTGTAACCTCATTTGCAATGCTGGGGCTCACATGTCTTGTTATTCAATACTGTACACTTGTAAACATGAATATGATCTGTCATATTCTGAAAGGCTCCAATTGTGTAATAATGAAAGGTTATCAGCAAATGGTTAGCTCCATGCATCCAACAGCTAATTTTGTGGCAACATGGACATATGTACCTACAGGCTTTGTGTAGTCAGTTTTTCACTCTGTAATTCACCACGTGCAATGTTTGTTTGGAGAATCTAAATATAACTTTAAATTCTCTGTTGTCATATTCCCGAAAGGGATTGAAACTATATCTAAAATTCCTCGGTCTTGGTAGAAATGCAGGTTAAGATTTTGTATTTTGCTAAAACACTTCATATTGCAAACATATAGCATTACATTGCACCCATTTATTGCACAACTTGTAGTAATACACACAATTGACAATAATTCACCCTCAGGATGATAGTTACAGTTATACCTATGTATGCAGTTGTATGTATATATACTTGGAATAAAGGAGCAAAGCCATCTAAATTGAGTATCACGGTCAACACTCAACATCGCTTATTGCGAATATGTAGAATTATATTGGTGCATTCCTTTATTGCAAAACTTGTAATACAAGTGTAAATGTCAATAAATCATCCAGATATGGTAGTTACAGTTATATGTATATGCTTAAAAACGTGAAGTCGCTTAAAAGGTATGTGGGTAGCTCCAGTGACTTTAATGAGACATTATTCTCTTAAAGCACTATTTATTAACTCAGGATAACTTTGCACCTACCCAGGATTCACTGAAATATGCTGGCAGCTCAGACAGTGGATGACAAACAAAATGATTAACGAGTTAGGAGATATGGATAGAGGAAGCGCTTCATTTTATTACATTGGGTACAGTAGCTCTTCAAAATTGGAAACATGCATCAGTAATAAAAATGCTGATAGAAAAGTATTTTGTGACGAAAGAAGGTTTTCAGCACATACACAATCTTAAATGAAATACACTATTTGTATTCTGTATTCTTTGTATTCTTTATTTCTCCAATTGTAAAACATTTACAAGGATCGTCAAATTCTATGTACATACAATACAAGTTATTTACATAAATATGAGACTAGTTGAGAATATTGGGAAGTGCAATATACCATATTTTATCAATTTTTGTACTCTTCTACAGAGTAAAATGCCTTTTCTAATAGATAAGATTTAATATTCTTTAGTTTGATTTTTTCATTTGATAACTTCTTTGTCAGACAAAGATTTTATAATGAAGAACAGAATAGAAACACAATTCCAGGCATAAAATTATAATTCTATACACACATCAATCAACAAAATGCATACAGCAATAGTGTTTATTTACTTGTATCTGAGGATGTCATAATATGAAAAAAATTAAGAGGAAACCATGCAATGAAAGCATTAATGGCGGCCACTCTCTAACTGTACATAGATCCAAGATTCGATCTTTAGTGGTACTCAATTGAATAGCATTGTAGATGGATCTTGCAAATCATTTCAGAGGCAAGAGGAAATCTGTAAGTACATTCTTGCAACCTGCATTATTCAAACATGGATTATGCTATTCAGATTCTAAAATGTTGCAGAATTCATATTTCATAAATGTTTGTTGTAAGAGTATAACATTATGCAAATATTTGACTCTATTTTAATTTAAAAGGTGAGTTAATTAATAACACTGGACAACACTTACAACATATTTTTCCGGGACGCGTTTCGAAGGTAAGGAGGAAAGTTACCTTCGAAACACGTCCCGGAAAAATATGTTGTAAGTGTTGTTCAGTGTTATTAATTAACTCACTTTTAAATTAAATTAATTACAACAACACAGTTTTCAAACTTGTATAAAAGGAAGATTTGACTCTATATTTTTGTTGTAGTTACATGATGTGCAGTGGTCGTGAAGAACTGCAGTTGCGTGCTGCTTGGGAAGGTAAAGGTTTGAAGTCCCGTACACAGTTGATGGACAAACTTCAGGAATTTCTGCCTCCCTCCATCATGCTTCCTCCAAGAAGGTATAGCATTTTTTGAGATACAATAATACTCTTTCTACTATTGCATTACATGGCACACTTATATAGTAGGCACAGCTTATGGAGATACCCCCAAAAACAACCTTGACATTTTTCCCCCCATTATAGTGCAGTGTGGTTATATTTGGTGATATTCCATCCGTTAGGTTGCCTTAGTGCCGCCAACTGTTCGTAACATATAACCATGGTAAAGTTACGGCCATAGCTGATGTTTTTGCATCTGTGATGTTGCGACAGAAGTCCTTGTTTATGAACACGTTGCAGAAAGGCCAACCAAAAGATTTTAAAGCAAGATTCCGTTCAGATGCCATATTAATTAATCAATCTGTGGACGTACTGCTCATGTTTGCGTGATTTTGTCTTGAATTCTTTTAGAGCAATATATGCAGTTATAGTTACTGTTGTTATTTTTGTGTTTGCTACACATTAATGCATTAAATATATATTATGATATTTAGCGCTCTGAAGTGATTTCATCCAAAAGTGTTATTGCAGAACAAGATTTGCCGAAGGTTCATGCGTTCTTTGTTGTGTGGTAACGATGTTCAAGCAATATTATTGTTTGAAAGTATGTTACTTTAACCCCGTGATATTTGAGGTTAGAAATGCCTTTATTATGCACATTGGCAGGACTGCTTTTTGGAATTCTTTTGTCAGCTGTTTAGTGTAATGTCGGCCATATTGAACTCTTGGGGACCGCCGATAAACTGTGTCCACTATACCTTAAGCTCATGTCATTGTCATAGAAACTTTTTTTTTCTACCAAGTTGGTCTTTTATGTTATCAATGTGTATGGGTCTAATATTATAAAGTTCTTGGTCTTTGTTCATATGTTACAATATTGCCTTGCCTACATTATTTTATTTTTTGTCTTTTCTTTAGAAACCTTTCCCACATATCCTTATTTGTACCTGACCTCCATCCATATAACTTCCCCCTCTGGCAACTCATTTCTATGCATAGATATGTGCCATCATTTGGAAGCATAGTTTATGTATTTATTTGTTTTTATTAAGCTTATTATAAAGTTTGTATAGCCTAGAGCTAAGTTAGATTCTATTCAAGTCATACAAAATAATAAAATTAAACTAACATTTCTTTTGTTTCTTCTCTCTCTTTCTCTCTCTCTCTGTTTCTCCCTCTATCTGTTTCTTTTTTCCCTATGTTTATTGTGCTTCAGTTACAATAAAATTCTTGATTTAACGTACACAAAGGAGATAAAATTATGAGAACATGCATATTAACAGCATAATTTTCGAACCAAATCCATTTCTTCTTTACCTTAAATTGATACTCTCCTAAATTATTAATCTGATATTGTTAGTAAAAGTTTTCCAAATTGCTACTACTTTTGCTACCATCAGCTGTTTTTGTTAAATTAGTTGTCCTTTGAACTGTAACAAGATATAGGTTGGACTGGCCCCTTAGCTCAGTTAGTAGAGCATCTGCTTGCTGGGTGAGGCATCCTGGGTTTAATTCCAGGCTAGGGAGTGGGAAGTGGTATGTGCATTTGCTATGTGTGTGCGTGCGTAAAATCTTTTTTTTCTTTACCTGATTACCCTCCCCTTACGTAGGACTTACAAGCCAATGCCTAGGCTCAGATGCCTGCCAGGGAGCACAGGAACCTATGGACCACACAGAGTGAAGACCTGGAAGCGGGTGGTCAGCCAAGCACCAGGTATGATGGGGAAAAGGATGATATGAAATGCAGGGGAAATTGATAACTGGAAAGGTGATAATGGAGCAATTGGTGGAATGAGTGGCAGGCGAAACCAGAGAACCCAGAGAAAACTTGCCCTGACACTGCTTTGTGCACCACGAATACCACATCCGGGTCTCTGGGATCGAACCCAGGCTGCCTCGGTGAGAGAGAGAATCTAAATGTGTGTACCAATAGACCATATGTTCCAAAGCTAAAAGACTGCCAATAGGACCATTGTAGTTAAAGATGGGATATAAATGGAAGGATTAAAAATAAAAAGTATGGGTCAAGTCCTCCTCAACATAAAGGCATTGTCTATCCATATTAGAGGCAAATCCAGGATTCCCTAGAGTGAGGTGGGAGAATGCTAACTTCTTTCAAATCCTCGTTTGGTGTTGTGGAACTTACCTGCTCTTGGTACCTATCTTGAGTTCTAGTGCTGCATGTGATGGTGTTGGCAGTCTGATAGAGTTGCTCTGGTCACTGGTGGACATTTGCAAATTATGTTTTCATCTTGCCAAATGTCTGTGAACATTTTGCTCTTAAAGGGTAGTGGGTAAATGCAGGGAACTCTAAAGGGGAAACTAACATTCTGAATTCACTTTTTGGTGGGATTTATACCACAAATATGTTAAAACGTTAGCCTTTATATTACACACAAAAACATTAGGCGTGTGAATGTTGTAACCTAGCCAGTAGGTCACAAGCGTGTTGACGCGAATAACTCAATGTGTTGTTAACTTTTCAAATTTAGGCTGAATTATATATTATACATATGCCCATGCATTACATGTTTTATAAAGTACTATTGTATGAAGTTGCATATCAAGATATATGTAGTATTACGCTTTTTTAACCACCAGTTGCACAGCACAGTAACATAATGACTAGTTTAACATGCCTACTGAACATAGTTGTTGCTTTTCTAAGCATGACTTCTACTTTGAGTTTAAATAAAGTGCTTAAATTCTATTGGAGATAATAATGATGTGCCCCAGATTGCCAATCACACATAGCTTGTTCTGGAACTTCCAAAATCAACAGTTGGCATTCAAAAACGGTCCTAGAAGCTTCCAGAAGGTTCACCATTGTTACAACCTTCTGAGGCAACCGTACTTTGCTGTTGTGTGCAACTTTCTCTTTTAGCCTCTTGGCAGGTTTTGCTGAAAACATGTTGGATTTACATATGGCAGTGATAAAGTTAATTGTTGTTCCAGAAGCAACATTTGATCTTAATAGTATGTTGTTAGCTAATGCTGGATTTCTGACAATGAATTCATTAATCCTCTTGCTGTCCAACATTTTTCACTGATGGATGAGGCACTAGAAGTGGCCGGGCATATTTGAAGGTGGTCTTGGTCCATTTCCTGGTGAAGAATATATCCCAATGTTGTTAAAATGTTTCGCCAGACAATCATGTCCCATAATCAACCTGAAGGTTGCAACTGCCATTTTTTGAGGACACTCAGGAATTACTGTTTGAATGTTTGGTTCCCATCTTTTATTTTTTGATTTTTCATAGTAATATTTCATAATAATTTTTTGAATTCATAGGTTACATCATTTAAGAAATTGGCCCTATTGTTGTGCTCTGCGTAGGCAGTTTTTAAGGGGAGTCTAAATAGGATTTTTGTGAGTTTTTTTTTTTTTTTTTTTTTTCAGGTTGAGATTCCATTTAAATATATTCAAATTTGCTCATCTTGTGCAACTTTTATAGTGGTACACTAATTATAAATAGTTTAAACATATTTTGAAAATAACACTGCATAACACTTCTTACAGGTTCATTCATATTTTTAAAACATCAAGATTGAAGTATTACGTATAGTTTTGGAGAGGAGATCTGTTTTTGAGTGGAAAGTTTCATTACGGTTATTGACTGAACCATGCAGATGACTTAGAAGACTATGAGTCTGGAAAATCGTGAGACATTCTGCACAGCATAACTCTTGAGCTTTATTTAAATTTTACATTCATTAATGAACAATACAAGCATTGCAGAACATTTTAATTTAAAAGGTGAGTCAATTAATAATGTAAGTGTTGTTTAATGTAATTAATTGACTCACCTTTTAAATTAAATTGATTATAACAACACTGTTTTCAAACTTCTATGAAAGGAAGATTGCAGAACATACCTTGAAAAATTCAGCTAATGATCTTAATTTTTGTGGATCATTGTTATCAGTTGGTGATATATAACTTTTATGAGGTGGGGCAGTTCTGTCCAACTTCTTATGTGCTCAGGAACATTTAATTCATGCCTAAGGAGGAGTGAGCGTCATCGCAACTACTGTCAGCGCAAGTACCCTTCTTTTGAGATGAAAAAGGGAAAGCACTGGTTAGGGAAGTTTTAGGTGTACAAAAACTTACTTCATGGGTGTGCAGTGGAAAGATATTTGTAAGGAAATAGTTTTGTCTTGAAATTTAAATTAATAATAAAAATCGTTCAGATTAAAAGTTTGCCTATGAAGAGTGCCAGAAAAATACATGATGGGTGCTGCATTGGACAGTGCTGAGATAGGCAATTTAGACTCCCCTTAATATAGTGAGGATAAAATGTAAAGGTGGACATCATTGTTTATTAGTTTACTAAAAACATTTTCAGGTTACACACATTGTTATGCCAAGCTGTAGAGCATCAGAAACACCAGTGTCCTTACCACAATACAAAATCTGAGGAGGGATTGGAAAATATTTCTCTTCTTGTGGACCATCATTGTACTAGGTAACATAATATAGTCTGTTTAATATTTGAATAGGCTAGTAGCAGTGATGTGAATTTAAATTTATGGAAAAATGAAATCAGACATGGAACAATGGCTTTTTCTGTGCTGGTCAGTTTCAAGAGTTAATTGCTCTTATCTTCAGAAGCGACTAACTCACTTCTGACGATGATAGTAATTAACTCTTGAAACCAATCAACACAGAAAATTTTAAATGATATAAATCTTGCCACTCCATTTTTCCATAAAAGTTGTTGTTAGCTAATGCTGGATTTCTGACAATGTAGTCATTAATCCTCTTGCTCTCCAATATTACTGAAGAGAACAATAGCAGTAGTAGTAACCGCTTTTTAGAGAGCACCATAAAAGTGTAATGTATCTAAAATTGAATAGCCATAAAATTACACAGTGTGCATGATATACTTTTAAATGACCTTTAATATTAAAATTCTCTATTTTAAAATACTTCTCTGATGTTGTAGGTTTATCATAACATTACTTCTAAATGAATAATCCCACAGTCTTCATATAGGTGCAGAAGGTTCACCATTTAGTATGCCACTAAAATGTTAAATGATAATTTCCAATGTCATTAATTTTTGCATGCATAATTTAACATGCTTGAAAGTAATTTTCCATGCCCAAATGTAGATACTTTTAAGCATGCTAATTAGAAATACTAAAATCACAAATTTCAACTGCAGTAGAATTCTGCTAATCCCAACCCTGCAAGCCCAAAGTTCCGGATAATCCGAACACAAAATCCATTTCCTCCTTTGTCAAGTCACTTAAGCACTTCCAGTTTTTCTTTTAATGTATAGCAACTATTTTTGTTTGTTTGACATCGTATAACACAAACAAGCACCTGTTCTGTATTAATGTATGAGCGAAAAGCATAAATTACCATAGAATGATTGCTAGTAGTAGCAAAACAACTGAAATACCTATGTACTGCCGCTATCGCATGCGATCAGGTTTGTTCACAGGTCACAAGAATACATCATTATGTTGAATACATGGGGAATCCAATAATTTCAATTTCACTTCTCATTCCGGATAGAATACTGTGAGGAAACATGGATTCAGATTGAACTGAATCCTTGGATCCGATCCTCTTATAACTAGGATCAGACAAAATTTTGTTGCATGGAAACAGCTACTGGATTCAAATCGATTTGAATCCGCCAAAGATGCTAACTTATATTGTACTTGTAACACACTGCACACTTGTAATTTTTTCTTAGCGAAAGTGGTGTAAAAAACACAACAAAGCCACTTTTATTGTTTCTATAATTTGTTCACAATATATTCTTCTAAAAAGCACTCACTAAACTCATAACCTATTTAAAATGCACAGAACATATATTTTTTACAGACTCGCCAACATAAACCAAGTGACCAACATAAAAGCCTGAATTATTTATGCTTGAGCCTTGCATATCCAAATTGATCTCAATACAGATTGAATTCAACATGGAAACGCAGATTGTACTGAGAATGGGATTGAGCTAAAATCAATTTCAGTTCTCCATGGAAGCGTAGCGGTTGTAATTATGTTGTATGTGGCAGTCGCAACATTATCACTTCCTTACATCACTACAGTACATTATTTTGTAGCTGCTAATCCTTAAGTTACATTTATATGAATTTGTTTGTGTTTAGGATAATCCAAACATTTGTGAATCCGAATAGATCAAACCCCCAATTAATTCGGATCAGTGGGGTTCTGCTGTATTTATTACATAATTATATTCAGAACACATATACATGGTTATTCTTCTCACAGAACATACATACAAATCTGATACTGTCTCGTTCTTTACATCAAAAGTTGGCAAGATTAAAATAAAAATTTAATATAAAAGAATGAGTCAGCAATTTTATTCTCTTTAAAATATAAACACAGTGGGGATTTTTGTGCAATTGTCTAAAATATCTTGTGTGAAACGTCTGTGGAACTTGCATTTTAAGTACTTGCTGTGTTGTTCACTGAGCCAAAGGTGAGGTGGACAGTCTTCACTTCTCATGTTCAAAACACTAATTATCACTTGTTTCATAGGTATATTTTACACAAACTTAGCTCTATCTGTTATGCTGTCCGAGCAATGGTAAGTGTGAGCTCTATAGACACACTTAAATTATTATACTATGATATTTTAACCCTATCATGGAATATGGAATTTTATTTTGGGGCAATTCAG
Source organism: Tenodera sinensis (assembly GCA_030765045.1). NCBI lineage: Eukaryota > Metazoa > Arthropoda > Insecta > Mantodea > Mantidae > Tenodera > Tenodera sinensis. Next base: position 52,882,120 of record CM060963.1, on the reverse strand, counting down.
TAGAGAGTAAATGAATATTCCTCGTGCAAAAAAAGTTTATAAGAATTATTTTCTACACCCATAGCAGACGCTCATGCAAAGATCTTTTTAGAGGATTAAAGATATTAACCTTACCCTGCATTAAGGAAAATTGAAGCTATTAACCCTGAAGCAATAAAATCTAAATTAAGAACAAGTTGTTGCATCAGTTAGCAAGGTCACAGCAACGACATTCTGGGATTCAAAAGGAGTACTGTTGATCGATTACCTGCCCTGTGGAACCACAATGAAAGCTGCTCGTTATTGTGAAGTGCTGAGAAAACTCGGAAGAACAATTCAAAATAAAAGGAGGGGAAAATTGAGCAAAACAGTTATTTTGTTCTACGATAATCTCGCCCGCACATGCTTGAGTAACCCAAACCCTGTTTGAGCATTTTTTATGGGAGTTTTCTGTTATCCACCTTATTAACTTGACCTTGCACCGAGTGATCATCTTTTTCCGCAGCTGCAGCAACATTTCAGGGGAAGGTGCTTCATAAATGATGATGAGTTAAAACAAGAAGCGGAAAGATGGCTAGCCAGTTTGGCAGGAGATGATTTGACATTGGGTTTAAAGAACTGTTACCAAGGCACCAAAAATGTATTGAGATTCAAGAAGATTGTATAGAAAAATAGTTACTGAATGTAGCTTTCAAAACATATGCTTTTTAAAATATTTAAACATATTGTTACTTTTTCAAAAATTAGTGTAAGTTACTTTTGAGACATCCTTCGTAATTACAGGGAAAATTTGATTTTGTTTCTGAGTTATCCTTTATCTTTTTTCCCCCCATACTTTCTGTGTGTTAGGTGTTTTTTGTGCTATGCTGTACATTTTCATTGACATACTCAATGCCCACGGGCCTTTATGGCTACTTGTGAACTCGCTGAATGCAATCTAATCTAATCATAAATAGCTATTCTTGCAATATTTTCTAAAAAATTAAAATTTATATATACCATACATGGACAAAAAAAATTAGTCATATCTGGAATGCATACATACATATAGATACCTACAAACTTACATACACACAGACATGACAGTCGGACATACCTAGTTGTTGAAGACTACAAGCTATTTGGCATTCATGGAGTTGTTCTCTACTGTTAAGGTAGCCTGGTGTTCCAGACATGACTCATTTTGTTTGTCTACAGGTGTACATGTAAAAATTTTTAGAGAAGCCATTACTAGTTTATTGCCATCTATAGCATCAAGTACTTAGCTTTGGGTATCGTCAGAGTATTCTGGACATATGTAGACATTGAACCTTGAAATAATTCTAAATTGAATAATTTTCTCATGTTTTTTCTCATTGTGAAACTAGGAATATTGAAAATATAATAAACCACCAAAATTTTAAAATGGAGTAATTGTTAAAAAAATATGCCTATATGTGAATATGTCCTGGAAACCAGAATTTCATCGCTCATCACATTGTGCGTATTGAAAGATCATGCAGGCCATGACTACTGGTTCTTGCATAGCAGCCAACATGTACCGTAGAACATGCTAACTTTGGCCATTTTTTAAACGTTCTTGCCAATTTTGGTACGAAGATGTTGACTAAAATTTTGAATTAAATTTGATAGTATTCCCTGATGTCTGTTGTACCTTTATCATACAGAAAATAATTGCTATGTGCATTATTGTTTATTATATAAAATATTGAGATGTGGCCTAAGTATCCTAGAAAACAGCCTAATTTCAGCCACGCAAAAAAAATGTAGTGGAAAAACAAGGTTACACTAGCCTGTGTTTTCTTCAGCTGCCAGAAATGTCTTGTTTCATTAGGTACTTGTTTTGAAATGAAAGTTGCGCTAAAAAATTAAAGAAATTGTAAATACTGTATTTTCTTTTCTTTAAGGCTTCATCATACAAGAAAATAATTTTACGCCAAAACAACTGTTTTTAAAATAAACTTATTTATCAGTTTGGTCATTTCTTAGGCCTGCCCATGATTTGTTTTAAAAGATGTCGTAATTGTCTTATTTCTGAAAATAAACCTTCCATGTCTTATATGAAGGGATTCTTGCAGTTTCCTTATAAGCTTATTCTTCTACGTTGCACAAATCCTCGTCTGGAAATACAAGGAAGAATTGTTTCCCCAAATTTTTTCTCTCGCACTTTATTTCATGTGTTCCCAGTATTCAAAATTTCTCCAGGATAGAATCTCTGTTTCTTCTCAATCAAAAACCACATAAGAAAGAAGTCTCCTACATTGTCTAATCAACAGTTGGTGAGACATCTTTTAAGCCACTTGTGTTGGAACATGTAGAACAAGAGTCTCAATTTGGATCAAACCATCTGCTTCTTCTGACGTGGAACGAGTTTCCTCGGGTTCCATTTCTCTTGACACTCCTACTGACACACTCTTTCTAGATTTTACATTCAACCTCTATAGTTATTCTTTTTCTCCCCTCTGTGTGCAGATTTCAGGGATTTCGTGAATCAGTCACTCCAAGACACCTCATAGTTCTTATTTTGCTTTTTTTGGTTATTCTGTAAAGTAACACTGTGATACTATATTGGGTTTGTCTATATATCTTTATTTAATTTGGTCTAATTTTGTTCCTTTTCAGAGGTGTTGGTTTAAAAAACATATTTAGTGACTATTTCAATAAATGTAGTTGGTGCTGTAAAGAGCAACATCTGGAATTTTTCTTTGGTATTTTGGCATTGTGGGAGTTCCCTGAAAATTTACACCAATGAATATAAAACCAATTCAATGAAACAGTAATTGTTTAATCTGTTTTAATCTTAAATAACATATCTAAAAATATTACTCAGCAATTACTCAATCACCTACACCTTCAAGTTTTAGCCAAGTATAAGCTTTTTTCACTCTTCCGAACAGCAATACTTATCGATGGGACAATATCAGCTGCTACTGATGTTTACTTTACGTACCAAGTTGCATGGGAAACACCTTTGCAACTAATGGTTCTATTCTAGATGTCAGAATAAAAAGTAAAGTTCATAAACCTGATGGCCGAAGTTACCCATGGTGGCCGAATTAGCCTGTTTTACGATATTTCATTTGTAACAACTGTAGCCAATTAAGGAAAATTGAAGCTATTAACATTGAAACAACAGAATCTAAAATAACGAATTAGAAACTAAAAGCGTCGCTTATTTAGTAATATTGCAAGATCTTTCACTTGAAACTAGTCAGCTGTGAAAGATCTTGCAATATTACTAAGATAAGTGAAGCTTTTAGTTTTTAATTTGTTCTTATTTTAGAACTGTAGCCAACCTCTGAGAAAATCCCCATACATCTGCACAACAATTGTGTACTATCATCTGGAAGCGATTAGCAACCAGTCACTTTTGAAAAGTCCTGACCACGCTTTCTGTGGGGTTTTATTGCTTTATGGTTATGACCATGCAGTAGAATAGAATTTCTGTTAGTGCAAAAAGCAAAGTTCATAGGTTCTCGGAGATATTCTTGCACATAATAAAACTTAGAAATGGCTCATCCAAAGCCCAAGAACCATTCAACAGTCCCTTTCCAGGGATTAATGGGAAGCATTAGGTAGGCCTATGCTGTGGTGTAGCAATTAGATTAGTGAAAGTTGAAAGTTTAGGCTAGGCATAGTTAACAAGTTAGTGTTTAATCTGCACTGTTAGTCGGCATAATTTAGGGATAACCTATATAATTATATATTTAGCGTAATTCAGTGACAAGAATGTTGACTACATTGCTTTGAGTGATGCAAGATGGAGAAATTGGCTGCCCTGAATTCTTCAATATGGCTACAGTTGCAGTAAGTAAATTAAATTATAAAGCTTAAATTGTGTTAACGATTTTCTAACAAGAAAATACTCATTTAAATAATTCTAAATACATATTACACCAAAAAATCGAAAAAATGTGCCACTGACATTGCATGTCACGTGTTGGAAAGTTGCAGCCCAAAGTTTTATATTTCTACAACGTAAGTAAATAAGTCAAGGTATCTCACTTGGATCCTAAATGTTTGTTATAGTTAATAATCTTATGGTTCAGTGACACATTGTGACTGTCAGACTCGGGTATGTAACCTCAATATTGTAAAATTTGTTAAAATATGACTCAATCTAATCAGAATTGCCCTTCGGAGTTTACATCGTTTATCATTGTTTGAAAGAAATGTTCAATCATACTGTGAGTATGATTCAAAAGAAAATCTGCTTTTCTCTCAGAACTTACATCTGTAATCAAATAAACTTCTCTTCAACATTTCCGTCAACATTCATGTAACAAGCGGCACAGAATTGTTCTTCACTATTAATGTCAGGAGTTTCATATATTATTAGTTAAACAAAGAAGGCATAAGAAATTTCTTTCTTAATTCCATGTGTCATGACAGCACTCACACTTAAAATTAAGTAATTCTGAATATAAGGTAAAGTTGCACAAAAAGTTGATTTTTCCAATTGCTCTTTCTGAGAGGCATCTTAATATTGATAATTCATTTAAATATTCAATATAATTGCCTCTGTTTGAAGATCCTTCATTCTCATTGTGACCATGAAAAGCAAGTGCCTATTTTCCTAGAATACATACAGCACACGTAAAATAAGAAAGTAAACCTGTGTTCTTTTCCACTTCATAGTTATGTTGTTCAACAGAGAGCTTACACTGATTATTATTCAATGAAAATTCTATTGTTGGAGTTATTCCAACATTTTAGTTGTTTTTGATATACTATGTGACTACAAGAATAGTTGTGCTTTTTGTCTGCCTTATAAATGTTATTTAAATCTTCAAAACTGCTGGAATTTCAAACTCAGTTTTTAACAAAACATTTATCTAAAGTATTACAATACAGCAGGACTCACTTTCGTAAACTTTGATATTGAAATGCCTTACACATTTTTTAATGTTCGTCATAATACTGAGTGCGGGTTTTGAAGGATCTGCTTTAATTACACATAGCAGTTTAGGCAAATATTTGTTTGGGAGCTTCTTACATTGAGTTTGTCGATAACACAACAGCTTATTTTGGTTTTTGTTGCAACAATGGCACAGAAACAAGGCTTTGTTTATGCTCTAGCTCAGATTCATGTTGTATGCCTCTCTTGCATACCTTCACCCGGAATCTGTGCATATCTTCACCTACATTTTGCTTTAATATTAAGTAGCCAAGTGTCCAAATCATGCTCAAGTGTTCACAATTGAATAGCACAAATACAAGAAGCAAAACAAATTGCAAATTACTTTCTATTCACGACTGTAAATGCAATAATGTTAGTATGATGCGTAACATGAGGTGTGGCCTGGGCTGTAGAATTCCTTGGGGGTCAGGCACACAACACCAGTTTCCTCCAGCTGACAGCAGATGTCGTTGACCCAAGCTTTGTTTCGGAACATACTGCTGCAGAGTTTCACGAATTTAAAGCATAATGTTTAGGAAAGCCTGATTTTTAATGATATTAAAATGATTATGTACCACAAAATTATAATGAACACCAATTTAACAATCAGTTTGAGGAAAATTACAGAGTATGTAGTACATCTCTCACATCTATTGATGCTATGCCCCTTTTACGGTTATAGGAAAAGATCAACAAGAAGCATTTGCCCTTGTAACTAGTGCTATCATCTCAAGAAATTGGTCTGAATGTCACTGCAGTAAAATCCAATGAAGTTATAATAAACAGAAAGCTTTTACAGGAAGAACAGATACCACTCATAGATTAACTATAGGTATTGGAGCAGACAAAGAGATTAAATACTTGGTCAACATTTAGATACACAACAGAATTTAATAAAACACAGGTTTTAGAAAAATTAAAATTAAATTCTGAAAACTTATTCTGACTTACTTGCTTCAGTCTAGTCCAACCTATTGTTACAAATATAGTTATTGGGCCCACTGTGATATATCTTTCCCAGTCAGTTTCAATAGAGAAAATCCCAAAAACATGGCTCTTGAAAGCGGATAAGATGGTGAAAAGCACTGTAAAGGAAAGCCTACTACTTCCAGACAATACCCCGAACAATATGGGTCATTCCATAAGCAACCATACAGTGGAAAACCTTCAACACTTATTTTTATTTCAAATTTTGTGCTTATAGAGACTGAACATGATAAAGATTTTGCAAAATATGAGTAATTTATCACTTATAGTTTTCATATCAATAAAACAAGTTATTGCTGTTTTTTACTTTCTTGTTAAATAGTCGTAACTTGTTAAGCTCTCCTGATGCGCAAGCCTATATCTATATTAATCTGAATCTTTTGACATTCTGTAGTTGACTGCCTGGTAAATATTCTTTAATTGTCCGGTGTTGATATACCAAATTTAAGTGCTTTAACTCCCCACAATTTTATTTCATTGTAGAAAATACCAACATTTCCGTGGCATTTATAGTAAGAGATGCCAGTTTTCAGTTTAGTGACACCTTCAGCAGAACGTGAGAAAATAATTCTTGAACTTTGCAGTGGGAGGGTGTTTGCTCTTGCAATATATTATCTATACCCTTTTCCAGTCACAACAGTTTGTCTAGTCAGTGTATGGTGTTGAAGTGCTTTGCTACATTCATTTAGTGCCAGTGTATAATTCCAAAAGAGGTAAGTAATTATGCTAATTTGGAGTAAAAATAAAAACAATGGCTAATGAAATCTGTGTAATCTTGGTAGGTATATAGTATTGTAATAATATTCGTAATTATTCATTTATAGGTTTATCAACATGGAAGAAAAACTTTATAGAAGTAGTCACTGTTTAAATCCCCTAAGGAGTCCATATAAATAAGAGAAAACAAAGGAACTAAGAAAAATAGTACGTTTATTACAAAACTTGGCCAGCAGGTGCACTGCCCATTTTCACACACATGCATGTACTTCAAATCAAATCACATTAACAATTACCAGAATAAAACTCAAAACATGCCTCACAGCAGATATTGGAAATGCTGTCCATCTGCAACAACAATCCACAGCATCTTCTAAGGACATTTTCATTCACATACAAAACTAAACACTTCTGAATACTCCTAATGTTATTCACGTGTGAACTGGACTAGAACAGCACAGAAACCTACTTAGAAATAAGACTAATGTACGTCTGATTTTTCGAGTAGAGTTGTTACCTCTTAATGAAGTTTAACTTGACTCTTTGATGTATTAGATAAGCCATTATGAAAATGTCAGTACTTCTCTGTTATGAAATCACATAACTTTCTTAAATTTGGAAGTTTAGGTGCTGGAATGGACCTCTTCAAAATTAATGGTTTGTAAATCTGAGACAGTAATTCTTGCCTGAAGATTGTAGTTGCATTGTCTTCATAGCGCAGTGATAGCACACCTACCTCTAGTGCGGGGGACCCAGATTTGATAGCTGGTACTGGCATGAAGATTTTTCCACTCTGGGAGGTTTGGTCCAGGGTACACTCAGCCTTATGATGCCAATTGAGTACCTATCCTGATAGAAAGACAGCATCCCTAAAAGATCAAAGTCGCCTTATGATTGGAGGAGCTGAAGCGCAGACTTCTACCATTCCATCCTGCACTCCTCCATGGCGTTGGGTGCAGATGGAGTATGCAGCAGTTGGGTGATAAGGATTGAGCGAGATGGCTCTGCAGTAACTTGTGAGGCTTGCATTTGGGAGGTCATGGGTTTGATTCTCACAGTCAACCTTCCTGATCCATGGTTTTTTTTGGGGGGGTTTTCCTGGGTCACAAGGCAAATGCTGGGAAGGATAATTACATTCCCCGAATTTCCTGTCCTTTCATTTTCATTTCCACTTTCATTTCAATCTGGTCTTTTAGGGCTGGAAGTGTTGGCAAAGAGGTGAGTCTGGCATTGCTGTGTGAGGACCCTGCGAAGTATAACTACTGTTCTTCACGAATGGGCAGCATTGTGGTCACCTGACTAGTACCTGCTTGTGAACCCTGGTGTCAGAATAAAGAACTTCCAACATATGTTAGGAGCATACATGGGTTTACTTCACCCAGGTTCCAACAGAAGGTGGCAGAGCCTCTCACTCCATTCCTTCCTCCCGGGGTTTGATGTACAGTAATGTGATTAAGCTCAGTGTGGAATCTCCTCCGTAAAATACCTTTACCCTTACCTTTGGGTGATAAGGGTAAACTGTATAGGGAAGATGCCCTAGATCTTCGTTTATGGAAGTTCATTAAACTAGCTAGTTTACTAATAAGGTTCAGTATTGCTCTCGTATTCTGACTCTCATGTTTTATTACAGAGACCAGTTCCCCTGTGAAACCATACAAATCCTTAATGATCACTGTGATGAAGTATGGTTTTGTCGTTTTTCACCTGATGGCCTGAAGCTTGCAACGGGCTCAAAGGATACTACTGTTGTGATATGGGATGTTGATCCAGTAAGTATACTTCAATAGAGGATTAAAATAGACATGCAGCAATTTTTTGATGGTTAGCATTGCGGTGATGGAGTTCTTATCTGTAGGGTTTTCATGGCGCAAATAGCCAAAGTTTTAATTAATACTCCATTTTAAATTTTGTTGATATTTATTAGGTTTCAATAGCTCTAGTAATCCATAAACAAAAGCAGGCCATCTTATACATATTTCTGGAATGATGATGAAAAGTCTGTGCTTGATGCTTTAGTTGATTAACTATAATAGCTTTTCTGAAAATTGTTTTCTCAGTATATAACTGTTCTTATGGTGATAAGTATTTTTGTCTGTTATATCCCCTTGTTTATGTTAATAAATGAAGTGAGTTATTCAAACTGACAGCAATTATTAATATTGCCTATGCAATTTATGCACAATTAGTGGTTATTTATATTTTAGAGTTGTAGTATTTCTTGGTTATTTTTCCGGACATATGTCTCATCATTTTAATATATTCATTGGCAAGTAACAAATACAAAATGTATATTAATTATAAGCCTCAATAATGATGGACACATTTAAACACAGCAAAATTCACATTAAGACATTATAACAATACCATAATGAATAACAAAAAACATGTAGTGGACATCTTTAGGAAGAGTTCTATAAACTGTTACAGATGTAATGTGTTTGTTCTCTTATTTTCTTTCCCTCTCTCCTTCTGTTGACTCCTCATTTTTGTATCATATGTACAGGTTCATTATATCAGGAGAGCAAAAAAGGTTCTGAACTGATTGTACGATATTTTGCCTGTCTGCATCCTCGGCGCTCATTGCCATCTGCCTCTATCATAGAAAGGAGCAGATGAAACCATAGAACACTTTTAAAACTACCTTAAAGGCTTTTCTTACCAACTTTATGAAAGGAAATGCTGAAACTGGCCACCGTCGTCTTCCAAGCGCCTCTTTAGGAAACTATCCATCACTCACTGTAGTTCACTTGAGAAATGCTGGCAATTTCTTGGTGGATATTTTGTTTTAATTCTTCTAGGGTGTGTGTTGTACACTTAGTTTTAAGTTACCACAGGGATAGAAATTGCAGGGAGTTATGTTGGGCAAGTGACGGGTGCCACAAATCTCCACTAATAATTCTGTCCTGAAACACGCTTTCAATTGTATAAACTTAGGCTTTCACGACCGACATCCTGACTATTAGTTAAGTTTATCTCTTGCAGTTGTTGTCATAGAAAAATTGGCCATAAGAGCTGTTCTCATTGAAAAATTAGCCATATGAACCATTCAGAGTCTTGTTGAAAAAAGGTAAAATCACGCTCTCTGTCTTAATTCTCTCTAAAATTAAGGGGGCAGGGTCAAAATTGTATTCACGTATGTGTGGGCATCAATTATTGACTCGAAAAACGTTGGCCCTGTAACTTAGAACGTAAAATTATTCATGAAGCACCCCTTCATGATTGAAAAAATTGGTGTATGGTGTGCCATTAATGGAGAACGGTTTCTCAGAACTCCAATAAGCGATTTCTATCTCTGGGTTACTTAAAACATAAAGTGTATAGGACAAATCCACACACCCTGGAAGAATTAAAACAAAATATCTGTTGGGAAATTGCCAGTATTTCTCAACATGAAGTATGGCGAGTGATGGATAGTTTCCTAAAGAGGTGCTATGGAAGACGATGGTGGCCAATTTCAGCATCTCCTTTCATAAAGTTGATAAGGAAAGCCTTTAAAAGTAGTTTTAAAAATGTTATATGGTTTCATCCATGCCTTTCTATGATAATGGCAGACAGCAGTGAGTGCAAGGATGCAGACTGGCAAAACATAGCACAGCCCATTCTCAACTTGTTTGCTCTTCCTGTATTATATGGTAATGATTTCACTGTATTTTTTCTCCTTTACTCTTCCCTCGCCACCTAGGACTTCACATCACCAATTCGTGCTCAAAGGCATATTGGCACCATGTCTCACCGTTACCACTGTGTAATGTCTGTTCACTCAGGTGCCTCAGTCACTATAGAAACGATGCATCACTTATCTGTGGAAGAAAGTGTGTTTATTTGTAAAGTTTATCTTAAACGTGAATCTGCTCACTGTAAGTGCAGGGAGGTCATTAAAAGGTTTCCTAACCTGTGCCACATGTAAGAAAAACTATACATGTGGCTATTAATGAATTTAAAACATCAGCTTTAGTGTTAGACAAGAAACATTCCAGATCACTTTTAACAGAAAACAAAGTTGATGAAATTGGTGCCAGTTTAGAGCAATACCTTAAAAATTGCTAAACAAACTAGTTCAACAAATTAATGTGAACACAATCTATTGTGCTTCAGAAAAACCATGCTATTGCTTAAAATTCTTCACTATGACATGAAAATTGAAGTTTGGTGTATGATAAATGCTAGAACAATAAAAAGGACCCATTTGATTTAGTGAAATAATAAGAGATATGCTGCCTGTCAGAGAAGTAAAGATTTTAGTATACCTCTGCCAGACTATTTGTGCCAACTGCCAGTTTTCCTTATGCAGTGGAGAGAGCCTGCAAATACATTACCATATACGAGGGGGCCCAAAAATAGCCGGCACCAAACTATTAGTTATGAGTTGTGCTGCTAGGTGGTGTTAGTTTGGGGTCTCCTGCATCTGTTAGTAAGCTGGCACCAGTGAGTAAGCTGTCTGAGTGAAGTTGTTGTTGGCGGCGCTTTGTTGTTTGCACTCCTGTTTGAACCCTTTGGTGATTGATGAGATGGCCGACCACAAGGAACAAGGAGTCTGTGTAAAAAAAATTTTCTGTTAGGAAAAACTGCAGTTGAGACCATTGGAATTGTTCAGTAAGCCTTTAATAGTGGTACTTTGGGGGGAAAAACAGGTCTATGAGTGGTTTGTCCATTTCAAATCTGGCACCATGTCAACTGAAGGCGTGCCATGCCCAAGGCATCCTTTGACAGGAAGAAATGACAAAAACATTGTGAAAATCAAACGTTCAATTGATGAAGATTGTTGAAAGATCATTAACCAAGTTTCTGTGGAAACAAATGTGTCATGGAGTATGGTCCAGCATATTTTAACTAAAGATTTGCACACGAGATGGGGTCTGCTAACTTTGTTCCTCACTTGCTCACAGATAACCAAAGAGAAAACCATGTGAATGTTTGCCGTGACTTGAAGAGTTAAGTGCAGAACAATCTAAATTTTCTTAAAAGAATTGTAACTGGGGATGAGTGTTGATGCAGTTTTTCCTAACAGGAAACAATATTCTGCACAGACTCCTTGTTCCTTGTGGTTGGCCATCTCATGTATCACCAAAGGGTTCAGACAGGAACACAAACAACAGAGCACCACAAACGGACCACTTAACTCAGGCTGGCGCCAGCTTACTAACAGATGCAGGAGACCCCAAACTAACACCATCTAGTGGCACAACTCATAACTACAAAGTATGCATTTGGTTCTGGTTATTTTTGGGTTATAGTATTTATGGTAATTGTTACTTTACGCCAACCAACTTACTGGTGGTTTTAAACACACAAGCTGTGTGTGGACAATGTTTAAGAGGTAGAATCAGGACTGAAAAATTCAGTGCCATAGCCAGTCTGTGGCATTGAATCTTTCAGTCCTGATTTTACCTCTTAAGCATTACCATTTATTTTAAGGACTCTATAGAGACAGGCAAAATGGCAAAATATAAGATTCATATTCTAAACCATGCTTGCTATCATTATCGGAACAAGCATATGTACATTTTGCATTGTGTAGAATTCAGTGCGTGTCATAAAAAATTTCATATTTCGTAATATTTTGCTAAAATCTTCATACAGTGTGTCCGTAAAGTCATTGTGGAGCTATCAGCTCTTATAATGACTAAAAGAAACAAAACCAAAGAATGAAATGTGTGCTACATTAAAGATTATCTCAAAGAGTGTATGTAGCATGATTTTCATTGTTGTGCACGAGTAAGTAATGATGCAGCACAACAATGAAGCAAATCGCATAGTGGATCACGTCATTTCAGACATGATGTGGATGGTGTAAAGGAAAGTTCAGCATTATTGTGACTAGCTAAAATTGAATCCATAATGTGTATTCAGACTACAGTTCCTCAAGTTTTAAAGAAATGCCTCTGCTTTATGGGTGCAAACTGAAATTGTTATGTGCTCTCTCCCAACTGATAGACACAAGTGGTTTGATTTTGGAATACAGATGCTTAATGACTTCGACAATGTTGAATAATTCCTACAGAACATTGTGAGGTCACATTCCATTCCATATGTGTGGATTTGTCAGGATATGGGCTTATGAACTCCACTGTTTACATTGAGTATGAACGTAACAGCCCTAAGGTGAACAGGTGGAAACCACATCGAACTGTACTGAACAGGTGTGCAAACTTTTGAGAGTTTTTCTTTCCTTTGATGAAAGTTTCACATTTCTATCTTGTTTCGTTTATTTTATATGTCCGGTCAAAACTGCACCATGACTTCACAGGTACACTGTATTTTATGTTGGCAATGAACTGGGCTTTCTAGGTATTCTATTTGGGCAGTTTTCTGTGAATGGCTCTAGAAAACCAAAGGCACTCTTTCTAGGAAAAGCATCTTGTTAAACCTGCACCACTCTTTCCAAATCAGGTACAGCTGAGAAGAGCATTTGCTTTGTGACGTTGCATGCAAGATTAAACTCCCTCTATTCTTAAAGATTTTTAGATTTTCATGGACCATTTAATGGTGTATGGTAATTATACAAGTAAAAGGCAACCAGTAACGTAGACTTAATAAATCACAAATGTTGTTTGCTAATGCTCTGGATCTTAGACTTCATCCATTCTTATCTGTCATCACAATAATATGTTAAGTTTGAATATCTCCTGTTTTTAACTGCTTGATACAGTAATAAATGTTCTTTATACATGATAGTGGCTGCCTGCTTGCAAAGGGTGCCTATGGTGAATTGTATGTGTTTACTCTATGAAAGTGTGCAGTTGAACAGTCATGACTGGTATACTGCTCGCAAAATTTAAAGGCATGTAAATGCTGGCCAATGCTCAAACGGAATGCTGTTGCCAAGCGTAGTGCGGATACCGGCAAAGGTTCTGTACTTAATAGCTTGTACCACATTCGACAGCGCTGGTAGGAGGAGCAAGCTTAGGATTTGCTGGAGTCTGTAGTACGGCCTGCCTCCATATGCCTTTAACTTTTGCAAAGATTATAGTTAATTGGAATATTGCCACTGATTTTCTTTGTGAGTAATCAGGAATGTATTTGTCTTCTGGCATGATATTCCATTTTTTAATTCTTCTTGTTGAAATTATTGTAACTTTTGGTGTGGGTGTAAAAGTAAAGTAGACAGATGTAGTCGAGATAAACACTTTTATTTCCGTAAACAGTAACTTTGTACACTCGTTGCAACAACAAGAAAGTCTTTTCCGATTCTCCAACAGCACGGCTCCGAACTCGTAACACAAAGAACTAACTCTTCTCCGTCGGCACAACTCTCCACATCGTCTGTCCGTCTCCGTCGGCACGACTACTCAACCTTCACATACGTCTGACTGACTCCGTCGGCACTACTCAACGCTTCACGTACGTCTCTCACTTACGTCTGACTGACTCTCTCACACTTTACCGCTATTTATATCTCCCAGGCACTATTCTGGAAGCTTCAAGAACGTTCACTTATTGCGCTGGGGTACAAAGTAGAAGATTCCAGTAGCCTCTATCCTTTTCTCTCTTTCGGCAAGCGCCCCAACAATGCGGCCATGCTCTGTCTCTTTCCTTCGGCTCCTTTGCGGTAGTGCCGACAATAATGCGATGCGTGACACTACGGTTGTCGGCAATTAGATGCGGCGGGCGCGGTGACATTATTTTATGAACAATTTGTAATTTGGCAAAGTGGAAAGATAAATTATTAATTTTTAGCTGTTTAATTTTTGTGCCCTTTTTTATGCTAACACATGAGCTGGAATCCACTGTAGAATTAAATTTTGTAGCAGCTTTAATGAATAGATTATTTTATTTATTGTACCATATTGAGTGATAGATTTGTTTAACTTGTAAAGCAGATTTTGATCACAGAAAAGGGGCTACCTCGCTGAATTTATTAATATCAGCTTTTTAAGGCTGGTATTAATGGCATCAAAATGTGTTGTATTTGGGCCTACTGACGAATGTAAATTGAAGAGTTTGCAGTGTATTCCAGCACCAGCATTCCCAGTTTTCTTCATAAGAGAACCATCCTTGTAAATATTATATTTTACAAATATTAAAACATATCAACTCCATGTCATTTGCTGCATTTCTTTTGATGTCTTATCAAATATAGACAAAACTCTAGAAATGCTGGCTTGTTAAACTAATGAAATGAATCTTCTCTAAACCCTTAAAGTATAGGATCCTCTTGCTTTAAAATATATATTTCATATTTTGAGATTTTTAAAATATATATTTTCATATTTTGAGATTTTTAAAATATATATTTTCATATTTTGGCAAATTTTTCTTCATATTTGCCTGTTTCTGCCATGCTTCTGACACCCAAGGTTATTAGACAGGTAATGCTTGCCTGTTGAATGTGGAAGTGAAAATGCAAGAATCCACTGCTGATAATACATGAAAATAATACACAGATATGGCTGAATTAAAAGCATTTCCAATGTCTGAAATTGTGAATCGTAGCGAGAAAGAAGTTAAAGCTCTCTCTGTACTCACTCTGCCTTCTCAACAGGAAAAGATAATTGAACACAACTTTCACAGAAAGTTTATATCCCAAGCTTTTCATTTATGGTTACAAAGTGATTGCAAACAACATGGTGGTTATGAAAAAACAATCAGTAATGTGTTTGTTTATTTCAATTGAAACATTGTATATTTCATTCACACGTAATTAAAAAATCTTATCCAGCAATGAAGCACTTTTCTTGTGACAGTTCATTTGTCTAACGTTTATGTTGCAGTATAAAATAATGTATTATGAATGCCCCTTTAATAAAAGTTTCTTGTGAGTAGGAGATCTGAGGTTCAAATCCAGCCAGGATCTACCTGCTGAGGTATTTTGTAGGTTTTCCTACATCCTCATAATTGGCAAATGCCAGGGAGGTATTTTAAACTTAGGCCTGGAAGTTTGTCTTCTGTGAATGGTTTTACATACGGAAAGCAAAAAAGAATTTGGAATTATTATTTATTTATGCCAACAGTAAGTTTGTTGGCATAAATAAACAATAATTACCATGTGAAGGTTATTTAATCCTGGGATATAAAGTACTTACAATAGTAAGTCACCATTGGGGTAATTGTTTCTGATGTGAGACTGCCTTTGTGGTTTACCAGGAGAAATACGAACTGGCTTGAGAATTGCCATTCTGGCAGTTTGTCACAATAGCTCAGTGGTTAGAGCGTCCGCCCGGTAAGCGGATGGTCTGTGGTTCAAATCCCAGTTGTGGCATTGAATTTTTAAGTTCCAGTTCTACCTCTTAAGAATTTGGAAATTGGAGGTAAGAAACATATCAGACAAAATATAAACAGGAAAATCAGTAATGACTGCTCAGTTCTGGACTAAAAATCATACTATAAATTCTGTTCCTAAACTCTTAAAACAATTAACAAAGCAACAGGAACTGACCATTTGGGAGCATATCTATGCATGAAAAAACAAAGACAGAGATTTCAATTTTTAAGTTTCACCAAAAGATTTTTTTTAGTGAGTTCCTGCAGCCATCGCAAGAGAGCTAAACTCCCTGTATGAAGTCAATGATTAATCAGCAGTCAAACATAAGTTGAAAGTGGAGAAAATTGATCTCTGAAACATGTTTACAATTATTAATGTAAGTGATGTAAGATCTACTGAAAGTCTTCCCAAATGAATCTGTATACAGTTGAAATATTTTATATGTGCATTACAAATGATACATCTGATAACATTAACTTTTAGGTGCAGAGGATGAAAGTTTGGAGCATAGTAAATAATATTGCAAACAGAAATATGTATAAATAAAATAAGCATGTAATGATAACGTTACTTGTAGGAAACATTGACTTGTACCCATCGTAAGACTTTGGAGGGCCACTCTTATGGTGTGGCATATATCTCCTGGAGTCCAGATAGCACTCATCTTATAGCCTGTGGACCAGAGGACTGCCCAGAGCTCTGGATATGGAACATAGAATCTGATGAATTGCGGGTCAAGGTGTCACATTCTCCGGAAGATTCCCTTACTTCTTGCTCATGGCATCGAGATGGCAAGAAGTTCGTAACTGGAGGAATTCGAGGGCAGTTTTATCAATGTGTAAGTATAGTACGAGCACAGTTCTCTATCTTGCTTAGATATAGTCATTCATTGGAATTCTTATAGCTCAAGAACAATTTTAACAGTTCAAAAAGAAATTAAGAAAATACAGCAAACATTTGATTAATTGGAGTAATGGGTATTGGGGGAGGGGGGGGGGGTGTAAAAGGGGCATGAAAGATTAAAAAAAATACAAATAATCAGGAAATCTGTAATGTTTTTTGAGGTACAATATACATGAATAGGAAGTTACTTTTAAAAGGCTTATTTTCAAGCACATATTTTTTGTTTGAAAGTTTATCCAAATTCTGTACTGTTAAGTTAAATCAGCATAGGGTATTTATTTCTTGAAACATACTGTCTTCATCTTCACTTTCAGTCTTTGTTTTGTTGTGAAGCAGCAGGCACAATTTCAGTGTCACTCATGTATTGGAAGGTGGGTTCATATGCATCTGCCTTCACTCACTTATTCAAGTTTTCTTGGTAGTCATCTTTAAAGCCATTTAAATCCATTGCCAGATTCTTTATTTGTGAAGTTATTTTGTCACTGAGACTTTGAAAATCGCTTTCTTGTATATCTGGTAGAATTTTCCTCCATGACCAAACTGTCCTCTCTTGTCCATGGCCATAACAGGCTCTCTACAGCACATCAACGTTATTCATCCACACATACAGTTTACTATGGAAATGGAGAACAGTGGAAAACTCCCATTTTTGGATGTACTCATAGCCAGGAAGTCTGATGGTACGTTCTGTCACACAGTCTACCACAAACCCACACACAGAGCAGTATCTACACAAACTCTCCAACCACCATCCTGACCAGAAGAGAGCTGTCATTAAAGCCCTAGTAGATTGTGCCAACCACATCTGTCAACTACTCCCCCTGGAACTTTCTCACATTAACTGTGCTTTGCAGGCCAACGGTTATACAGCCAGGAAGTTAATCCTGCCATACACCCTAGCAGGAAGTACCTGTCAATACTGAAACAAATTGACCCTAAAAAGAAGAATAAAGCATTTCTGCCTTACACCAAAGGTATTACTGACCCAATTGGGAAAGTTCTCCAAAAGCATGACATCCATGCCATCTACAAACCCACACAGTAAATACGGAATGTGTTATCTTAAGCAGAGGATCCAAAAGAACCACCCTCTTCTGCAGGTGTTTACAGAATTCTGTGCTCATGTGCCTCTGTGTATATAGGGACTGCTCAATGCACAATAAACACATGCATTACAGAACATGAGGTACTGCCGTTCAGGACAAACAAAATCTGCAGTTACACAACACACTTGACTAGCATCAGGGGAACACATTATACAGCATTGAGACACAGCTGTCCTATCTTCCACTGTTCATTATTACGCCCATTTAAGTTGCAAACCCATAGAGATTTTCAAACATAACGATGACTTCAACAGAAAGGAAGAAACCAAGCACCTAAATAAAGCTTGGCATCCAGCATTATACAAAGCACACAAGAAACCTGACTGGAGACAAATCTAAGATCATACAGCCTTAACACAGTAAATTCCAGCACATTACACCAACCATAGAAAATGAAAGCAGCTCCCACTTTAGCCCAGCCCACGCAGCAGCCAAACTAATAAATAAAGAGCGGACCAACTGGAAGCTAGCTTCGCCTACCCATGCTAAGCGTATAAGCCTGTGGAACCCAAACTGACTAGCTAACTTGTCCTTTTTTAGTTGTACTATCTACAGACACAAACATATGTGGACCTTTTCTAAACTTTATTGTTGATTCTAAAGTAAGAACAAATTAGAAACTAAAAACTTCATTTATCTTAGTAATATTGCACCAAAGAACTTGCAATATTACTTTAGCTTCTAATTTGTTCTTACTTTAGAATCTTGTTGCTTCACTGTTAATAGCTTCAATTTCCTTAATTTTATTGTTGAGTTTAGATGGCTGTGAAACATATTTCTGATGAAATCTTAACATCCAATTTTTGGGTGGAATATAATGCTTCCCCTATTACCATACATAGTAGAGAAAGTAATACATAATAGTGGGTAGAGAAAGTCAAATGTGTGTGTGACACATAAAATTTTTTGTGGAAAGAAACGTGCTGTGGTAGCCCAAAAACTCAAGTCTCACTTTGTACTTTATGCAAATGCATATTTATAGATATAGACTAATTTTTTAAAATATGTTATTGTTTAATGTCTTGCACCTGGCAATGAAGCTTGTGCTCTGCAATACTTTTGCACTATAGTTTTTTCTGCACATAGGGCTTCAATATTTTTTTAAATATTGTGTTGTAGGATCTTGAAGGCAATGTCTTGGATTCATGGGAAGGTGTGAGGGTCAATTGCTTATGGTGCCGCAGTGATGGTAAAACTGTGCTTGCAGCAGACACACATCACAGAGTTCGGGCATATAACTTCGATGAACTCTCAGATTTCAACATGTGAGTACAGCTTTTGTTGTTATAAATAAGAGTATATTTTTCTAGACCAAATTTCATGCAGAATCAAAATACTAATTTGAAAAACAACAGTAACTAACAAACAAAATTAATACCAGCAAAGTAAATTCTACAAATATATAATACACTAGAACTTGAATAATTTAAACCTTTATAATTCAGAATTGTTAATTCAAAGATTTTTCTTGGTCCCTTGAAAATTTTGTGGTAAAGCAATGTAAAAATATCACATATAATTCAAATTTCATTTTCCTTAATTCAAAGTTTTTGTTCAGAAATGTCAGTTGAAAATTAATCTAAATGCAGAAATTTAATATGGTAACTTCATTCATATGTTCGCTCCAGGGTTGTTTGTTTCATTGGAATGCAGTGTGTGGAATAGCTTTCCTAGCTGCCGGCTTTGGAGTTCTATACCTGCTCCCGTATCTCCTTGTTTAAAACACACCTGCCTTTAGTTGTCACTTGAGCTTCCTACTGTTCAGTGTGTTGCAAATCAGTGCCACTATGTCTCTTAATAAAGCATGTGTCCAGTATAAGATAACTTTTGTGGAAAAAGTCGCTGTCATTCGAGAAGATGAAAAGGGTTTGAAGAAAAAATGTTCATTCCCCCCATGGGTCTTCAGAAATTCATGATAGGGTCATTCTAAGTTCTTTGAATATTTTACTGAATTTGAGTTAGCAAATATTGCCTGAAAAACATACTTAGGGCTAATATAAAAGAAAAATTCCCATGGCTAAAACTTCTGGTATTCATGAATTGGATGTATACATAGGGAAGACAGAGTAACATTGATGCAGGTTTAAAGAACATGTGAGAAACTTGGAATATAAACAAGCGGAAAAATTAATATATGTAATGAATGTTCTTCCACACGATAGCCATGTGTAGGACAGAATTGGAAAGGGTAGTGTGAGACTGAAAAATTCAATGCTATGACCGGGATTTGAACCACGAATGTACTGGTTACTGTCCGGCTGCTGTAACCACTAAACTATCATGGCCAACATGCCAACAGGACACTAATTCTCCAACTTGCATTTGTCCTGGTAAACCACATAAGGAGATGTTAATTTAGATGAGATAATATACCTTAATGGCGACTTACCATATTGTAAGTACTTATACTCCTTCCAGCCTTAGATCCACCCCTTGTATTCCTCCACGATAACCTGATGTTCATATCACCTGCGACTAACACAAACAAATGCCATGTGAACTCATGTTTCGTGTTTATGATGCAACAGAGCTATATTTACTGGGGAGTTTTAGGAATAGCGCTGCTATCACGTTACATTCAAGTAGTCTTTACCAGGGTTATCATATATCTTGAAAACACACAGAAAATCGCCAATATTTAAGGTACTATATTTTATGGTGTGCTTCAGTTTCCAGCATATCGCAGGTTAGTTGTTGACAGCTTGTGTTTATATCAGGTGTGGATCTAAGGGTAGAGCGATTATAAGTCTCAGGCTTTTAGCTTAACTATAAGGTCAATCAATGTAATTAATGTTCTTCCACACAATAACCGTGTGTAGGACAGTATTGGAAAGGGCAGAGTGAGACTGAAAAAGTGAGTGAGTTGGAGAATTTAGTGTCCTGTCGGCATGTTGGCCATGGTAACTTAGTTGTTAGAGCAGCCAGACGATAACCGCTAGATCCGTGGTTCAAATCCCAGTCACGACATTGAATTTTTCGGAAAAATTAGTAGTTATAGAGCATTGGTTACTCATAGACATCAGCTGAAAGAAAAACCTAAGCTTTTAAATACCTTTAGAAAACCAGCAGAATTCTTGGTTTTGGGAAAACTTATTCATGCACAAAAATAAACACAATTTATTAATTTATAAACTTAGGCTTTCACAGTCCGCGTCCTGACTGTTAAGTTTCTGTCTTCCAGGCTTGTAGGCCATGGTCTAGAAGGCATTGAAGATACTGACGTTTCACCAAGTACTTCACTTGGCATCTTCAGGGTAAGATGATCCATTGTCTGCGCTGGTCAGAGTTTGAATGCAGAAGCAACAACCGTGGCACTCCTATATAGTGGGGATGGGTGGGGCTTGTTGCACTGGCTAAGATGATGATTGACTCGCATCGATTTCAGGTCGAAACTGATTACAATTAATTTGCTTCTTACTTATTTTAAGGAAGATTGATAATTCAGTACTTTTTGAGTGCAAATCAAATGTTATATTTAACTCAACCGGGCCGGATGTAGCTCAGAAGAGATAAACTTAACTAATAGTCGCAATTTGTTAAACTTTGATGTCCCATATGAAACAAGTCTCATCATGCGGTATGTCCAGCCGAAACATTGAGGAAGTGCGACGTGAATCAAGGCTGTTGATGGAGACAGTCTTTGAAACATGTTTCAGTAAGATCTGATGTAGAAAATGAGTAATAAAAATTCCAAATTTTTGTATATAAATGTCAAAAGTATTTATGCCCATTGATCATTTCTACTTTTTCGTGTGGTTAGTCACTATTAGTTTTTTCTTGTGATCATGAAAAGGACATGAAATTTCAAAGCCATCAATCTGCGTTTTAAAAATTTGACTTGCTTTAGCCCACTGTATCCATTTTATACCTAAAACAAAATGTGTAATGATATTTTGTCTTGATTATCAAGAAGTAGACTGAAGAATT
This sequence comes from Tenodera sinensis, assembly GCA_030765045.1. Lineage (NCBI taxonomy): Eukaryota > Metazoa > Arthropoda > Insecta > Mantodea > Mantidae > Tenodera > Tenodera sinensis. Next base: position 52,860,399 of record CM060963.1, on the reverse strand, counting down.
AGATTTGCAAGAACAGTATGTGGAGATTGAGTAGAAAAGGTCATGTGAATGTAATAACAGGTTTTTTTTTGTGACTAGATGGAAATTATTGATCCATGAACACTTGTTTATGTGTGAGAAAACTAAATTATCCTTTATCGTTTTATCCATAGCTTGCAAGAGGACCATCCAGTTATGGCATTTTCAGTTAATCGAGCAGATCGCCTTGCTTTGCTCAATGTGGCCACGCAAGGTGTTCATTTGTGGGACCTACAGGACCGGTGCCTAGTGAGGAAGTTCCAGGGAGTTACTCAGGGCCATTTCACAATCCACAGCTGCTTCGGTGGTGTTAATCAGGACTTTGTGGCTAGTGGAAGTGAAGGTAGGTATCACTGAAATATAATTTTTTTAACACTAGCAATGCCATTGGTCTCATTTTGACCCAGAACTGCTTACCTCATGGTTTAAGGAGGATATGTATATATATATCACCCATTTTATATATAATATAAAATGGGTGATCCAAAAGTCACAGAACCAGCTGTGCTGTGTTTTGTCTGTACAGGTCCTCGGCACTCGTCGGCAACTGCCGCTGTCATAGAACAGTGCAGATGAAACTATACAACATTTTTAAAACTACTTTTAAAGGCTTTACTTACCAATGTTAATTAAAGGAGATGCTGAAACTGGCCACTGTTCAGTGTCCAATTATTTTTGGCACCTCTTAGGAAATTATCACTCACCATAGTTCATGTGAGAAATGCTGGCAATTTCCTGGTGGATGTTCCAGGGTGTGTGGGTTCGTCTGTGCACTTTATGCTTTATGTTACCCCTGAGAAAGAAATCTTAGGGGGTTAGGTCGGGGGACTGAGGGGTCCACAAATCTCTATTAATAATTCTGTCCTGAAACACACTTTCAATTGTTCTCATCGAAAGATTGGCTGTATGAGCTGTTACAGAGTCTTGTTGAAAAAAGGCAAAATCATGCTCCCTGTTGGTTAATTCTCTCTAAAAAGAAGGGGGGGGGGGGGGGGCAGAATTGTATTATGGTTTTAACTTCAGCAATTTAATAGCTGTTTTCAAAGAGCTATAAGAAATGCCTGCCTGTTTTGAAAGATGCCTAAGAGAATTTTTGGGGAGTTATTCAAACAATGACCAATGTCGTCTAATGTTTCTTCGGTAAGAACCGTATGCCATCTTTTAGATTTCTGAGTCTAAACACTTCCTGTGGCCTGGAATTTTTGTAAAGCTTATGGATTGCTGTGTGGCCTGGAACTTTTACACCTGGAAATCTTTCTGCAAATAGTACTTTCACTTGGCGAGCTGACTAGTTGTAACATACAAATCATAAATAAATACACGCTGTGCAGTAGAAAACAAATGCTGAGCATAATACACTCTGTCACTAAGTACAGAACAAAATAATAGTGGTAATAACTCAACCACATGACAGCTCTACACTGCACTATCAGAGCAGAGAAAAAAAGTCATCTGCATGACCTTGGGTGCATTAGCTGCTGTTATCGTGTTTCTGTGTGCACAGTGGAAAAACACCATGCAACAGTTCTTAAGTTTTTGAGTCTCTCTGTACATCACTAATTTACTCTCACATAGAACTGCTGTTTGGGTCATATTGTCCCATTTAATTAGTCCTAAATTTCCTCCGAGAATACTTTGTGGCTTGTTGCATTATACACATGTCTGGAGCTGCTTTGTTTTTACAAGGAAGCTCTTGCTTCTTTCATTAAGAAGATTTTGAAAATGTGCTCATTGTAAATTATTGTCAAAGTTGGCATGTCATCGCAAACATACAGTGAATAAATTTGCAAGTTATTATTTTTAAATGGAGTTCTCATTCACTGGATTAAGCCTCTTTTTGCAAACCAATATGCCCTGAAGATACAAACCACTGTATTAAATCTGTTGCAATTAGAATAAAGATTCTGTTAATTCCTTTTAGGATCAAAGTAATATTGTTTCTCTTTTCACTCTACTATAATTACTCATGTACCATACATACCTTCTTTTTTAAAAAAGATATTTGAAAATTGTAAATTGGGATGTGCATTTTATTTGAATTCATGTTATTTGAAAATTGTAAATTGGGATGTGCATTTTATTTGAATTCATGTTGGAAGCATTGTGTAGTCATACACTTGTATTTGCGGTATGCAAGTGCTTGAAGTATAACTAGTCAGCAATAGCATCAGCATCAGTCTTCGTTACGGCGGCGCCGTGGCCGAGCGGTTAGCGCGCTCGCCTACCACCTAGGCGGCCCGGGTTCGATCCCAGGGACCCGCATGTGGTATTCGTGGTGGACGAAGCGGCGTCAGGGCGGGTTTTCTCCGGGTACTCCGGTTTCCCCCACCATCTCATTCCACCGGTGCTCCATCTTCATGTATCATCAGTGTCACCGCCTGCGGTGCCGTAGTAGTAAAAGCGGGCATTAAACACTACAACAACAACAACAACATCAGTCTTCGTTTGTTTCCTGGTGGTCTCAGCATTTGTTGTAGTTCTTATTTAGGTATCATTTGTTCTTTGTGACCAGTGTTTGTGTTCATACCTAGGTGAACTTACAAAAATTAGCCCTATAAAGCTGTGTTCATTCACTGCTGCGAGAAAAAAATTGAAACTTATCAAAGAAACTGAAGAAATAGGAACTCATGCTGCAGGAAGAAAATTGAGTGCTCCAGAACCTTGTGTATGATGTTGAACAAAAAGAAAAACAATTTGTAAGCAACCAACCACAATACACAGTCTTTGGAGCTTTTTTATTGAAGTATCCAGAAGTGAAGGTAGACTTGCAGCCTTCATAAGTTTGAGATGCCAGTTGGGTTATGCTATTTATGGAGTATGTATTATACAGAGTAATGCTTCAAATAAACATGTCATACAATTTTTTTGAGTAATTGTAAGCTTTACAGCAGGAGTCAGAATAATAAATAGTGGATTCTTATGGGTTGATAAGCCATGGTCTGCTGGCATTTTGATGTCCAGGCATTTCGTCCACATTTGCGGTGAATATCGTCAGTGGCATGGTCTCAATCTTATTGGTGAAGGTTTAGTCACAACTGATTCACTGGCCGTAACCATTGGAAATGTAGCAGTATTTAAAGGTGAGTGTGGTGGGTGGGGCTTGGCCTCTCCAATGTTGCTGATCACTGATTGGCTGACCTCTCCAGTGTTGCTGGTTGGCTGGTATGCGACCAGCAAGTCCCACCCATCACACTCACTTTTAAGTACCACTGCATTTCCAACAGTTAAGACCAACAAATCATTTGTGACTAAACCTTCGCCAATAAGATTGAGACCATCTCACTGATGTTATTCACTGCAGATGTGGATGAAATGTGTGAACATTAAAATGCCAGTGGACCATGACTTATGAGCCCATTCAGTTTTTTTACCTGCTAAACACACAGTTATCAGTGCAAGGCCATGAGCAGGCTGCACTCTCTAGGCACCATTTGCCCAGCCCTGAGTTAATATAACAGTAGACTCTGCCAAGAATCATATAAGATGACAGCATATAATCTATGTGATGGAATTGAAAATGTTGAATTATCATGGGAAGTTGATGTGCTTCTCTGAATAAAGTTGTAAAAAGTACATTTCAAATGCAATGTTTTCTTTTCAGGGGCGATCGTGATCATGTGCTAATGTACTATAGCACACTGTTAAAATTGCACTAAAATTATGCCGTTTCTGCTCAGATGTGAGCCGGTATGTAAACAAAATGAACAGAAATGTTTTCTAGTGCTCTCTCTGGTATAACTAGAAATACAGTGTCAAGTGCAGAAATGTTTTCAGCCACACTACAATCCACTCAGAGAAGGGATGCAACAGTTTATTTTTAACTGCACATGCTCTGATGTGAGCGCTATCTTCAATGAGACATGGTTGGTACACTGGTGTATCTTATGGTACACTTCTTTTTTCGAAAGTGCGTGTAAAGTAAATTGCAAGCAACATGGTGAATCTGTAGATGACTTGCTAAAGATGCCCTTTTCCAGTATATCATTGGACAACAAATGAGAGTTTGAGTTAGGTAGACCTACTCCAAATTTAAATCTAAGTCAAAATGTTTTAGGTAGCAGTAAAAAAGCGAGTATATGAGGAAATTTAGTATGAAAGTGCATGAAAATAGTTGAATCTGTGGGTATTTTGATCACAGTGCGCTCTTTGCTTTCCATGTTTATTATTCAGGAACAGTATGTGTGAAGTTCAGGGGGATTGAAAGACCTAGGACATGTTAAGGATTAATAAAGAAACAGAGGAAATTAAAAACATAACATACTTGCTTTTGAAGGTTTCAATTCCAAAGGTAAAGATAAATTCTGCAGCAGAAAACAGCAATGTATGACCTTTTTTTTGTTTTGTTTTGTTTTTTGGGTCACAGAGTTAGTATTACTTTTTATTTTAATATTTTTTTTTATGAATTTGTTTTCCATTTGTTTTTGTAATATTGTAGTATATTGGCAAAGTTTTGCACAAGCCGCTGCTGTTTATTTTGTGTATTAATTAAGATTGCCTTTTGCATATAAATTTTAGATGCATTATTGCATACGTAGAAGATAGTGGTTTTACTTATACTATATTGCAACACACTTAACCACATTGCCAATTCTAAATTCAGTGAAATTATTTCTTCCAATCGTGGTGATTGTGTAACATTGAGAAAACTCGCTATTATGCAAAAGGTTATTTAGTAGCTTTTTTCGGGACCTAAGGATTAAAGTATTCAAAATTTTGGAAGGGTAGAAGCGAACTGAAAAACTGAATGCTATAGCAAAGTTTTCAACCATTCATCTTGAATGCCTTTCGAACTTTAGCCTAAACATGGTTTGTGTTGAAGGAAAATGAATTGTCTGTCCAAAATGTTGTCCAATGTAGGTAAAGAAAATTGAATTGTGTGCAAGCAGTGTAGGGTCCCTAGTAACTTTTGCTGGGTCCAAAAACATAAATGTACGAAATGTTGTCCAAGTTGCGTGAAACTGTTGATAGCAGTGCTACATGAACTGGAGGAAAAGTATAAGTATATGAACATGACAGAATAGCTCAGAATATGCCAATTTGTCAAGAAATTTTTCTGCTCATCTATTTTCTATCCCTTTCGAACCGTACCCACACGATCGTGTGAGTTAGTTTTTTATTTCTTGCAGTCGATCTACAGCTTTTTCTGGCGCAGATCGAACTGCAGCGATCGTGCATGTTTTGCCCTACATTGCAGTGTTGTTTTTCTTTATCTTTTGCGTCAGTAGGTGGCAGGAGAAATTAGAGAAGTTGGTCTACACAAAAGCAGCATAGCACGTCATGGTAAGTAAGCAATTTTATCGATGCATTTATACAATTTCGTTATTTGTGATAGTGAAATCTTTTCTTTATTCATTTAAAGTGGTAAAGATATCAAGTAATGTCCACATATTTGAATTTTCGAGTTGTATTAAGTGCTCAAATTTGAACTAGCACAATCGTACGACTTCGGCTTTGTGTGAGCAGTTTTGTAACCTTAAAATGGAGTTTGTATTTTATTTGTTTTCATATTGAGGATATAAATGCCAGTTTGGCGTGCTAAAAAAGTCTTTTGCTTGTATAGGTCTCTTGAATGAAGAGATAAAGAAAGCTGTTAGAGGAATCATACTGCTATCTTAGTGATTTTTCAAGCGATGAGGAATGTTAAGGTTGGGAACCTACTCAATCCAGAATTCCTGTTCATCAAAAGGCATAAATGCTAAAAATGTTATACTGATTGTATTAAACATGTTTTCATTTTCATATTGTAATTTTTTCATTTTTAGAGCAACTTTTACTGCATGTAATTTTTTTTTCATTTTTAGAGTAACTTCTATTGTATTTAATTTTTTTACTGTTATCTCCAAATGTGTAATACCATCTGAATGATGCCTTCATATTGTTTTTGAGGTAGATAAGCTAAACACACAATTACTAGGCTCATACCATTTGAATAGCAGTAAAAACAAAGAAAAAATATTTTCTTAATAATAAGTTTTTCCGGGGAAGGCCGCGTCTTGGTTGTGTTGTTGTTGCCAACGTTTCACCCTACTATGTAGAGCTTCTTCAGGGCTAATGCTTTCTTTGGCAGCACTGCAGGAACTGTGCTGACTCTTCAATTTCTCGCTTATTTATATCTTGGCCGTAAAGGTTAGAGCTGGCCCTCTCGTTCTCATTGGCTGATGGTCCACCAATCCTCGCGTTCTTATCAATGTTTGCCAAATAGTGTGGAGATGTCTTCCATTATCCCTGTTGATACTTTCTTTTAATTTAAATATTTCTATGCTTTCTCTTATTTTCTTGATAATTAACTAAATCCTGACCCGCACAATTGTGCTAGGGCATTTTTGTGAAAACTATCACCAGAATATTTTTTCCTTATTTTTTCCATCTAAATTATAGGGTATTACATCCATCAGATTGCAATTTTTCAACAAAAAAGGTCTCAGGTCTGAAAGGGCTATAGATGAAAAATTTTAGATTACCAACCAAAATTAATCATATGCTACTAAATTACATCAGATTAAGTGCCATAATGACATTCTTAATTTAGCATAATTTCTTAATTATTATTTATGCCAACAAACTTACTGCTGGTGTTTTTCAACACACAAGCCATGTATGGGCAATGTCTCAAAGGAAAGTGTGTGGTTCAAATCCCAGCTGTGCCATTTAATTTTTTCAGTTCTGATTCGACCTCTCAAACATTGCCCACACATGGCTTGTGTGTTTAAAATTCACCAGCAGTAAGATTGTTGGCATAAGTAAATAATAATTACCATCTAAAGGCTATTTAATCCTGAGACACAAAGTACTTACAGTTGTAAGTCGCTCTTGGGGTATTTATCTCTGATGTGAGATTCCCTTTGTAGTCTACCGCGAAAAATAAAATTGGTTGGAGAATTCAATGTCATACTGGCAAGTTGTCACAGTAGCTTTATGGTTAGGGCAGCCACATGTAAACTGGAAGGCCTGTGGTTCAAATTCCAGCAATGGCATTGAATTTTTCAGTTCCAATTCGACCTCTCAAACATTGCCCACACATGGCTTGTGTGTTTAAAATCACCAACATTAAGTTTGTTGGCATAAATGAATAATTACCATCTAAAAGTTATTTAATCCTGAGGCATAAAGTACTTACGGTTGTAAGTTGCCCTTGGGATATTTATCTTGGTTGGAGAATTCAATGTCATACTTGCATGCCACAGTAGCTTAATGGTTAGAAGGGGAAGGTCTGTGGTTCAAATCCTGGCTGTGGCATTGAATTTTTCTGTTCCGATTCTGCCTCTCAAATATGTTCCTAAATTTATGTATGTCCAAGATTTATGTTGCTACTGCCTAATTTCTAGACTTAGGGCTGGTTTCCCATGAATGTTAAATGTTAACACGATGTTAAAGTGATTTAACATTGAAGTTAATGTAAATTGTCTTTTATGGAACACTGTTAGCTCTAACAGTATGTTAAACTTTATACAGTAGAACCTCTCTTAACCGAAACAAAGGGGGGGAAGAAGGTTTTGGACAATAAAATGTTCGGATGATAATTAATGTATTTTTATTGATTTATAATCACAGTACAATACTACTTTGTTTTTTGGAAAATATTCTCTATTTTCTTCTGTTGTTTCTTTTTTGAGACGTTTCTAGCCACAATGTCATGCCATCGTTTCATTAGCAAAACATCAGAAGGCTTTGATTCGTCACATCTTTTGATGAATCGTAATGCTATCTGAAAATATACAAAAAAAACTTTGTGAGAAAACTGGTATATATGCATAAATTTTATGTTAATTTTGTAACCTATACTGTATACTGTGTTGTGAAAAGTAACTGCCATCTCTCTCTGTTGCGTGAACCATAAAAACGCCTCATTTACTTTTTCATTGTGACAGGTTTTCATTGTTTTCTTGTTAGGCATTTTTGAAGCATGTTCTTCAAACTTATGTTTCATTTTCAACCAACCAGAAACAGTGAGGACATCCATACCAAAATCGGCTGCCACAGTATGCAAAATCTCACCATTTTTAATTCTTTCCTGTATCGTTATCACGACCCATTTCCATTTTGATGGCATGATGCACAGACACGATACAGTAAACATATTTAACAAAAAATGTTCGATCACCACTGTACTACAGTACTGTATAGCAAGACTGATGTTAACACTTGAAGACCAAGAAAACGGAATTGGCTAGTGCTGGCGAAAGTGATCAAGGCCACAAGGAAACGGAATTGGCTAGTGCTAGCAAAAGCAGTCGCGGCCACATTCTGTTAACCATCCCCTTTGTCAATAAGGGTTTGTCGGTTCGGAAATTCCATTCTTCACTCGCTATATACAGCACTGTGCTAAATTTCATACAACAAAAATTCCGTTTATTTTAACACAACAAAATATAGTTTACTACATGTGTAAAATATAATGCAATAAAAACAATGCCATTTTTTTTTTCAGTTAAACGGTATTTCGGTTAAAAGTGTTTCGGATAACAGAGGTTCTACTGTATTAATTAATATCACCATACCCTTGTGTTCAAGCATTTAACAAATGTTGGAATTTGAAATATAGCTGCCCCAAACCAAACTGTTGATGTGGGGTTGTTGTAGTTGAAGCTTTTTAATGTTATTTCTAACTGAAGAAGAGTCATTTGTCATGACTTTAAAAACCTTCAAACAGAGATACTTTTAAAGCGTTACAGACTGTCCAAAGTAGTCATGGGAAGAGTTGTGGAAGTACAAGGGTGGTTACAAACCTAGCAACATAAACACCTTGCAGTTACAAATGTTAATTACTTTGATATTTTAGGCTACTGGTACTTTTCATTTAATGATAAGGATGCTGCCATTTGTGGGTTTTCAAAAAGTTTATAAAGCAGTTGCTTCAAAGTATGAGCAATATTTTTATTGGGATCTGGTTGATCTTAAGTTATTGATAACACGCTTTTGTCCATTTTAGTTTCAATGTAGTATTCACAACTTTTAAACCATTTTAAATGCTTTTTGCACCTGGTATTTTAGGTTCTGTGGTTTTTGTTAGTGTAAACTTGCCTCAGCTGCTTACTGAACCCAGGAGAAATGTATGCATTGCAATTAAATTCCTTTTGGATATTCTACGGCACTGCATCCTTCTTTACTTTGAATCCATTGTTTTTAAATTCTAAAGTAAGAACAAATTAGAAACTAAAAACTTCACTTATCTTAGTAATGTTGCAAGTTTTTCGTGTAAATTGCTGACTAAGTTTTGAGTTGACTCCAACTCATTCTCAAAGCATTTAATAATTGCTGTATACTTACCAACTAATTCTATTATTAACCTCTTGAGCGATGGTCATTTAAAACGTCCACGAGTCGAGAACTGCTACCCAATATCCAGCGCAGGGCATTTAAATGCACTAAAAGTGCTTCATATATACACAGTTGTATTTTGTGTAAATATTAAGTTATTTTAATGAAACAAAAACTGGTATAAAACTCGTTATATGCAGTATACATGCACGTCATCAGCAAAGTTGAGCTGCATTTACAAAACATTGAAATGGCACTATTTTGTTTCACTGTGTTGAAAAGTTAACTTTGCTCTGTCGAACGCATCTAATATAAGTTCTCTGAAACAAACAGTAGTCGACCCATTGTATGTGTAGCTTATGCATCAGCAAAACAAATGTGACATAAAGCACTAGTGTATGCGCGGTCTCTATAAAAAGGTATTTTTGCACCAACTGGATATAACCATATACAATTGTTTGGTAATTTGGAGAGCTCTAAACCCACACAGGACAATGACCTACCTGGACTTCCGACTATCAATAGCTCGCAGCCTAATTGAACAATACCACGTTGGGGGTAGAAAATCTAGAACCCCTGCCCTCCTCAGACTTCAAGGAAAACATCCTAAAAGGATACCACCAACAGCAAAGAAGTCCTGCCCATCTCGAAAGTGTTTCGTGTGCCGCAAGAATGTGGAGATGTACCCTTGTGTGTTTATCCCTGTTTTGAGGCATATCACTGCACAAGGAACCTATAAAGGTAAACCAGTAAAGTATATAGACTTTACTTAAATGTTTCATAAAGGGAAAATTAAAATAAGTTGAGTTAGATAAGGGATAAATAAGGGTTAAATGCACAAACGCACAGGACGTGTATACATGCCCATATTGCTCATCCATCATTTTAATGGACGTGATTTTACGTCCATATCGCTGAAGAGGTTAATGTCTTTCAAATGGTGAAACACTAGTTCCACTCTAGCACCGAGATTTTTCAGTTGACATCATAGTTCTAACATCATACAATCAGGAAAATCACATGCCAATTGTCTATGAAAGTAACTAGATTTCTGCTACGGAAACAGGGCATGCTATAGTGCATAGTCAGAAGTGCATCAGGAGTTCAGTCAGAAGCAGTATACTGTCATTGACTCATCAGAATGTCTTTGTCCTTGAACGTGCAATCATGCTGTGGAGTGAGCAGCTTCTCAGTATAATGTAAGCAGTGCCAGTGCTGCCACAATATTATATTGTGTGGTTTCTGAGTCTCCAATAAACATTCGTTAGTGATATTATTCAAAGTATGATCATAATTGCTTTGTCTTAAGCAGTAATATAATGTATTAGGGATACTCTTTTGCATAATATATATTGTATATGGTAACATTGCAGTAAAGTTTCAGTTTTGTGATGGCAGTAGTTACTGCTCTGTGCTAAGAGAAAATGGCTGCTCCAATATTGTCTCCTGCCAAATGCGAGGTTCGTGCAGTCATCCGATTTTTGCATGCTCAAAAGCAATTTTCAGCAGAGATCCATGGTCAATTGTGTCACGTGTATGGACAGGAGATTATGTGTGACAGTAAGGTAAGACGATGGTGCAGGCAATTCACGAAAGGAAGAACCAATATTCACGACAAAGACTGTAATGGTGATGCCAGAATTGTTGGAAAGTGTACGGCAAGCAACTGTGCAGAGCCGGTGCTTCACAATTTCAGAACTCTCTTGTCATTTTCCCCAGATGTTTTGCTTGCTTTTGCATGAAATTGTCTCCGGTGGTTTGGTTTTCACAGTGTGTGCAAGATGGGTGTCTAGACAACTGACAGATGAATACAAAACCAAATGTCTGGCCGCAGCATTGACATTCCTACAGCGATACGCAGCGGAAGGTGACTAGTTTCTCGACAATATTGTCACTGGGGATGAAACATTGGTGGTGCATACAACACCAGAGACTAAACAACAATCAATGCATTGGAGACATAGTGCCTGCGAAGACCAAATTCAATCAGACAATCTCTGTCAAAAAAATCATGTGCACTGTCTTCTGGGATCAACGTGGTGTCCTCTTGTGCGGCTTTTAACCGCGAGGGGAGACCGTAAATGCTGATTGGTATTGCCAGATGTTACATAAACTCAGGCTGGCAATCCAGAACAAGAGACATGAAATGTTAACAAGAGGTATTACGCTTGGGCATGACAATGCATACAGCCAACGCCACACGAAATGTGTTGAATAAGTTTGGATGGGAGGTCTTTGAACATCCGCCCTACAGCTCCGACCTCGCTCCAAGTGACTCATCTCTTCTGTCTCATGGAGGGTTTTCTGGCAGGAAAACGTTTTCACAGTGACACCGAGGTGCAGAATGAAGTGACTTCGTGGCTGCGGACATTGGCGGCAGAATCCTATGACTTGGGCATAGAATTAGTGGTGTACCGTTGCGATAAATGCCTCAACAGTGGTGGTGACCATGTTTAAAAGTAGCCAGTGAGTCTATGTAATTATTTCAATAAATATTTCTTACTTAGTGATGTTTTTGTTCTCTTTATCGGCCATCGGGACTTACTTTCTGGATGCACCTCGTAGTTTGATCATCACATTCTTGAAAACTGTTGTTTGCTGTTTTCTCTGTCACTAACAGATCTTAATGAACAATTCGCTGTAAAAGTTTGATGAAATACAAGTTTTTCAGTATGTTAAACTTTTAACATAATTTGCATATATTTGAATAAGCTAGTGACAATGATGTGAATCTAAATTATTGCTAAGTTGAGTCGAGTTGAAGTACTAATAAACATCACTTGCATATATTAGACTTGACCAGTTTCAAGAGCTTAACTTCTTCAGAAGTGCCTGAGTTGTTCGTGTGGATGAGTCTGTGTGTATGTGTAAGTGATGTTAAGTGTTTCAATTCAACTCAGTTTTACAATAATTTTAATATAATGTTTGCAGATGTTAGAATATTTTTAACATTAGTTGGCAAAACCAGCTCATAGTGTGATAGCCAATATGGAAGCAAGTAACATGCATAGTGATTTGTCAAGGATCCACTGTGCATGTTCTCTGTGAACAAGGTAAGCAAAATATTCTCTGTTACAGACAACAAAGTGTATGTATGGCACATTAAGCGTGAGCTGCCTATTGCAACATTGACCGGCCATACTCGTACAGTAAACTGTGTTGCCTGGAATCCAGTGTATCACCAAATGTTGGCCTCTGTATCTGATGACTGTACAATCAGAATATGGGGACCTGCCAACAAACATCGTAACCAAAAATCTAAAGCCAGTAAGTATTCATCCTATAAATAAAAATGCCAAACATATCTAGTCTTCAAGTAAAATTACATGAACCAGTAAAGTAGTCTTTATTGAATTTGAATTCATTTAGTTCTATTCTGATACATTTTGAGCTGTCCTTGAACTTGGGCCCCAGCCCTTTCATCTTGGACAGCTTATGCTCTCTGCAATGCGCCAAGTATTTCAGCTAGTAAATTTTCTTAAACCAAAAAGGTGAGTCGATTAATAACACTACACAACACTTATAATTTACCGGAACATATTTCGGAGGCTGACTTTCCTCTATTATCATCTGGACATCGACTGGTTCTCCCTGGTGTAGATGGTGACATTTCCTCTGAGGTCTCCTCTGGTGATGGTTCAAGGAACTTGCTGAAGTATCCTTCTCGAGGATGTTGAAATTGAATACTCTGTTTCTATTTTGAAGATTTGTTCCCGGGTGGACAGCTCTTGCTTTTGTGTTAAGTGTTTGAGGAGTGTCCGTTCTGGCTTTATGTTGTGGTTTTTTGTCCAAGAAAAATCAGCAGTTGCGACTCACTTTTGGACAAAAAGCCACAACATAAAGCCAGAACTGAAACTCTTCAAATACACGACAGGAAAACAAGAGCTGTCCACGTGGGAACAAATCTTCATTTTGAAAAGTAGAAACAGAGTATTCAATTTCAACATTCCCCAGAAGGATATCTTCAGCAAGTTCCTTGAACCACCACCAGAGGAGACCTCAGAGGAAACGTCATAATCCACACCAGGGGGAACCAGTCGATGTCCGGATGATAATAGAGGAAAGTCAGCCTTCGAAACATGTTCCGTTAAGTTATAAGTAAGTGTTATGCAGTGTTATTAATTGACTCACCTTTTTGATTTAAATTATTGCAACACTGTTTTCAAACTTCCAAGCAAAAAGATGTTTCAGCTAGTACTTTGTATTTTTAATCAAATGGTCTCATGGACGTGTAAAGAGCATGGTATTTCGAAGACACCTTAGAACGACCTGCTTTATAAAAATGTAACTATTGTTGTAGCGTTCTGTATTGTTACGCCTATAAAGAAATGCATAAATATGCAATGAAAATTTATCTCTAACAAGGAGTTAGACAAATACGCTTTTGTAAGAATCATTTGTAGAGGATTTTTATAGAAAGTTCTGTACATACATCACTAGGTTTTTTAAGTTTGTTTAAATGGTTTGATTATTTTCAGGCTTTGCTGGTGATGCCTCATCTTCCTCATCGTCCAATGGAAGTGTCTGGCATGACATGGGATCATAGTAGATGGAGTTGATTGGCATCCCTGCCCTTACTTTTCCTTCCCCTTCTCCTTTCTCTTTCCCTTGGTCGAAGTCATGTGACTTACACATCACGTCAGACAAATCCCATTCTACGTACAGTGTTGGAAACATCCATGCAGCATAACCTAAAAAAAAACTTCCAGTAAACAGATTCTGTCATGAATTTGGAGAGTACATGAATCTTGGATAAACAGAGATGTTACAACTTCAATGTTGATTAAAATCATAATGTGATGCAAAGATATGTAAAGATGTACATGAAAAGAACAAGCTGGTTTTGTTGATTTTTTCAGAAAGCTGTAATTAAATTATAGTTTGTACTGATAGGTGATTTGTATTTTTACTATGTTTTACATTTATTATGTTAGGGTGTTGAGATATCTTTTTTTTTTCACTTTTAAATTATGAACTTTGGGGAAGGAATTGTACTGATATTGAAAACAGTGTGGCATATACATCATATCACCTCCCTAAATTTGAGATCACTGTAATAAGCTAACCCCCGTTTGCATGCGATTAATTGTTGCAAATGTTCTTTATTCTGTTTCACTTACAACTATAGTACAAGAAGCTGTTTGTACTTGTACTTGAGGGTATTAGAGCTTTAGCTGTGGTGAGAAGTTTTGTGTGTTGCAAATGCTAAATGTGCAGTTGTATTTCACAGTTTTTTTGCCATTATTTTCACTATTGGCATCCATAGCTGTGCAATAAACTAACATTAATGTGATGGTGACTATGAAGCATGTATAGTATATTGCAGAGTGGTATTTGTTGAATAGTGTTTAGAATTCCTTTCTTTACTACTGTAGTTACATGACTGTAAAAATATATTGGTTATTTTTAAAATTTAATTTTCAAGTGAACACCAAGAATGTAGATTGCATTTTTAATATTTTGTATTTTCAAGCCAAAATTTGCTGTCTGGAATTGTAATACCTATTTATCATGCAAAGATCTAAGGTAGTAAAAAGTCTTCGATGGATTTTCTGAGTTAAAATAACTAGTGTTGAAAATTGGCAATGATCTACTGTAGATTAGGACAGTTTGAATTATTAAATTTAAAATCTACAATCCATATATGTGGTGAACATAATGGCATTAATTTTGTAATGTAATCTTCAAATATAAGTGCACATATTGTAAAAAGGAAATACATTTGTAGAAAATGTCAGATCAATAACTATGTTCACACTTTCTGAACTGAAGACAAATCACTATGTTAATTAAAAGAATGCTACATTATAAATGGGACACCCAGAACATTTACAACTTGGGTAGTTGCAAAATAATTGAATACAGCAGAAAACTTAGTAAGTGTTGGAAGGATTATTTGGCTAACAGAAATATTTACAAATTTAAGAAAGGAGAAAAAGAACTATTGCTGCCAGTTTTTTAATGTTTGTCTTTATTTGCAAAAAAACGTGCTTTTTGAAAAAGTTGTACATTTTACCAGAAACACCCATGGTAGGTCACGTTTTGTGATTTTTTTATTGTGCTGTTTAATGACTTTCTAAGCGTAGCATTAAGTACCTTTCACTTAACACAAACAGGCAACAAGAGAATGTTGCCAGCATTTGGCTACCATTTTGGATTATTTGTATTTTCTTTGTTCTATTTTGTGTGACTTATAGCAATTGCATAACGCAGCTGCTAGTTTTTTTTAATTTTGCAGGTTTTGATTTGTAACAACACTGTCTCACTTCCACACCACTTTATTTACTGCTAAGCACTTGCATTACTTGTTTGCTGCATGCCAAAGCACTGTGTTCCTAAACCATTTCCACCCTTAGTTGCCAATATCCTAGATTTGTAACAGTCTGTTTCCAAGACTGCCCCACTTCCCACATTGTTGCATCAATGAATTCAGCAATTCAGCTAACTCTGCAGTGTTCTTGCTCAAAATAGAAAATTTTTTTCCCACTTAGCAGGAAGTGATGTCATTAATTGCATTGTTGGTTATACTTACCCCAAAGTTTTTCATTTTTGCTCAAGAACTTTTGCTGCTCTTATTCAAAAATGTTCTGGGTTCTAATTTATAAAATATATGTCTTTCCTTCAGTTCTTTAAAAAAATTAAAAAGCAAAACAAAAAAAGTGAACATTAAGATAATCTTATCTATATTTTTCATTATTGAAGATAAATTTAAATGAGCAAATTAAAGTAATTGCAGTAGAAGTACTGTACAGTCAATAAACGCCTGTTTTTACTGTAGCATGTTTTTATAAGGTACTTTAACACTTAAGCAAACTGAGTTGAAATGCTAACTAAATATTATGAAAAATAGTCATGACGTTTAAAACATTTAACTTAGAATGTTTGTTTATTTTATTGTAAGAGCTTTATTTATTTTTCAAGATCTATTACATATTTAACTCAAGGGAGTAATCTCTTTCTGAATAACTATTTGATTATATTATAAACATTACTGAAATAAAAGAGAAGTAAGGGAAGAACAGGATGACAGCACTTATATAGAATGAAAAAGAAAACTAATGTAAATAACAATAAAATATACCCTTGTTGTGTAAATTTATCTTATTTTAATTTTAAAAATTTAATATTTGTTGTTTTTTTTTTTTTTTTTTTTTTTTTTTATTTTATTTGAACAATAGAGAGCATATAACAGAAGTTCTATGCTTTTATTTCTATGCCTGTATAAGCTTTCTGCAAAAGAAAAGTTATTCATCTACTTACTTTATGTAAGAATAAAATGAAACAGTTATGGTAAATAGCATAAGACGATATTGTGTTGTATGTGCATTTTTTTTAATCCAAGTAGCAGTCTGTGAAGTAATATGCAAGAGTAGGATGTTGTGTACAAATAAAGATGGAGTATTGTAGGTCACTTGATTAAATGAAAAAAATGTTGCTTGTGCTACAACAGATTTGTCATACATTAACATCATGAGAAAGTAGGGTAAATGAAATACAGGTAACCCGAGTATTTCAGTAACAACAGGTTAGACTATCAACAGATATTTAAGTAGAGCAAAAAGGTTTCAGTTTTGAAAGAATGGTGTGGAAAACCGACTGTTATCCTATTCTTAACAAGGTATAATTCATATTCAAACAAACAAAACTGCAACAAAATGCAGTTATAGGTAATTTATACATCCCTGAATTCAGTGGTGACATTTATACTAGTAATACTATGCAATTAACTAACAGAGGTTTCTGTTAAGAAAAGTGCAACTACAAAGAAATCGGCTTGTTGATTTTTGTAAAACTAAGAGAAGTCCATGTGTGGTCATTATATTCAATTATTTGTAGTAATGTTACTAGCCATTTTGATAGGGATTTAATTACACTGTTTTATGATTAAGATGTGCTAAATTATCTAAATAATAGCTGTTATCAAATAAATCAATTCTATTTACTTTTGCCAACAGAGGTGACAGATTGTTAAAGCATGAACTTGTGAAAGGGGAGTCTGTGGTTCAAATCCCACTGGGACTAATCTTGCTGACAGGTGTTCTTCAAGTTTTCCTCAGTCCTCATAACTGGCAAATGCTGGAGGAATACCCTTAACTAACCTTGCAATATTTCCTTCCTAAAATTTCCTTTCATAATTATTATTTCATTTTGGTGTCTGCTGTTTGCAGTACCATATGTGATATGAATGGGCATTGAAGACTACTACTTAGTTTGAAATAGGAGTTCTGCTTTTAAAGAAAAAGGGGGCATAGAACTGCATTACTTTTGAAATGAGTTAATACAAACAGCAGAAATGAGAGCGTGCCTTACCTCAAGTGCAAAATAAGCTAACAAAAAGTCACCAACATGCGTAGGCAAGGGCCTTAAGACACAGACTTTGGAATGAAAAGTCTACAGTTCAGATCCTGCCAGGACTGTTCTCACTGATTTATGCTTTTTCCAGGTTTTCTTCAGTCTTCATAACTGGCAAATGCTGGAGACATAGACTTAACTCTGGAACATACCCTTGTCCAATTATTTCATTTTGTGTATCATCACAGTATCCAATGCCTGTGATGCTGTATGGTGCTAAATGTTGTAAAACAAATAATAAAAAGTCCAAGGTCCAAGGAATAGACACACAAAATTTAAACAAAAAAACTCTGTTTTAATTAAGGTATGATGCAATGAACATTGATTATCTTAAAAGGCACACTTACTGCAAATACAAATCTTAATCTTCTAATCAACAGAAGCTACAACCAACTATTGCAGGGCACAGGAATAGTTCAATGGTTTCATTTGTGGTTCTGATACAGAGGGTGTATGGTTTGGATTCCCAGCTATGGGACAGCAATTTTAAGTCATTCCAAACAGGCTTGTCAATAGTATCCCCAACATGATGCGGAGTCCAAGGTAAAAGCTGAAGGTTCCCTAATTCCATTGTCATCCTCATAGTCATTTTAACATCAGAGGTAACAGTTACCCCCAAAGGGTGCATCCAGCAAGAAAATGTTTGGGACAGAGTTGAAACAACAGCCAGCACTAATAGTTGCAACTTAATTGTCTTTCAGAAAATGTTTGTAACACAATACATGAAGTGATATGATTTATTGAGTGCTAAAGAAAATACTCTTGGGCTTGGGCTATTCCTGTGCTGGGCCGTGGCCCTTTTGCCATTAGGACAACCCTTCAGTTATTTACATAGTTCGTACATGATTACTCCCTTCTACTTTAAATTTAACTTTCTCCACTCCCTTTGTAGTGTTATTGTTGCCCCTTCAGATGGTTGTTGGTTTTTCTCTCTTCTCTATCGTGCATCAGCTTTTCGCTATTTGCCAAATTTGAACATCTTAACATTTTATCTCAATAATTTCACTTGGCGTGGTTCTTCTTAACCTCACCTTTTCAAGATTTCTCATTAATGCTTCTTGCTTTTTCTTGCCTTCTCCTTTCCTTATGGCAGTTGTTAAGTTTCACTTGCAACTTTTATCAATCCTTCTGATTACCTATTATTTTATCTCACTTGTTTTGTGCCCTCTGCTCTGCTTCTCACAACCACTTTCCATTCTCTCTTCCCAAGGCGATTTGCCTAGCCATTTTTTAAGCCTTGTCACCCTCAGATATGTCACTTCCTCTTCATCTTCCCTTTTCACTGAACTTCTGGGTCATTACTGGACTTACACTTTGGTATTCACCAATGGTTCCCCATTGGGTGGTGCTGCGGTATGAGCTTTGTATACAACAGTGGCATGCATTCAATCCCAGCTACCCCAGCTAACTGATTTATTTACAAGTTCGAAATTAAAATAATTTTGTCATATCTCAGTCAAATATGCACATCGAACTTGAACATTGCAGTACTTAAAATTCAAGCTCCCGCCCCGCCTTAGGTGGCTGTTGCTCTTGGCGACTGGGCTTGTACCAAAGGAATACTCCTTACAATACCAGCTAGCCTACGAGTGCTGTATTGACGCATGCGTGTCTTGTATAGAGCCCTAGGTAGCATAGCTCTGGTTGCCAGCTGACAGCAGACAAGTGTGTATTTGATTGGCTAGTTCAGTTTCATTGCAGCTAGCTAGGGTTTGACATCATAGAGCAGAGCTAGTCGATCGGTTACATATCGATATGGAAAGCTTGAATGAGAGATAGCGATACACGCAAGCGTAGCAACCCTACAATAATGGTGCTGTTTTATAGGACATAGTACAATAATGCAAATGATACATAAAGCATATATATTTAAAATTGTTAACTAACATTAAAAATGTTAGTAAGAAATGACTTAAATGCTGCTTTTGTTTACAAAAGTGACCCCATTAACAAAATGGGAATAAACAGGGAAAAATATAAGTTGGTTATCATGCAAATCAGATCAGACTTGTATAGTGTTGTTGCCACAAGTTTGAAAGTTCGTTTGAGCCCAGCGGAAACTAAAAGGCAAAGAGTGCATTGTTTTATACATGTTTCTGTTAAAGTATTTAGTAAATGTGACAGGTGAATTCATTGAAAATGAATGTGAGTGACTGTGTAATAGTCGATATATATTTATATGGGTTATAATGAGCTAAGGGTATGGTAGATATTAGAAAAATATTTAGGATAACAAATACCTCTACTTTTTATAACCTGACCATTTTGGAACAAGGATTATTTATTTTAAAGTATAGGATGATTTTTCAGTTCTGTAGCCTATACAGCTGGGGTAATTGTTGTGACCACTGCATGCCACTGGTATACAAGGGTGAGAAGCACAAGGCACTTTCCAGACTTAAATTCTGTTTTTACGAGCTGTTTGCTGTATTTTATTGCCTACTTTTTACTTCCAGTGTAGTTCCTGGAAATTTTATCACCTGCTCTGACACTCTGAACAGGCCCTGCAACAGTTTCTCGGCATTTCCACACTCATTTTTAAAATTCATACACTCATCTCTCAACTGTTCTCTCATGGATACCAGTTCGTCTTTAGATGGACCCCAGGCCATATGGGCATTCCTGGCAATGAAGATGTGATGCATCTGCTAAGTCTGCATGGCGTTTGCTGCAGTCTTTTACCGACTTACCCTATACGGATGCTCAGCGGTACTTCTGTCACCATCTTCTATTGGTTTGGCAGCAGTCATGGGAAGTGTTGGCTGGCACTCAATTACAGACAGTTCAGGACAGCATTCAACCCTGGATGACATCCTGCAAGGATTCCAGACAGGCAGAAGTTATTCTCATCAGCTTGAGGATAGGTGACATGTGAGCCACTCTTTATACCCTTCTTCTGCATGGTGATCCAGCACCTGTCTGTCCGACATGCGATGCTCGACTCTCCATCACACACATGCTAGATTGTCCACAATTTGCACATGAGTGCCTGTCCATTGGTCTATGGCCTACACTAGCCTCAATTTTGGGCGACAACCTGGTGTTTGCAGCCAAGGCTATGCAGTTCGTCGCCAATATTGACTTCGCTAAACAAGTTTAACTTATTCTAGGTAGTTTTTTTCGATTTTAACCTTTTCATCTTTTATATTTTAATCCGGTGAGTTTGTTTTTGATTTTAAGTGTTGACTTCGGGTCTTGTCGACAGGCCCTTAAACTCCACTCACTCTTGATCTTCCCTGCCCAGTTCTCATTTCTTTTCTAATCCCCTGGGTTTCCACACTTTTTTCACCTTGCACTTACCCACTTTACTAGGTCATTTCTTTTGCTTCCTCCAAGCTATTTACACTCAATATGTCCAACTAAAATGGTTCCCTTATTTTCGTCGTTCCAGTGACCAACATTTCTTAGTATTCTTCTCACCTCCTCTATTAAGCACTGTTCGTCTAGTCCCCCTTCCATCTCCCCTTCACCCACAATGCACCCAATTCTTCATGTGACTGTGCTCTCTGGTCATTCTCTCCAGGCGTTGGTGCAATACAATAGCTAGAGAATTGCTAAATGATAAATTGTTAGTATTAAATTAGCCAAAAAGAGTTGAAACTCAACATTTCCTAGCGTTTCATTTGTGAAGTATAGTTTGAGATATAATGAATTAAATTAACAGCAGTTATAAATGTGCAACTTAACATTAAATCAATACATTCGCAAAGTAGGAAATTGCTGAAAAACAACAAGCAAACTTGTTCATAATAATTATGGGCAGGGAGCTCTCCTGCCTTGTACAATGAAATACTATACATATGTCTATTGACAGATAAGTATATTTTTGGCCACAGAAGGCTGAAATATGGCTTTGTTTATTCTTAGTGGCTTAACAGAGCCCTTAAATGAGCCAGTGTGGATTTCAAAGAATAGTGAATTTCACCATTGCATTCAGATGGAAATAAATGACTTATAATGGAATTTTTGTCCAGTTTGATTGTTTTAAACCAAGATTGTAAGCATTACTTTAAAAACTTTTGAACATGTTGTGGTCACCAAGAGGTCTTGGTTATTAAGCATACTGCAACCAGGGTATATACATTCAGTTTTGCTTCCTATAATGTGCATATAGTTATGCGGTGTGATCTCTAAGGTCCTTCTACAGTGCTGAATAAATGAGATATAGATTTTTTTTTATATTAACGTTCTTCATTGTAATGTCATATCAGATGATGAGTGAATGATGGTGAAATGAAAAGTTACCCGAAATTTGTCTTCTCAGGATAAAGAAAAACCTCACAAAAAATCTTATCCATATAACTCACCCTAACTGAGATTTGAACTTGGAACTTCTTGGATGTAAGGCAGACATACTACCACCACACTATATGGCGGTAATCCCGACTCCATGCATATGTGATACTGTAGTGATGGACTAGTTGATATTAATTTAGAGAAAGCAGTAGAAAGAAAAACAAATAAAATCGTAATTTATCCTATTTGAGATGTTAAAAATATCACCTAGTCTGTTGATATGATCCACATTTAAATTTATTGTTAAACATTTTTTATTAAAGTTTCCTTTGTACTTTATTATGTTATTTATTATTGACAGTTCACCTATTGTTTGTGGCTTATCTTTATACAGTGTTAGCTATGCATTTATCACTTTCCCCCAAAACATTTTCAACTAATAACACATGCTGTGTAATTCAAAAATATTTTGAAGCTAAATAAAAACACACTCGTAACTGGTAGACAGTCTGATGGTGACCATTGATAGCTCTTGTTACAATAGGAATGGTGTTTTGAACATGGAATGTGATGCCATGCGTTTGAGAGGCACTAAGCAATAGCTTGTGACCAACTATGTTGGGAACACTGTGGAGGGACTAAAAGATCACATATCTCTGGAGTAAAGAGTCTGAACACATTTTAATACTGTAACGTTCTTAATTTTATTACTGATTCTTTCTTTTGATTCCTCTAAAGAACAAAGAGTTTTATGTATGACTTGTCTTAAGCAAGTTCTCCAATAATAAAGTGTTGTTTATCAGAATCATATAGAAGCTTGGCAGTGGATTATGCTTTTAAAAAGATTTCTCCATCGTTCTGTTAACTGATGAAAGGATAGTGTGATATTTCATTGCTGTTTCAGTACTTCCCTGCATTTATTTTTGTATGTAAAACAATGTAATTGTGATAACATAATTTAATTTTTCAAAATAAGAAAGAGATGGTTATGAAATATTGTAGGATCATTGATGGAAGATTAACTGCCCTTCACTGCCATGTTAAATTAACTTATTTTAAGATCAGTTATCTCAAGAACTACTGAAGATATAATTTTGAAGTGTTTACAGGATAAATATACAATATTTATAAGTAAATTGATTCACATTCAGAATAAATGCATATCAGAAAATAAATATAATTTTTTAAAAATTTTAATTTTTAAAATTGCTTTTTTAAGTAAAATAATTTCTTGTGACCAAACCAATACACAAAGTGAGTTCATTTGTTGGCTGTTATGTCCTATCGGTTATAATTCCAGAGAAAATGGGGTTTATTACAGAAAATGAGTTTTGAGAAAATAGCATTTAAAGGGAAAAATGTAAAAAAAATGTTATTGCATATTGCGTATAAATTGAAGTTCATGTACACAATAATCAGCATTCTCTTTCTGCTCCATTCAACTCCTCCTGTTGGACCTACTGCTTTAGACATTTTGCTTTGCAATTCATTTAAATTCTTATGAAATTTAAGTCACTAAATTGTTCATTGTTTTTTTCCAATTTTCAGCTTAAATGTTCCGGTATACACTCTGCATGTGTTCCCATATTAAATATAACAACAGCATTATGAACCTACCATTACATGAAGCTTTAAATTGTGCTAAAAGAAATAAACTTTGAGAAAAGCTTAAATACCAGCTTTCTATTGGAACGGCTCCAGAGTTATGAATTATTTTCTACAGTGGTGCACAGAACTCGCTTATTTTTAAATGCCTAGCACACTGACATCTTTGAAAAGTATAATAAAAAATAATTTAAAATGACCAATAGACACATAATAATCAAAATATGCAGAAAATTTTGAATATTAAGATGATAGCAAAAATAAAAAAATAACATTTTTTTGATAAAAAAAAATATGGCTGATTAAATACTGATTTATTTATGCAATAAGCCACTCACTATGAACCTATATTGCTGAATTGCATAATCTTAAACACTGGTTCTTGTAAAGTGGTATTGCTTAAGTTGCTCATATCTTGTTTTATGTGTAGAAAAGTAAAAACCTTCCCTCGGTTTGGAAGTCACATATTATGGACAGTATTCTATAGTTTTGAAAGGAAGCAGTTAATCTGGATTAATCCATATAGATAATTTGATTCACACTGCTTTTCAGTAATTAGTGACTATTATACACATGTAATTTAATCACTAAAAACATGCTTTGAAGATCATTCATTTCCGTTTTTAACTTCTGTTCAATTGAAAATGGAGACTGAAAACAAGATGGTTGATCTTAAAACATATTCCTAGATATTACATGAGTGGTGGTCACTGACTTAAAAGCAGTATTATATTTCAGCTTTTTTGTTTATCTCTAAAAACAAAACAAAACCTAATTCATGTTTAAAATAATGTTTAAGTGTATTCCGCTTGAGCAGTCTTATGCAACCGGAGGTCATGGCAGGCAGCTCTACTCTTAGTAGTAAGACATGCATACTTACAGAAAAGACCATGGCATTTTACCTTGCTGGAGCAATTATGCATACTTTTAAGCAAACGAATGGGATTGTAGGAAACTAATATGCTTTAGGCTTCTAAAGATCTGCCCTGTTATGAGCAGTATTGTGGCATATTTTAAAGAAACTGGCTACATTTTGGCAGGAGGAACTAAATGTGTTATATCATCATTTGAAGCAGAATGCAAATTCGATGTAAAGGTTGAGGTAAAGTGCTGAATTATAATTTGTTTATGAAATGCTGTGAGAAGATGGTAGACCAATGGTTCTCAGTATTATTTCTGGTTCACAACCCGAGAATGGAGAGTAAAACAGCATACAATGTTTTGGTTGCAAAATACGCTGGAAATGAGTACATGAATGCACATCAAACTAATGGAGAGAAAAGTGAAAAATTGATTTTGCACAGTAATACATCAGTTATTTACAACTGACCAAAGACTTTTTCCATGCTTCCAGTTCAATCAACGTTTTGAGTGTACATTTTTTAAAAACCTATTTCAGATTCCTGTAGCCATCCCAAGCACCAAAGCATGATTCATTTATTAATAGTATCATTAAAGCTATTTTTTTTTTTTTTTTTTTTTTTTTGTTATTCTGTGCTAATTTCTACCAGTTTTGTCTTTGCTTTTCCTTTTTTTTTTTCCTTCCCCCCCCCCCCCCTACTTTTACTACTACGGGTAGTAAGTACGGGAAATATTGTATTCGTCCCAAAATTTCACCAGAAATATATATCTTTAGGCCTCTGAATCCAAAAAAATCAGTTTTAGAAAAAGATTCATGTATGTGTCTCTGTGAACAGCGTAACTCAAAAAAAAAAATTGGTATTTAAGTTTATTATCTTTCAAGTATGCAACACAAAGATTTTGAAGATAATTTCTCCATCCTAAACTACCATTTAAATGAAAAGTTTAATTTTCTTAAAAATGGCTAACAATTTTTATTAAAATGCCATATGTTTAAGATATTTTTATGGCAAGTGAAATATATATTTTGAATGTTCTGGCTATAACCTATGTAGGCCTGTTTACTCTTGATTTTTGCATAACTGGTAAACTGTAAGAGATAAACCAAATCTTAATATACAAAAAATGTAGATCTCGTTAAAACACACAAGTTATGTCCAAATGCATCTTTTTGAGGAGTGAACCATTCCTTGTTATATGTGTGTCTTTTGTCTCTTTGCAGTGCAAAGAGAATGGAATTTCAAAGCTTTAAAAGATTTGACTATCATTCAAAGTGTATGATATTTCCATACTTTCGTTGCACCTACAAGAAAATTAGCAATAAGATAATTTCTACAAATGTTTGTTTCGACTAACATGAAGAAGATAGAGGAATAAGAGTTTATAACAATAGTTTGTCCAAGAATGGAGAAAGTCATGTGAGTGCAACACATCAAATTTTTTTTGGGTAGGATTATAGCAAGTTTTGAGTTGCATATAAACAAACTGTAAGTGATACTTTGCTAAAAGAACCAATGCTCAATGGATCTGAAGGATGCACATTAGCAGAATTTCTTCTGAATTATTTCCCAGCTTGCAATCAGAGAGCTCCAGTGGCTGTTTAATGTTCTTGAATGTATAACAAAGAATCTAATATGCCATTTCCAGGAATAGAAAGCTTAAAACTTCACCACATCTTCTTTTCCGGGATCTGGTAAAACTTTTGGCCTTCCATTTCTTATTGCCTTTGTTACATTTTAAAGTGGGCTTCAGTTCATTATTGGAACATATGTACTCCTGACTACAATTTGATTGGAAATCATAAGCGCTCTTTCTCCTTTTGTTTTTCTTTTTTTGAGGACGTGATTGCATATCTTTCTTTTAACATCTTACAGAATTTTCTTAAATTAAAAATAGATAAACACTGCCATTAAAAGTAACTAAATATTGGGATATCTCATTGTTTCCTAAAAATAAATACCATGGACTTCATTAGTCCAATTACAAAAAGTAAAACAAAGGTGTCATGGAAAAGTTTTTCCTGAATTTGTTGTGTTAAAAAGAGATTAACTGCATCTATTTAGAAAGGAAAGACATGTGAAAATTATAAAATATGTGCTTTAAGGCCATGTAAACTATTTTCACTAAAAATAATCCCAATGCTCTGAAGCAACAACTTAAGAAAAGGGAAAGAAAAACACAGGCTTGGAGACTTGAATTCCAAGGAACATTTTAAATTTAGTTGCTGAACTGTGATCTTTACATTAATGAATGTACTAATCTTGATATACTATTCCAGATTGAAATACAGAGGTCAGGAGTGTTATAATTAGGATGCACTGAAAGCAACTCAAAAAGTCAGGCCATTGCTCTTGTTTCACAATATAATCTGACAAGGTGTCCATGTACTAAATTGCTGAAATACACATAAATATATGCCATCGAAAATCACATACTATATACGAGTACAACAGAATACACAATTGAAACCAGTCTTTGCACTTCAGTTTTCTTTGAAGTTAGCCTTTTTGAATAAACAGTTATTTCCTCATGCTGCTGTAAACTCCATTCATAGATACCAAATCCAATCTGGTTTGGAAAATCAGTTATAAAACTTAAGTAAATTTTAGGCACCACAAGTAAACAACTTTTCGGTTCCCTAGTTTAATCATAGTTTCTATAGTAATGTATATGTTACTATGGCCAAACAATTTTATCTAATGCTTTTAATGCCTATTGTAGTTTTGTGATGAGCATAAAAATCATGTTTTACCAAAATTTGATCTGAGTTTACAGTCATTGAGGTGTACCATTCATTACTACTACTGTTAGGGCCTGTTCAGAATGCAAATTTTGTGTGAGCATAACATAAACTTGAAAACTAGATGTGTATTGTAATGGAACCATTCATAATGTGTCTGTAAACATAAAAATAAACATTGAATTAAATGTGAACTAAGAAACTTGTGTCATGCAAGCTTTCAAGGTTTATATTTATGTATAATGTAAGAAACTGGCCACTCAGAGCATGATTCTCATCATATGATTATTCTTCTATCAGATATTAGATTTCCCATTGGCATGTGTTGAGTCGCTGTCTTTCTGTGTAAGATGAGATGCCTGGAATTACTGGGATATCTAAAAAAAATTGCAGTGGTAGGTACTGCTTTTTTTGTACGTTTAATGTTCTATAACTGGGTAGTTAGCTCTTGTTCATTTTGATACATGTATATAACCTTTTTATCGGTTGTTGCTTTGCAGATCACCATATTAGCTCAGGTCTTTTACACTCTCTTGTGGATGGCTGCTGTTTGTGTTTCCATTTATGGATGTGAATGATAACATCGCATAAAATTTATGCTCAAGTTTTACATTATTATGTGGCACCTTACTGTGTTGTCCATGATTCTTGCCATTTCTCTACACTTCTGCTATGAGAGGGACAGTGTGTTTTGGTGCTTTACCTTGGCTAGTTGCAAATAATTCCTCAAAGTTATACATCTGCATTAATGAATGAATATTTATCACCTTGAAACCAAAGCAACAAATTCAGACAACATATTTGTAAGTCTGACAAGGGTGTATTGGTTGTGGTATGCTTGATAACTGAGACAGAAAAATACCATGAGATTAGTCTGGGTTTATGAGTAAAGCTGGGTATTACTTTAGTAATGATTCTTCCATTGCAGTGCTTTACAGATACCTTGTTTTAAAGTTTATGTGCATACATAGTGAGATACACTTATTATTATTTGTATTTCGTATTTCAAAGCAATACCATCTGCATTTTCATTATTTTTTAAGTACATTTTGGAATGCATGATGCAAACTTTGTGTAGCTGCAGTTAGGCTGTATATTATATTCAAATATTCAAACTATTTGAATAACAATAAAATACAAACTTAAAATCCAGATAGTTATCTTTGAATAGTAAAAATGTGACCACCCTACTTGTAAGTGACGAAAGTCTTGCAAGAATACAGTGTTCCAACAGTGTCATTTCTGTGTGTTTCATTGTATTTTGTTTAACTTTGGAACACAGAAGTCATTCTGCATTCTAATACTGTTGTTTCATAACAAGTTTAACTTTGAAACTAGCACCAGTAAAGTGGTAGAGTCAAACAATTGAAACTTTGGTTGATTACAGAATCCGCAGCACATGTTTTGAGGGCTTTTGTCTAGATGAACTTTCGCACCCAATCAGGTCACATATTGGAATACCAAAACTTGTTATTTCTTCTGGTTTTCTTTTTCTTTAATTTTATAATACATATGTTGTTTTTGTTTTTATTTTTACTTTCTCTACTACATATATTAAGTATTATACTCTACCAAAAATTCAATTTTGAGATTCCACCAGAAATATGTTTTGAAGCCCCCCCCCCAAATCCATAAAAAGCATTTTTAGAGAAAGGACCATGTGTATGTGTGTGCCTGTGAACAGCATGACTCAAAAATGAAAGTCAATTAAGAACCAAATTTGGTATTTAAGCTTAATATCTTTCAAGGATGCGAATATAAAGATTTTGAAGAAAATTCCTCCATCCTAAACTACCCTTTACATCAAAAATTTTTCAAATATTTTCATTTTCTCAAAAGTGGTTCCAACAATTTAATTAAAATGCCGTGTGTTTAAGATATTTTTATGGGAAATGAAATGTATATTTTGAATTTTCTGGCTATAGCCTATTTACTTTTGATGACCTTTGCATAACTGGTAAACTGTAAGAGATAGACCAAATCTTACTATACAAAAAATGTAGATGTTAAAATATGCAAGTTATGTTCAAATGCATTTTTTGTAGAGTGAACCATTACGGAGATATTCCTTATTTGTGCGAGTTTTGCAATACTTAATACTTTTCTCAAGGACATTATTCACTTTTTTATATCTTGACTGTCGAAAGAGAATGGAATTTCACAGCCCTCATATAACAACCAGCTTTAAAACATTTGACTACCGCTCAAAGCCTACTATTTCCATATTCCCCTTGCACCTACAAGGAAATAAGCAATAAGATAATGTCTGTAAATGTCTATTTCAACTTACGTGAAGAAGATAGAAGAATAAGAATTTGTAAGAATATTTAGTACAAGAGTAGAGAAACTCATGTGAGTGCAGGACATCAGATTTTTGTCATGTATATTTTTGACCATGAATACCTCTCTGGACTTTGAAGACAATCTTGCATAATGAAGATGTACTTTCATCCTGTTTGTGCCATGCATATTTTGTCACATTCGTTGGTCCATCGTATTTCTCTAAACACAGGTAGAAGATTCAGATACATATAACATATGGCTGATGATGAGAATAATACCACTCACAACAAGCCCCAAGCAATCAAGTGATAGTATTACATGTATTTCATTAACTTAATCAGCTTCATTGTGTTTAGTTCCTTCATTAATTTATCATTTCATTCTGAATAATTTTCATTTGCTGAAAAATTGAATAGCAACTGGGCAATTTGCCTTTAATAGAAACATTGTGCTCTGTAGTGAATTGCTAGATATTTAGTAGTCTTATATCACTGAATGGTTAAAATTCTTTTAACAATTTGAATTGCTTGACTACATTGCAAATTCTGATGATTCAAACAAATCAGAAGTTCATATGGTTGCTTCAAATAGTTTCATTTTGGATGAACTTATTAAATTACTACTAGGTAAGCAAAAACTTGATTACTTTACTTGAAATCTAGGACATGCAAGATTACCTTTTACCATTTAGTAACTTCATAAAATTCAAATAGTTTGATAATTTGAGTAAAACAGTATTGACATGCAATACAGATTTTAAATGAATAAACTGTTATATTACCAAGTTTGTTTTCATATAAAGAATTTTTTGTATTGCAGTACTGCCATAATTCATAGATATATATTTCTTTACATTCATGCTGTGTTGAACTATAGTACAAAGCATGACATATGTTGTTACTTGTTGTTATTGCAGAACTTTTGTGTGAAAAAACTATGTATTCTTATGCAAGTTTCACAACTATTACCAACTTCGCTTAATCATTATAGTAGCCTTAAGGATTAAAATGTTATGTGAAATGTGGAATCCTAAAGCATAGTCTTTTACTAATCTCTCTTCTAATTAAACAGGGTGTTCTGTACAAAAATACAAACATGAATTAAAAAGAAGGTAAAGGAACAGTCCATAAGCAGACACTGCCAAATTAAAGCTGGGTTAACAATGACCACATCAGAAAGACGCACAGTTAAATACCATACTGTATTGCTGCCCCAGACAGACCAATCTCATTTGTGACAAAAATGGCTTGATATTGACACAGCAACGTGTTTGTTTTGTTTGCTGTGTCAATATGGCAGCTGCAGGTTTTACCACTACACTTGACTCAGTGTAGCACTTGACGTGTCAAAATCTTGTCCATTATAAGCATAGTCCACACTGCATATGTTTTGAACTGACTGCTGAAAAAATCTATTAACTATTTATATTTAGATATCAGGTTTTTTTTAGAGTATTCCGTGCCGATTAAATTAATACTGTGTGAAACAACTTCTTCCAGATGCAATTTATTTCATATAGTTTAGTACTGTATATAACTGAATTATTGCCTATAATCTTAAACCCAAAAGTCCATTGAAACCAGTGTTAACAAGTAACAGCAGGTAAAAACAAAAAATTATTTTGCCATATTTATATCTATGAGCATTTTTAGTTAAAACTATTTTCAACTACAAATATTTAATTGTCAGTTAAAATGGTTTTAGCTTAAGAACCTCATCTTATTTGTAGGTTTCTGAATAGCTTTAGACTATTTATAGTTATTACAAGATTATATTGTATTTGCCATTGGGTAGAAAATTGGGGGACACTGTGTATGCTTAAAAAGTGTTTGAGTTTCATTTTTAGTTTTGCATTTCTATTAGACATTTATTTTTCTTCACACTTTAGTAATTGTGATCTATACAGTCAGTTTTTAAATCTGACATACCTTTTTATATATTCATTTGTGCATCCATCTTTTGTAACATCTTTCACCATATCTCTTTTGGAAATGCTGTTTGAATATTTGTAATTAGGTTAACTGGTGCACTCCTATTTTGTGTAAAATCTTTAATGTCATAACTGATGAAAATAAAAATCATCTTCAAAATCAATTTAAAGGCTGGTTCAAGAACACCTATTTTTAAGAATTGTCTGTGTATGTCATTCTTCTATCTCTCAATCTATTTATCTGCTGCATTATCTCGAAAGATTATAATCTAATTCTCTTTCTGAAGCTGGGTCTGCTTGTGTGTGAACTGTGCCTTGTAGCAGTGATCAAACTTTATGCAAATTGGTATAGGTGAATGTAATTGTGGACAAAAAATTAAATACTGATGCTGTATTTTCTTACCAACTAAAATATAAAGAAATAATTTTTTTTCTTCCTTTTTTATCACTATTCATATGTGGCATGAATATTATTGAGAAAACATCCATTCACTGTTGTATATGTGCATAAGACAGAAAAAATAAGCAACAGCTTTTAGTGGATAGTCATATGCTCTGATGGTTGAGCGATTAAATGCATATGTCAGGTAACTAGTAAAATGCCTTGGTTTGAAACTTCCATTAGTTTTTTGCAGTTATATACTTTTAATACTCAAGAGGCATTTGAATGCTACTTCATAGCTGCTTTTAATTGCTCAACTATTAGCACATATTTGGTATTCAGAAGTCAGTGACTCATGATGACAGAGTAAAGCTAAAGGCTCTCACACAAAGATATCAATGTAAATCAAACACCATGAAGCCAACTTTAAGACAAATTTATACTTTGAGAGTCTGCAAATAATAATTATTTTCTTTAAAGATTGGCTTATTATAGAGCAGAAATTAAATAAAGTTCTCTTAGTTAAAGCCATTATTAAATAAAACTTACAAAATGTTTTTTATTTAAACTGGTTGGGCAGATTTTAAGTTTTAATGGTAGCAGTCACGCAAGTTAAAGTGTATTGTCTTGTATCCTGGAGAACAGTGTCAAAAGTTGATCAGTGAGCTATTTTGGATTTGTGCATTAAAACAAACATTATTGGTGCAGTAACAATAAACTAAAATATCTATTTTTTGATAAAAGGATAAGCAGTTGATATGAATTACAATGCTCTAATATCCTGCTCCAAACTTAAAAGCTGTACAATAAAACACAGAAAAGGCACTACAAAAATGCTACATTTTGAAACACTCCCATCATTAGATGATAATTGAAAACAAAAGAGTTTAAACTTTTGTTCAATAATAATTTCTGGAATCAGATTAGTGAGAATAAATATTATGCTGCGCTAAGACATAAACTTGGAAATGGGCAGTTTGGCATTTAATCTGTAAATACACTTTCTGATTAAAAGTACCACAACAATAGATATGGATCATACCAATTCATTCCTGTGCACAACTTCACCAATGCAGTCATTATTGTGAGTCATTCAAATGAAGTAATTTGTTCATGAAATATAGAAGCCTGATAAAGCTGGAGAATGTAACCGCTTCACTGTGCAGGAAACTTAATACAATGAAGTAATGAGTGATAATATTACACTGAGTTAGTTATTTTATTTTGTTAATAATCCTGTCAATTGCCAGGATCCTATCAGTGTCGCCAGTGCACCATAATTTCATCCAATAAGTCTACTGACATGGGGTGGTCGCTTTTAAGCACACTTAAAAATCATTAGTCTGGGCCGGATTTCAACCCACGACCTTGAGATCAGGACAGTGAGTGAGGTTGAAAGCACAAACTTCACTAATAATTACCCATTTATTTTGTGAAACTTGAAGCACTTAGGTTCTGACAGCCACATCATCCTCTCGTGTGCCTTCACTGGCAACTCTCTGGTTATAGTTGGGAGAAGGGAGGAGATCCCTCTCCTAAGGAATTTCCAAGTTCATTACTCTGTTATGATGGAAATCTTCTCCCAAATGGTTACTTCATAGAATTGGTGTATGAGTAAAGTGATACAGTAGAACCCTGCTAATTCAAATTTATTGGGAGTTGGTCTGTTCAGATTCGGAAATGTTCAGATTATCCATAAAACACAAAAAAAAATGTATATAAATTCAGCTGCAGGATTAGCAGCTATAAGAAAACATAGCATAGCAATGTGAGGAAGTGACAACATTGCAGTTACCATGCACAACATAATGACAATGTATTCAATATAATAACTATGTTTGCTTCTGACCTGTGGACATAACCGATCACATACGATAATGGTGGTAAATAGGTAGTTCAGTTTGTTTCACTATTGTTAGCAGTCTTTCCGCAGAAATTTATGACTTTCACTCACAAATTAATGTAGAACAATAATGAGTTTGTCAGTTCTATAGCAAAAATGCTTTCTCCACACTACAGATAAGATTTTTATTGTTTTTTACTTTCTCTACTGGTAAGTAGAGGAAGTGTCGTATTCCACCCCAAAAATTCGATGTCAAGATTTCACCAGAAATATATGTTTTGAGGCCCCCTGAATCCAAAAAATACAGCATTTTTAGAAAAAGGTCAGAGTGTGTGTGTGTGTGTGTGTGTGTGTGTGTGTGTGTCTCAGTCTGTGGTCAACATAATTCAAAAATGAAAAGTCTGTTAAAAACCAAAGTTGGTATTTAAATTTAACGTCTTTCAAGGATGTGACACGAAGATTTTGAAGAAAATTCCTCCACCCTAAACTACCCTTTACATGGCAAATTTTTCAAAAATTTTGATTTTCTTGAAAATGGCTCTAATGATTTTGATTAAAATGATAATATAATGATATATGGTATACCAGGTATCCCCTGTGAATGTGGGACGTCGTACATAGGGCAAACCAGCAGGACCATTTCCACCAGAGTCAAGGAGCATGAACGGTCCATACGCTTAATGCAGCCTGACAAGTCAGGGCTGGCGGAGCACTGCTTTGAAAAAGACCACAGAGCCAACTTCAAAGAAATGACTATTGTGGCAAAATGTAGCGATTTCTGGGAATGGAGGGTTAAGGGGCTCTGTCCATCTCCTCCGAGAAGAGCACACTGAACCGGGATGCTGGATTGCAGTTTAGTCCCTCCTGTAAACCAGTCTGAAAACACAGATTCCAATGGAGCATTGAACCACCTCCACATTAGACTGGGTGTTTTCTACTCGGTACGTACTAGTGGACAGTGCATATACTGGTCCTTTCACTCTTACTAGTCATCATCCTGATGATGGGAGAGATGCACACTCCCGACATGTCGATGGCTCTTCATCACTACACCTGGCTCAAAGTCCGAGAACATCTTGAATATGTTCGTCGCCAAGAAAGCTCCAAATCATACTTTAAAATGATATATGTTTAAGACATTTTTATGACAAATGAAATGTGTATTTTGAATTTTCTGGCTATAGCCTATGTAGTCCTGTTTCTTTGGATGACTTGAATAACTCATAAACTGTAAGAGATAGACAAAATCTAACTGTACAAAAAATGTAGATCTCGTTAAAACACACAGTGTATGTCTGAATAAATTTTTTTGTAGAGTGAACCATTTCGGAGATATTCCTTGTTATTTGTGTCAGTTTCAGAAAACAAAACTTTCATGAAATGAAACATTGTTGTTCATTTTTTTATATGTTAAGCATGCGAAGAGAACGGATCTCATAGCTTTAAAAGATTTGACTATCACTCAAAGCCTACTGTATTCTAATATTCCCCTTGCACCTACAAGGAAATAAGCAATAAGATAATTTGTACAAACAACTAACACGAAGAAAATATAGGAATAAGAGTTTGTAAGAATGGTTAGTACAAGAGTAGAGAAAGTCATGTGAGTGCAACACATCAGATTTTTTAAATTATGAATCTTGTGTTCGGATTATCCAGAATTTTGAATTTGTGGGGTTTGGATTAACAGGATTCTACTGTACTACTTTGAATGTTGTGACTACTGTGCAAAAAATGTGATACTATTGCAGATTTGTATTCTGGTTTGTATTTGATATGCTTGAGATAATTTTTTGATCTGGGTTTTGGGTTCCACTTTCCTTATTGTTGATAAACTTTACTTTAATCTTTGCAATCAACTTGATAAAAGCCTGGCCTACATATATTCCAAATGATTTCTTCTTTTTTTTTTTTTTGTGTGATTCCATCCTGTTCTTAATGGAGAATATTTTTTATGGTGCTAGTTTGATGTTGAATTCCTGAAAATCTTTGGATATTTCCTGTTGGCCCACAGGTGACATGCCCTTTATTTTTTTCAAGGTCTTGTGTTCCTTAGTTCTATCAGTATTGCTTTGCTTGGGTTCCTGTCATCTATGTATAGAATTAAACAATTTTCTTTCACAGCAAGTCTCTCTAAATTAACTATATTTCACTTGTAAATGCACAACCACAAGCTACATAGAAGTGCACCTGCCATATTAATTATCAGAAACAAAATTGGTTCTTAACAATAATGTATCACGCTTGTTGTAAAGAATACTGAACACAACAATTGCAGCAGCAAAACTGCATAACAAAGAACTTTTTAAAATTATAGAAAAAATCCCCAACCTTTGTAAAATCAGGCTCCAATTGCAGTTGTTTCTTTTAGACCACTTAAATTCACATGTGCAAATACATGCTAATAGCATGTGAAACTTTAAACCTTCATTTTCATGTAATCTTGTTTACACTTTAAAATGTTCCATCTTGTCCAGTTTCTTTTACATTTTCAGTATATATCCTTTGAAGTTGGATGGGGAGATGTACAGAACCTTTTCTTCAAGCATAATTTTGTATTTGAGTTTTAGAATTTAATACAGCAGCAATCTCCCAAAGGATGTATGTTTTAAAGCTTATCTACAAAATATTTTGCTGTTTCTGCAAGAAAATGTAATATTGAAACCATAGACTGTGATGAAAACTGTCATTATATTATTAGTTATAAATTCATCCAGGTTTGTTGAGTACAGGAGTATGTTTAAGCTTATATCACAGACAGGTATTAAAAGGAGTGTGAGTTGAATACTAATATTTAATCACTCACTTGTTGGTAAAATTAGGAATTCAATGCCCATGACAAAATAAATATTTCATAATATGGTAATTCACTTTTAGAATCATTTCCATTTGCAATAAATTGGGCTTGTATGTTATTTGGGTGCTTTACTGTGACACACATCTAGAAAACTCAAGCCACTGTTTCCAGGAAATACATCTGGAAAAACCAGCAACCCTTTCCAGCAAGTAAGGTGCAGTTAAAAAAATGTAGCATTTCCTCTGTGAAGTTAAGTTCTTTATTCTTGAAGTATGTTAATGTTCATTTGGTAGTACATTGTAATTAACAAGGACAAAGCAAACAATAACTTCTTTTTCTTTGTCTCTAAGTTTAAGAATATTACAATGATAAAAATATATTAAATCCATTTAGTTTGTTGTATTTTGTTTTAAATATTATTATATATGCACAAAAATGTAAAGCCCGTTTTTGTTTTAGTTAATGAAGTGAATATGCTGCAAATCCATAGAGCATAACATCTTTTGTCTTTCATAATAGTTTGGGGCTTTTTTCTTCACATTTTCATATTTTGGCAAATTTTTCTTCATATTTTAGCTGTCTGTAGTAATAACACACATAATAAGACAAAAATTAATGTCAGGCCTTCTAAAATATTGTACAAATATTAACAAAATACTGAATATTGTGTTTCCAATAAAAACTAAGAAGTTCAGAACGGTTTTATTTGCTGGGCTATGAATTTACTTCTGGAAGTGCATTAGTCTTAAATTGTATTATTTCTGCTTAAAGAGATACTTGTTGATACTTTGGTAAGTTAAAATTTATCACCAAGTATCAATTGAAGAAGTCTTAATTAAAATTAATTTTTACTTGGAGCTCTGCTTTAAGTGCATTTATGTGAAGTGTATTTCTAGTATCTCACCATGACATTTGCCCTTGGCTGAAAGTTCATTTATTGGTGCATTGATTGGTTAGACAGTATAATTATTGATTATGGAAATATTTGAAAACTTAAATGAGGTTGTTCCATGGGGGCCAATTTTAGAAGTCCCAAAATGTGAGACTGTCCCTTGAAGTTTGGGGTGATGATCACTCTTCTGACTAGCCATTGATGTTTCATAATAAATATAAGCATCCATATCTCCGTTTGTACTGTTTAATATGTGGGTACTTTTAACTAGGTTGTGTAAATAAACCAATTGCTGGCATTCAGAAATGTTGCATTAGCATGCTTGACATGACCAGACAGCATAGAATAGTGGAATTGTGAATTCAGTGGTATATTTTAGAGAACATAAAACTCATAAGAGTGCCTTCCTTTAGAAGGGAAACAAAAATATAATTGTTATTTTCATTTGAGTGCCATTCTGGAGGTTATTGAATATCTTTAACTTTCCAAACTGCCCTTGCAACAATCCTAAATGTAGTCGTATCAGGGCGTAGAGAAACATTTGTATATTTGGAACAAGTTTATTAGGTTTGTTAAGCTCTGAATGGTACTGATGTAAAGAAGTGACCTGGTGTAGTTTACATTTATCTGTCTTACTATCCATTGTTAGGATTTGTTTCTAATGAAATAGAAGTTCCACTTGAAATACCATTTTGGATGATTGTGATTTTTCTCCTACTTGTAACACACTTTATGTACTGGTATGAGTAACGTTACCACAAGTTGCCTGATAGCTTCGTAAAGGGGGAAAAAAGAAAAAATGTAAATAAAATTACAGTAAATGTTGTTACACTTGCAAGCATGTATGGATACATAATTAATAGCACAAACTAAAATAATGAAAGTGCATAATAGAAGCAATAATCTGGGTAAACATGGGTCTGGAAATAAATGGGTACAAATGGAAAAATAGAGATAGTTACAAATGAATTGTTGCTGAAGTAGGTAATTATTTTTTTTGCATGGACAACCATACTTTGTTGCTTTAAGAGTGTTCCATTTTGACCACAGTACACTGCAAAGGATGTTTAGAAAGTGCTATGCCTGACATACATTTTAATACTGCACATAAATGTCCTTTGCATTTCATATGGTGTGTTTACATCTTGACCCCTTGGCACTGCTCAGTCTTCTGAACAAAGTGCTTCAAAGGCTCAATGAGGAAAGCGTACATTATTTTACAAATAGCCTAAGTCGTTAACTACTTGATTCACAACTGCGTTTTCAGTGGCTCATTTGTAGATCCATGTTTGCCCAAACTTTGTGGTTTAATTTTAAACTCTGGGTCATCAATTTTGATACAGTCTGAACCAAGCTGAAATGCTATAATAAGAAATGAAATTAAAAGTTTGCATTAAAGCAAAGGAAGATGCATGACATGCAATTATTAAGAAACAAATGGGACTGTGGTCATGTACAAAAATTTTAATTATAACCTTAGTTAATCGGTGATCACCCAAAATATTGTAAACAAAGTGCATTAATTAATTAATTAATTGTATAGCTTTGAGAATGAGTTGGAGTCAACTCGAATCTTGAGTCAGTTTTGCAAAAAGAACTTGCAACATTACTAAGATAAGTGAAGTTTTTAGTTTCTAATTTGTTCTTACTTTAGAGTAAAGTGCATTAAGCTCATTACAGAATCTCAGAAATAGAATAATCTTTTCTTTGCTCAGTTTCAAAGCTTTTCCTTGATTCTTTTATACAATGTTTGTAATATGCTGTATCTCTATTATAACGCCATGAGCAAACTTCCCTATTTTGCATGTGTACAGATTATGTAAACGAATATTGTTTTAAAACCTGCCTTATATACACATGCATATCCTTCTTTGGCATTACTGATAATAAAATACACAATCTTCATTGTCAAAGCTGGTTAAGTTAAAAACTTTGGGAGATTTAAAGCAGGTTATTGTATGACTTAAATTGCTCTATCGAACAGATTGTACATAGAAAAGCAAAAATTGAAGAAAAATATACAAGATTTCTATTTCCCAGATACATCAAATTTCATTTAGTTAGTAAAGAAGTTTCTTTATTCCTAAAATAAAGAAATGATGCATTAGAAGCATATGTAGCAGTTTTAAGAGCTAACACTTAAAAAAAAAGATGTGCATTTGTGTAATTAGAGGAGCCTCGCTGTATTTGGGCAATAGAATGTAAAAGGTAAATTTACCAGACTTTAAATATTTGTGCAATGGTTTCAGTATTTTTCATATCTTTGTTCATTCTTTAGATGATATTTTAAGCTGGAACATTTCAAAACAACTGCTCTGGTCTTAGAGAAATTCCATTTACAGAAATTATTCATTATAAGTTCATTGTTTACATCCATTTTGAATTACATGTAATTAAAGCATTTCTTCATGTTTACATTGTGATGTGACAGAATTAAAAACAAAGAGATGTATTCAGTATTTAGGGTATGTATTAGGGATGTAATTATTCACCCAAGCCTTCACAGAACATCCCTGGTGTATGTGCTGGTCTAAATGCTATCTTTTGAATGTACATACTCCATTAGCTTATAGAACTATCCAAAATATTTTTTTTTCTTTTGTTAATAACATAATGTTGCCTTAAATAACCAAGAGATGATTTCATACTCAGTTGTTATAGCTGTTAGCATAACCAGACATTCAATGATCCATTGAATATTAATAGGAAATCCTTATTGCAGTCTTGATAGACATTTGCCTTGCAGATGGATCACTGTCTGTCTGTCTATTGCAGCTTTT
Source organism: Tenodera sinensis (assembly GCA_030765045.1). NCBI lineage: Eukaryota > Metazoa > Arthropoda > Insecta > Mantodea > Mantidae > Tenodera > Tenodera sinensis. The sequence goes on along the minus strand of CM060963.1, from coordinate 52,820,422 downwards.
AATGCTGTGATATTGAATATAAAACTCAACCTATGTAGAAATGTGATCTATTAATAAACAAAGCAAAGCGTAATATCTCCATTTGTGCCAACTTTCTTTGAGGTTACTTTGACACTTGCTTTTATATATTCATTTTGTTGTACCAGTTGTTCAGAGAAATATTTGCAAGCATTTTGACATCTGAGAAAGTCAGTTTTGTCAATATGTGATCTCACAACTATACCGTCATGCAATAATTTGTTGGGGCACAGGTAAAGTCAGAAGTAAAGATAATTGTATGTAGTTTGCATTCGTGTGTCTGTATATTTTAAGTTAGTATAGGAACATTTTTTGAAAATATCTAAAACTTAATTTTTCTATGAGATTAAGATTGTAGCACAGAGAATGGAAAATTAAATCACAATTAATAAGTATGTTTGTGGTGCAACTTTTGATTTAAAGTGTTGAAGTACAGGATGATAGAATATTTTTGGTTTTTCTGGTTGAATTGCAGGCATAAAATGAGTATGGATAAATTTATGCAGAAAATGTGTGACATATGCTGCATAAAGATAGACATTTTAACTCTAAAGTTTTGCTGAAATAATTTAGGTTCTGTAAATATTGTTATAATGATTTCACTTAATGACAAAGTTTCTGTGACAGTAAACAGCATATGTTGTGCATAACTTTGAATTGCATTGTAGTAACATTAGTTAATGCCTGCTTGTTACATTTATAAAATAACTGCATTCAGTGAGTTAAAATAATGTACTGTCCACTTCTTAAGGTACAATTAAAAGCCCTATCCCACCAATGTAATATTTGCTAAATCCTTGGAAACTAAGGTATCAGACTGAAATTTATACAGGATATATGAATGCCTTCCAACTATGCTGATCTACTTTTATCCAATGTTTTTTTATTGTGAAAACTGGGATTATTTTTTTAATTACATCATATTTTGATTAAAATTTGTCAGCTACTATTTTTTATAAAAATAACCATCCATGTTATTCCCGAGTCCGAATTCCAGATAGGGTGAGTTCTCCAGATAGCACTTTTATTCTGGGTTTTCCTTTGTGCTAAGAATGTCAGATAATTTAAGCTCTATGAAACCTGAACTAATTTCAGTATCATTTCACCCATTTCATTTGTCTGATATGACCTACCAGGTTAAAGGACGTTAAACTTAAGAAAAATTTATTAGCACCAGAGTAGATCCACAACTTTGTAGTGCCCTAAAATATGCGCTGGCTGCTTCTGTAGTGCAGTGGTAGCACACCTTCCTCTGGCACGAAGGACCTGGGTTCGATCCCCAGTACTGGCATGGGGACTTTTCCCCCACTGGGAGGTCTGACACAAGGTGCACTCAGCCTTGGTAGGTTCCTGAGGGGTCAATTAAGGAGCTATTGATTAAAAAGTAGTGATCCCTGGTCGAGAAGGCCATATAACTGGCCAAGAGAGACCAGAGTGCTGACCATGTCCCACTTCCAGTACTCAACCCCACTCACGATGCCTATGGTGGGCAGATGCAGTGGTCGGGCAGTAGACCTTCATCCAAATGGGCTGTTGTGCCATGGGCTTCAAAGATACACTAAATATTACCTCTATACTCCAAAGAGTGGAAGAGTTATTTTTTTCTTTGGAGTGATGCAGCATCATGGTACAAAATGGCAGATGCATTTCCAGTTTTAAAAATATATTTAAATTAAAAGAATTGTTCCTACAATGATAAATTATGTCTTTAAAGTAAAAAAGGAAATCCTAATTAATAAGACTTCACAAAAAACTAAAAATATAATTTTTTGGAGAAGCAATTTTCCCCATTTAGTCTCCCCTTAAATAACTTTCAATTATGAAACTTTGTGTTACAGGCAATGGTTTCAGTTTGTTTGCACTGTATGTAAATAAATTTGTCTGTTTATTGTAAAGAGAATGCATTTGACATCCAAGGACAGAAAGACAGCTGAAATAACAAGCAGTAGCCCATTGATAATCCCATGGATTCAATATATGATCAAGGGAAGATTCACAGACTTTCAAATGCAGAAGAACCAAAAATATTTGACCTCCTGTAAAGAGCGTTGTATATTTTTCTTTGGGAAGTAATCCTCTCACACATCATGAGTGAAGATTAGTGCTAATAAAGCAAACAGAGTATAGTGCTCGGTCGTGAATTACTGTAGTGTTGATTTGCAAGAAAATGTTGAGTCACTGTGTTTGAAATAGCTTTAAAGTTCTCTTCTTTGTTTAGTGAAGAACAAGCTGGTAGCATGTTTTGGACAGATTACTGGAAATGTTTAGCAAAATAATATTACTTCTGGAATGATAAAATGAAATAATGAGTTTGCATTGACTTTGATATAGGCTTTTATTATCATGTAAGTAATTATGTTCTGAGTAATCATTTGGTTTCCTCTACTAAGGAATATATGGTTGAATTAAAAATGTATAACTAAACTTTAGAAAGTTACTTTTGTACTGTGAATTTTATTATTTTTATTAAGTGAACCAAGTTCACCTCAAGTAAATAAAGAATTTATGTCCCTTTTATGAAAGCTGAAATAATTTATATTTTTACCTATCCATTATAAAGCATCCGTCACAATTGTACAGAGTGGTCCAAATAAGGGTATACAGTCCAGACTATGTGTTGTCTTTACTTTCTCTACTACGTATAATAAGAAAAAAAGTGTGTTGTCGAGATTTTATTGCCCTAAAGAAATATATGTTTTAAAGCCCCTGAATCAAAAAAAAAGCATTTTTGGAAAAAGGTCTGTGTGTAAGTGTGTGTGTGCGTGTGTGCATGCATCTGTGAACAGCATAAATCAAAAACAAAAAGTTGGTTAAAAACTAAAGTTAGCATTTAAGTTTAATATCATTCAAGATTACAACACAAAGATTTTGAAGAAACTTCCTCCACCCTAAACTACCCTTTACATGGAAATTTTTTTTAAAATATTGATTTTCTCACAAATGGCTCTAACGATTTTGATTAAAGTGCTATATGATATTTTTATGGCTATAACCCATGCAGTCCTGTTTACTTTTGATGACTTTCGCATAATTGGTAAACAGTAAGAGATAGATCAAGTCTTACTGTACAAAAAATGTAGCTCTTGTTAAAACACACTTGCATTTTTTTGTGGAGTGAACCATTTTGAGATATTCCTTGTTATTTGTGTGAGTTTACCATTACTTAAACTTTTCTCAAATGGAAGGTCATTCTCACATTTTTATCTCTTGGCCAAGTAGATAGAAGAGAATTTCAGTCTTCATATGACGACCAGCTTTAAAAGATTTGCCCATCGCTCAAAGCCTACTGTATTCCAATATTTCCTTTGCACTGACAAAAAAATTAATAAAGAAATTTATGCAAATGTTTATCTCAACTAATATGAAGTAGATAAAGGAATAAGAGTTTGTGAGAATATAGTACAAGAGTAGAGAAAGTCATGTGAGTCTAACACATCAGGTTTTTTAATATATATTGAGAATATTGGGTTTATGCTTGTCCTGGTGCATCTGCTTGAACACGGCACTGTGCTCACTCAATGCATGCTTTGCAGCGGGAGTACTTGGTTTGTACTCCTTAGCAGGCAGTCAGTATATCAGCATTGTTTTGTAATGGGAAGGCATTTATTAAAGCAAATGGTGCCTGCGTCAACAAATTATTTCATCCTGAATGGGAAGTTACATACTTTTCCACAGAATGTAACGGTGATGCCATTTGTTTAATTTGTCATAAAAAATTGCAAGTACTGCAACAATTAAATCTTCAGTGTCATTTTAACATACTGCATGCTGATTATTAAGCTGGGAACGAGTTCCATATCCTCCAAATTTCTTGTCCCTCTATTTCGTTACATTAATCATCATTTCACCCTTCATCCTGTGAGGTTTCTTTCAAGGTTGGAAGCGCCAGCAAGCATTGTGGCAGCAGCACTGCATGGTGAATAAATGCACTCTGGAAATCTCAGATTGGAAGGCGAGCTTACTGTTTTCCAGAATCCCATGGGATGGTGCAAGCCTGAGGGGAGCCTTTCTGAGTCCTACGCTTCCATTGGTAGTACAAATCCTAACGGAAAAGGGTTGGGAGAGGAACCAGACTGAGCTAGTCTCTGCCGGGATGCTTCTAACTGGGAAAATGTAGGGACCCTGCCCTCTGTTCTATCGTGGCAACATTGCAGCTGTCCTTCAGACCCATCCTCCCAGGGAGTGCCCCATCAGAGACATAGGCACAAAACATTGCATTTCGGTCAAGGTTCCAAGTCCCCTTCCACAAGTTGTCATTCAGTCAATGATTATAAAGACCCTCAGAGAGCTAACATGAGTGATTATGACTTAAAGTGTGCATTAAAGGTTCAGAATTGTGTTTCATTGTCTCCAAATGTGGCAAATACTTTGAAATCCAAAATACATCAGAAAGCGGAAGTGTCTTCCAAGAACTGAATGTATCAAATTCTAACTTTAAATATGCATTTACTACATAGTTTATATTTGTTTACTTTGAAGACCTCTTTGTAATATTACGACTGTGTAGTAAATTTTATAGAATATGAAGATTTTCAAGAAAATCTCTTCCACCCCAAAATTCCCTTTACATGACAAAAATATTATACTCAGTTTTCAAAAACATAGTTCTAATAATTTGCATTTTTATATCTTGAATTTTCTGGAAACAGCTTGTGAAGACCACTTCATTCTAAATGACTTTTGTATAATTGGTAAACCATAAAAGATAAACAAAATCTTATCACACAAAAAATAAAATCCTCTTGCTCTCCAATATTTTTCACTGATGGATGGGGCACTAGAAGTGGCTGGCATATTTGAAGGTGGTCTTGATCCATTTCCTCTTGCAGATCACATACAGGACAGAGTGGTGAAGAATATATCCCAATTCTGTTTAAATGTTTTTCCAGACAATCATGTCCTATATCAAGCTGAAGGTTGCAAGTGCTGTTTTTCGAGGATACTCAGGAATTACTGTTTGAATGTTTGGTAGTTTCCATCTTTTATTCTTTGATTTTTCATAGTAATATTTTGCAATAATTTTTTTGAATTCATGCTGACCTGTCATGGCATGTAATACGTCCTCTGATTGGTAATCAAAGGATATGGTCGGTGAATTTATTTTGATAATTCTCCCAGTCAGGTCGGTGAGACCCGTAAACCAACAACAGGTGTGGTCCTCCAGACATTCTGGGGGTTGTGAGAGAGCGATGTGACCGCCAAAACATAAAAATATGGTGCTCTCTAAAAAGCAGTTACATTTACTGCTAAGTCTCTTCATTATTTAAAAAATAAAATGTAGATCTTGTTAAAGCACACAATTTATGTCAAAATGTTGTGTGGCATCAACCATTTCCGAGATATTCATTTGCAATTTAAATTTTCAAATATTAATGCTTTTTTAAGTGACTTTCTTTTTTGTTCTGGTCATGGATAGAGCACAGAATTTCAAAACCCAACACATGGGATACACTTTAAAAATTTGAGTATCACCTCATTTTTGTATCTACAACAAAATATGTAAAGGTGTAATGAAAGTTTGTAGAAGAATGCATAGAGAAAGTAATGTGAATGTAACATCAGATTTTTTAGAATCACATTGAGAGCAAAAGGATTTGAAAACATAATTTTCATCACTGACATCGTTTTCATCCACAGATTTGTTTAATTCTAATCAAAGGTATATTTCTTTAGAATTACATGCAAAATTGTTGCTTATTATCTCAGTGCTGGAACTAGATGCATAAAGAAATAAATTTGTTTCTACTAATTTATTTGTTGTATTTTCCATTTCCTTTTTCTTCCTTCAGTGATGCAGTTAATAATAATAGCAATACTAATAATAAATAATTTTAACAAATATACTGTGGGCTATTTTGCATATATAAATTTTGGATATAAAGCTGTAACACATTTAGCACAGATCAATGTTAAGTGCAGAATATAAAGCTTCCATATGCTGCCACATTCAGTTCCAATAGTTATGTTTATATTGCATGTGCCCCACGTTTTTCATTTTAAATCTTACAAGCATTTTCATGGATATTAAAAATTTACAATCACTAATTTTCAGGACAGTATATGAAGTTAGGAGAAATCATTTTATACTTTTTAGTCCATTTTAAAAACATGGTATATTAAAATTATTAAACCTTTTAAAATTTAATTTCTTTATAGAGTGATAGGATGTGTCTAATCCTGAATATTTAGTCCTTGTCCTCACTTATGTCACTGCAAGTTCGTTCTGGATTTATAATGTTAATGTTCTTTTCTTTACACTGAGATTACTTTCTTATGACCAAGTCTAAGGACTGTTGGAATATTTTCTTTGGACTTACAAATGCATTACATCCCTCAATCTTGTAGACAGGTATGAGCTAGCGAGTCGACCTCTGAAATCACCTGGCATAACTCACTGATAAGCCATCCTGGCTTCCCCCCGCAGCTAGGAACATGGGGGTTGGAAAACATTTGAAGCCGGCTATACTAGTTTAGTATAGGGAGAAAATGATTTATGTTGTTTTTGCACCCAATCATATGCTGAAAAATGTAAAAGAAATGTCCACATTCTCTCCTGCTCCCTTACACCACCTCCCCCCCCCCCCCCCCCCCCCCGCCCACTCTTTCTTTCTTTGCTCCTATCATTTTTCCTATACTGCTTATACCAACTACTACCTACTACCATTTCAATTAATGTACAAATTTTATGTACCTACCTGGACTTGAATCTTCTGCATCATTGGCCAACAGACTAGCCATTAGCCTATGAGGATGAAGTTACAAGAGGTAATTTATAAAGGTGTTTTGTTCTTACAGTTTGTAATGAAATGTCCAGTAGGTAGAACATACTAAAAGTGAGATTTAAAACTTTTTATTCAAAAGTAAAAAATTAATTATAACAGTATAAGCATTGAATCTGCTTTTTAACATGTAGATGTATTGCAGAAAATTGAAATTAACTTGTCACCTATGTCTGTGACATAGTATGGCATGCACCAAGAATTTAAGCAACATTGAAGTATATGCGCTTTTAATAATACAATGATTAAATATATATTTAAGCTTAGGTTTCTGATTTATAGAGAGATTAGGTTAGGGTAATGCACATATTTTGCACAACTACAAGGTATACAAGCAATTAAATCAGGATATCGCAGATATGTATACTATATACAGTGTGTAAATGAATAACTCCGCAAGAACTTTACTGGTAATAGACAGTTCATAGACAATCAATTTTAGATAGGAAAGCTATGGACTAGGATTATAAATGACAAAACTATGTCTTAAACTTGTTTGGGGATATGCACACCACTGATCATATCCACTGCAGCTAATGTAACATATGATAAGAAAACAAGCAGACAGCTTTTGTAGCCTGAGTATTTAGCATAGTGGCTATGTTGCCAGGATGACAAAAGTACATATGGTTTAAAAGCTTGTGCTCAAATCCCTGTGGTCCCGCATTTTTTGTTATTTTTTCTTTCTTTCTCTCTTGAGCACATGCTCTATTTAATTTGATTTGCAGAAAACATTCGTGTGGTGTTGTAATTTTTCATTTAACCAGTGTTTAAGCTTTTTATTTAAAATTTGTTTAACTATTATTCACTCTTTCACAACCTAAATAGTACATACACACTAAAAACTGCATACTCACTTAAACAGAAGATTCAAGCTTAATAACAACTTACAAACAAGTAAATAATTGATAAGCACTTGAAAGAGCTACATATGATTGAATTATTATAAACATAAGTTGAATTTATATTAACATCACAATACAATAGGTAGATAGAAGCAGAACAAAGGCAAGAAAGCAAATTATGAGTAGGCTCAGATTTTAAAGGAACTGCTCAGAATGGTGACCTCTGACATCAATGCATAGGAAATATCAATGCAGAAGTGATTTGTGAATCCTGTTGAGTACTGATGTGTTGTGAATCTCATCACTGGCTGCAATAATGCAAGCAACCAGCATCTCTTCAGTATCAATCTTCTGATCCAATGGTTCGGGAAGACATGATTTAGATGCTCCCATATGTTTATAGCATAATGCGCAGGAGCTCTGTTGTGCTGGTAGTACAGTTGAGCACAAATATCAAGCAGCACTTCTTCCAAAAGGGCTGGCAGTACGCCCTTCAGAAATGTTTTATTGCCACACAGTCGAGGAGGAAGAAGGTATGGCCTAATTATGTGGTCAGAAACAAGCTAGTCCATATGTTCACTATAAACTGCTGTTGCTGGCTCCTCTGAACAGTAGTAAGGGGCTTCTATATGTCCATATGTGACTATTCTTGTAGTTTAGAATAGGCCCATCACTGGTAAGCATGGCTTCAGCAGTGAACACCACTGAAAACAGTTCCGGTGGCTGCCTTAAGGCTCATTCGCAAAACTGCAAGCGTAAATCACAATCCTCCAGAATTAAGGCTTGCATCTTTTGTAGATGTAAGGAGTAGAGCAGCTCCTCAGGCAACACTTGCCATACACTTGTATGGTTGACACCCATTGTACATGCAATAGCATGGGTGCTGCTTGACCGTTCCTCTTCCAATAAACACAGTACATTTTCTTCAAACTCTGGAGTGACAGCTGTGATGGCATCTACAAAATGGATGTGTAAATTATTATATATTTATGAACTTATATGTTAAGTGCAACTGAAGGAAAACTTGGTTTAAACTGTAAAAGGCGGTGAAAATCAGAAAAATGAGAAAAGCTTTAAAATTGAACATATTCACTGTGACGGGATAAACCGAAGTGATTGTTAAGGGAAATTAAGAAACAAAATATTTGGATAGACCGTATAGCTTATTTATCTAAAAGGGCTACATATACGAAAATTTGCGAAGGCCACGGAAGAGACCATCATTAGGGTAAGGTCGCCAGACAATGGAGAACAAAGGATATGAAACTCCTTTACAAACCATTGTAAAGTTAATAGTGATGCTATGTGCAGTGAAGCAAAATCCCCTCAAAAAGCGCCTGCCAAGACAGGGCATGCTTATTGGTGGAAAGTCGAATGTCGCAGATATAACATGGATTTCCACCAATGAGGGCAACCACATGGCCCATGGCCATGAAGAAGTGGCAAAATGAGGGGAAGGTTTGAATTAACAAAACCAGCGAACAAAAGCCATGGCGAAGGCACTTACACACTCACAAATTGGCAGTCACATACACACTTCACATTCACAAGTTCATGTTCACACACGCACTTACGTGCGTGCATCCTGCCGTCAACCATTTGAATATCAGTGCCGGGAAACATATAGCTGCACCAGGTATATGGCTGCGAGGAAGAAAGTTTTAAATAAATGTGGACTGGAATACAGGTTTCACGATAAATGTGGTATTTCTTTCAACACCCACGTGATAAGAGTCTCAGCCGTGGCAATATAGTGAGACCAAAGAATATCCAGCCACAACACACAATATTTTTGCCTTAAATAGGGCTACCATAGTTTTTAAAATTGACATTGAATTAAATAAAGCATGCATTGGAAACAAACTTTTATAAAAACCAATTTTGATTCTTTAATTATTTTCACCCGTCCATCTAATGAGTTCGACCCCCAAGAAATGCATTTCTGAATATATGCTTGATTGAAAGCTCAAATATTTAAATTATTTAGTTACTTTTTTCATACAGCTGGAAAGCTTTGCAAAGGTTTGTTTTAATAGGTACTGTGTAGCTGTTGTGATACCATTACACAATAAAAGTTTAAACAAATAACTGGAAAGTCAAAGGCGATAAAAAGTCATAAATAAAAATATTTGACAAGCAATTTATTTTATCACTTTGAATTTCAAAGTGTCCTAATTGTATCTGTCTAAACAGACCAATGTGTTTTTCAATGCTGCTTCTTTTGTATATAACTTTCAGGACAGGACCCATTTCTGAGGTGGAGGCACCTTGAGGAAAGAAATCATAGCTTTTACCATGAACTTCAAACCACATTGGGCCTAGGGAATACTTCACATGAACTAGTCAGAAGTGAAGGTTTGGATAGGGTCAACTTAAAATACCACCTTTGAACCACAGATCTCCTCAGCACGAGAGTCACAATTAAAACCATTGAACTACACAGTATAATAGTGATATATTCTGAACATTTACATACTTATTGTTATTGTATCTTTTATTCATTTCCAAAAATTATTATTTGATACACCATATTATACAATTCAATCTGAAATGTATTTCAAATTACATTTGTATTATTACAACACAATCAGATTGATAAACTTAACTTACAAACTAAGCTAACAATTTCAGCATTCAGTTAAGCTATAATAAATGTGTTTATATGACGTTAATATACTTCAATATTTTTGTATTCCCAAATTATGAATTTTCCCCTCCCACCGCAGAATGTTATTATTTCCCTCCATGAGTGGCCCTCATTACAAATATTGAAGTATACAAATTGCAGCGATAAGTCTGGTAAATCTTGTCTGTTTAACTAAATTCATGTCCTTCCAGTATGTAAATTTTGTCCGTGTTCAGCAATTCTATTGTTCATAGCATCCGGGTACAGACAACACTGTCTACAATGTTGATATTACAGAACATCTAGCGATATATTTTCTAGGTTGCGACTAGATGGAGCTCTGGGGCTATTGCATGGCACGGTCACCTTGAATAATTCCTACATCAAAAAGTGTAATATGCACAATATGACTCTAACATGCCCTGCCCAGCAATGAGAACAAGAAAGCTAAAAGTTGGCCAATTTTATTTCCCATTCCCTTACAAACACTCCCATTTTAATACATGTATTTCAGCTTTCTCGTTCTGATTGTGAACCAACCAGTAAATAGACAACCAACTAAATGAAGCATACTAAGAGGGAAAATCCGTGAGTTAGATAGCTGTCCCATTTTAGGATTGTCATAAAGACACAAACTGCTTATAAACGTACAAAAAGACTTGAAATGTAAAGAATCACAGAAGTAAAACTACAATTCTACACTTGTGTTTGGCTAATAAAATATTTAGTGAAAATGAAATATGTTAGAAAACCATACTTACTACACAAACTTGAACATCATTATATGTGCACTGAAATTATTTCTCACAACATTCATTGGGATTAAGATACAAGTAGCTAAGAATATATATTTTATGAATATGAGTAAATCAACAAGTGGGTACTGTCCATGCAAATAGACCAGAGCAGAATATACATGATACGCAGTGGCATGAACTGATTGCATCATACGAACACAAGCATCGCTCCATGTGACAGAGATAAAAATAGTCCCCAGTTCAGAGAAAATGACAGGGATAAGTCTTGCACAGTAAGACATGAGAAGTGATTGGAGTATGTATGAATTTATGATTGGGGAAGCTGCAAAGGGGACCCCTATTAAATTAAATTCAAGTCTGTATAGAAACGTATAGCGAAAGCCATCGATGTGTCATTTAGCTCGGCCTGTAGAATCAAATTATAACACATTCAGTGTGTCTTTCTCAACACATCATAAAGAAAGACCCAGAAGAACCAGGAAGGCCAATTTAGACAATTTTAATAAGGACACTGTCGCACGGTGAACGACATTTATATGCAAGGGAAAAACAGGCAGACACTTAAAACATCTACTATAAATTAAAAGCATGAATTGGTTTCGATGGCAGTATTAATCTTACTTACACTTAAATTTTAAATAATTTTAGTATATACAAAACCGATTTCTACTAGTGTGTGTTTATCATCCCTGTTCTCATGCTATTTCATGCATTTATTCACTACTTTGCTATTGCTTGAATGCTCTATACTATCTCTTGTACTGTGTATGACTCGAATGGACAGTATACATATTTCACAAAACCTAATCTCTAAGACATGATATGAACATATGAAGATCATGCAGTATCAGACAAAAAATCAATGCTTAGCCTGGGATTCAAACCACGAATCTTCAGCTCACTATGCCATTTCATGACTTTCTACTTGCTATAATTTATTTACATAAATACTCAAACAATTATTCACAACTCAATCATGTAAAGATACCAGTGCTTTTTACACTCATGTTGGTAGCTCTGCATTGTCAGTGAAATAAGTTAACAACTGAGACCGCAAACAGAGACACTTGATTATCTCCAACCAAGTAAAAAATCTTGGTCAAAACATCATGTGCCTATTACTTTGCACAACAACCAATGTGTAATTCTTTTAAAATACACATTTCTTATAATATACTGCAATTTTGATTACTATTCCACATCTTCTAAGGGAAGGTCAATTATGTATTTTACAACTTGTGCAACAAATGGTTAACTGCCACATGTGCACGAAAAGCTATGATAAACTTTTGGCAAATACACTATCTTCATCCAATATAACTGGTACAGTAAGAAGCTCTTAAAACTTATTGAAAATAAATAACATATCTTTGGATTCTAACTTCATTTTCCACTGGGGATTTACACTGCAATGCTGCAAGGAATATATGGTCAGCATATCCCAGTGTCTGCATGGCTGAAAATTAAATACAAATTAATACAATTATCAATAAAATGCAATATGTTAACACTTCCACTAACAATAACCTGTTAAAAGCATCTTATACCTAACTGATGCGTATTTCACCAACATTAATAGAAAATATCAATATTACACATATATATTAAGCAGAAATAATTACTAAACCCTGGCGCGACAGCCCATGAAGGGCCAAGGCCTACCGCCCAGCCGCTGCGTCCCCCACCTCTGCCGACTACAGGCATCATTGGTGGGTGCAGTACTGGAGGGTGGGACTGGGACGTGGTCAGCGCCCCGATCCCTCCCGGCCAGTTATGCGGTCGCTGGGGCCGCTACTTCTCCATCAAGTAGCTCCTCAATTGGTCCTCCCGGCTGAGTGCACCCCGTGCCAGACATACCAGAGGGGATAAAATCCCCGTGTTGGTACCGGGGATCGAACCCGGGCCCTCCGCGTCAGAGGCAAGCGCGCTACGGAGGCGGTCAAGTAGAAATAATGCAAATGTATAATTATCTCCCTGTCGAAGATCATTTTGCGACGAAAAACTTATTTTACCTACATCCAAGATGGCTCATGCTTCCAGAACACCGAACGTTTATTTTCGTTACAAAACTTCAAAACTTGAAGTCAATGAGATTTTCGTACGGGTCTAGCTGTGCCACCAGCGCCTCTCCTTGGTGTGCTGCAGAACTAGTTATTCGTGTTTCCAATTCCCCAATCCATCCCCAATGCAAGTTTGACGGGTCTGGATGATATAATTTTCTGAACCAACTTGCCATTAACGATCCCGGAAACTTACGAAATTTCCGCGCTTCTTCGGGTCTCCCTCCCCTCACTGCGCCAAATGCTGGTGTTGGTAGCTATGATAGCGTCCGAGGATTACTGCAGCGACCTAACGCTGCGGTGTCTTTGTTGCGCTATGGTCTGATCACTCCCCCCACCTTTTTTTTTTTTTTTTTTTTTTTTTTTTTTTTTTTTTTTTTTTTTTTTTTTTTTTTTTTTTTTTTTTTTGGCTTTCGTTTAATGCGAGGTTCTGAATAGTTCATCTGATAATCACCAAAGCGTAAGCACAGTCGATAACGTGGCTAACGAAAAAGCCACGAGTCGATTACCTATGCCGTAGGTGTATTCTCCACTTGCATTTTTATCTACATTATTAAACATTCATAAAATAGCATGTCGAACACTGTAATCTAAATAAAATTAAGAACACTTTCTTTCTCTTCTCCCGTGGAACCGCCACATCTGTGAATTCAGTAAGTAGCTCGAGATAGGTGCGTACTGTAGTCGGGAATTTTCGTATGACCACACCTTTCTGTCCAAAACTTTATACGACGTACGGCCTTGATAATCATGGCGTAAAATGATGAACATAAGCCGTCAATTGTAACACCTACGCCTCTAAGTGTGATGTAACATTCTACTCACTGTCTTGACCAAATATGGAATGGAATATTTTTGACAGTGGAAATTTATGGAAGTAAAGGCACTTTCGCATCTTTTCTTCGGATATGTGCATTAATGTGAGGAATTGCATTTATCTTCGGTTATGGTAGGGAAAATTGTGTTTATTAAATGCATAGCATAGCAAGATAATTTGTTTATAGTTAAACATCGCGTTTTTATTTCGAAAATAATCATTAATCATTAATCGTCAGTTTATTTCAATACTACTTCTGTATCGAAAATTTCGATTCGAAACCTTTTAAAGTAACTGCAAATTTAGGGAAGGACAAATTCTCATAAAGAAAAAAAAAATGTAACTTTTAGAACTACATATTCCCCCTGCCTCTCAAAATTCCCACCTACGGCTGATGAGATAGGCGTTATCGGCGTTCATGCTGAACCGCTTCTCGACTTCTCAATAGCTGTTCTATGCCGCGCCGTGACTGAACAATCGGTGTGGGTTTGTCTATATATGGCAATGTCTGTATTCAGGTTGTATATTTGCTGAATATGTTAAGGAAAACACCAAAGCCTGCATTAGTAAAAAATGTACGAAGTATAGGTAAAATCCTTTTCATAAGTGAAGCAGCACTTTTTGTCTTTTCGTACGGTATTTGGTACCGCATGAATACTTCTCGTGGTGAGTACGGCATCATGAAGACTATTATTTATTGGCTGTCATTTGTTTCGGTTTTATGAAAAGAATGAAATTGTTTCTACCTAATTAACCGAATGTCTTTGGTGTGAATCAAGAAAATAATGTGTTTTAACTACTCATAAGTAAAGTCATGATCTTTTTTGTTCGATGTTGCAGATTTTCGTCTTTACATGCACCAGAACTATCGTTGGGCTTTAGAAGGTGAGTCATGACTCCGTATCCAAAACAAGTATGTAAAATCATATGTTGGAAATATTAGCTGTTAAAGGAGCCTGATTCATACTTAGTGTGATAAAACAACGAGTTGTTTGTGTGCTAAAAGGAGAATTACACCTAAATTAGCGAATCATCCTATGACAAGTTAACTCTAACCTGTACTTTACATGACCACACTTTGGGGCTTTAAGCAGGAAGCCACATCTTTAATTTTCTTAAAATCCAAACGTGAAATATAGCTGGCATTTTTATTACAAAATCGTTTTAGGCCAGAAAATGATATGTGCAAAATTCTATTGAAATTGGGTGCTCTTAAAATTAAAACGTATGTATGAAAACATACAGTGACTCCTAAAAGTATTGGTCTGAAAGCATTAATGATAAAAAATTAACTGTATTTAATAGAACTTAAATATTTTGTGCATTATACTGTTATAAATGCTCATTCACAATAGTACTTCTAACATATGACCACCAACAAAGACAATTATGCTGTGATGCTTTAATGGGGTAAATACAAAGCCAAGGCTCATCTTTAGAAAGTGTCCCGTAGCACTTGCCGGCCAAATTCTAAGTCTGTGTTTTTCTGCCCCAAATAAATATTAGTCTTGTCAGTAAATATATACATTGTGTGATAGTGTGCTCTGTTCCCCAGCTGTATGAGGGTATGGAACAGTGGGTTTGGTAGTATGAAAGGCAGTCCTGTAGTTCGATGCAGTTTGTTTGTGCCTTGCAGCAAGTATGTCCAAGAAATCGAAGGAAACGACTGAAGATGAAAGGAGAATAGTAGTAAATTTACTTAAAAATGGAAAATCAAAGAGATGAGCGAAACCATTTCAAGATCTATTATGACTGTTACAAACAATTGTGTGCAGGTTTAAGAAAACAAAACATTAAAAAATGCACTAGGAAGTGGCTGCCTTTCAAAACTACCTAGGAGAGACAAAAGAGTAATAGTTATAAAAGTAACCAGAAACCCAAAACTTAGTGCTCTGAAGATAGCAGCAGATGTTGAAACAGAAATGGGAATTAAAGTGTCATCACAAACTATCAGAAATCTCCTGATACAACAGGAATGATTTGAAAAGGGTCCTATTGAGTGAAATAAATTTTCTGCAGAAACAGCTGCCTGCTATTGAAATTAATGCCAAGGAGATTAGCAGAAGTTATCAAGAGGAAAGGCAGGCCTACAAAATATTGAAGTGAACAAAAATGCCCAAGACCTTCTGTTTTCTTAAAGACAGACCAATATTTATTTGTCATAGTTGGAAACGACGTTTTCATTTCAGTATACTGTTTATTTCAAATTGAAGAAAGTTCATGTTCGGTATAGTTTATATTATATGTATAAACATTCAAACAGTGCAATTGTCTGTGCTCAGTATTGTGTTTACTCATTCTATGGCTTCAAACTGAAATTATGATTATACCGATACTTTTTGGAGTCATTGTAGGTATATGGATGAAAGAGTGCAGAAAGAGTTTAAATTCATGAAACCAGAAGCAGTTGAATAATCAAAGGGGCAAAAATGTTTATAAGTATAAAGCTGTGACAAAAGTGTTGAAGAAAATAAGTACTTGAAATAATTGTCGTAAATAGTACTGATGTGTAATGCCACAAAATGCATAACAATTAAATTTAGTAAATATAAATGCTAGGTGTCCAAAGAATTCCTCTATGACTAGTTCAAAGCTATATTTTCATGTTGCAGCAATTGTAAATGCCAAAAATAGTTGGAAAATGGTAAAGGAACATTGAGGTAATATCTATAAAATGCCAATGTTGGATACTGATTTGGAAATATTAAGGAAATGTACATTAAAAAACAAAAAACAAATATAACTGGTGTAACCATGTTCAAGAATTAAACTATTTAATAGTATTTTCACCTTTTACATGGTACTTCAAATACTACATGCATTTAAAATGTTCAGAAGAGATTTTTAATGTAATTCTCATTTTTATGTCTCCCTTTAACTTCTGTGGCCATATCAGGGGGCTTTTGGCTTTATAACCAACAGATGGGATGGTAGCGCATTGATTGCAAGGTTTTATTCTTGGTTACCTGTATAATAGCGGCCTAAGCTCATACTATTATCCTGTATAATAGTGGCAGAAGAAACATTATTTTGATGCACGGATTGTGAACTCTTCAGAGAAGGATAAAGCAATATTGAATATGATAAAAAGCGAAACTCAGCTCTAGACCTGCCAATAATATATCCTTAATAGTAAATAATATAAAAAATTCAGCTGATGTCGCCAACATCCTCAGTTGCTTCAACACTTATGGATAGAGTAATATTGCCACAAACTGATACTAATAATTATATCTACCACCCTAAATTGATCAGAAATGAAATTAGCATCTTTCTTAAACCAGTGATGTGCAAAGAAATAATTAAAATCTATAAGAAACTGCTTCTTGACCGGTCCTAATAAAGTACTGGATTATGTGGGATAATAGAAGAAGCTGAGTTCAGGATAACTTATTCTCTCTCTGCTTTGGAACATCAGCATTTGTAAATCGAGACTGTATGCTGTAAAGAATGATTCAAATCAGAGAAAAATCACAGCTACAGAGGTAGTACATTAAGATAAGAGTTTTGCAGAGGTTTTCAAATTATCTTGCTAATGAAGGTTGTTGATACTTCACATATGTTGGAACAAAACCTAGGCAGTGAAGCATTCAGCTTGACACTGAAATACTAAAAAATAAGATGAAGTACGCTAAAAAATGTTAGTGACAAAGTTCAGATCTAATGCTACACTATAATAGTATGTAAAAAGCTTAGACTCGTGCAGTAAAACGGGGTTCTCGAACATTTCCATTAAAGACAGATTTCTGTTTAACAAAGGAAGGTCTAGCCTGTTAACAAAATTAAAGCATGAACATACATAAATGGACAGAATGTGATAAAAACAATTCACATACCTCATTCAGTTGTGATTATTCAGACATTTCTACTACAATACATATCAAAACATACAATGAACAACAAATAGCTGTATACAGTTCATTCATTTTTTCCAGTGGTCAAGGAGAGTTCTCTGGACACATTGCTGCTTAGCTGCTTGACTTTCTGCAAACATTTTGGCCTAAGAAATCACACCAAACATATGTGAGTCATTTTGCCATAGGGAATTTGGAATTAGTCTACTCTTCTTCCAACCGAAGGACTTATTCCTCTTCTTCTTTCTGACTTTGCTTATTCTCGGTTAAGGTATCTATATCAACTTTGTTTGTTTCAGCTTCCACATCACTGTGTTGACATATTCCATGGCATTGCAGTTGAAAGCACCTTCCTTGAATGTAGCTTTGGAATTCTTGTGTCTCATTCTCAGTTTCTTCATTTTGAATAAATTGAACCATCAGAGAACCTGCTTTTCTGAAACTCTTTGTCTCTGCTTCTGGTAGCAATTTGTTTACATATTGACTTATCCAAATTATTGCATCTAGAACCGATATGGTTTTGGTTAGCCCAGAGTTCTTTTTTTTTCCCCCTTTTTTTTTTTGTATGTGTGTAGGCAGGGGAAAAATCTTTAAAAGACATTGAATTCGGCGAGTTGGGTTTCTACCAACTAAAAAACCCCTCCAGAATCACAAGAGCTTCTTCTTGGAACTAGCCAGACAGTATTGCTTCAAGAAGACAATTCAAGGTGTTAGTTGTCTATGTCGGTCAGTATTTGTCTCAAATATCATTCATCTATCGACGTTTGCGAGATAGTATGTCATGGGCGAACTTGCTGATTATCCTTCAATGAGTGCCAGATGAAAGCATGAAGGGGACCACATGTGGAGGTGTGAACATTGTCAGTTTGAACTCAATTTGTTGTCGGAGATTGTGCCATCTAATATAATCAAAAAACGTGTGTTCCACTGTGTCCACCTTCCCATAGTAAATACACTCATCTGAAGCACTAAGGCCGAATCGATAGAGATATGACCTAAAACAACCATGCCCAGTGAGAAACTGTGTCAGAAGTTTACTTCTCCACTCCAGCAATTAATTCAAGGGACCAAGTCTAGGATTAAGCTCTTGGTCCAATGAGCAGTTCCATCATTGATGTCCCAAAGCACTTGCCATTGTTCCAACAATTGTTGTCGAGCCTCGTCCTTGCCAGAACCAATAAAGCCTTGGTAGAAGTGGTGTGATAGGAACTTGTAATGGATTGCAACCTTCTGTTATAAACTCAGGAGCCTGGTAGTATAGAGCTTCCGGTCTAGCGCTTTGCACCAGTTACAAATACCGTACAACAAGATAGAAGTCATGACCGAGAAAAGAATTCTTCTGCTGCTTTCTCTCGGTCCTCCAAAATTGGGCATTATACGACTCAGGTGAGCTAAGGCTGTTCCTGCCTTCGCCACAACAGCCCTCACATGCTGTCCCATATACATATTACGGTCCAGATGAATACCAGGTACTTGATTGTACTCTGACTAGTGATATGTCAATCACCAAGTCAAAGGCAGATATGTGGAATCTTCCAGCCGTCCACCAGCAAAACCTCTTCTGTTTTATGTAGTGCTGGCTTAAGCTTTTTGGAGGTTAGATAAGCATCTAGGGAAGCCAGAACAAGGTTAGCTACCCTCTGCAATGTTGCTGCATCTTCACCAACGGCAATGAGTGCCAAGTCATCTGCATAGGCTGCCAGAGTGATTCCCTGGGGCATTGTTAGCCTCAGGGCCCCATCAAAATATACATTCCACAAAAGAGGACTTAATATGGAGCCGTGTGGGATGCTGCATGACATTGCTAATCGACTATGGGTTCCAACTAGGAGTGATCGAACTTATAGAAAGCTTGTTATCATGTTGTAGAGGTATGGGGCCAGATTCCGAGAACTAAGCTCCTTGAGAATACTGCCCCAGGGTGCGGAATTAAAGGCATTCTATACATCAAGACCTATGTTCCCAGCATAGGTGTTTTTGAACTTCATCGTACCGTCTGTTAGCCCTAACCATGGCACGATGTCTCTGCAAGGTCTGTCATCGTTTGATGGCTATCTCATTAGACCACCAATACGCAGGCTTTCGAAAGTTTGCGAAAGACTTCCTGGGAAAAGTATCATCGCAGGTCTGCTGTATAAGCTGGGAAAAATCCTTGGCCATAAAAAATGCTGCTCTGTGTGATGATGTGAAATCCATATTAGTGAGCAAGGGCTGCATAAACAGTTTATGAAGACATACTTTAACATTCTGAATCATGCCTTGGTTCAATGATTGAGTAACATTGTGATGTATGGAGGGAACCAAGCAAATTGGACATTTAAAAGTGGTGTGACATGTTGCATCGTCCAAAAAAAGCAGAACATGCTGGTTTTGTCTCCTCATTCTTCCATTAAATGCTGTTAACCATTCTTTCATGATCTGTGACATCATCCACACCTTTTTATTGGATCTCCAATTAACAGGCTGGTTTTGAAGCATCTTGGCTTAGCAGCCTTGCCAATCACTAGGGTATTTTCATTTCACCTGACATAAACGGGTAAAAGTAAAGGGTACAGACACAGAGGGGCACCTCGCTCACTTCGATGTACACAGATCCATTGTGGCTACCACCCCCCAGGAGGCAGGGATGAAATGAGGTGTCACACAGGGTCGCAGCAAGACAAAGACGTGTGCAAGTCCCTAACAGATGCTGAGATCTCTTCATCCCGGTGCCAGCCGCTGCCAAGCAGCCATCACTCTGCAGTTCCAGTGTTGCAATGAGCGTCCCCTTCTCCGATGGAGGACAAGGCCAGTTAAACGCCACCTAGTGCCAAGAACAGCAGTTACCATGTGTAATCATCTGCACCATCCCCCGTCACTGCCAACACTATACACCTGAAGATAAGGGAATGGAATGAAGGGAAATGATGGAAAGAAAACCATGGTACGAAATAATGCACCCCAGCATTTCTTAAGTGACATGGGGAAACCACGGAAAAACCCATGTCAGAGTGTGCGGCCACAGGGATCGAACCCACGACCTTCCGAATGCAGGCCACAGATGTTACCGCTTGAGCCATTCCTGCTCGGTTTCACTTGACATAAAACCACATAGGAAAACAGTAAATCTTTCCTTGGACAATTTTTCTCATCTTTTAAGCAATGATTTATTCAGTGACACGTAGAAGAATAGTCCCGTCTCATTGCCATTTGCTCTATTTTCAGGTTTGTATCCCTCATTATTGAAGGTAATCTAGCAATACAGTCAGTGATGGTTTCAGCATTGTCACTCAATTCACCACAAACAATCTAGTCAGACAACTATCTGGTGTCTTTTGTGGAAACTCTAACCATCCATTAGGTTCTTTCAATTCAGTCTTGCCCAGTTTTTCAGCCTCCTTTTTAGCATATTCCTGTAACATATGCGGTGATTTTTGTGCCCTAACACTAATGAACCACACCCACACTATTTCATTAATGTCCTGATTTTCAGTTTTGTTAACTTTTCTCTTTATTTTTCCAATAGCACAATTTCCCCGCTACTTCATAATTTCTGTTTTCTTCTTTAGAATCTTGTAAGCTTGAGTTTTACCTATGTTGAACACCTTCGTGATCTGCTTTACACTCAATTTATCATGTTCACTAGCATAAATTACTTTCACTCTCATGCTAAGAATTACAGTTTTGTTTTCGAAGTTATCCATATCAGCAATATGGTCGTGTTTCAACTTAAACATCATGTTCTTAAAGCACAAATGAAAAAAAATTTAAACTCTGCATTCCAAAACTGGAAATTTTCTGTTTAAAGGCATACTTTGATTTCTGTTGTCCACACAAGACAGTTTCCATTTAATAAAGGCAGTTCAGCATATTTTCATCCCTAAATTCATAGGACCAAAAGATATTTCCATTTAAGACAGATTTCTGCTTAACAAGAGGTCCATTGATGAAAGGTTTTGCTTTATTTTCTTTCTCTTAAAGAAGATTTCTGTACAATGTGTTTGGAGGTTAAAAAATGCCTGGACTATGTGGAAGGGATAATAAATTATGTATTGAATGGAAAAGAACTGCTTCACTTCAAGTGCAATAATTTCAAATTGTCTTAACTTGGCGGCACTGTGGCCGAGTGATTAGATGCCTATCATTGAGGCACCCGGGTTCTATCCCAGGGACCCACATGTGCTATTCGTGGTGGACGAAGTGGCATTAGGGTGAGTTTTCTCTGGGTTCTCTGGTTTCCCCTGCCACTCATTCAAGAAGCTACTCCATCATCACCTTTCCAATCATTCATTTCACCTGCAGTTCATATCATCTTCTTCCTCACTCTCATACCTAGTGCTTGGCTGACCACTCGCTTCCATAGTTTGCTCCCCAACTGGTATCTGACCCTAGGCACTGACTTGTAAGTCCTCCATGCGGGACTTACAAGCATGGAGGACTTACAGAACAACAACAACAAGAAAGCTCAACTTATTTACCTCCTATTAGTGAAAGTACGATTATGTCAAAGTCCCTATCTTACCTGTACTGATGTATAACAGGCAGGGGATCTACTGACAATTCACAGTAGCGACCCCCATTAGCCACAAAGGCCCCATAGACACTGGAAAATTGCCCGCCTGCATGCCTGCCTCATGTTTAAGAGGTCGCAAGCTCGAAGCTCGCTTAGGGTAAGCTATCTAGGTAAAGTTTTTTCCAAGATTTTCCCTTATCTTGAGAAGAAGAATGTTGGGCAACTTAAAGCTCCATGGACCTCTGACTCATTTGAGCATCATTTCACCTGTTTCATTCATTCACTGTACAATATGGCATTACATTGGGGGACGTTAAATTAAAAAAAAAAAGACACTGGAAAAGCAGTGGTATGGGTAAGGAGCATAAAATCATGAAAAAGACATTTCACTACTCTCCATTTTCTTCCCTATGCTGCACTGGGCCCACTGACATATCCCTGTCACAGGAAGTCATGATATTAGTGCTTACAAGATGCAGAATGCCTTAGAATTAGAAGGGGCTAAGCACTTTGGTCTAAAAAGATTTCTTGTGCAAGTCATTTTTAACCCAGAGGTCTGCATCGTTGATTGGTTGTAAATTTTTTTACAAGGTTAGTGTTCATGTCCAGATGTGTTGTTTAATGTGATATGAGATACAGTTTTTATAGGGATTTTTCATAGTTTGCCCATAGAATTTATTATTGAAAATTGATTTCCATCTCCTTTGGCATGCTTAGTTGACTCACAGGTAATGAATGGGCTTATGAAGGAGAAACTTGCTCCTTTCTTAGCAAAGATACCAGCTTTTTCATTCCCTGCAATTCCTGTATGACACAGAGCAATTACATTGTGTTATAGGATGAGTGAATCAGTAATTGATTACATTACCAGACTAGCTATGAGCTTAAGGTTTGAAAACTGAGTATATTACCCCTTTGCAGGTGGAATTCTTTTCAGACTCACGCCTCCAAAGAAGATCCAAGAATACCTTAGGCCGGTAAAAGAACCACTTCGACTCAAGGTCCCAGGAGTTTACAGGATTCCTTGCGAATGTGGTAAAGTGTATGTAGGCCAAACAGGACGCACAATAGAAGAAAGGTATAAAGAACATCAATGCAATATCAGGCTCCTACAACCAGATAAGTCAGCAGTGGCCGAGCATTGTATAGAGTATGTCCACAAAATAAACTTTGAAGACATCAAAGTTCTGGAGCATACGGATAAATACTGGGACAGGGTCATTAAGGAAGCCATTCAAATCAAACTACATCCAAACAATTACAACAGGGACCGCGGACTTCAGCTAAGCCCTGCCTGGACAATAGCCATGAAACACATTCACAACAGCAACTATAGTGATTCTGGACAAAGTACTGACCCTCAAGAAAACACTGTGGCCAGTGACAAACATAGCCCGAAACAGCAGGCTCAATCACAAATCGTCACCTGCTCATTGGCCAGGGCAACGGAGCCCCCTCCCACCTAACATTGTATATATATATGGGGAGCGGAAAACTAACGGTCATTTTCATTCTGACGAAGGCCATGGACTTTAGAATGGCCGAAAGCTCAATATTTTCAAACCTCACACGGCTGATCGCCCGTGAAACTGTAACAAATAACGTGCGCCGTGAAAGCTTTAAATCTTACACATATGTCACATATTTTTTGTCTTGAATGGTTTCATTGGATAACACCACCAGGAGCCAGTCGTTCACTTCTGATGATGGGAGCATCTTGAAATTAATCAAGACATAAAAAATGTAAATAATGCTAGTGTTCCAACTTCTGACTCAATTTGTACATACATTTAAACTCACACCACTCTTACTAGCTTATTCAAATATACAGGACTTTCTAATTTTGTCATTAAAACCTTAACTGGAATGTATGTTTTTTATACTTTCTTTGCTTTTTTGCAGGTTATTATTCAACAGGGGAATATTTTAGCGGGAAAACTACCATTCGTGATGTTGATTTAGCAGTTTGGAAGAGTGAAGGAAAATTGTAATCAATTGCAACTGGGAGACTATTCAGGAATGGCCATTGTCCGATCTGCTGTTTATGTGGCTGCTCTTGGTGGACTTGGGTATGCACTGTTGAAAGTATTAGCTCCAGATGAGAAGCAGATAGATAGAAGTGTAAGCTACATATTTATTCACCAATAATAAGAGGAACTACACTCAGCAAATCAATAACATGAGTGAATCATTTTAACATTTTTCCTCTTCACTTAAATACAGAGCATTGTCTTCTTTCATTTGTCTATAATGTTATTTCTTAGTTTACCCTAACCTTACTCTGTATTCCAATAACATATGTTAAGTGATATAAACAGTGAAACGTTTTAATATGTAGAAATGAGTCGACCTTAAGACAATTTCACTCATGTTTTCACTCAGACATATTTTGAAGTTCATTTGTCTGAATGAAGAATCAACTGTAGTTATAACTGAGCTGCTATTTGGATTGCTGGATGTTAACCTCAAGATGTCATCTGCTTGTGGTATTTCGAAACTCATAACTAAATGAGTATTCTTCTTTAAGTGTACTTTTCCCCCACACTTTGAGTTCAGTTGTTGTTTTTACATGTTTTAATAATTTTATATCCTATTCTATGTTGTGTTTAGCTGACCAGAAGTGATTGGGTACTGCACATTTGTCAATTTGCATATGCTTTTTATTCTTGAGGTGTTCCGTAAGTCTTGTTTTGAGGCTCCTTTTTTGTTTGGGTAATGTACATTTTTGAGCAATCCTTATATTTTATTTGGCATACACCACACTTTAAACTGGTTGGTATTATGCCTTTTAACGGACAGTTTTGCAAGTTTTTCATCCTGTTTGTGTATCTTTGGTAGGCAGTACATTCATGGTAGAATGCAACTGCTTGGTTTAAGATTATATTTGGCTTTTTCTGATTTTATTGTTGTGTTTTTGATAGTTTTGTTGACATTAGTAAGGCAGGAGTTCGAAGGGTGGCGTGGGACTTTTTCATATTCTCACCATTGAATTAGTTTGTTTTACCTTTTAATGTAGTCATCTTTGTCTAGCATTTCTGTGCTGTTTCCTTTGCCTGCTATTAAATATTAATTGCTTTTTCATTTATTCTTTGGATTATTTTCGGTCCTTCTATATTGCCCCTCCTTTTTTCATTAATTTCTGTTAGCATTTTAATGTATTTACTTTTAACAATGTTTCTTTTATATACCAGTAGTCTCTTCAACGTTAGTTTTATGTCTGCTATGTAGTCGTCAGTATTGCTGAATAATATAACAAATACAACAAACATTTAGGGACTAAACTTCACTTGTCTTTGTATTTGGTGTAAGTTGTTGAAAATTTATCACAGAACGAGATTTCATGAAACTTTTCTTACATTATCAATGCTTAAACAATACATTAAGAGGTAAAAAGTTGATAATGTGAAAAAAGTTTCACAAAACCGTGGTTCATGATACCAACGTGATATTCAAAAGGAAATTTCCAATAAAAATTATTCTAACATAAAAGAAATAGTGTAAAACATAAAAAATTTCCCAAGGAAAGAAGCAGCTGCTCACTTCAGATAAGCCACTGGATATGACTGCATAGGTTTGGTTTTATAAGTGACAGTGCATGTAAGATCTGCAATGCTGACAAGATTTTAAATGGAGAACACCTACTGGAATGCCCAGAATTAAGGAAAGCTGTACCAAATGGAAAGATACATAATTTATATTGGCTGGCTAGGGAATAATTGATGGATCAAAATCCAGCACAGTAGATCAACAAGAACACCTTGGTTCATCATTAATTTTCAACAATTTAAACCAAATACCAAGATAAATGAAGCTTAGCCTCTAAACATATATTACATTTGTGATTTATATTGCCTTACTATTGATAGCTTCAGTTTTTCATTGAATTACTGGAGTAGTTTATGAATGTTTTAAAATCTTTGCTTAACAGGCCAGTCTCAGTTTTGGAAGAAGTCTGTATGGATAAGTTTACAATGTTCATTTCAACATGATTTGTTTGTGTGTGTTTTGTTCATGTTTTTTGTTTTATTTCTGGTGTAATATTTTTGTTTTCTTTATGAGTGTGTTTTGATTTTCATTACTGAGTTTGACTTGTCATGTAATTTTGCATCTATTCTATTCATAAACTTGTATCTAAAATTCTTCGAAGGTTTCGTGTTTCTGAACAATTCTAGTGCAGTATGGTTAAGAGTCGCATAATAGAAAAATAGAAAATCAAAGCATTATACAACCCTCAATATATAAATACAATCATATGGTACCCACCTATCTAACATCGAGCCTTAAAATATTTACACACTGTGTACATTTTTACATTTGTTCAAATCACTTTGAAAATACTTTACAAACAATGCATTTGCATTCCTTCCGCTTCTTTGCACTCCTCACGAATAGTATTTGTCTCATTAAGTCACACATTTGTGAAATAAATTTTAGACTTTTTCCCTTGTTACCATTTTCCAAACTGTTAACACATGACTTACTTGTAGGATCTTCAATTTAAGAAATCCCCTCATCATTTGCAGGGGAGGTACTCTTGAATGTTTGCTGCATATTTATTTTCTTTACCATGTACTCCAGCATTTAGAGGTGCTGTATTTGACCCCAAAATTCCACCCCAACATTTCAGCAGAAATACATATTTTGAGATCTTCTTAATTCACCAAAACAAAATTTCTTTTAGAAAAAGAGTTTTGTGTGCATGCTTGTCTACGGCATAACTAAAATGAAAAGTTAGATGAAAACCAAACTTAATTATTATTTATTTATGCCAACAAACTGACTGTTGATGAGAGGTAGAACTGGAACTTAAAAATTCAATGCCACAACTGGGATTTGAACCACAGACCTTCTGCTTACCGGGTGGCTGCTCTACCACTGAGCTATTGTGACAAACTGCCAGAATGGCATTAAATTCTTAAACCAGTTTGTATTTCTCCTGGTAAACCACAAAGGCAGTCTCACAAACTTTGCCCACACATGGCTTGTATGTTTAAAAACACCAACAGTAAGTTTGTTGGCATAAATAAATAAAGACTGTTGATGTTTTTTAACACACAAGCCGTGTGTGGGCAATGTTTGAGAGGTAGAACTGGAACTTAAAAATTCAATGCCACAGCTGGGGTTTGAACCACAGACCCTCCACTTACTAGGCAGGTGCTCTAACCATTAAGCTACTGTGACAACTTGCCAGAATGACATTAAATTCTCAGAAGAGAACCTCCCCCCTTCAATCCTTAAAACTCATAGTAGTTTCCTAGAAAAGGTAACACAGATTAAATCCAAATTGAACATTCCTAACACCAGAGAAAATCTACTTATTAGAGAAAATCCATTGGAATTATTGCAACCTACCTTCAATTTGGAATTAATAGAGGAAATAAGTAAATCAGACACACCAAAAGAAATACAAAAACTTCTAGCTCTGGAAACAATCAATACTAGGTATCCCACAGAAGAATGGCTGCACATATATACTGATGGATCCTCGAAGGAAAACCTTACTGGAGCTGGAGTTACATGTTCACATTTTTCCTTTTATCATTCTGTTGGCAGAGACACAACAAATTATGATGGAGAAATAGAGGCTATATACATTGCTCTCCGACAATTATTAAATCTTCCCTTAAATAAATTTAACAAGGCAGTAATTCTTTCGGATTCTAAAGCTGCAATTCAGGGAATATGTTCAAATACTACAAAGAAGTCAACAAAAATTAGAGAATGCTACAAAATGTTAACACAACTCCAAAAAGTTAATAAGACTGTTCATCTCCAATGGATTCCAGCACACTGTGGAGTCATGGGGAACGAAGCTGCAGACTCACTTGCAAAGAAAGCCACAACAATAACACAAAAGTCTAAATTCAATTTCTCATATTCCTCAATAAAACGCTTGATCATTAAACATTTTTGTCATTCATACCTACAAGAAATAGAAACAAATGACAAAGATAAAAAATGGATTACACTACTTTCCAATCCAGATATAATCCCCCAGAGACCAAGGAAAACAGCTGTTGCAGCCTTCCGACTATTGACAAATCATGACTGCTTGGCAAGTCATCTCTACAGAATAGGTATCTCAGCCTCACCGATATGTGTCCTGTGTAACGATCCAGCAGAAATGAATGAAGAACACTTGAAGACCTGTGAAGCATTAAGATCAGAAGAAACTACAGTTGATGCTAAATAGTCGTTCTTTACTTCTTGATGTATCGCTGTGTCGGCCGTTGATGCTTAAATGTCGTTGGTGACGTGGTGTTGCCCTTTGATGTGTTTCGCTCCGGCTAGTCAGCTTGAGATCTCTTACTTTTATCTCGGGTTTGCGTAGGTGTGATGGACAACCCAAGAACAACTTTGCATATTATTTATTGCATCTTAAATATTTTCGGGAGCTATGCCGATTGTATATGTAGAGGAATCGCACTCACGTCCACACAGCACAACCTGCCGTACTGGTCTCTGGTTGAGTAGTGACGCTTTCTCTCTTACCCACGCTAAAAAGACCGTTCTCTTCCAATTTTAATGTCATGACGTCATCCAAGAAAGCCTCGTATCCAAAATGCTATTTCCTTTTCCCGCAATTTAGAAATGTCCCTTTCTATTATAACATGTTCTTTTATGAATTTCGAATATATAATTACCTTTTTAGGATTAAACGATGTTTACTTTATATTTTATTAAATATATCGCGCGACTTTTAAGGTTTTCAGACCTGACTTTCGAACGTGTATTTAAACTATGTAGTATGACGTCATGACTCGTTAATTTCAAACCAATAATGCGTTTATACTACAAATTTAACGACTATTATTTACTCATATCTTGCTCACCTTACAACACTTCCTGCTCTATTATCTATTTATGTTATTACTCAATATTTATCGCAAATCTCATATCCGGCAAATTAAATTAAAACGTGTCTTTTTCAAAAGCCCATTCGATCGGAAATCTAAATTTCGGTATCAAATGCCCCCATTTATATTATTTTATTAGTTCATAATAAAATAATGTAAATGTCTTGCCCGAAAGAAAAATTAAAAATTACTCCTGTATTTTGAATAATCGGCAACACTCCCATTATATACAATTTTCAATTACACTGTTTTTTTGAAATTGGTTATTAACACATTTTCTCCTTAATCTTTTTAACATGACAAACAATTGTACACTTGACTAAACATTAATCCTTAAATACTAATTACAATATGTTATGGTTTCTTCTGTGAAGCTTTTATATAAAGGTTAAATTTCAAGAGTCTTTCTTTATACTTCCTTCTTTTAGTTCATGTTTGCTCACTTCGCTCTCACTATCACTTGCACTGTGATTTTTCACTTTTGTTATTGTAACACATATCTGTACTATATCCTTTAAGCACTAAAATGTACATATATTTATATAAATCCATTACACTCTTCAGACAAGTTCTTTCTTTGTCTTGCTGTGATAACTATCTATACATCTAAATATTTTAACAAATGTTTACAAAGTAAATATTCTGTTTTCTCTCTATGCGGAGATGAACAATTTAACAATCTTTCTGAAGCTGTTATTGTGAGCTCTATACAATATATTTTTAAGCTCTTTGTAGTAGATAGCAATTCACATTCTGCATTTTTCATGAATATGTAAGTGCCTGACCAATATATGATTTTCAAGTAAGCTAACATTAACATTTTATCTCAAAGCTGATTGGGCGCCAATATACAAATGACACTTCCAATTTTTTTTTTTTTTTTTTTTTTTTTTTTACATTAAATCAAAGTTCCAAGGTACCACACGGTTTCTTGTATGGTCGAAGGAGTTGTTTATGCCATCTTCCCAGACATTTTTCATTTTTAACATCTCTTAATTCATAGGTATGATAACCAAATTTTGATATAATTTCTGCAGGACCTTTATATAACAATTCCATCCTTTTGTTCCTACCTCGCAAGGCACTTGATAACTTATGGTCTTTAACTAGTACCCAATCGCCTATCTTAGGTTCCCATTTATGTTTTCTACTCTTTTTCTTTAATTTTCGCTTCTCTGCCTTTTTCTTGATTCATTCAAAAGCAATTTTCGCTCTTTCTTCTTCACTTAACTGAATGTCATTAATTTTCAGTGTTTTTGGTACCCCGATCAATATTGGTTCTGGTTCAATTCCTAACATTAATTTTATTGGTGCAAACCCAGTAGTTACATTAATGGTGTGATTGATAATCTTTTCTATCAATGGACAATATTTCACCCAATCCTTGTGATTATGATGTGTAAGTACACGTAAATAAATTCCTATATCTCGGAGGACACGTTCTGTTGGATTCCCTGATGGAAAGTATGAGGAACAATGATATAGTTTTCTCGAGTCTAATGTCACCCTAATCTTCCCTTGGCCTTATTTACAATACATAGGGGATTCACAAATTCTGAATTCGAAATCTCAATAACCTCATCTTCTAACATTGACTTTATAACTGCATCTACCTCTTCTCTTATTGTACTAGGGATAGCTCTCGCTTTATGTGTAAAAGGTTTGATGGGTATCATCTCAAACGAATGAGTATAAATATTACATTTACCTGGTTTCTCAGAGAATACTTCTTTATTTCGGATTAATATTTCAAACAGTTTATCTCTCTGTTGTTCATTTAGTTGATCAGCCTGAGTTACTTTTTCCCTCAACAATTCTTCTAAGTCTTCACTACTCTCCCTATCATAGTACCTAGTTGCGTCAGAAAACCTCAAATTGTCTATGAAATCATTTTTATCCCATTCTACATTACTGGTAGAAGTTCACCATAGGGAATGGGTCTAATTGCCAAGGAGTATTCAACATTCTTCTTGTTATTTGATGAAAGGTCGGTTACATTGGTCAAATACAAATAGCAATAATCAACATGGTTTTGAGCCTCTCCCAGTCAGGTCGTTGAGACCGGTAAACCAACAGGTGTGGTCCTCCAGACATTCTGGGGGTTGTGAGAGAGCGATGTGACTGCCAAAACATAAAAATATGGTGCTCTCTAAAAAGCGGTTACTATTACTGCTATTGCTCTCTTCAATATCAGTGAAAAATATTGGAGAGCAAGAGGATTAATGACTTCATTGTCAGAAATCCAGCATTAGCTAACAACAACAACATTTTCTTTATTATCGATACTGTACTCTTTGACATTTACTTCAGTTAATTCCATAGCTCCTACTTTAACATATTCTACAAAGAATGTATCCCCTTGGATTTCTTCTTCCTCTTTTTCTCTTACAATAGTTTCTGAACTACTATCTTCCACAAAAGGCACTATAATGGTCTCATCTTCAACTTTCATTTCTAGAATCATGTTTTTAAAATTCACCACAGCTTCCCAGGCATAAAGACAATCACAACCTATTATAATATCTGTCACAAGTCTTCCTACAATCAGAAATAAAATTCCTAGTATTCTCCCATTTATTTCAATATTTATCATTGCTTGAAATTTTACTCTCTCTTTTCGTTTTCCCACAGCTAGCGAGCAATATATCCCATTAACTGGTAAAGACATTACTTTAAAACCACTACTTTGTAAATTATCATAAAAATTTTGTGAGCATACTGTGCTATTTGATCCCGTATCTATAATTGCATTGTATTGTTTTCCATTTACTCCAATTTTGATTTTAGGTGGATCTCCTACTTTTTCGTTTTCGTCAATTCTATTTTTCCATTCTCTTTTCTTTTGTATCATCATTTGCCTTCCAGGACCATTTATTTCCGAGTACTTATCACAATCATTACTAGGATACCCAGTTCTCACTGAAGGCGCGTTTGACCGGGTCTGGGGTTTCCCTGATTTTTATGTATTGCTCCTGTACTATTTCCCGAATTGTTACTTCTGTTTTCCTGCATTAAATCGGGGTTACTTCCTACCATGTTTTTGACCGTGTTAATGGCCTCAACCATTTCCGCATTTTCGGGGGAATTTCGTCCATTTGAATACCTTTCTCCCTGTCTTGGTGACCTCGGTCTAAACTCATTATCTCCGTTTGTCCAATACCCATCATTTGAATTTCTACTATGTCCAAAATAACGTCCCCGTCTACCTCGATCAAATCTATTTGTATTCATATAATTCACCCTTATATTTCTTCCCCTTTGATTACCATTTCTATTTTGGTGACGCCCTTCCTGGTTATATCTACCTTGATTTTCCCACCGGAATGATTCCATCCTTGGTACTGGTCCTTTATATCTTTCCCTAATCTCACTTCTATTCTGACAATACTGTGCCCCTTGCCCGAAAGAATTTACAGTTTCTTTTTCTTCATATTTATTTCCAAATGCGTGTTTTGGCTTATTGACTTCTAAGGCTGATAATAATTCAATCATAGCTGCAATGCTATCGGGTCGGGCTATGATTAGGTAGTGTTGAAGCGTTTCCGGAAAATGTGGAGTAACTATATTTATTAGATCTTTTTCATCTAAGGGAGGATCCAACATCTTCGATTTTCTCGCTATTCTCATAAAATAGTTTACCATCGATTCCTCCGATCTAGGATTAAACTTTCCATTGCTTAATTCAACTCTAATATTAGCCTGCCTACTAGCTCCCCAATATCTGGTTAAAAAGATGTTCCTAAAGGTCCTGTAATCATTATTGTTACCCATAGAAAGGCCTAGCCAATTAGCAGCATTACCCTTTAGGCATTTTCTTACTATCACCATCTTGTACTCCTCTGGTATACGTTTCACCGTGAAGTACTCTTGTAACCCTTCTAAAAAGGCTTTAGGATCATCTGAATCTTCATTTTCAAAAACTGGAGGTGTCATTTCATTTAAGACATGGTTAGGCCAATGTAAATTTGAATTGTCACCTGTCCCTGCACTATTTCTGAGATCAGAATGGGAATTACTGTTACCTCTATTTTGCATCGAAATGTCAGCTGATACACCTGTTATTGCCTCGTTTCTTGCAACTTCATTACTAAGATTGTTGTGATTACATGCATTTTCATTTAATTTCAAATTTTCTAAGGCCTCTTTTACCTGAGTAATTTCTGTTACTACTCCTTTTATTTTGTCTGTAACATCCTCCAAATTTCTAGCCTGCCTTTCACTTTCTACATCAGATCTTTCCATTCTAACTTTACACCCCTGTAGCTCTTCTCTAATTTCTTCCCTTTGTTTGTCTAATCTATATGTTACTTTTTTCCTTTCTTTATCTAATTTTTCACTCACTTGTTGACCTAATTTCTTTTCAGAATTCTTTACTTCTTGCCTTATTGTCTCTAATTCTGCCTTAACCTGTTCTCTATTTTCTTTTACTTCACTACTGACTTTATTAATTTCCTCCCTAACTTCTTCCCTAAAGGTTTCTAAAGCTCTCTTCTGATTTTCCAATTGCATTCCCAATTCCTGTTGTCCCTTCTCTAATTTCTGTCCTAACTCAGTTCTTAATTCTTTACTAGTTTCATCTATCTTTTCCATTATCTTTTGAAACATATTCTCTATTCCTGACATAATCGCTGGCCTTTCTGAATTACTAAACATTTCTGAGCTACCTCTAGGTGTTTCTCTAACGTTCTGATCTTCTAATTCTTGGCATATTCTGCTACCAATTACATTCTGACTATATTCTTCCATCCTACTTACACTTTTCTCAATTTCCGGACTCTCAAAACCTAGAAAATCGCTATCACTGTCTTCCATTTCTAAACTATTTACACCTGTTTTTCTACTCACCAATATTTCACGCACTTAAACTTGTTCACTACACGTTTCACAGATGTTCACACGCTGGGCACCTTCTTGTCTGCTGGTTCGATGCTGGCTCGGTTGACGTGGTGTTGGTCCATTCTTTCGACGCCACACGTTGGGTCACCTTCTTGTTTGCTGGTTCTATGCTGGCTTGGTCGTCTTGGGGTTGGTCCATTCTTTCGACGCCACACGTTGGGATGCCATTTGATGCTAAATAGTCGTTCTTTACTTCTTGATGTATCGCTGTGTCGGCCGTTGATGCTTAAATGTCGTTGGTGACGTGGTGTTGCCCTTTGATGTGTTTCGCTCCGGCTAGTCAGCTTGAGATCTCTTACTTTTATCTCGGGTTTGCGTAGGTGTGATGGACAACCCAAGAACAACTTTGCATATTATTTATTGCATCTTAAATATTTTCGGGAGCTATGCCGATTGTATATGTAGAGGAATCGCACTCACGTCCACACAGCACAACCTGCCGTACTGGTCTCTGGTTGAGTAGTGACGCTTTCTCTCTTACCCACGCTAAAAAGACCGTTCTCTTCCAATTTTAATGTCATGACGTCATCCAAGAAAGCCTCGTATCCAAAATGCTATTTCCTTTTCCCGCAATTTAGAAATGTCCCTTTCTATTATAACATGTTCTTTTATGAATTTCGAATATATAATTACCTTTTTAGGATTAAACGATGTTTACTTTATATTTTATTAAATATATCGCGCGACTTTTAAGGTTTTCAGACCTGACTTTCGAACGTGTATTTAAACTATGTAGTATGACGTCATGACTCGTTAATTTCAAACCAATAATGCGTTTATACTACAAATTTAACGACTATTATTTACTCATATCTTGCTCACCTTACAACACTTCCTGCTCTATTATCTATTTATGTTATTACTCAATATTTATCACAAATCTCATATCCGGCAAATTAAATTAAAACGTGTCTTTTTCAAAAGCCCATTCGATCGGAAATCTAAATTTCGGTATCACAGTTCAAAAGTATTGGAAAGCACGAATGCTAATGGCTTCATTGCCAGATGCAAGGCACTAGAAAACAACAACAACAACATTAAATTCTCAAACCAGTTTATATTTCTCCTGGTAAACCACAAAGGCAGTCTCACATCAGAGACAATTACCCCAATGGTGACATACTATTGCAAGTACTTTATGTCCTAGGATTAATTAACCTTCCAATGGTAATTATTATTTATTTATGCCAACAAACTTACTGTTGGTGTTTTTAAACACATAAGTCGTGTGTGGGCAATGTTTG
This sequence comes from Tenodera sinensis, assembly GCA_030765045.1. Classification (NCBI taxonomy): domain Eukaryota; kingdom Metazoa; phylum Arthropoda; class Insecta; order Mantodea; family Mantidae; genus Tenodera; species Tenodera sinensis. Next base: position 52,785,176 of record CM060963.1, on the reverse strand, counting down.
AGAGGTAGAACTGGAACTTAATGTGGTTCAAAACCCAGCTGTGGCATTGAATTTTTAAGTTCCAGTAAGAGCTGAGGTAGAATCAGGACTGAAATTTCAATGCCACAGCTGGGATTTGAACCGCAGATCTTCTGCTTCATGTGCGACTGCTCTAATCACTGAGCAACCATGGCAACTTGCCAGTATGACTTCAATTTTTCAGCTGATTCGTATTTTCCTGGTAGACCACTAGGCTATGTAATCAAACCTGGGACATGAAGTACTTATGATTGTAAGTTGCCCTTGGGATACTTATCTCAGATGTGAGATTCCCTGGTGATTCCTGATTAAGCACAAGCACCATCAGTGTGCTTGGTTATGGAGCCAGATAATCCCATGTCTTTTGCTTCTGCATTATCAGTCTCTTTGCCAGCCTAAATACAACTATTGTAGACATATCATAGCTATTAAAACTTTTCATGCCAAATCTGACTCTTTTGGTTTCAGTATTTTGCTTACAGCCTTCCGGAGTATTAACCCTAACAGTACTAATGGAGGAGGTACTTTATGTCCACCTTCCATAATTTTTTAAATTCTTTTAGTTTTTGGATTAAAGGCATGCAGTTGGTGCTGTTTTTATTGAAGTGTTGCTTCGTGTTTGAGCGATGAGGCTCTTATTCTCCTCAGGGCGTGGTAACGAATGGAATGAAAAATCACACGATGTTTCTTCACCACAATGTATTATTTTATTAACACTTTTTCTCTATTTTACATTTAAATAAATCCTCTTAGCACCATTTTAGATTATTTAAGTCTTTCCACTTTTTCAAAAAGTGGAACAAAAGCTTGATGAAAGTCTGGTAAATGTTCTACAATGTTCACACGCTACCAAAATATGTCTTATCACCTTGAATATTTAGACGCGAATGAAATAAGTTCAGCGTCACCTCACGTGATACTACCTTTCTCGTGTACATCCGCGTATGCATTCATGAAATAGTTCCCGCATTGTTAGGGAAGCGATCTTTAGCTATTCTCCCTTTGCTATTAATATTGAACACATATAATTCTAATATTTATACATATATATTAAAATTAAATATGGAAATATTTACGTCTTTAAACAAACTTAATCGTTTGTAACAATGAACATTAGTAACACGTTTTCGTCATTTAACCATCTCATACCAACATCAAAAAACAAATTACACTCCTAACAAATATTCACATAAACGATTTCCTTTTGAGGTCTTGTAATATTCTGTCTCACAGTTATTAGTTATTGTAAATCACTATTTCTATTATTGAATTGTGTAATTGTTTCCAAGTTTTCATTGTTGATCTTTTGAGAAACAATGAAATGTCAGGATGGTCATAAAGTACCCCACCATCAGTATAATGTGATTCATGTAAAACAGTAAAGAAATACAGTGTGTCCCACCATATTGAATTCTTGGAAACTGCAGATAAGCTGTTTCCCCTATAACAAAATATCCAAGTTATTTTTAAAACAAATTTTATTTTAAAATGGGGTATTATATCTCTCACTATTAAGGTAATATTTAACATTGTTTAAGCACAGTGTGTCCCACTCGCTATTCGAACCTGACATGAATTGTAATAATTCAAATATTAATGGAGATATTGCAGTGAAATTTGAGGACTACTTACCTCATTCTGTGAGAAATATGGTGACATAACAGATGCTGTAAGTGCTCCCCCATTTGCATCCAGGCAAGATTGAATTTGCCAGACCATATTATCAGACGTCTTCGCTAAGATGTCTGCGTTTATTGCCTGGATCTTTGTGTGGATGTTTTCTTTCAAAGCATCTATGGTTCGTGGTTTGTTCTTCTAACTCTCCCTTTCAGATGTCCCCACAGAAAAAAAAAATCAGGTGATGTCAGATTGGGGGAACGTGGTGGCCAAAGCCCTTTCGAAATAACGCGGTCACCAAAAAAGGATTGAATTTCAGCCATACTAGCATTTGATGTGTGGCATGTCGCACCGTCTTGTTGGAAATATCTTGTTGGAGAGTTCCTGGTCATCCAGTTGATTTACAAACTCATTGAATATTTAAAGGTATTCATTTGTTGCAACAGTTTAATGAAGAAGATGGGACCAATTATTTGCCGCCGAGATATTGCACACCACATACCAATTGTTGCTGAATGAAGGGGCTCTTTGTGTACCATATGGGGATCTCGCTTGCCCAGATATGGGATTTTTTATTATTTATGTATCCCGACAGGTGAAACCATGCCTCATCCATGAGCCAAGTGCAGTCCAGAATAGTCAGATTATCTTGAAGAAATGTTTGAAAATGTTTACAGTAACTTACTCATTTCACTTTGTCAGTTTCTTTTAATTCATGCACCACAGTGTAACGGTAAACTTGGATCTTCGCTTTTTTCGCAGCATGCCGACAACTGCTTTTTGACATTCCTGTTACTTGTGAAAGTCGGCAGAGTGATTTAGAGGGAGAAGCCAGCAGCCTATCCTTCACATTAGTGATTGTTTCCTGTGTCATTTGTTCTCTACCTCTTGCATGTCTGTCCAGTAAGGTTCCATTTCAAGTTTTTTCGATAAGGTCCAAATGGTGGACTTACTTGGTGGATGTCGGTTGTCTCCAAATCTCTCTACAAACTGCTCTTGACATACCTGTATTGAGTTTGTCTTCCAATACACTTGAATAATAAACACACGCTCTTCTAGAGTATACTGATTCATTTTCAACTCCAATTCTTATCTTTCTTGTGTAAGAAATAAATTGAACTTCAGCATCGCACACACAATAATCACAAACAAGATAAATAAATGCAGTGTTGCTGATATCTTCTTTCACAGCAATATCTCCATTATTATTGGAATTATTACAATTCATGTCAGGTTCGTATAGCGAGTGGGACACACTGTGCTTAAACAATATTAAATATTACCTTAATAGTGAGAGATATAATACCCCATTTTAAAATAAATTTGTTTTAAAAATAACTTGGATATTTTGTTATAGGGTCAAGGTCAAGAATTCAATATGGCTGACATTACAGTAAACTGCAGTGGAGATTACACCAAAAAGCAGTACTGCCAACCTACATAACAAAAGTATTATTTCTCACCTTAAATATCACAGGGTTAATGTAACATGTTATCAAACAATAATAATGTTTGAACATCGCTACCACACAACATAATGAACATACTCACCTTCAGCAAATCTTGTTCTGCAATAACACTTTTTGATAAAATCATTTTTGAACGCTAAATATCATAATATATTTAATGTGCTACTGTGTTGTGAACACAAAAATAACAGTACCTATAACTGCATATGATGTTCTAAAACAATTGAAGACAAGACCATGCACACAGACAATACAGTGGCGTTTTCACAGATGTGAAAGGTGTCTAAATGGAATCTTGTTTTAAAATCTATTGGTTGTCTTCTCTGCAATGGGTTCAAAAATAAGGGCATGCGTGGCAATATAACTGATACAATAACACTAACTACGGTCATAACTTTATCATATTATATTTTATGAACAGTTGGCGGCCCTAATGTAGCATAACAGATGGAATATCACAAAGTATGACCAGACTGTGCATGGGGTAAAAATGTCACAGTTGGTTTTTGGGGTATTCCAATAAACTGTTTCCTCTATACCAGTGGTGGTCATAAAGTACCCCCTCCTCCATTGGCAGTTTAAGGGTTGTTATTGCTAGGGTTAAGCTTTCATCAATGATGATATTTTCAATTTTTTAAAAAAAAAAGGTAATTAAAAATAGATCTAACTTTGTGTAATAGATTGTTTAACCTGTTCAAAACAAGAAAATGCAATATTATGGAAGAATTTTTGTTGGACATGAGTTTTCCAAAAAGTGGGATTGATAGCATCTCAACTGACCAGTACATGCCCAATGTAGGCTTTCTAATAACGCCCTTGAGGAATAATCATGCCATACAGCTGTAAATTTCATTTGAATCCTGCTTTTAAATCTAAATTTGCCTTTTGAGGTCAGATCTTCGTACTTATTATGCTTATATAAATTTATTTTAACCACAAGAACAATCAAACGTGCAGTAAAAAACTGTGAGAAAGTCGATTTATTGGCTATCACCTATGAGCTGAGTATGAGGCTGTACACTGCAGACTCTACTCTGAAAATACCTCTTTGGTGCCACTCGTTTTTGGAACTCCATTGCCCTGTCTCTGCAATAATACCTGCAGCAAACAGTCAATTTCATCTTAACTGCTGCTCACATTCATAACATCAGTTTCAAGATAAAAAAAAAAAAACTCCCTGTCAATGCCCAAACCACTATCACACATCGAAAGCTTTTCAATCTTCTCTGAAGTAATTTCAGAAGATTCAGTACTTCATGCACGACCTCATTTAGAAGCTATACCAGTAGTTAAAGCAGTGATTCAATCTGGGAATAAGCTTGGAATTCCTACCCAAAAGAATCTTGCCTCATTAGTATTTAGATGAAACATATCCTAGAACAGATTCTAGTATCAAATTGCATATTTATCTGTTTCAGTTGCTGAAAATTGTGTAGATGACCTGTGTATAACAAGCTAAGCTAATTGTGAGTAAAATAACAATCATACTTAGTTTCAACTTTGTCTAAACCCACATATATAGGAAGCCCCAAACTTGAGGGACAAACTTATACAGTTAGACTTCTAAACTGAGCATTTTGGCATAAGGAGCCATTGGTTGGAAATGAATATTTTAGATGCCATGTGACTTTGACAATCAATTTTGCAAGCTGCTTTAATTTTGACACTAATAACCAAGCTGGAGCTTGCAGCAGGTGTTCAAAGTGGCGACCACTTGCCTAAATACATGTGTTACATGGTGTAACACATGATATTGTGTTGCCTCCTCTCCAACATTCGTGGTATTGGTTTCACAATGACAGCAGCAGCTAGGACTCTAGCAAATAGTTCCTCTTCAGTTTCTTTTGGAGTTTCATACATCAACACCTCCAAATATGCCCGGCCACTTCTAGCGCCCGATCCATCAGTGAAAAATATTGGAGCGCAAGAGGACTAATGATTTCATTGTCAGAAATCCAGCATTAGCTAATAACATCAACATTTGCATGTGACCTCATAAGAAAAAGTTTAAGATGGTTGAGATCCGGTAATTGCACTAGCCATGGTACAGGACCTTCCCATCAAGTCCAGTAATTAGGAAAGGTGTTGTTCCGGTGAGTGCAGACATGTTCGAAGTGGACAGGAACCCCATTCTCCGGTGTACAACAAGTGGTAGAGCATCCAACACTGGCAGCACATCTTGTAGAAACATGAGATAGCATTGATCATTCAGATGCAATGAGAGATAAGGTCCTACGAGGTAATCCTGTACAATGTCAATACCAGTTAATCTCCGCTGTTGACCAGACACTGGATGGCAAGTGCATTACTGTCAATATGGCTATAGCTGCAGTTGAATACACATGTGAAAAGGATTGGTGAACAGTACAAGCTACAGAAGGTTTGGTACTATGGTACGGTGTTGCATAATCCATTGACAGAACTTGACTTTGGGTTGAAAATCATTTGCCCCAGTGCTTGCATCTGTAGGCTATGTAGAAATGCAATCAGTGCTTTATTAGCACCTTCCACAGAAGTTTTGGATAACATTAAGCTCATTGGCAAGTCAACGGTAAGTTGGAGCAGAATGTGTTTAGAAATATCAACATATTTTTCAATTTATCAATGTGCTCCACTGTTTTAAATGCTTCATTTTCATCAATTTTATATTAAGTCAACAGGTACTTATTAATGGCATGTCTGCCATATGATTCAACATCTCAAATTCTGGTGTCCAAACGGCTCTTTGTTTTCTCCCTTGTGACTTTGATATGCCAGTCTCTCTTCCTATCCACAGCAATAAATTTATTCCAGTTTGGATGATGACTCTTAGGAAGCTTCTCTCAGTACATTCATCCTTCTCTCCAGGCGCTACACATGGCCGCACCATACATTGTAAGCAAAGCCAATTAGAAATGAAAGCACTGGGCAGTTTGTTACACAAAACAAATAATAATTGAAAGTGCCATGCAGTTTATGAAAATTAAAGCAGCTTTAGAAAAGTCCCTCACATTCATTTACAAAATTGCATGGTATCCAAAATATTCATTTCCAATCACAAGTTACCTTATGTCAAAATGCTCTGCTTAGAAGTCCCTAATATCTGTATAATTTTTACCCTAAGGGGTATGTACACCTGTCCATAAACAGTAGCACTCAAAAGTATTTTTTGAAGCTTTAGTTACAATTGCATAAAGTTAAGTGTACTAGAAAACAATGCCAGTGGATAATTGAAAAGTGTGTATTTATAAGCAATTTAGTACACAAATACATTTAGTTTAAACAAAGGTATCTTACGTACAAAAATAAAGAACAATTCTTCTGGCTCAAAAGTAATTTGTAAGCCTGTGTAAGAATACAACAAACATATTTTGGAATTTGAAGAACAAATCTATATTTTATTGCATTACCCATGAACTTTGATCACAGCTGTACATCTATTTTGCATTGAATCCACAAGCGCTAAAGTCAAGTAGGAGTTGTGACCATTCATCCAATAAGGCAGCAGCAAATTGACCCTTGAGTACCTTTTATGACAAACATGTTGATCCAGTGCATCCCAGAGGTGTTCTATTGGATTTAGATCCAAGCTCTGGCTTGGCCACTCCAAAAGTTTCATTTTGTAGATCTGAAAAAAAAAATTTTAAATGACCTAAGAGGTATGTTTTGAATGATTGTCTTGCTGAAAAATCTGATTACATGGCATATTCTTTCTCCCATATGGAACTGTATTGTTTTCTAAAATGTTACTCTACAGGAAGCAATTCATTTTACCTTCTATTTGGACTAAGGACTAACCACACTTCTAGAAAAAAAAATCCCCTTACCATAACACTGCCACCATAGTTCTTACTGATCGGTACTTGGTGCATTTTGTTGTTCTTTTGGTCGACATACACTGCACACCATCAGAAGAAAATTAAATTTACTTTCTTCACTCCATAAAACAGTTCAATCTGCAGAATTCCAAGTTTGATGTTTCTTTGAAACTTTCTTCTGGCCTTCCTATTTCTTGAACGTACGAGTGGTTTATGTGATTGTGTACCATTTAAGTCACCTATGACAAGGTAACGTTTTACAGTAGACACATGTAAGTTCTGTCCATGATGCTGGTCCAGCTTATCCCTGATTTGTCGCCAATTTTCTTGGATCAGCAGCAGACTGCATTTTGTCCTGAGGATCGCCTGACCTTAGCATATTGGTTACTGCTCTTTCCTGTTTTTTGCCGCCAACTCCATACACTTATTAGTTGTTAAGATGTGCCAAAATCTCTAACAATGCTATGTAGACTATCACTTTTCCTTCTTCAAAAAAAAGCAAAACCACTTTTCTCACATTAACTGAGTATTCTTTTTGTTTTGACATGCTTCTAGTTGTCTAGAAATAAACATTGTCTAAATGTGTAGCAACATTAATGTATTGTACCACCAATTCAAATTACAAAGTACTTTTGAGCTAGAGGAATATATGCTTTTACATTGATATTGTATGAACTTGCTTGTTTACTAGATAGGTAACCACAGTAATGTGAAGCTCTTGAAGGAGTGAGACAGATAAATGTATCGCTCTGTTGTGACTACATGCACACAGCACTAACAACATAAAACCTCCGCTACAAAATACTTTTGAGCGCTACTGTGTATATGTATATACAAGGTATGTCTAAAAAGTATCCAACATATGGTCAGGAAAAATAGATTACTTACCTGATGGAATTGGGACCCGAATCCCCTTCTAAGTAGTCCCCTTGTTTGTTCACATATTAGCCCACTGCTTCTTTCACTTCTGAAAACAATTCTGCAAAGCTTCTTTTGGGATGGCATTCAACTCCGTCGCATTCCTCATCTCTTCTCTGCTCTCAAAACGGGATCCTTTCAATGGCATCTTCAGTTTTGGAAACAACCAGAAGTCACAAGGAGCCATGTTTGGGAACTGGGGAGGTTGGCGAATTACTGGAAGTTCATGTTTCTCCAAAAAAATCGATCAGTTGCAATGAATGTGCTGGAGCATTGTCATGATGCAACTGCCAGGCTTTCGCCCTCCAGAGGTCTGGTCTTGTCTGCCGAACTGCATCACGGAGATTGTGGAGAACATTTTGATGGTACTCCTTTGTCACTGTTTGTCCTTCTGGTGTGTATTCACGAAGCACAACTCCACGGGTATCATAGAACACTGTTAGCATTATCTTGATTTTGCTTTGCACCTGTCATGCTTTTTTTGGCATTGGAGACTCGAAATGGTGCCATTATGATGACTGTGCTTTCATTTCCAGGTCATACCCATAAACCCAAGCCTCATCTCTAGTTATCACAATGTTCAAAAGCTCAGGTTCAGTGTTGCAAATGTCCAGCAGGTCTTGTGCAACCTCAAGACGGTTTTGTTTCTGTTCCACTGACAGAAGCTTGGGCACAAATTTTGCAGCCACTTTGTGCATGTTCAAATCATCGTGCAAAATTGCATGTGTGGAATCTTTACTGATCCCAACGTCTTCTGCAATCTTTCGTATGGTCAAACATCAATCTCCCAGTATCAGATCTCTCACTTTTCCAACAACTGTAGCAGGGCACTCACCACTCTCTACCAAAATGCAGCCATTTTTGAATTGGTTGAACCACTTTTTAATTTGTGTTACCCCCATAACATCATGTCCAAATCATCTCCAATCGCTGAATTTTACAAATTGTTTCTTTTTAAGAATCACCTTGTTTTTGGCAAAATTTGATGTATCTTTGTTCAGTTCGTTCAGTCATCTTGCAAGATAACTAAATCCAATGAACACTTATAACAGCACTTCACTTGGCAACCTGCAGCCAGCGACTGACACATGCGAAAGCAGAGAGAAAATTCAAGCATGTGCATTAAGATTCCTCCTGCCACCATGCACAGTAGCGCCGACATATCACTACTTTGCATGGCAAAAATTTAGTTAGAATACTTTTTAGACAGGCCTCATATAATATATTATATAAACCTACCATCTGAGCACAGGATGGACAGTAAGCATACGTGTATGTGTGTAACATCAAACACTTCTCTCCCCCTACAAGATTTATTACATGCTGTATGGTAGGTCAGCTACAAACAGAAACGTTGACAAGGAAAACTTAAGTTGCTACTAATAATAACTGTTTGCTTGCAGTGCAAAAGACAGTGTTGAATCAATGTAGCATTTTAGAGGAAAAGTAAGAACTCTTGTAGCTCCATAAATCAAAATCAAAGACCTTAAAATATTTAATCTAAAAGGTGAGTCAATAACACTAAACAACACTTGCATTTATAATTTTCTGGAATGCATTTCGGAGGCTAACTTTCCTCCATTATCAACCAGACAATGACTGGGTTTCCATGGTGCGGATGGCGATACTTCTGATGTTTCCTCTGGTGGCAGTTCAAGGAACTTGCTGAAAATATCTTCAAAATTAAATACTCTGTTTCTATTTTTTAAAATGAAGATTTGTTCCCATGTAGACAGCTGTTGTTTTCCAGTTATGTGTTTGAGGAGTTTCGGTTCTGGCTTTATGTTGAGGGAAATTTCGTTCCCTCATTCATGTCCCCAATGAAGTTTTTGCCACCATAGATGAATTGGTGCGGTATTTTACTTGTTCTGTCCTTCTCGCAGCAGATTCCAGCATTCCTTGAGGTTCATCTACACCAGGTCATGTTCCTATACCTTGGTGGTGTGAGGAATGCTGTTTGGGTATTAAAGCAAGCAAGCATGCTCTGTGTGTTTTCCGTGTATACCCTACTGAGGCGAATATCATTGCTTTTAAATGTTCTCATGCAAGGGTGCGCTTTGTAGTGCACAGTGCAAAACGCAAAACACACATTCTGGGAATTTTATGTCTTTTCCCTTTCATGCTGCAATTCAGGCCAGATGGTGTGAACTGCTGTTCGGTGTATGTACGGCAAGTGTCACCACATGATCATCCCCAGTCTTGCTGTAATTTTCTTTAAAATCTTTGTGTTGTATCCTTGAAAGACATTAAAATGAAATACCAACTTTTGTTTTTAATTGACTTTTCATTTTTGACTTATGCTGTCCACAGGTTGACACACGCACGTGCGCACACACTTTTTTTGGATTCAGGGGGGCCTCGAAACATACATTTCCAGTGAAATCTCAACATCAAATGTTTGGGTGGAATACAATATTTCCTGTACTTTCTAGTAGAGAAAGTAAAGATTACTTACATGCCATCTAATTCTACATTTCATGCTCATGTTGATAGTGTGTTAGACTGTGTGCCTGTCATGAGAGGAATTCCATTGCAACAAATCCCATGAAAACAGGTATATCTGCACATGTTGACTGTTTAATGCTATGTAAATGCCACCCTCATGAACCTCCAACTTATGTGGTTGGTAAGGCTGCCTATGTGTATGTGCTCTGATAAAGAAAGCACAAAAGATTTTCACTCCACATTACTGTTTGGATTCTTGTCATCTGCAGATTGTGATATCCAAGCTTAAGCCCTTGGGAAGTTATCTGTTTTAACTAAAAGGTAATAACCAATCCTGAGCCCATAAAGCCCTGCACTAGCATGAGTAAGTAGGCTATCTAATCTATATTGAAATTGTGAGTGAATTGGTGACACGTTAGTTTCACCAAGTTTCCATTCAGAACATGTTTGTCTTCATTGTGAGCTGTATGTTCACTGGCATCTGGAAGAGGATCTATTTTAGTGTTGGCTGTACTGCCCTCTAGCTGTTGAGCTTCACTATATTATCTACCAGTTATTTCAAAATTCATTACTCTGTGTGCATTTTTAAAATTATGCCTGTGGATGACATGAGGAAGTTCTCCTCTAGACAAATAGATAGCAGTACCCGACACTAAGGTGTCATGGTAATGAACACTTCACAATACGTTATGAGTGAATACTTAGTAATTGCATCCAAAGTATCATTAATTCACTCACAATATCAATATATTAATAAGTTTTGCTGTTTAAAATCACTTCTAATGATTTGCCTTATCCAGTTTATCTGAGACAGCCTTATAATTTAGTTATAAACATACTATCAAAAAATTTAAGCAAAACTATTGAATCATTAGCAATAATAACATTAGTAGAATTATAGTTGAAGTAGATATGTTTATTCTTAAACAACTTATATGGTGAAAGTATTAGATAAAATATATACAAAAGAAAACTTATTTGCATTCTTAATTTAAATTTGGCAATGCATCTAAGCTAAGTTTACCTTACCATCAGTAGCAACTTTAATTAGTAAATGGTTCTGATGTGTTGTTTGCCTAAAGCAACATTTTAATCAGGTTATTATTTTATTTTCAGATCTATCCAGAAGGTAGACCAGAATATAGAAATGAAACCCTAAAGAAACGTCAAGCTATTGTTGACGTACTTCGTGGAGCAGCTGAACGCCAGAGTCCAATGTACCGACAAACTAAAGAAGAAATTGATGTAGCTAAAGAGAAAGACTTGGGAAAGAAAGGGCCATAAATGCGTAGTTTAATGTGAATATCTTGACAGCGGATTGTTCATTGTGGATAGTTTATAGCTATTAGTGCATAATTAGAACAGAGTTAGCTTAAACATGGAGGAAACTCGTGAGATTCTCATAGAAAGGCTCCAGCGAAGGGAAATGGAGCGTCTGCAGGAGCTGGAGATGAAACGAGAGTTAAAGGATCAAAATACTTCAAGCACTGAGCAGATAAGCTACTATACAGAAACTTTTACAGCAAAAAGGCAAGAAATTGAAGATGCTCTTAACTTAGCTAGTACTGGAAAGATAGATAAAAATTTACTACCATGTCATTTTGATAAGATTAGCAAAGATATTTTAAGCTTGCAACACTTTGTGTCAGCTTCAAAGCTATTCTTGCGAGTTTATGACATCAGGAAAGCGCAAGAAGTCCTGCAGGATTTACAGCACAAAGCTCAGGAGCTAGAAGAAAAATTACTACCAAAGAAGAAATTTGGATTTAAAATAAAAAGAAGTGTTGGAAGCAGCAAGAAAGAACCTTTCATTAAGAAAATTGAAGATACCGTAGATTCTTCAGCACTTCCTAAGTTGCAGTTTAGTAAGGAAGTAGATAACTGTGGGTTTTCCGGTAGGAATGGGGAGGTGTTGACTCTTTCTCATGAGCAAATATACAAAAAGGATGTTGTCTTGTCCAACTTAGTAGGATGCACTGTTCGATTACCAGGTTCACCAAGCACACTTCATATGGCTTCACTCCTGAGTTGTAAAATTCTCTGTGGTCCAGTAGCCACATCAGTTTTCATTGACGATTGTGAAGATTGCACATATGTTCTAGCTTGTCAACAACTTCGAGTTCATAATACAAAGCGCAGTGATTTCTATTTGCACGTAACCAGCAGAGCAATCATCGAGGACACAACGCAAGTGGGCTTTGCACCATACAATTGGAAGTATGAGGATATAGAAAAACATTTTGCACTATCTGGATTAGACATTAACAGAAACAATTGGCTTTTAGTAAGTGATTTTAATTGGTTAGCAAGTGATAAGCCTTCTCCAAACTGGAGTGTTATAGATGTTACAGAAAAGAAAATTGATTGGGCATGATAATGGCATTCAAGCTGTGACTTCATGCATGGCTGATATTTATTAATGAATTTGTTTTGCAAATGAAAGAAAATTATTGATTTATCTGGAAAAGCTTTTTCTCTTGTTACAATAAATATTTTTTTTCTGTGGTACGCTTTCTTTTTTCCCTGAAGTAAGTAAAAGTCATTTCTGTAATAATGCCTTTCTTATTTGCTCCAAATATTACCAAAGAAATAGATTGCAGTGATTTGCTCATACTAGAGTTAATGACAGATGCTTAACGTTCTTAATGTTTAAGGATTTGATTAAAACTAAATTGAATTTTGAAGGAGAACACAAAATGAAAAGAACTAAAGAAAATGCTCGTTCTATCCTTGAGCATATGATAGATCTAACCTAAACATTTAGCCCTAAATTATACAGCTTTGTGTGTGTGCAAAGAGATATAGTTTGTTATCCTTACAGCTTGTCTATGATATGTGGAGGAAGCTTGTATTCTAGCATACAGTTTGATCTATAAATGTAACAAATATCTTAATATTTGTTGCAAGTTCTTGAAATCATAGGCAAACTGCTGTTTCACAAATTATCATTTACAACATCAGTGCCGCTCTTGTTTGTACTGGTCGCTTGGCACAAATACTAAGATAAGTGAAGCTTATAGTCTCTTAAGATAAAGGTAGTTATAACTTTCCCTATTTAACACGTTCTAGAAAGGAAACTAGTTATAGTATGAGTACCAAACTTGGTAGTATTAATGTCCACAGCATGGTGCGTAAGATTTCCATGCTTCACAGAGCCAGCTTCCATTAGTACAACTGGCCACCGGGTGCGATGATCATTCATAGTCACACTGATCAGACCAGTGTCAGTACATTTGTTGATGAGTCAACATGGGCTTAGATAAAAGCAGCAGAGCGTTATTGGTAAAGCTCTTTTATCAAAACATCAGTATTGCTGCCTTGGATATCCTGTTGACAGACGCACATTTTTCTCTGATGGGTGAGGCGAACACACAGAATTGCCAAGTGTGGGGCTCTTCACCTCCAATTCATGTGCAGGAAGTTTCTCTGTACAGCGAATGTATCACCGTGTGATGTGGCTTCATGGCTACATTCATCATTGGTCTATTCTTTTTTGAGGAAGCTGGCACTGAAGAACCAACGATGTGCAGTGTGATTGGCCAGCATTACTGTGATATGCTTTGCCAGCATGTCATACCTGCCCTACAAGAGAGAAATGCAATGAATTCAACAGTTTTCATGCAGGATAAGGCTCCACCACACATTGCTCATCAAATTCAACTGCTTCTGCATAACACATTTGGTAACGATTGCATTGTCAGCAAATCATTTCCAAATGCTTGGCCATTACAATCACCTGATCTCACTCCTGATTTCTGGTTGTGGGGCTACTTGAAAGACAGGATATACCGTAACATTCACACATGTGCTGATCTGAAGAAAAGCATATCAAGTGAGGTGTTGAGCATACCATGGAGATCCTTCATGCATCTGTGCAGAATGCAATCCTGTGCTTCCGGACTCTCCTACACACTGACGGGTGCCATATCAAGCCTGTTCTGTAGCAATAACCATGGTATTGGTATGATGTAGCAGCACATTAAATAGTTTCAATTGAATTGATTATTCATTATTTCTCTTCCCCTTGTCCCTATAATGATCACACTAAGTTTCATGAACGTGCAAGCACTCACTTTACAAATAGAGACTGTTAAATAGGGAAACTTTAATTATAACCACATTCATGTTTTTATGGGAAATTCATGAAAAATATTCTAATATTGTGCAGTATAATTGAGGCCTGTCAGATGAAAGTCTGTACTAACTCTTCCATTGCAGTAAATACTGTTTTTCTCACGAGTAGAAAGCCTTGCCCTAGAATTGCTTCACCCCACTAAATACACAGGGAGAGAACAATGTGAACATTTCAGCTATTCCTGTCTTACTCCCCTTGCCCTGGGGTACCATCTTAGCAATTTTATGCAAAGCTGAAAACTGACAACTGTTTGCATTATATTTACAATTTGCTACAAAATCTATCAAAAAGAAAAAATATTAAGAATACTTATTATTTTAACCAAAATATTTGATATTGTAGAGCATAAAATATACTACATAGGAAATTATGGTAAAATGTCAATCCACAAGTGAAAGCATTAACATATCAACTGCTAATAAGTACAATAGAAGATGTTTGTGTTGGGTTTGTATGCTGAGCATTTAAAAAGAACTGAAGGTAGCACTAGATACAAAAGACACATCAGGGCAGCTATTAATTATGGCCTGAAACATTAAGAAAGATGTATAGTTTATTTGGCTAGTTAGACAGACTCTGCGGCTTCATCCAGGATTGTATGTTGATTTTTCAAGAAATAGTTCTCTGTTTGCAATGGAACACGGCAAGGTGGTGGTAACCTGTGAATCTTTTGATTTAAACTGGGATCATTGTTGGGCCCAGAGAATGTACCGAGGACAAGCTGATAAACCGCTCTGTAAAAAACATGACAACGTAATTCAAGCTTATTGATAGAATACGAGTGTACATCACAAATTGTATGTCTGTTCGTAAAAATATGGCATAGCTTGATCAGCCAATAAAAGTAGTTAATGAATAAATGGGCTAATTCATATTTTAGTAATAAGAAACAAATAACATAAATTACACACTCAGATGATTTGAAGAATTTATTCTTCTGTTGAAATATGAATTATACTTCCTTATTCCCAGTATACACAGTTTGGTTTTTGAAAAATAAACATAGTAGTGCTTTATTATTTATTTATGCCAACAAACTTACTGTTGGTGTTTTTAAACACACAAGCCGTGTGTGGGCAAAGTTTAAGAGGTAGAACTGGAACTTAAAAATTCAATGCCCAGTTGTGGCATTGAATTTTTAAGTTCCAGTTCTACCTCTTATAGTAGTGCTTTGTTTTCATTTCTTGCTCATGTCTTCACAAAAATCTTAAAAATCTCATTGAGTTTATTTTTAGATCTGTCAGAGTTTTTGACGCTGTTTCACAAGTTGTTACCCCCCCCCCCCCTCCCCCAGGAACCTACTACGGTGGGTACGGGTTTGGCAACCTGGGGTCCCGAGCCACACTCTTGATTGAGTTCCTCTAAGGGGAACTAAGGGGTGAGAGGGTGTATGCTAAATGCCCAATCAACTTTGGTCCACTTTTGTGTTTGACCTCCCATCTGATACCTCCCTGTACACAGTCTGATGGATAACCTTTACGTGGGTTGTAGGTGGATGGGGAGATGCAAGGGGTGACTGGTTAACTGCAATTTTCAGCCCCTGTTTATCATGTAGGCTCTGTGTTCGTATCCACTGATAAAGGTCAGTCCTGGGGAGGGACCATTGCATGAGCTGATACACTCTTGAAGGCGATTGTTAGTCCCTCTGTCTATACACTGGTAGGTAAGACCCTAGGGTGAGCAAGGTGAGTCCAGGCCAGGACTCTCACCTAAGCCGGGGTGGCACACAGGAAGTGAGCATGCCATCGGAGACATTTGCAATGGTGGAGGATTAATGCGCCATGGCACAAAAATCCATTAAGAAACACCTGAAGGTAAATGTAAAGGAAGTAGCTGATTCAAATGGTCCTTGTTACTTGGTAATTACTAGAACACAGGTGAAACCATCTACGGTGAATCCATTTTCCCAGGGACCCGTATGTGGTATTCGTGGTGGACGAAGCGGCGTCAGGGCGGGTTTTCTCCGGGTGCTCCGGTTTCCCCCGCCATCTCATTCCACCGGTGCTCCATCTTCATGTATCATCAGTGTCACCGCCTGCGGTGCCGTAGTAGTAAAAGCGGGCGTTAAACACTACAACACACACCTGAATCCATTTTTAAAACAGAATGGTCTTGACAAAATAGCTGGCCCAGTGAAAAACTGCACTAGATCAAGAAATGGCACGCTTCTGTTTGAAGCTAATTAAACGTCCCAGGCAGCCAAGATATTAAAAGCCAATTTGTTAGCCAGTTATCTGGTAAAGTAGATGCACAGGACTCTGAACTCCTCGCGCGGTGTGATAAACGCGTGCTTTGGATGGTACATCCAATGAGGAGAATTTAGAACAAGGTGTATCGAGTTTAGTCGAAAGAGCGTGGCGAATACCATGCGAACTGGAACAATTACACCCAGTTGGCTGTGTTCACGTACAACGAGCACGACTCAGTGAATGATTTGGCGCAGCATCTCAAGCAGACCATTCTCTCTGCTGCTGAACAATTTATTCCGCGGTCGACTTCCCACCCCCGTCAATTTCCAGTCCCCTGGTGGACGGAAGAATGTCGGAATGCCATTCGTGCTCTTAGGGCTTTTCAACGTCACCCTATTTTGGATAACCTAATCCAATACAAGAAAATGCGCGCCAGGTCCAGACGAGTCATTAAGGATAGCAAAAAGACGTCATGGAGCAAATTTGTAGCTTCATTTAACCGACATACTCCTTCGTTGGTTGTGTAGGTTAAGGCGTGTTGCAGGTCGATCGACCCAAATACCAATTGCGGGACTGAAATCAGCTACAGCAGCTGTTGTTGATCCATTTGAAGTGGTCAACACGTCTAACAGTGCTTTCGCTCAAGAGTTTAGCTCGGAAAACTACTCCCCTGAGTTCCTTCCGATTAGAACTGAGGTGGAATCACGAGGCTTCGGTTTCGTTCAAGAAATGTAGAATATTACAATCGCCATTTCACCATGGCGGAGTTAGAACATTCTCTTAAATCTTCGCGAACATCAGCACCAGGACTAGACGGTATTCACGTACAAATGTTAAAACAGCTCTCACCTAAAGATAAAAGGCATTGCTCTTCGAGGTTTACAATAGTGTTTGGGTTGACGGTATAGTTCCCGAAAATTGGTGGGAGGCCACAATTATTCCCATTTTGAAAAATTGGAAAGGACCGTCATCTTCCCTCCAGCTACTGTCCCATTTCCCTTACCAGTTGCGTTTGCCAGGTGATAGAACGCATGGTCAATGGACGATTGGTATGGTGGTTAGAAAGTCGTAACCTGCTGACTATCACCCAATGTGATTTTCGACGACGCCGTTCATCTATAGACCATCTTGTGTCGATATCGACACAGATAATGAACGGATTTATGAAGAAATGTCAAACCGTTGGCACATTTTTCGATTTCGAGAAGGTGTATGATACGTGCTGGCCAGCAGATATTCTACGTTCCCTGTATACCTGGCACATACGTGGATGCCTACCACTGTTCATTCAGGAGCTTATGAAACACAGCTTTTTTCGAGTAAGGTTTGGCTCCTTTTTCTCTAATTCTTTTGTTCAGGAGGAGGGAGTACCTCAGGGTTCGGTACTAAGTGTCATGCTGTTTGCTATAGCTATTAAATCCACCTGAAGATGTGTTCCACTTGGAGTTTCGTCATGCCTATTCATGGACGACTTCGCCGTCTGTTGTACTCAGCGCACGGCGTTCTTACAACGGCGCATGCAGCAATGTTTGGACAACCTTAAAGAATGGAGGTTATTAAAAAAAATAATAATAGTAATAATAATAATAATAATAATAATAATAATAATAATAATAATAATAATAATAATAATAATAATAAAGAAAACAAAACAAAAACGGCTTCCATTTCTCAACTGAGAAGTCAATCTGCGTTAACTTCTGGCGCCGTAGGAGACCTTTACCACCTTCACTCCGTTTCGAACCAGATTTACTGCCCTTCGCAGGTGAGACGCGTTTGTTAGGGTTGATCTTGGATAGGAAGCTTAGTTGGTCATCTCATATAGTACAACTAAGAGCACGATGTGACGTTCCCTGAATATCTTGCGTGTACTAAATGGCAAATCATGGGCAGCGGTTCGGACAATTTTGTTGCGAATGTATCGCGCACTAGTCCGACCTAAACTAGACTATGGGTGTATTGTTTATTCGTCAGCACGACCATCTGTGCTGAGAAGATTAGACACGGTCCACCATAGGGGCATACGCATGGCAATAGGAGTTTTTTCAACAAGCCCAATGTTGAGCCTTTACGCCGAGTCCGCAGAACCTCCTCTGCAATATCGGCGTGAGATTCTCTTGGCAAATTATGGTTGTGCGCTTAGATGTACGCCTAAACACCCAACGTTCGCTTCTTTTTCACCATCACGCTGAAAGAACTATATAGGAAAAGCACACTTAGTCCTAAGCCAGCGGGTTTTCGTTTCTAGGAGCTTCTAAGGAAGCTTGGAATTGAACTGTCTAAGGTGTTTGCCAAGGGCGAGAAGCTCTACCCCCTTTGGTTACACCGATGGAGCCAAGAGCACCAGAGGTGTTGGATGTGCTTATGTTTATGGAGCTGAACCATATACATTCGGTTTTCCTAATAGCACTTCAATTTTTACTGCAGAGCTCTATGCAATTTACCGAGCCGTTTTATATGTGCGCCGTCGCAAATTAGGAGACTGCCTGATTTTGAGTGATTCCCTTAGTGTAGTTCAGAGCCTTCGTGAGCTGTACAACGCCATGGGCGTCGCGAACGGGAGGCAAGGGGGGGGGGGGGGGCGTGGCGCCCCCTGGGAAGTTGGTGAACTTAATGTGCAATCAATTACTGACTATTAAACTATTATTTTAATTAAGAACAATTGTTATTTAGCACAAATCAATACCGTTATCTGCAACAAATACAAATTTAGACAATAAAATAATGAATTAATAATATCTGATTGCAAACTTCCAACATGTGCCCCCCCCCCCTGGAAAAAGGTCTGCCGACGCTCACGTACAACGCCCAGCCTATTGTACAATGTATCAGGATACCCTCCATGTTTTACATGCTTCTGGCGTTAGCGTGGTGTATGCATAGATTCCTCGTCACGTGGGTCACGTGGCCGGGGAATGAAATGGCGGATTTGGCAGCAAATGCGGCAACTACAGAACACAGTATTACCACCTCTCGTTTTATTTCGGAAGACTTTAGGCTTGAAGTGCGGAGAGCGGTGCTGTCGTGCTGGCACGAAGAGTGGTCAGTTCTCCGCGGTAATAAGCTTAAAGAAGTGAAAGTACTTCCGATAAACCGGGTAACTTCCTCTCGCATATCTCGTCGCGAGGAGGTTAATTTGGCTCGGTTGAGCATTGGCCACTGCAATTTTTTTGCATAGTTACTTATTTAAACGGGACCCTGCCTCTCTATGTCCGCTGTGTGACAACCTTCTGCCAGTCCGTCACGTGCTGCTAGAGTGTGTCTCTCTACCGCACCTTCGAGATTCTCTGCAGCCGCCTGCCAAACTTGCAGAGGTCTTAGCGAACGACAGAACAGTGGCTGATAGAGTTTTTAAGTTTTTAGCGCAGTGCAAGGTGAAATTTTTATACTCTTTAGACATATGTATAACTTCATTTTAATTTCGGCTTTTGCCACTGTTTTGTATATTTGTTTATTTTCCTTTATAGTAGTAATTTTATTTGTTTTTGAAGTTTATATCTGGCTATTGCTATTAACTGTTTTCAAGGATGCTGATGACCACGGAGTTGAGCGCCCTTAAACCTACAACCGCCCCCCGCCCCCAGGTTGTTACATGAAATTCTGTTGTTTTAGATCACATAAATTTTGCATTCACTGGTAAATACCTAAACATTCTCCATGATGAAGGTAGCAGGGCAAATGCAAACTTGAGCATACTGAAGACTAAATATAATTAGTGTTAAATTATAGTCTTAAAAATAAGCATATTTCAGTTTTAAATTGCCGCCATTTTGCGGGTGGGTGCAATTACTATTCTGGACACCTGTGCACGATAAGTAATTTCACGGTTTGAGCAGTTTCAGTACATATTCAGATTATGCAGTGTGTATAAATGTAAACACACCTCCTTTTTTTATACTGCTCTGCCTACTGAACGTATTTATCAAGCACAAAAACCAGAAATGCAATTATTTCTTCCATCTCTAACATTGCCTCCCACCTCATCTGATGTCTTGCATCTGTGAAACCACTGTGAAACACCTCAGCTTTTAAGACCTGTTGGGAATCAAGGATATCTTTGCTTTTATATCACTCCAACAAAATATGAAACACCTATAATAAAATCTTTAGCATGGAGGAATATCACAATGTACGTATGAATCGCGTTCAAATAAATTATCGGTTAAATTGCTTCTGTTTTAAGTGCCAAAGTTGGTACCTACCTAAGAAGCAATTCAAGTGTTGGTGGTGTCTATACTGCGTAATTTCGTACTTCTGGATCTGTCTTCTTAGTTAAAAACGAGTCTGGGTTTACACAAAAACTAAATTTTGTAGTTCTTTTGGTTGCTAAGTTATGACATATTGTGAAAACACATTTTTGACAATTCAGCAATAATGGTTTATATTTTTCTAAAATCTGGCACTAGTTTCAACAAAGGTAAACAATAAAAATCTATATGCCGGCAGAAAGACACAGTAGAGAAAGTATCCCATTTTAGTGAATAACATCCGTGAGAATGTTATTTTCTATTCTTAATTTCATTCATATTTCAGAGAAGTGCTGCTTCACGCTTTAACCTATGAAACAGTACCAAAAACTTATTGCTGTAGGTTGTATATTGTCGTTCCTGAGTTGCAACCCGTTCTTCAGTATGGCTTGGAGATCACATGGACGAGATAATACTGACATGGTCCGTAACTTAAGAGGTGAGAAGATTAAAGTATTTTAACACATAAGTTATGACATGTAAGAATATCACAGCATTACTTTTAATTCTTGAACAGTTGTATGCTGGAACTAAACAGGTTAGGTTAAAAGCTGCTGACCTTAGCCAGAACAGTAGAAAGTAAGCCCCAGATATTTGTTGAATTAATCTCAAGGTTTTAGGTCATATAAAGTTTAGTTCCAGATGCTATCACATTCTTACAAAATGCATTGGGAATGCATAAAAGTGGCATGATAATACAAATCCAGGTACATTTGAAGATCATTTCATGAGTTTTCGGTAAGTGTAGGTCGTTTGTACCTGGCCGTGTACGCGAAACAACGAAGTATTGGCGCATGCGGGGATCGGCTAGTTGAAGCGATGGAGGGATTATTGCCAACCGAAGATACTAAGCCAGATAGCAAGCCTTGCATGCAACGGCAGTAGCGCCAACGTCGTGTATTAGTAATTTGGGTAGTGATATGTTAGTATTATAGCTGTTATTCAACACCTTAAATACGTACCGCAACGTATGACTGGCATTCAGGTGGAAATACACGTTATGAGCTTCCCTGAATAAATAAATAATAAAAAAAAAAAAGTTTTCGACATCGAGATTTCATTGAAAATATACGTTATTATAATTTCTGCATGTAAAAGGTATTTTTCGAAGGAAAAAAAAGTCCGTGTGTGGATGGAGTGAACAATATAACACAAACAAAACGTCGGTTAAATACCGAACTTGGTATATAGTTTTGCATCTTCCCAAAATGCGACATGAAGATTTTCAAGAAAATCCCCTGCCTCAGATTGCCCTTTACATGGAACTTCTTTCAAAATGTTCATTTTCTCAAAAATGTCTAACAATTTTAATATGATACCATAAGTTTAAGACATTTTCAGGACAAGTGAAATGTATAAGTTGACTTTTCTGTGAAAAGGACTTCAAAATTTTTTCCTTACGCTGGATGTGAAATCTGGTGTCAGTACCCAGTGAATTCTCATTGCGCATGCATAATAATTTAACATGTAATAGGTAGAAGTGCTTTATTCCAACCAAAACTTTCATACCAAGTTTTAAACGGAAATAAATGTAATGCAAACCAATAAATTGAATATCTGGAAAATAGTTAACTCTATCAAAAAAAGTATTTAATATAAAATGTGTACTTTAACGAGACCTACACTTTTTCTGCAGTAAATTTCGTGCATCTCTTCCAACTCGGCAATTGTACAAAAGTCATTCAGAATAAAGAGCATTTCAGAGACTATTCACAGAAAAGTCAACATATACATTTCACTTGTCCTGAAAATGTCTTAAACTTATGGTATCATAATTAAAATTGTTAAACATTTTTGAGAAAATGAACATTTTGAAAGAAGTTCCATGTAAAGGGCAACCTGAGGCAGGGGATTTTCTTGAAAATCTTCGTGTCGCATTTTGGGAAGATGCAAAACTATATACCAAGTCCGGTATTTAACCTACATTTTGTATATGTGTTATATTGTTCATTCCATCCACACACAGACTTTTTTTTCTTTCGAAAAATACCTTTTACATGCAGAAATTATAATAACGTATATTTTCAATGAAATCTCGATGTCGAAATTTTTTTTTTTATTTATTTATTCAGGGAAGCTCATAACGTGTATTTCCACCTGAATGCCAGTCATACGTTGCGGTACGTATTTAAGGTGTTGAATAACAGCTATAATACTAACATATCACTACCCAAATTACTAATACACGACATTGGTGCTACTGCCGTTGCATGCAAGGCTTGCTATCTGGCTTAGTATCTTTGGTTGGCAATAACCCCTCCATCGCTTCGACTAGCCGATCCGCGCATGCGCCAATACTTCGTTGTTTCGCGTACATGGCCAGGTACAAACGACCTATACTTACCTGAGTTTTCATCATATTTGCTATATAAATCAATAGGTATGCAATAAACATTGCATTGCAGATGCTAGACGGTATTTAATCACGTAAGAAATATTCTTAAAATATAAACTACAAGGGTGAACTTCTCAGTGGGAATGCTGTCTTAAAACTGAAAGAACTAGAATGTGAATAATACTTAGTAGAAAATCTGGTAAGGGTTCCCGCAGGAACATACAACCCTGAGTGTCTCGACCAACAATGGATTGGGCTTCCTCCAGCTCCTGGAACCTTAGAAGTAGCTTTTAGAGTTGACGTAAGCCTTTTCAGTGCTGTGATATACCTATTGACTACTTTTGCAACGCTGAGTGTATAGCCCAGAATTGAGGTCTCTAATGCCTCAAAGAGTACCCATAAGATCCATGAAGGTTAACCTCAATGTTAGAAGTTCTGAAAGTGGTCACATGAGCTCTAAAAGGAACTCTTTAAGCTATTCTGGTAAGCTTTATTCACAGTTTAGTTCTTCTAATTCAGTTTTCAGCCAGGACCCACATTTGGAAGTTTTGTCAACTAGAATTAGAAGAACATTTTTAGGCAAGTCATTCCATTTGCTACTAGTGAACATGGCAGTTATATTTACCAGTGGAGTGTGTTGATATAGGGAGTACTGTCGGAAGTGTTAGAAGCTGATAGAAAAACGAGGTTGTGGTGTGAAGTTACTATATGCCTTCAAAGAGGAAATCTTGGGTAACGCTTCCATATCTTCAAATACTGGAAGTTGATGACACTTATGCGGCCAAACTTCCTCAGACCAACCCCATAAAAAATTAATAAAATTGCATTGAAATGGTGTAAAAGTTACTTTAGGATGTTCCCCATAGCCGAAAAGCTCCCCGATATTGCATCAGAGAAAGATGTTTATTGTTTACTTTGGTCACCTGTAGTAGAAGATTATGTTACGCTGGTAATGTTTGGGAGCGCCGTGTTAATTTAGCTTGGGTTAGGTTAGGTGTAGCTTAATTTTTTAGGTTCGGGGATCAAATCGAGAAAGGTGAGGGACAAGGAGAGTGTAGAGGAGGAGAGAAGAGGTGAAGTGTACAGAATCTGTGTTTCAGTGTCTTTCATGAGCGTTATCTCTAAAATTTTCGGTTTTTTGGCGGTTTGAGACATTTTTAGAAGCTAGGATTTTGGGTACGTGTTGTTCATACATGTCTAACGAATATTTGGGGATAAAAATGTCTTTTTTCCGGTGGGGTTGGTCTGCAGAAGTTTGCCTGTGTTATGCTAGGAGATATTTGTTGCAGTCCTTTGTGATGGCATCACTTTTCCATGAATTATTTGGCTTACATGCTCTCTGATAGCATAATTCAGAAGTGATAGCAACCTTACTGCATGCCATCGTGTGCAGTTTATGAGAATGGCTGCTTTTTTTCTTTCTTTACCTGATTCTCCTTCGTTTAAGTAGGACTTACACCCCCTAGGACTTAAAAGCCAGTGCCTAGGATTGGACGCCTGTCAGGGAGCCCAGGAACCTATGGACTGGACAGAGTGAAGACCTGGAAGCGGGTGGCCAGTCAAGCACCAGGTATGAGATTGAGGAAGAGGATGATATGAAATGGATGCAAAATCAATGATTGGAAAGGTGATAATGGAGCAATTGGTGGCAGGGGATACTGAAGAAAACCCATCCTGACACTGCTTTGTCCACCATGAATACTACATACTGGTTCCTGGGATTGAACTCGGGCCACCTAGGTGGTACGTGAATGCTCTAACCTGATACCGAAATTTAGATTTCAAATCGAATGGGCTTGATAAAGACACGTTTTAATTTAATTGCCGGATGTGAGATTTGCGATAAGTGTTGAGTAATAACATAAATAGATAATAGAGCAGGAAGTGTTGTAAGGTGAGCCAGATATGAGTAAATAATAGTCGTTAAATTTGTAGGATAAACACATTATTGGTTTGAAATTAACGAGTCATGACGTCATACTACATAGTTTAAATTCACGTTTGAAATTCAGGTCGCGCGATATATTTAATAAAATATAAAGAAAACATCGTTTAATCATAAAAAGGTAAATATATATTCAAAATTCATAAAAGAACATGTTATAATAGAAAGGGACATTTCTAAATTGCGGGAAAAGGAAATAGCATTTTGGATACGAGGCTTTCTTGGATGACATCATGACATTCAAAATTGGAGAGAACGTTTTTCCTAGCGTGGGTACGCGAGAAAGCGTCTGGTCACTACTCAGCCCAGACCAGCACCGCACGTTGTGAAGTGCAGACGTGAGTGCGATTCTTCTGCGTGTAGCAGATCGGCATAACTCCCGAAAGTATCTAAGATGTAATAAACAATATACAAAGGTTTTCTTGGGTAGTCTATGGCACCCGCGCGTACCCGAGATAAATAAAGAGATCTCAACCTGAGCTGGCGGGAACGAACCAAATCAACGGGCGAAAACGAGACCAACGACATTTACGCATCAAATGACGACACAACGAGAACCGAACAACGACTACTAGCTTCAAATGGCGACCCAACGTGTGGCAATAGACACAATAGAGACAATAGACCAACCCCAAGACGACCAAGCCAGCATCGAACCAGCAGACAAGAAGGTGCCCAGCGTGTCAACATCTGTGAAATGTGTAGTGAACAAGTTTAAGTGCAGTTTAAAAAAAAAAATAGTGAAATAGTGAAAATTATTAAATATTGGTGAGTAGAAAAACACATGTAAATAGCTTAGCAATGGAAGACAGTGATAGCGATTTTCTAGGTTTTGAGAGTCCGGAAATTGAGAAAAGTGTAGTTAGGATGGAAGAATATAATCAAAATATAATCGGTAGCAGAATATGCCAAGAAGTAGAAGATCAGAACGTTAGAGAAACACCTAGAGGTAGCTCAGAAATGTTTAGTACTAATTCAGAAAGGCCAGTGATTATGTCAGAAATAGAGAATATGTTTCAAAAGATAATGAAAAAGATGAGTACAGAGTTAAGTCAAAAGATAATAGATGAAACTAGTAAAGAATTAAGAACAGTGAAAAAGATGAGTACAGAGTTAAGTCAAAAGATAGATGAAACTAGTATAGAGTTAGGACAGAAATTAGAGAAGGGACAACAGGAATTGGGAATGCAATTGGAAAATCAGAAGAGAGCTTTCGAAACCTTTAGGGAAGAAGTTAGGGAGGAAATTAATAAAGTTAGTAGTGAAGTAAAAGAAAATAGAGAACAGGTTAAGGGAGAATTAGAGACAATAAGGCAAGAAGTAAAGAATTCTGAAAAGAAATTAGGTCAACAAGTTAGTGAAAAATTAGAGAAAGAAAGGGAAAGAGTAACATATAAATTAGACAAACAAAGGGAAGAGGTAGTACAAAGGTTAGATAAAGACAGGGAAGAAATTAGAGAAGAGCTACAGGGGTGTAAAGTTAGAATGGAAAGATCTGATGTAGAAAGTGCAAGGCAGGCTAGAAATTTGGAGGATGTTACAGACCAAATAAAAGGAGTAGTGACAGAAATTACTCAGGTAAAAGAGGCCTTAGAAAATTTGAAATTAAATGAAAATGCATGTAATCACAACAATCTTAGTAATGAAGTTGCAAGAAACGAGGCAATACCAGGTGTATCAGCTGACCTTTCGATGCAAAATAGGGGTAACAGTAATTCCCATTCTGATCTCGGAAATAGCTCAGGGATAGGTGACAATTCAAATTTACATTGGCCTAACCATGTCTTAAATGAAATGACACCTCCAGTTTTTGAAAATGAAGATTCAGATGATCCTAAAGCCTTTTTAGAAGGGTTACAAGAGTACTTCACGGTGAAACGTATACCTGAGGAGTACAAGAGGGTGATACTAAGAAAATGCCTAAAGGGTAATGCTGCTAATTGGCTAGGCCTTTCTATGGGTAACAATAATGATTACAGGACCTTTAGGAACATCTTTTTAACCAGATATTGGGGAGCTAGTAGGCAGGCTAATATTAGAGTTGAATTAAGCAATGGAAAGTTTAATCCTAGATCGGAGGAATCGATGGTCAACTATTTTATGAGAATAGCGAGAAAATCGAAGATGTTGGATCCTCCCTTAGATGAAAAAGATCTAATAAATATAGTTACTCCACATTTTCCGGAAACACTTCAACACTACCTAATCATAGCCCGACCCGATAGCATTGCAGCTATGATTGAATTATTATCAGCCTTAGAAGTCAATAAGCCAAAACACGCATTTGGAAATAAATATGAAGGAAAAGAAACTGTCAATTCTTTCGGGCAAGGGGCACAGTATTATCAGAATAGAAGTGAGATTAGGGAAAGATATAAAGGACCAGTACCAAGGATGGAATCATTCCAGTGGGAAAATCAAGGTAGATATAACCAGGAAGGGCATCACCAAAATAGAAATGGTAATCTAAGGGGAAGAAATATAAGGGTGAATTATATGAATACAAATAGATTTGATCGAGGTAGACGGGGTCGTTATTTTGGACATAGTAGAAATTCAAATGATGGGTATTGGACAAACGGAGATAATGAGTTTAGACCGAGGTCACCAAGACAGGGAGAAAGGTATTCTAATGGACGAAATTCCCCCGAAAATGCTGAAATGGTTGAGGCCATTAACACGGTCAAAAACATGGTAGGAAGTAACCCCGATTTAATGCAGGAAAACAGAAGTAACAATTCGGGAAATAGTACAGGAGCAATACCTAAAAATCAGGGAAACGCCAGACCCGGTCAAACGCGCCTTCAGTGAGAACTGGGTATCCTAGTAATGATTGTGATAAGTACTCGGAAATAAATAGTCCTGGAAGGTAAATGATGATACATAAGAAAAGAGAATGGAAAAATAGAATCGACGAAAACGAAAAAGTAGGAGATCCACCTAAAATCAAAATTGGAGTAAATGGAAAACAATACAATGCAATTATAGATACGGGATCAAATAGTACAGTATGCTCACAAAATTTTTATGATAATTTACAAAGTAGTGGTTTTAAAGTAATGTCTTTACCAGTTAATGGGATATATTGCTCGCTAGCTGTGGGAAAACGAAAAGAGAGAGTAAAATTTCAAGCAATGATAAATATTGAAATAAATGGGAGAATACTAGGAATTTTATTTCTGATTGTAGGAAGACTTGTGACAGATATTATAATAGGTTGTGATTGTCTTTATGCCTGGGAAGCTGTGGTGAATTTTAAAAACATGATTGTAGAAATGAAAGTTGAAGATGAGACCATTATAGTGCCATTTGTGGAAGATAGTAGTTCAGAAACTATTGTACGAGAAAAAGAGTAAGAAGAAATCCAAGGGGATACATTCTTTGTAGAATATGTTAAAGTAGGAGCTATGGAATTAACTGAAGTAAATGTCAAAGAGTACAGTGTCGATAATAAAGAAAATGTAGAATGGGATAAAAATGATTTCATAGACAATTTGAGGTTTTCTGACGCAACTAGGTACTATGATAGGGAGAGTAGTGAAGACTTAGAAGAATTGTTGAAGGAAAAGGTAACTCAGGCTGATCAACTAAATGAACAACAGAGGGATAAACTGTTTGAAATATTAATCCGAAATAAAGAAGTATTCTCTGAGAAACCTGGTAAATGTAATATTTATACTCATTCGTTTGAGATGATACCCATCAAACCTTTTACACATAAAGCGAGAGCTATCCCTAGTACAATAAGAGAAGAGGTAGATGCAGTTATAAAGTCAATGTTAGAAGATGAGGTTATTGAGATTTCGAATTCAGAATTTGTGAATCCCCTATGTATTGTAAATAAGGCCAATGGAAAGATTAGGGTGAAATTAGACTCGAGAAAACTAAATCATTGTTCCTCATACTTTCCATCAGGGAATCCAACAGAACGTGTCCTCCGAGATATAGGAATTTATTTACGTGTACTTACACATCATAATCACAAGGATTGGGTGAAATATTGTCCATTGATAGAAAAGATTATCAATCACACCATTAATGTAACTACTGGGTTTGCACCAATAAAATTAATGTTAGGAATTGAACCAGAACCAATATTGATCGGGGTACCAAAAACACTGAAAATTAATGACATTCAGTTAAGTGAAGAAGAAAGAGCGAAAATTGCTTTTGAACGAATCAAGAAAAAGGCAGAGAAGCGAAAATTAAAGAAAAAGAGTAGAAAACATAAATGGGAACCTAAGATAGGCGATTGGGTACTAGTTAAAGACCATAAGTTATCAAGTGCCTTGCGAGGTAGGAACAAAAGGATGGAATTGTTATATAAAGGTCCTGCAGAAATTATATCAAAATTTGGTTATCATACCTATGAATTAAAAGATGTTAAAAATGAAAAATGTCTGGGAAGATGGCATAAACAACTCCTTCGACCATACAAGAAACCGTGTGGTACCTTGGAACCTTGATTTCATGTAAAATTCGAAGTGTCATTGTCTATTGGCGCCCAATCAGCTTTGAGATAAAATTTAAATGTTAGCTTACTTGAAAACCATATATTGGTCAGGTACTTACATATTCATGAAAAATGCAGAATGTGAATTGCTATATACTACAAAGAGCTTAAAAATATATTGTATAGAGCTCACAATAACAGCTTCAGAAAGATTGTTAAAATGTTCATCTCCGCATAGAGAGAAAACAGAATATTTAATTTGTAAACATTTGTTAAAATATTTAGATGTATAGATAGTTATCACAGAAAGACAAAGAAAGAACTTGTCTGAAGAGTGTAATGGATTTATATAAATATATGTACATTTTAGTGCTTAAAGGATCTAGTACAGATATGTGTTACAATAACAAAAGTGAAAAATCACAGTGCAAGTGATAGTGAGAGCGAAGTGAGCAAACATGAACTAAAAGAAGGAAGTATAAAGAAAGACTCTTGAAATTTAACCTTTATATAAAAGTGTCACAGAAGAAACCATAACATATTGTAATTAGTATTTAAGGATTAATGTTTAGTCAAGTGTACAATTGTTTGTCATGTTAAAAAGATTAAGGAGAAAATGTGTTAATAACCAATTTCAAAAACAGTGTAATTGAAAATTGTATATAATGGGAGTGTTGCCTATTATTCAAAATACAGCAGTAATTTTTAATTTTCTTTCGGGCAAGACATTTACATTATTTTATTACGAAATAATAAAATAACATAAATGGGGGCATTTGATACCGAAATTTAGATTTCAAATCGAATGGGCTTGATAAAGACACGTTTTAATTTAATTGCCGGATGTGAGATTTGCGATAAGTGTTGAGTAATAACATAAATAGATAATAGAGCAGGAAGTGTTGTAAGGTGAGCCAGATATGAGTAAATAATAGTCGTTAAATTTGTAGGATAAACACATTATTGGTTTGAAATTAACGAGTCATGACGTCATACTACATAGTTTAAATTCACGTTTGAAATTCAGGTCGCGCGATATATTTAATAAAATATAAAGAAAACATCGTTTAATCATAAAAAGGTAAATATATATTCAAAATTCATAAAAGAACATGTTATAATAGAAAGGGACATTTCTAAATTGCGGGAAAAGGAAATAGCATTTTGGATACGAGGCTTTCTTGGATGACGTCATGACATTCAAAATTGGAGAGAACGTTTTTCCTAGCGTGGGTACGCGAGAAAGCGTCTGGTCACTACTCAGCCCAGACCAGCACCGCACGTTGTGAAGTGCAGACGTGAGTGCGATTCTTCTGCGTGTAGCAGATCGGCATAACTCCCGAAAGTATCTAAGATGTAATAAACAATATACAAAGGTTTTCTTGGGTAGTCTATGGCACCTGCGCGTACCCGGGATAAATAAAGAGATCTCAACCTGAGCTGGCGGGAACGAACCAAATCAACGGGCGAAAACGAGACCAACGACATTTACGCATCAAATGACGACACAACGAGAACCGAACAACGACTACTAGCTTCAAACCGTTCGGCCATGGTGTCACCGTCTGCTCTTAGAAATTTAAAAATGATCATGCCGAAGAAGAAATGTAGTACAAGACAAGAAAAGGATTAGTCCACAAGCCTAATGTAGCACTGGACTACAATAAAAGTAATGGTGGCATTGACAAAAATGTCAGTTCCAAAGTTACAAATGGACCCTTGAACTTCTAAAAAAGTATTATCAGATGTTCCGGTACTTACTGGATATACATTGCTGAATACATTTCTTATTTATAAGAAGAAAGGTGAAAATCAATAAAGGAGACATAGGAGAGGCATTATCGGCATCAGGTGGAGTTGCAGATCCTGCCATAAGGGGCTGGCCTTCAAAGAGTTCAAAACCATCCAGACTTCTAGGATGCTGCTTTCCTGAAAATGTGCCTGGAACATAAAGAAGAAGCCTACATGCGAATATGCAGTGTGATGGAACAAAGGAAAAAGGAAGAAAACCTCATACAGGTGCTCAGACTGAAAAAGCATTTTGTGTAGTACCATGTTTGAAACTGTATCATACTGGCAAAAGTCTCCAATAGTAAACTTTATTTTTCATAAACTGAATGTGTACAGGATATGTAGGGGTTCTGTTTTAGTTTAAAATTAGTTCTTTTACCCTTAGTGGTATAGAAAATGTCAGTAGATTGCTTATACAGTAGAGCCCCACAAATCTGAAATTCTGGCTAATCCAAACATAACATCAATATTATTTATTTATGCCAACAAACTTACTGTTGGTGTTTTTAAACACACAAGCCGTGTGTGGGCAAAGTTTAAGAGGCAAGCGGAAGGTCTGTGGTTCAAATTCCAGTTGTGGCATTGAATTTTTAAGTTCCAGTTCTACCTCTTAAACTTTGCCTACACACGACTTGTGTGTTTAAAAACACCAACAGTAAGTTTGTTGGCATAAATAAATAATAATTACCACGTGGAGGTTATTTAATCCTGGGATATAAAGTACTTGCAATAGTAAGTCACCATTGGGGTAATTGTCTCTGATGTGAGACTGCCTTTGTGGTTTACCAGGAGAAATATGAACTGGCTTGAAGTGGTTAGAGCGTCCGCCCGGCAAGCGGAAGGTCTGTGGTTCAAATCCCAGTTGTGGCATTGAATTTTTAAGTTCCAGTTCTACCTCTTATAACATCAGTAATTTTAAAAAATCAATAAAAAACATATTTGTGGTGTAGGGAAAGCACTTTTATTAGAATTGCCAAACTCATTGAGACTACACACATCAGAATGAAGTGTTTATTGCACAAAAATATTTTACTGAACTTTGCTATAGGCATTGTGTCTGTATATAATGCATTTAGTCACTGTTATACAACATTTTCACATTTACTTAGGTACCATACCGGTAACTATCACATGTTTATGAAGCAGTAATTTTCACTTAACTTGCAAAATTGGTAATCTTCTTCTGCCGTAAAGAACTAAACCTGCTTGAAGATGTGATGTTATGCCAGCATCACATGAACTTCATGTTGTTTGGCGTGGCAGCAGCGAGCAGTTCTACCTAGCGTAATGCCACTTCAAGGGCATCTGCAGCATCAGAATGTGGCACAGTATCCTTAGAAAAGTCTTCTCCTTCACTATCTCCATCTTCAGAGTAGTTGCTAATGCTCTTCTAATTGGATTTTCTCCATTTTTCTATGGGCTTTCCAATAATATTTACATGGTTGAATTGGAACACTGGCATTAATTTTTGAGATTGGGATACATTGAAGTAAATGGTGTCTATTCATTACTGTCTGTGGGTCATTGCATTGTACGCATCTTGGAGAATTGAAGATATTGGTCTTGAACAGGTGGGCAGCCAAACAGCCATGTCCAGTTATCAAGTGAAAAGGGCCACTGCTGAGCTTCTTGGAGTATTTTCCAAGAGTGCTTAACGTGATTTATTTGTACTTTTTTCATGATCATGTGTTGCCAATGTGTATGGATTTCTGAATTTATATATACTATTGATGTATTGTAAGAAATTTTAGTTGAATTCATTTGTTTTATATTTGTTCCTTACTTGGCCAAGAATACAGCTTATTCATTTCCAATAATGCCACAGTGGGCTGGGATCCATTAGAAGCAATTCTTTTTTTTTTTGACTTTGTAAAATTTTAAGTATGTGTAGAATCACTAATATTTTGTTGTTTGATGGGAATGAGAGGTTATTGCCTGAATGGCTGATCTTGAGTTGCTTAAAATTACACCTGTTTGGAGGGTACGTATGTGGCACAACAATTGGATCAAGGAAGTTCTTTTGCCTTTAATTGCTGCTTGGCAGGCACTTTTATCTTTGGTATCCCTGCATGCCTTTGTCACTGTATGGCCTAAATTTACAAATACACAATTGATTTCCCCCTGGCCCCTAAACCTTTTTATGTCTTTTAGATCAGTGGTGTCAATCATGGCCCCGAGTGCCAATGCCACAGAGAGAGCAAGTTGCCGTGCCCTGGGCATAGAGGTCCAGTCCGTTAGAAACCAGTTCAGTGCAGTTTTCCGTGTGATGCAGGCAGAACAATGGCTGCGTCTGAGAGCACAGACGTGATTCATTTGGATTCGCATGTTTCAAATGGGAAAACAATTCCTCTGCAAAGTTGTGGTGGTAGTATTCAGTACCTAATGTGCAACCAGTATCTTGCATTAAAAATACAACATACAAAGTCATTATGAACATAGATAAAGTCAATAATACAGCAGTTGAGCTGGAGCTGATAGAAGTACAGTGTGAGTCGCCTTCATGAGAAATTTGACAATTCATGCTCAGACGCACTGATCGAATTCTACCGGAAACATCACAATAGGCGTTTCCCAAATTTGATTCCCAACGCAGCAAAAAGTATGGCAATGCCTGGCAGTACCTACCTTTGTGAACAGGGTTTCTCTATAATGCAGCTCCTGAAAACTCGCCACAGAAACCGACTCTGATAGCAATTTGGCATCCAGTCTTAGAATCTGTCTTTGTAAGCCAAATTTTGAAAAGTGTGTGAATTGAAAAATGTGCCAAGTGACTGATTCTACAAATGTGTAACATGTGGTATTTTACTTAGGTTTTCAGTAAGATTGTCCTAAATTCATTATGCAAACGCTTAACACTAAAATATGTATCTTTAAGGACAGTAGTTTTCAAACAACTTTCCTTTAATTTTGGAGGAAACGCCAACCCCTGTTACTAATAATTTTTCGTATTTCACTTATTTGAAGATAATACAAGTAAATATTCTGTTATTATGTTTAATCAAAATAGCTAAGAATATCCATTTAAGGTATAACAGAATTTGAAAGCTGCTATTTACTTATTCAAGATGCTCTCGGGCTTCGAGCCAGGTGTAGTGATGAAAAGACATCAACGTTTCGGGAGTGTACATCTCTCCCATCTTCAGGATGAATGCTATTTACTTTTTATATAAATATAGATTATATCTAATACAAGTTCATGTTAAAAGCACTATTATTAATAACATGTAATTATTCTCTTATTTATTTATTCATTCATTCAAAATAGATTGACATTTTTACATCTGGGGTTGAAAAGTAATAAAAACATCTATCTTTAAGAGGCATGTAAGTGCGTAAATAGTGTACTTTCCAGTTTGAGAATGCTAACCCAAGGGCTAGGGTAGGTTTAATAGAAGCTATAATTCAGCCTAATCATCAGAAGGTTGCAACTATTTTAATCAACTTTAATAACTACGTCAAGTAGTTATTAGTACTGTACCTTTCGCAGATCCAACTTGTATCTGTGCTATGTATCCTTGTAGGCAATTCTGAAGGAAAAAAATTCATAAGGTGCACGCACTCCAAGAAAGGTTTTATTCGTGGACGCGACCAACTTGCGAGTAAACAGGTGTCAATTGATAAAGCTTTTAGTGTTGATATGTATTACGTCATGTTTTGCCTGCTGCATGTAGCTGTTGCACAGTTGAGCCCCAAAGAGCGTGTGACCTTGACACCACTTTTTTAGATATTTATGTCGTCATCTGATGGTATCGTCTCTTTCTATTAATATGCACTTGTTACCCCTTCTTTCATATTCAAACCCCAAATCATCTAAGAACTGACTAAGAGTGCCCTCGAGAAATTTGGTAGGGTCTCACCACTGTTGACCCTTGACAAAATTATATTCAGCGTGGGTGGAATATTTGCAAACTGTAAAGAATGAACGATTCGCCTCACTCCACTTTGCACTATTCCATCATATTGCATTAACCTAACAGTTTTTTTATTTTCCCGCCCTTTTTGCTTTCTTTTTCGATGGAATGAATAAAAAAAGTTATTTGGGCATGTTGTGTAACATGCCCTGGCTGCTTATGGCGTTCTTAGAGGTCCTTTCATTACTTCCTTTTTAATTCTATACATTACTGCTTCTGAACACCCGATAGCCTTAGCTGTTTCTTTTACTGCCTTACTAACATACATTTTACTTGAAAAATAATCTAACACATTCATAATTATTTGGCCTTCCTTACTTCTTAATTTGCCAACATATCATCTCTTCCTAGCTTCCCCCTCCATAACTATAAATATTTACGAAAATATTAAATAACTCAATAACAGCTCATAGATTCTACACAGTTACACACACGACTTCTTTCGAACTAATGCTAGTGCTGCTCCTTATACTATCTTCTGTGTCAGACCTGGCACGAGAATACGCTGAATAGATGAATACCTTTTGTTTGCCTTACTGGATAAAAGAAAAAGGTTACAGCCTTTTGGCTTATTTTAAAAACTTTCTCCAACCCTCCTCAACATTTGCTCTTGCTTTTTCCCTGATGTAAACTCAATAACAAAAAATCTGATGTGCTGCACTCACATGACTTTCACTACTCTTGTACAAATTCTTATTCCTATATCTTCTTCGTGCTAGTTGAGATAAACATTTGTACAATTATCTTATTGCTTATTTCCTTGTAGGTGCAAGAGGAAAGTTGTTGCTGTTGTTTTCTAGTGTCTTGCATCTGGCAATGAACTTTTGAATTGTAGTTTCTTCTGATCTTAATGCTTCACAGGTCTTCAAGTGGTGTTCATTCATTTCTGCTGGATCGTTACACAGGACACATTGGTGAAGCTGAGATACCTATTCTGTAGAGATGACTTGCTAAGCAGTTGTGATTTGTCAATAGTCGGAAGGCTGCAACCGCTGTTTTCCTTGGTCTCTGGGGGATTATATCTGGGTTGGAAAGTAGTGTAATCCATTTTTTATCTTTGGCATTTGTTTCTATTTCTTGTAGGTATGAATGAGAAAATTTTTTAATGATCAAGTGTTTTATTGAGGAATATGAGAAATTGAATTTAGACTTTTGTTTTATTGTTGTGCCTTTCTTTGCAAGTGAGTCTGCAGCTTCATTCCCCATGACTCCACAGTGTGCTGGAATCCATTGGAGATGAACAGTCTTATTAACTTTTTGGAGTTGTGTTAACATTTGGTAGCATTCTCTAATTTTTGTTGACTTCTTTGTAGTATTTGAACATATTCCCTGAATTGCAGCTTTAGAATCCGAAAGAATTACTGCCTTGTTAAATTTATTTAAGGGAAGATTTAATAATTGTCGGAGAGCAATGTGTATAGCCTCTGTTTCTCCATCATAATTTGTTATGTCTCTGCCAACAGAATGATAAAAGGAAAAATGTGAACACGTAACTCCAGCTCCAGTAAGGTTTTCCGTGGAGGATCCATCAGTATATATGTGCAGCCATTCTTCTGTGGGATATCTAGTATTGATTGTTTCCAGTGCTAGAAGTTTTTGTATTTCTTTGGTGTGTCTGATTTACTTATTTCCTCTATTAATTCCAAATTGAAGGTAGGTTGCAATAATTCCAATGGATTTTCTCTTATAAGTGCAAGGGGAAAGTTAGAATACAGAAGTCTTTGAGCGATAGTCACATCTTTTGAAGCTTTGAGATTCTCTTCTCTCTGCACACTTACCATATAAAAAAATGCACAACGATGATCCATTTCACGAAAGTTTTAAGCTTTCCGAAACTCACACACATAATAAGGAATAACTCCAAAATGGTTAACCCTACAAGAAAATTCATTGAGATATAAGTTGTGTATTTTAGCAATATCTACATTTTTTGTACAGTATGATTTTATCTATCTCTAACGGTTTACCAGTTATGCAAAAGTCGTCTAGAGTAAATAGACTACAGGGGCTATAACCAGAAAATTCAAGATATCCATTTCATTTGCCATAAAAATATCTCAAACATATGACATTTTAATCAAAATTGTTAGAGCCATTTTCAAGAAAATCAAAATTTTCGAAAACTGTTCCATCTAAAGGGTAGTTTAGGGTGGGGCTATTTTCTTCAAAATTTTCGTGTCGCATCCTTGAAAGACATTAAACTTAAACACCAACTTTGGTTTTTAACGGACTTTTCCTTTTTGAGTTATGCTGTCCACAGACTGACACACAGACACACACACAGACCTTTTTCTAAAAATGCTTTCTTTGGATTCAGGGGGTCTCAAAACATATATTTCCGGTGAAATCTCGACATCAAATTTTTGGGTGGAATACAATACTTCCCTTACTTACCAGTAGAGAAAGTAAAAAGTTTCACACTGCGTAACTTTTGCAGTGCACAGTTATAGAATATTTCGAAAACATTTAATTTAAAAAATTATAACACTTAACTGAGTAAACATAGAGAATTCAAAGTAGGCAGGTAGTAGCACTGTAGTTTACTCTACCTAAGAATAAAATATAAACAAATTCTAGCAGTTAGTTTGTTAGTGTGTGATGAGTATAGAAACAGCACATATCAGACTTCTATTGAAAAAAGAAACGTTTTCTGAAGAAATATGGGCCTATAGAAATGTATAACCTGATAGAGAGGAAAATTCTGCATAGGATGTGTTCAAGCCTGAAATTTATAACAACTGAATAATTTATACCATACCATTAGGAACCTGGCAACAGCACGAGGGTAGAAAAGGACGAGGCTAATGGCAACTTGTATGTGCTAGATAGAGACAGATATATCCCATTTAACTCCATGTTGTCATCTAAGAGTAGCACAATGGTTCTCCATCATATGAGATGTGAGAGGCCCTAGGGAAGTGAAAAACGTAAAAAGCTTGCAGTATATGCCAGCACCTGCTTGTCCTTTTCTATCAGTTAGGGATCCATCTGTATAAATAGGAAGCCACTCAGCTTCTGGGTAATAGGAATGGATTGTTTCTAAAGCAGCCATTTTCAGGATTTTAATGTCTACACATTTTTTTGAGTGTATTCCAACAGGTTTTCTTTGTAATCATTGACTGGTTGATTCAATGGGTATATGGGGAGAGGTAGTTCTTCTATTTTTTTCCTTGTACATAGGTTGCATTTTTGCTACAGGTTCTTAATTTGGTTAATAAAACTTTTATTTGTAGATGGTGGGGGGGATTGTAAATATTCCAGTACATATTGTGAGGTAGTCGAGATAGTTTTTCATACATTTGTAGACTTTTTCTCTTTCATATTTTAGTGGCATATTCCTAGTAGCCACTTGAAGAGCTGTTAAATGTGCATCATCATTTGATGCCGGAACGGATGGGGTTTCTTCAAATATGAGACTTGGCCACAGTTTCTTCCACAATTTTTGTAGTAAATGTTTATTCGAACTATCCTAAGCCTCAGCTAGCCAGTAGATGTCCTTCTTGGTTATTTTCTTCATTTTTTGTAAGATTTTAGTGGAACAGTCTTCTTCTTTAATTAGAAATCGTCTATATCCACATGTCAGAAGAATCATTGTCATTATGCTGTACGTCATAATTGCAATGTTGTTACTTCTTCACATCACTATACTACATTACCTTGCAGCTGCTAATCCTATAGCTAAATTTATGTACTTTCTTTTTTTTAGTTTTTGGAATAATCTGAACATTTTCAAATCCCAATTAATTCAGATTAGCAGGTTACTGTAATAACATCTAATCGTAACTTAAACAGAAACACCAGACTGCACTGTGGGGGTGGTGCAATTGTCAAAAGGACATAGGATGAGGATCCTAATACTGGGGAATCAACAGGACCAATTCTGAGAGAGGATTGCTCTTCTCCCCTCTTTTCTCTAAGTATAAAACATGTCTAGATAACTGAGTTTAATTAACTAATTGTTACAAAATTACCACCCTTTGAAAGTTAACAACAAATAATCTTAAAGAATTGAATTAGGGTGTTCTTGGTTACAAAATAGACACATGAGTTTCGATCAAATACATAGCTCACCCCTTTAGGCACCACAAATAACACAAGTTACACAATTGAATAATGTTCTTGTCACTAAAATAGACATATACATTTCTGTAAAATAGATAGTTGCCCTTTAGGCACCGTATATTACACAAGTTGTACAGTTCAATAATTTTCCTGTCATTCCCAAGTTTGCAGTCAGATTTAGCATTTTCCAATCAGAACAAATATCAAAGTATGACGACGTACCAGGTCTTTAATATGCTTAAATAACATATGGGCACACATTAATTTAAATGCAAATGCACCCCTTTTGTTATTAAACCCCGGACCAGGCACATCTACATTAAAAAATACATGGTACAAATAATCTGAAATTACATGCCTGTTCGCCCCACAGGTTAATTTAGGTCAAATGTTCCTTTACCCCGTTTGACCCAAAGCAAGAGTTTGAATTTGACCACTTAACTAAGCCTATTTGAAAGCCTCATAAATCAGTGCCTAATTCATTAAATCTGCACAGCTACTCCCCAAATCAATTAATCAGCCTTCCATACTGGAAACACAGCCCAGGCACATTACGATCAGAACGGCCCCATAATCAAGCATAATCTGGAACTTATATCCTGTTAGTCACTCACTCAATTTCCGTGTCCGCATTGTGTCAAGGGAGAAAGAACCCTTTCTCTTACTGCCACCAGCAGAAATGGCCTGTTATCTCCAGCAGTGAAACTGGCGGAAGCATGCCCTAGTAGCAGAATCAGGAAACAGCGAGACAACTGTATGGTGTTACTCGACAACTGAAGTGTGATCAGCACAAGACAGACCAAAAATATCCAGGAGGGGCTATACTCACAAGCAGAAAATTACC
The DNA here is from genome assembly GCA_030765045.1 of Tenodera sinensis. Taxonomy (NCBI): domain Eukaryota; kingdom Metazoa; phylum Arthropoda; class Insecta; order Mantodea; family Mantidae; genus Tenodera; species Tenodera sinensis. The sequence goes on along the minus strand of CM060963.1, from coordinate 52,745,000 downwards.
GGTTGAGAGGTTAGGTACAGTCTGTCCACCAGCTCATGGTTCTCGACAGGGGTGTGAGTCAGTGCATTAATAAATAATTCTAGGTACACAGTGCTTCTGATTCCGTATGTCAATACATCAGTAAACAATTCTAGGTGCACAGTGATATCTGAAGCGGTACTTATGCTTCTAATTACACTTAAATTCTGCGCAACCTGAAGCCCAGCATGAGATATATGGCAATAATTAAATGTCACACCCCCACATTTAATAATTTTGGCATGTTTAATGTATTAATTTGTTGATTTTATTGTATGTAATTAACTTTCATGCGTTTTTACACACAAATTATTATTGATTTCTATAGTCATTTATATACTTTGTTCAGAGTCTTTTGAGACAGTGGAAGGGGGAGATAAGAGCATCGCGTGGCCGCATGTGTATACGAATCAAAACAATCCAAGGCAGAGTTGCAAGATTTATGCAGTCATTCTGACACGAGTAGTGGCACACAACAGAGATTGCACAAAATACTCTTATACCTGTATAAATATGTGGCAGCTGTGGGGAATAAGTAATGCACCTGCTACTTATAAAGCAAATTCCATGCGTATAGGACGTGGAAAATCAGTGCATAAGCAGACGGCACACATTATTTAAAATGTGTACAATTACTTTAAAGGAAAGAACGGCAAGTGTTACTTGCCAATTGCACATACTATGGTTGCAACTGCCGTTCCCAGATGACCAGTGGTAAGAACCATTAAATTAGATATTTAAAAACAAAGATGAAATGCAATGAAAACAAAACCGTTTGTGAATTTTATAAGATTTATAGCTTCTTTGTGGTCTTCGGAGGATGAGGAAGAAGAAGAATCAGAAACTATAAGATACTAAGATTGAGTAAATGCCAGTGTACATATTTCTGCCAATGTAAATAATGTTTCATTGTTCTGCTTGTATTTTCTTCTTTTGTTCTTTTTGTGGGGGTCATATTTAGTACAGTGTTGGTATATTTATATAATTATGAGAAAGGAATAAAAGTAATGTGGTCCAAGTAAATATGATCATGTATTCTAGCTTTTGTATATTAATATAATACATAATAATAAAAATATAATATATATTTATCGTCCCAGCATGATAAAAAGCTGTTAAAGCAATCAGAATTAAGTGCATAAATAAACAAACAAAGGATGAACATGTAAACAGTGTAACTAAAGTCTGAAAGTGACGCAAGTGTTGCAACATTTGCTATCGCAGAGTGTTAGCATGCATAAGTGACCTTTAGCACAAGCAACCTGCTGCCTACCTGCCCCTCCCACTGTCTCAAAAGACTCTGAACACAGTATATAATGTTTCTATTTATAATTCAGTATGATACGAATGTTGCATTTAAGAAAAAAACAGCTCTCTCTGAAATTACAAGTGTTTGAAATACCATGGATACATAACTGCGTCAGAAGTAAACTTCCATATCTGAAACAGCATGTAAGTTTATATAGCTTGTCATTTCACTGATGATGCTTAGTTACAGAGAAAAATGAGTATCAAATTTTCCTGAGCAATTGAATCATTTAAGATTTTGATTTATTTGAAGAACGAGGACCATATAGGACTTTAAATATATATGCAGAGTTTTCCTATCCTAACAGATGTTGTTGCAGCTGTATGTTTTGCAAAATTGGAAAGGAGATGCTTGGATTTAATTGATTGTACAATAAAGAAATTCCAGGAAATAAATTGTTCTATAGTAAAGCCTGACATATTGTGCTGTCATTTAAGTATTTGTCTACTAATTCCTCTGCATCTATATGCCCTGAGATACACCAGCATAAAATAAGGACCCGATGGCCAGACAAACAAGATTATGTGTGGCAAGAGCAGAATCACTACTGATGTCACTGGACCTAAAATTATTTACTGATGTACTGACTCACTACATTCCTGTCAGGGGCCATGAGCTGTTGGACAGACTATAGATCAGTCATGGGGAAGAGGGGTGACAGGAGTGTAGTCAAGTATTTACCCTCTCAACTTACAGACTGGTTCTCTGAGGTAGATAGACAATAGCGGGAGGAGTGGCCTGGTAGCTAATCACTGTGAGGTTTAAAACTATGATGTAGGGGAAATGACACATTGAGCCAGTTCTCCCCATCTATGCTATAGATAGAAAAAGAGCTCTTTTAAGAATAATTTGTAGAAGAGTGGGTAGAGAAAGTTTGTGCAGATGACAACGTTTTTTGGCAGCTAATGTTTTGTAATTGCCTCAGGGGCCCATTGTAGGTACAGAGAGTGGCGACCTTGAGGTACCTGAGCCACCCAGTGTCTGGGGGTATAGCTGGGCTACCCAATGTCCTAGGGATACAAATAGGGAGACCTGGTCCTCCAGGTTGGGAGTTGAATCAAGAGGCTAACAACCTCTCATCCAGAAAAAAAAACTAACCGCTGAGAAGCCTTCAGTTTTAAAGGAGGCCAAGGCTTGAAACTGGGCTGTGATGCCACAGTAAGAAGAAGAATGTTGTGTAATAGAACAAAGATAAGGTATTTCATAGAGAGGGTAGAATTTTGTAGCCCAGCTTATCAATGAAGCACACTGAAAAAGAAAGCAGATGTATTCTGTATACTATCAGCTACATATTAAAAGAACAAAACTGTTGGTGCTATTATATTTTGCTTTTCTTTCAGCTAATGGGATCATTAGGAGCAAAAGGGTGGAAGAAGTTATGTTAAGCGTTGACCGTGGAAAGTATGCAAAATTTAATGCTTATATGGATGCACCACAGGCTATTGGCTATGGAGTTACAATTAGTGCACCACACATGGTAAGTAAAATAACTTTATTGGTTCAAATATTTAAATTTTTAATTTCCATACCAATTGTAAATCATGATAAAGTCATACATTGACTCCCACTTAACTCCTAATTTAGTTGTGTGGCATCTTGATTTACTTTGACCAAAAGTGGAAGAGCTTCTAGTCTATCAAAAGCAAAGGTGTTACAGATTAGCAAAAACTCCACATGCTTTCAAGTCACTAAAATGTTAGAAGAATAAGCTTTCACTTTTGTAAGAATAGTTTGCAGGAGAGTGCATAGAGAAAGTAATGTGAGATGTTATTGTTGTTTGTAGCATGCACATGCTCTGGAGCTGCTGAAAGATCACTTGGTTGAGGGTGAACGAGCATTGGATGTTGGGTCAGGCAGTGGATATCTTACAGTGTGCATGGCACTTATGGTCGGAGATACAGGGTTGGCTGTTGGTATTGATCATATCCCAGAACTAGTTGAATTTTCTCGCAGTAATGTGATGAAAGATAAACCTGAACTGATTTCATCAGAAAGGGTGAAATTAGTTGGTAAGTACAGTTATTATACACACTTTTTTGTAGAGGATTGTCATTTCAACTGTGGCAGTTTTAAATGCTATATTTATCTTCAGGGTCTGGTTTGCAAAAAAGGGACTTTTTGAGCAAATGAGAACTCCAAAATGAAGAATGACTTTTGTTTTAATTATATAAACAAAATTATAATTTCATATGTCAACTTGCACATCAAGACTAAATTTCCAGTTTATATTAACACTAAAAAAGTCTTACTACGAATTATGTCTTTACAAGACTTATATACTTCTAGGTCAGAGAACTTACTTCTTCATTGTTGTAACTGTACATAGCCAAAAAACAAAAGAACTCCAATGAACTAAGACAAATATAGGTACTCAAACTGTTACACAACAGAGAGAGGAAGGGAGAGCTTAGAAGTGAATGATCTCTGTTTGTAATATTATATATATCTGAGCATTCTGTATCAGGAGGATGTTGCTGCAACAGAATTCTGGTGCTGTGATAAAAGAATTATCCATTACATGGGTAGAATCAGACACAAAAATTCTGTGCCGTTTTTGGGGATTGAACCACAGATCTTTTGCTTATCACGCTGTTGCTCTAAGCAATTGAGCTGCAGTGACAAAGTACAGGCGTAACATTAAATTCCCCAACTGACTTATATTCCAGCTATGGCATATGTGAAAGCACAGTTAATTCATTAATATATATTGTATATTGGTAACCCCAGATGCCAAGAAAATGTCTTGCTTCTGGTTAGTGTTTTTTCTGGTTGCAGAATATGGGGAACCTGTAGATTTTTCAAAAACCCAGGAATTGGGTGTGAAACTTTGTGGTGCAGGTAGTATACACACAATATCACGGATTTGTAGCGAAGCAGCTTCATAGGAACAAAAAGGTAGTTTAGGAAAAACCAACAAAATTGAAAAGTGAGTTACTGGTTTGGATGATTTTGAAAAACGTTTTGTGTAGAGCAGTTCTCAATTTCTCTGATCAAGGAAAATGTCCAACAGTGTGCAGAACAGCTTCAGGGGAAAGATTTCAACAAAGAAATTGCTAGGGATGATACTGTGCAATTAATTATTAACTTAGGGGATGAAAGTGATGATTCTTGATTAAGTGCTTTTGAAGACGAGGATACCCATGAACTGCTTGCTGGTTCTTTGATGTAACGTCTGTCCTGGGTTAACAACATCAAGGTAAGATGTTAATGTTTTAAGGATATGTAATGTGTTTAATTATAGAAACAAAGATGGGCATTTTGGCTGGCATGTAAAATGTTCTCTGATGTAGAGTTACTGCCGGTACAGACCTGCTGCATTTGGCAACAGCGCCCCTGTGCAAGTAATGGCCAGCATTCATATGCCATTAAGTTTTCACTTCCTTTAGTATTCCACCTGTGATTGAAGATAGTGGATTAAAGTACTCATAACTTTAGGTTTTAGAAATAACTCATTTAATGACTAATATCAGTATACCATTTTTGCTTTAACATTTTATGAATAGGTGTGTTACAAAAATGTTGAGCACTATAGGTTATAAAATAACAAGTGTGGTGCAAATAATGTGAGCAACAATTCTGTAACATTAACAGAAAGTTTAATTATTACTAAACAACAGCTAACCAATTTAATTTAAAAGGTGAGTTAATTAATAACACTGAACAATACTTACAACATATTTTTCCGGGACGCGTTTCGAAGATTAACTTTCCTCCATTATCAACCGGACAATAACTGGGTTTCCATGGTGTTTCATGGTGAGGATGGTGATGCTTCTTCTGATGTTTCTTCTGGTGACGGTTCAATGAACTTACTGAAAATGTCTCTGAGGAATGTTGAAATTAAATACTCTGTTTCTATTTTTTAAAATAAAGATTTGTTCCCATGTGGACAGTTCTTGTTTTCCGGTTATGTGTTTGAGAAGTTTTGGTTCTAGCTTTATGTTATGATTTTTGTCCAAAAGCGAAATGCAACGGCTGATTTTTCTAATTGTTTACTCTTACTGTTTCTAACGTGTTCCTTGGATCTAGAAACATTAAGAGTAAACAATTAGAAAAATCAGCGGTTGCATTTCACTTTTGGACAAAAAATCATGACATAAAGCTAAAACCGAAACTTCTCAAACACATAACCGGAAAGCAAGAACTGTCCTCATGGGAACAAATCTTTATTTTAAAAAATAGAAACCGAGTATTTAATTTTGACATTCCTCAGAGAGACATTTTCAGTAAGTTCATCGAACCGTCACCAGAAGAAACATTAGAAGAAGCATCACCACCCTCACCATGAAACACCATGGAAACCCAGTTATTGTCCGGTTGATAATGGAGGAAAGTTAACCTTCGAAACGTGTCCCAGAAAAATATGTTGTAAGTGTTGTTCAGTGTTATTAATTAACTCACCTTTTAAATTAAATTAATTACAACACTGTTTTCAAACTTCTATGAAAAGAAGATAACAGCTAACCACATTGGAATTTGTTAAAAATGACCACATTTGAATTTGTTAAAAATGTTTAACAACAATTACTTTCCACTTTCTGAATGTAAGAGGGCTATTTTTTTCGACCTCTGATGGTCTCTATAGGTGGCCCAAGTAATAACAGGAGATGGCGTATAGGATGGTATGATTGGCTGTCTTCTCGCTACTATCAGCATTGGGTGTTAATGGCCACAGCTGTTGTGCACCCAAAATCTCAACACTACTACTATCAGCATCACTGTCAAGGCGAAGCTAATCTTTGGCCACTTAAAGGTGTCTTTCCATAGGATCCCCTACCAAATGCAGTAATGCAGTATTATGTTTCTACAGGAAGAGGGGCATAATTTAGTAGAAATCCACCACAGAATGAGCTGTGTGTATGGTGAGAAATTGGAGTGATGGTGTGATGCAAGAAATTTAGAGGTGGCCGAACAAATGTTCATGATGAAGATGGTGAGGGATGGAAATGTTTGACCACCCTTCCTACAGCTCAGACCTAGACAGAGTGACTTACATATTTTCCCACCAATGAAAAACTGTTGGGGGGAAGGAGACAGTATTTCCACTTCAATGATCTTAAGGGCACCGAGCAGATCTGGCTCAAGAGATAGATGGCGAGGGTAGTGGAAAGGTATGCCAAAGGTTTCAATCTGAATGATGATTATGTTGAACAAAAGCGTATAGATGTGGTGAACTTTTGTCAATAAAACAATTTTTATAGTTGCATTGGTTTCGATTTCATGTCCTATCGTAGGTTGAAAAAAATAGCCCTTGTGTGTTTCTCCACAGTGTCAGAGGATTATTAGTCATGGTACTATCAGTAGTAATAGTGTTTCAACATATGCACCACATGCCAAGGAGCACACTGGTAGCTTATCCAGAAATTGAGAAACTGGAAACTAATAACAGCTCATAAAGTCTGGTATAATGGTTCAGTTAGTTATAGATGAATTGAATGAACACATTTTGTTCCATAAACTAAATTGTTATAATAACAAACTTTTTAATTTCTCTGCATAAGAATGGCTACAAAATGTTATGATTTGAACCAAATTATTTTATGTCAAGGAAGAGACAACATGCTAAGCAGGAAAAGTTGTAGTTAGCCCCTCTGGCAATGAGGCACTCCCTTGTCATGTAGTTTTGTTTACAACTTCTTGAACTTAAAATCCCAAATGACCTAGTTGTTGACGGACCCATTAACACCTTGAATTTAAAGTGAAACCAGTTTACTTTTCAAAACAGAAATAAAAATTAAAGGGTGGGAGCAGAGTGAGATTAATGAAAAGGGTAACATGTAATGTGTATGTAAAAGAAAATTATAAAGAAGGGCTACTCTAATCAGCAAAGGGGCCAGAGCCTAGCTTAGGGGTAGCCCAATGTGTGTAAGCTTTGGTACTCAATAAATCCATTCATTCATATTTTTCAAACAGTTTAAAGCAAGTTAAAGAGGGAATGTGATAGCTCAGACATGTAATTTATTTGCAGTTGGAGATGGTAGAAAGGGATATGCAGCAGATGCCCCCTACAATGCAATTCATGTAGGAGCAGCAGCACCAAGATTGCCACAAGACGTAAGTTCAGTAACTGTTAAAAATGTGACAGTATGCATATAGTTTAATATGGCCGAAAGCTTGAGCAACTTCATAAATATTACATAGCTGGTAAGTTCTGACAAAAATGTGACAGTGTTCCTTACTTGACATATTTAGTAACTGCTTATAGACAGTGATGTGTTACCTACATAAGAGACTAATCAGCTGGAAATTTGAAACACAAACTCGCTTGGTACAAACACCTTGAGTAAGGTTTGTATACTGCTTGTACTCGTCCTTAGCAGGTGGCCAACTTGTTCCCATTGCAAAAGTCAGTCTTAATGATGACATCCCTTTGCAACATTATGAATTCCCATATCGCATAAACAGGCAGCTTTCAAAAGCTTGACTTAACCCAGTCACATAAGATTTAAAGCTGTTTCAGCTAACCAAGAAATAAGATTTAAATCCTCTGGCAGTGATTGCTTAATGATTAATAATCATTTACAATCAACCAATAAGCATTTTTGCTGAAAATTTGCATGCACAATGTTAAAAACATAAGCTTGCCAATTGTGTTGTCGTAGTACTGCTGTTGTGTAAGATATACCTCTAAATAATCCTCTTAAAGGAGATCAACATCACAAAAATCCAGCATTAGATAACAACAACAATATCATCAGAATCTTTACATTGTAATACACTTTCAGTCCATTTGCCTCTGCTGTAGCACACAATACACCTTTTGATAACTTTTGTTTTATGTTTGGCGGAGAGAATATGCATAGGAAAATGAGCTCGTTATTTTGGCTGTAGTCTCAAAGTGGTTCTCCTGCAGAAAGTTTGACCTCGAACTGAATACTTGGTGGCTAAGGTTACAAGTATTCTAAAGAAATTAAAGGCACAAATGGCATCTGTGACACATGCTTATTAAGAAACTTTACAAACACCATTATCTGTAGTAAAATGGTAAAGAACCAGGTTATTGTCAGCTTTAGTTCAATTCCAGTGACATTGGTTTTTCTGTTTCATAATATGAATCCATTTTGAAGGGCCTGGTGTGCCATCATGGGTTGTTGTCTTCCTTTCCTGGATGTCCTAGTGACAAGAGAAGCTGATTCACGTCTGGGTCACACAGTTTATCGCAAACCTACTCGTACTGATAGGTACCTCCATAAAACCTCGAACCATCATCCAAGACAAAAATTGGGCATAATCAAAACCCTTTCCGAATGGGCCAAGAAGATTTGTGAGCCACAAAAGCTGAATAAAGAAATCCGACATCTAAACAAGGCCCTCATCAGCAACGGTTATACACAGAAGGAAATTACAAGAGCTCTCCATCCGAGGTACCCGTCAGTCCAAAATGACCGGAGGAAGCAAACCCTGAGTACCATCTATTTACCATACATCCATAACGTAACAGGCCGAATAGGAAGACTGCTGCAACAGTACAACATTAGGACTATTTATAGGCCAACAAAGAAAGTCAAAGATTTATTTAACTCCATTAAGGATAAAAGACATCCACACTGCACAGCCGGTGTTTACAAAATACCATGTAGCTGTGGACAAGTATATATAGGCACCACCATGCGGAGTATCAGCACTCGACTAAAAGAACATGAAAGACATAGCCGGTTGGGGCAGACGGACAAGTCAGCGGTGGCAGAACTCTCTATTGTTCGGCCACGACGTGAATTACAAAGACACGGAGGTACTCTCAAGGACAAGCCACTACCAGGCTCGCTTGACTCGGGATTTTTATGCATAAAAACTCCTACAATCGAAAAGAAGAGAGACAGCAGATAAGCAAACCTTGGCTCCCAGCTCTAATAAGAGGGAGAAGAAAACCCTAGATACGGGAAGCTTTCTCTTTTATACCAGGATCAGAGACGTCCCATTTGCCGGCATTTGAAAATATAATTTGAGATCAATTTATTAAGAAAAGCTTTGTTAGCGATAATCTCATGTTGGTATTCATGAGAACGAGCGATCGTGAAAATTTATGTTACCAAGGACACTAATAAGAAACAAAAATGATCAGTAATATGAAAGTTTGCAGTGAACTTTAGTTTATGTGCAGCCGCTAAGTTAGACCAAAATAACAGAGGTTGACCCTGAAGATGCTGGATGCAGTTTTCAGCGAAACGTCGGAGGAAGGTAATCCAACTTGACCACGGCCCACAAGCCCGGAAAATCTACTTAACATAGTTGATAATGCCGGCCGTGAAAGCCTCAGCACTTATAATCCATACTATATTTCTAGAACACGAATGGCTCCATATTTATACTGATGGATCATGGATATCAAACTGAGATGGAGCAGGCGCTGGAGTCACGTGTCTCCTATTACAAATCTTTAAGTTATGGAACTACAAACTTTGATGGAGAAATTGCAGCAATTCTACAAAATCTTTTGTACAGAATTTCACATTTTCAGCAAGCAGTTATTCTCTCAGATTCCAGGGCAGCAATTATAGCAATTACTTCCAAATTGTCACCAAAAAACCAAACAATTGTAGGATTATTATTTATTTATGCCAACAAACTTACTGTTGGTGTTTTTAAATACACAAGCCGTGTGTGGGCAAAGTTTGAGAGGTAGAACTGGAACTTCTTATTTAATCCTGACAATAGTAAGTCACCATTGGGGTAATTTGTCTCTGATGTGAGACTGCCTTTGTGGTTTACCAGGAGAAATACGAACTGGTTTGAGAATTTAATGCCATTCTGGCGGTTTGTCACAATAGCTGAATGGTTAGAGCAACCGCCTGATAAGCAAGGTCTGTGGTTCAAATGCCAGTTATGGCATTGAATTTTTAAGTTCCGGTTCTACCTCTCAAATTGTAGAATGTTGGAAAATCCTTACCCATCTAACAGCATTTCAAAAACACCTAGTCTTCCAATGGATACCAACTCACTGTGGACTGAGTGGTAATGAGAAAGCTGATTTCCTGGCAAAAATGGATACCAGCAGCGTACAGAAATCTATAGTTAATCTACCATTTTATGCAGCTAAAAGATTAGTCAACTCTGAATTCAAAAAAATTATTGCAAAATATTACTATGAAAAATCAAAGAATATAAGATGGGAACTACTGAACATTCAAACGGTAATTCCCGAGTATCCTCGAAAAACAGCAGTTGCAACCTTCAGGTTGATTACAGGACATGATTGTCTGGCAAAACATTTAAACAGAATTGGGATATATTCTTCACCACTCTGTCCTCTATGTGATCTGCAAGAGGAAATGGATTAAGACCACCTTCAAATATGCCCGGCCACTTTTAGTGCCGCATGCATCAGTGAAAAATATTGGAGAGCAAGAGGATTAATGACTTCATTGCCAGAAATCCAGCATTAGCAGCCGCCGCCGTTGACGACGACGACAACAACAACAACAACAACAACAACAACAACAACAACAACAACAACAACAACAACAACAACAACAACAACAACAACAACAACAACAGAGTATAAGCACTTCCTATCTATAGCAGGTACCAATAGTCATGGAAAAGAAAACAGATAAAAAGATAGTAAAATTCAAAAGACAGGTATGGAGCATCGTAAAATTCAGCAATCAAAACTCACATTCATCCTATATTTCATCATAAATTCGGTAGAATTTTCAACAAATACATCCCTGTATGTAAATAAACATGTATTCTGAAATAAACCCTATTGAGGAAAGTGGACACTTTTGTAAAGTGTGCTATCCATTCTTAAGTTCATGTTTTTTTTTTTTGTTGTACAAATGCATAAAATGAACCACCAACAATAGATAAAGTTTTAAATACAGTCAATAATGATGCAGATTTGCAGACTCAAAAGCTTATTTCAGAACCTGCTAGTAAAATGGATTTCATGAACATGAAATGGAAGAAAGCAAGCATGGTAAATAGGGAAGACAGTGTGGAGGTGCAAATATTTGAGTACTTCACATCATAATAGAAAAACAACTGAACAAGATACTATTTAGATGAAACATGGGTCAATAAGCTGGGTCAATTACAGCTACTGGATCAAAAAAAGAAAGAAACAATTTAATTTAAAAGGAAAGTTAACCTTCGAAACGCGTCCCGGAAAAATATGTTGTAAGTGTTGTTCAGTGTTATTAATTAACTCACCTTTTAAATTAAATTAATTATAACAACACTGTTTTCAAACTTCTATGAAAGGAAGAAACAATTTATTTCTGTAAATTAAGTTTGTCAGTTTTTGCTTCCAGTAAATGCTCAGGTTTAAAAAAATCTTAGCCATAAAGGAAATAGCCTTATTTTGTTTCATGTAAGTAATGATGTTGGGTTTTCAGATGATAGCTTCCTTATTTGTGAATCAAAGTAAAGTTCTGATTATCATGAAGAAATAACAGGTGACATTTTCAGGGAATGGTTTGAGAGAAATTTTCTGAAACACAATCCTGCAAATGTCATTATGGACAATGCAGCCTCTCATAGTATTGGGTTAATCTGCTATCCAGTTACACTTAAGTGTAATAAAATGGAGTGCTTAAATCAGATTATTTGTTTTACGTTCATTTTATATGTTTAAATATTGCAATGTGCAAAATTTTTATTTTATAATTGTTCAATATGTCCACAAAAACACTGTCATACTTTAAACTGGTATTACGCTGCTTTCGATAATTGTATTTAAATAAAATTGGTGACATTCAAAAGAAAAACTCAGATATTTTGTATTTTTGTGTATGTTGTTGTTGTTGTTTTCTAGTGCCTTGCATCTGGCAATGAAGCCATTAGCACTCGTGCTCTCCAATACTTTTGAACTGTAATTTTTGTGTATGTCAATGGACAACAATGGACAAGATTGCACGAATCAAACATAGGAACTAAACTAAATGGACTCAAGTTTGTGATTGTCGCCATGGTTTCATTGTTGGATATTTAGTTATATGTTACACATGAATGTTTGCTTTTAAAATTGTGTTATTAAAGAAGTTTTAAGGAGTTATGGCAAACCCACAAGAATGTAGCTGGTGTGTTTTGGAATATCATAGCATGCAGTCTGGTGCAGGTACAGCATGCTTTTTGGTGAAGGTTTCACCATCAAGTTTCTACATACACATCAATTTTGAAATGGTACCATGGTTTTGTGGATTATGGCCGCATATGTCAAAAGAAAAGACCATTCAGGGAGACCATCTGTCAAGCAGTTAAACATACCACCATATCTAAGATCCTGCATCGATTGAAACTTCACCTCTACAAACTGCAGTTCCTGCATAAGTTGAAACCTGATGACCCTGTAAAACGATTACAATTTTGGTAACACTTATTGGTATCAATGGGGGATAATGAAAATCTGTTAGGAATGAAATATCGTCTTGATGTGTGCAGCATCACTCATGGGGCTACATTCAATGTCTATGAGGTATATATTAACCTCTTGAGGGATATCGACGTGAAATCACATCCATTTAAAATGACAGATGAGCGATATGGGCTTGTATACACGTCCTGTGCATTTAAGCATTTAACCCTTATTTATCCCTTATCCAACTCAACTTATTATAATTTTCCCTTTATGAAACATTTTAGTAAGGTCTATATACTTTATTGGCTTACCTTAATATGTTCGTTCTGCAGTGATTTACCTCAAAACAGGGATAAACACACAAGGGTACGTACATCTCCACATTTGTGAATTCCCTTCTTGCGGCACACAAAACACTTTGGAGATGGGCGGGACTTCTTTGCTGTTGGTGGTATCCTTTTAGGATAATGTTTTCCTTGAAGCCTGAGGGGTGCAGGGGTTTTGGATTTTCAACCCCCAACGTGGTATTGTTCAATTAGGCTGCGAGCTATTTATATTCGGAAGTCAAGGTCGGTCATTGTCCTGTGTGGGTTTAGAGCTCTCCAAATTACCAAACAATTGTATATGGTTATATCCAGTTTGTGCAAAAATATCTTTTTATACCACTTCTCCCTTCAGCTACAAGCAGGAAAGAATACATATGTATTTCAACAAAGAAAGAAACGGAGTCTACGGAGTCTACTAAGTTACGAAACTCGCGTAAGCAAAAGTTGCAATGTTGATATATTCTGATGACTCAAGAGACCATGCATGCAGTAGCGCTTTATTACACAGTATGCTGACGCATAAGCCACACATACAATGGGTGTTTCTTTACTGTATCTTTCCGAGAACTTATATTGGATGCATTCGACAGAGCAAAGTTGACTTTTCACCACAGTGAAACAAAATTGTGCCATTTCAACGTTTTGTAAATACAACTCAACTTTGCTGATGACGTACATTTATACTGCATATAACGAGTTTTATACCAGTTTTTGTTTCATTAAAATAACTTAATATTTACACAAAATACAGCTGTGTATATACAAAGCACTTTTAGCGCATTTAACAATTTAAATGCTAGCAGTTCTCGGCTCGCGGACGTTTTAAATGGCCATCGCTCAAGAGGTTAAATAATAAAAACTAAAAAGCTAAAATATTAAAAAAAATTGAGCTTTTATTTTGAATATCACCAATTTCACTTCAGTATGATTATCCAAAGCAACATAATACCAGTTAAAAGTATGACAGTATTTTTATGGACACCTGTTTGTTAAGATTATCAGCATATAAAGATTGGCATTTTGAACATGTGTTTTAAATTCAATGAAAAAACTGAAGCTGTTAACAGTGAAGTAACAGAATCTAAAATAAAAACAAAATAGAGACTAAAAGCTTCACTTATATTAGTAATTGTGGCAAGTTCTTGAAAATCCCATTTGTTTTTATTTTAGATGTGTTTTAAAACGAAACAGCTAATCTGTTTGCTGTGGTAGTAGAAGAAAGGAGGTTCAGTGTCAGTCACATAACACTCATGCAAACGAATATGTAATGCTATGTTTATGTCCAGTAGGTTTGTAATTTTGGACATAGTATTGCTTCCAATTCAATAATTATGTTTTCAGCTTATTGATCAACTGAAGCCTGGCGGACGACTTATTGTTCCTGTTGGACCTGAAGGTGGCAATCAACAGTTGGAGCAGATTGATAAGAAGCAAGATGGCACAATTTCAAGAACTCCTCTAATGGGTGTTGTTTATGTCCCGCTCACGGATAAGGAATCTCAGTGGCCTGGCAGGTTGAGACATTAATCAACATTACTCAGCTACCTTTCCTGCATGTTAACATGTAAGCTATATTGCATGCAATTTGATTTGTAACAAATTTAATGACTTCAATAATCACTGTCTGCATAATAATCTTTCTTGGGCTTTCTTAACCAATTTCACTAATGATGCTTGCAATTTTTGTAATATGCTTAGATTTTACCTGAATGCCCAGACATCAAATTTTTATTTGCATCAAAACTTTCATAGTTATTTTTCATTTTCTGTTAGGCAACAGTTGTTTGTTTTAAACTTCATAAGAACAAAGGTAGCAAGAGTGTAGCATACCACAGGCTCATGCACATGCTAGTCTCTCACTAGAACAAACCGTTCCCCACTCATATGCATTGTCAGTAAGATGTTGCCACCATAAGGCAATGTTGTGCATATATGGGATTATAATGGGAGTGCAAAAAACCTCCAAACCGGCTGCACAGTGTTTTGCCTGTCTGCAGCCTCTGCACTCGTTGCCATCTTCCACTATTTATAGAAAGGTGTGTATGAAACTATACATTGTTTTTAAAAATAGGTACTTTTAAAGGCGTTATTTACCAAGTTTATGAAAGGAGATGCTGAAACTGGCCATTGTCGTTGTCTATTCTTTTTTGGTGTCTCTTTAGGAAATTATTCATTACTCACTGTAGTTCAGGTTGAGAAATACTGGCAATTTTCTGACAGATATTTGGTTTTAATTCTTTCAGGGTGTGTGGGTTTGTCCTATACATTCCGTTTTAGGTTACCCCAGTGATAGAAATCACATGGAGTTAGGTCGGGGACCACAAATTTTTGCTAATAATTCTGTCCTGAAACACGCTTTCAGTTTATTCTATAGGTTGAATTGGTGATGATACACTTAACATATTTGCATGTAAATATTTATCTTGACAAGTTTCAAGAGCTTAAATTACTCCCATCAGAACTGTCCAATTGATTCATGTGGATGTTGTCTGATGTGTGGTTGTTTGAGTTGACATCTAGTGGTGAACTGATGAACTTCCATAATGGATTTGGTGATGGTAAATCAAGATTCATTAATCAGAAATATATTTTGAAGCTTTCCTGGCAACGAACATCTTGAATATTCATTAATCAGAGTTTGTTTTTATAACAAGAATCTTTGCCCAAGTATCCAAGTTGATGTTAAGTGTTTCAACATTGATTCAATTTTTGTAATAATTTAGATTCACATCACTGTTATGATACCGAAATTTAGATTTCCAATCGAATGGGCTTGATAAAGACACGTTTTAATTTAATTGCCGGATGTGAGATTTGCGATAAGTGTTAAGTAATAACATAAATAGATGATAGAGCAGGAAGTGTTGTAAGGTGAGCAAGATATGAGTAAATAATAGTCGTTAAATTTGTAGGATAAACGCATTATTGGTTTGAAATTAACGAGTCATGACGTCATACTACATAGTTTAAATACACGTTAGAAAGTCAAGTCTGCCAACCTTAAAAGTCGCGCGATATATTTAATAAAATATAAAGTAAACATCGTTTAATCCTAAAAAAGGTAATTATATATTCAAAATTCATAAAAGAACATGTTATAATAGAAAGGGACATTTCTAAATTGCGGGAAAAGGAAATAGCATTTTGGATACGAGGCTTTCTTGGATGACGTCATGACATTCAAAATTGAAGTGAACGGTTTTCCTAGCTTGGAGACGCCAGAAAGCGTCTGGTCACTACCCAGACCAGTACTGCAGGTTGTGCTGTGCTGACGTGAGTGCAATTCTTCTGCGTGTAGCAGATCGGCATAGCTCCCGCAAGTATCGAAGATGCAATAAATAGTATGCAAAGATTTTCTTGGGTTGTCTATTACACACCTACGTAGACCCGAGATAAAATAAAGAGATCTCAAGCTGAGCTAGCGGGAAAGAACCAAATCAACGGGCAACAACTAGAACCGAACAACGACTCCAGCTTCAAATGGCGATCCAACCACGAGGACACAACGACTTCCCGCCTCAAATGGCAACCCAACGTGTGGCGTCGAAAGAATGGACCAACCCCAAGACGACCAGGCCAGCATCGAGCCAGCAGACAAGAAGGTGCCCAGCGTGTGAACATCTGTGAAACGTGTAGTGAACAAGTTTAAGTGCAGTTAAAAAAAAAAAAATAAAAAAAAAAAATAATAGTGAAAATATTGGTGAGTAGAAAAACACATGTAAATAGCTTAGCAATGGAAGACAGTGATAGCGATTTTCTAGGTTTTGAGAGTCCGGAAATTGAGAAAAGTGTAAGTAGGATGGAAGAATATAGTCAAAATGTAATCGGTAGAGGAATATGCCAAGAAGTAGAAGATCAGAACGTTAGAGAAACACCTAGAGGTAGCTCAGAAATGTTTAGTAGTAATTCAGAAAGGCCAGCAATTATGTCAGAAATAGAGAATATGTTTCAAAAGATAATGGAAAAGATAGGTGAAACTAGTGTAGAGTTAGGACAGAAACTAGAGAAGGGACAACAGGAATTGGGAATGCAATTGGAAAATCAGAAGAGAGCTTTAGAAACCTTTAGGGAAGAAGTTAGGGAGGAAATTAATAAAGTCAGTAGTGAAGTAAAAGAAAATAGAGAACAGGTTAAGGGAGAATTAGAGACAATAAGGCAAGAAGTAAAGAATTCTGAAAAGAAATTAGGTCAACAAGTTAGTGAAAAATTAGATAAAGAAAGGGAAAGAGTAACATATAAATTAGACAAACAAAGGGAAGAGGTAGTACAAAGGTTAGATAAAGACAGGGAAGAAATTAGAGAAGAGCTACAGGGGTGTAAAGTTAGAATGGAAAGATCTGATGTAGAAAGTGAAAGGCAGGCTAGAAATTTGGAGGATGTTACAGACCAAATAAAAGGAGTAGTAACAGAAATTACTCAGGTAAAAGAGGCCTTAGAAAATTTGAAATTAAATGAAAATGCATGTAATCACAACAATCTTAGTAATGAAGTTGCAAGAAACGAGGCAATACCAGGTGTATCAGCTGACATTTCGATACAAAATAGAGGTAACAGTAATTCCCATTCTGATCTCGGAAATAGTTCAGGGACAGGTGACAATTCAAATTTACATTGGCCTAACCATGTCTTAAATGAAATGACACCTCCAGTTTTTGAAAAGGAAGATTCAGATGATCCTAAAGCCTTTTTAGAAGGGTTACAAGAGTACTTCACGGTGAAACGTATACCAGAGGAGTACAAGATGGTGATAGTAAGAAAATGCCTAAAGGGTAATGCTGCTAATTGGCTAGGCCTTTCTATGGGTAACAATAATGATTACAGGACCTTTAAGAACATCTTTTTAACCAGATATTGGGGAGCTAGTAGGCAGGCTAATATTAGAGTCGAATTAAGCAATGGAAAGTTTAATCCTAGATCGGAGGAATCGATGGTCAACTATTTTATGAGAATAGCAAGAAAATCGAAGATGTTGGATCCTCCCTTAGATGAAAAAGATCTAATAAATATAGTTACTCCACATTTTCCGGAAACGCTTCAACACTACCTAATCATAGCCCGACCCGATAGCATTGCAGCTATGATCGAATTATTATCAGCCTTAGAAGTCAATAAGCCAAAACACGCATTTGGAAATAAATATGAAGAAAAAGAAACTGTAAATTCTTTCGGGCAAGGGGCACAGTATTATCAGAATAGAAGTGAGATTAGGGAAAGATATAAAGGACCAGTACCAAGGATGGAATCATTCCGGTGGGAAAATCAAGGTAGATATAACCAGGAAGGGCATCACCAAAATAGAAATGGTAATCTAAGGGGAAGAAATATAAGGGTGAATTATATGAATACAAATAGATTTGATCGAGGTAGACGGGGTCGTTATTTTGGACATAGTAGAAATTCAAATGATGGGTATTGGACAAACGGAGATAATGAGTTTAGACCGAGGTCACCAAGACAGAGAGAAAGGTATTCTAATGGACGAAATTCCCCCGAAAATGCTGAAATGGTTGAGGCCATTAACACGGTCAAAAACATGGTAGGAAGTAACCCCGATTTAATGCAGGAAAACAGAAGTAACAATTCGGGAAATAGTACAGGAGCAATACCTAAAAATCAGGGAAACGCCAGACCCGGTCAAACGCGCCTTCAGTGAGAACTGGGTATCCTAGTAATGATTGTGATAAGTACTCGGAAATAAATAGTCCTGGAAGGCAAATGATGATACAAAAGAAAAGAGAATGTAAAAATAGAATCGACGAAAACGAAAAAGTAGGAGATCCACCTAAAATCAAAATTGGAGTAAATGGAAAACAATACAATGCAATTATAGATACGGGATCAAATAGCACAGTATGCTCACAAAATTTTTATGATAATTTACAAAGTAGTGGTTTTAAAGTAATGTCTTTACCAGTTAATGGGATATATTGCTCGCTAGCTGTGGGAAAACGAAAAGAGAGAGTAAAATTTCAAGCAATGATAAATATTGAAATAAATGGGAGAATACTAGGAATTTTATTTCTGATTGTAGGAAGACTTGTGACAGATATTATAATAGGTTGTGATTGTCTTTATGCCTGGGAAGCTGTGGTGAATTTTAAAAACATGATTCTAGAAATGAAAGTTGAAGATGAGACCATTATAGTGCCTTTTGTGGAAGATAGTAGTTCAGAAAATATTGTACGAGAAAAAGAGGAAGAAGAAATCCAAGGGGATACATTCTTTGTAGAATATGTTAAAGTAGGAGCTATGGAATTAACTGAAGTAAATGTCAAAGAGTACAGTGTCGATAATAAAGAAAATGTAGAATGGGATAAAAATGATTTCATAGACAATTTGAGGTTTTCTGATGCAACTAGGTACTATGATAGGGAGAGTAGTGAAGACTTAGAAGAATTGTTGAGGGAAAAGGTAACTCAGGCTGATCAACTAAATGAACAACAGAGGGATAAACTGTTTGAAATATTAATCCGAAATAAAAAAGTATTCTCTGAGAAACCTGGTAAATGTAATATTTATACTCATTCGTTTGAGATGATACCCATCAAACCTTTTACACATAAAGCGAGAGCTATCCCTAGTACAATAAGAGAAGAGGTAGATGCAGTTATAAAGTCAATGTTAGAAGATGAGGTTATTGAGATTTCGAATTCAGAATTTGTGAATCCCCTATGTATTGTAAATAAGGCCAATGGAAAGATTAGGGTGACATTAGACGCGAGAAAACTAAATCAACATTGTAAACCTGATAGATTTAGACCAGAAAGTGTAGAGGTAATATTGAACAAATTGCAGAAGGGCAAAATTTTTTCTACTCTAGATCTTACAGCATCTTTTTGGCAGATCCCACTTAGAGAAGATTTAAGAAAATATACAGCGTTTTTACATTCAGGGATATTATATCAGTTTCGAGTTTGTGCCTTTGGTATGAATACCAGTGGTAGTGCACTATTAAGAGCTTTGTATGAAATTTTTGGAGAAACCATAAAGAAATTTGTAGCTCAGTATGTGGATGATTTTGTAATTTTTTCAGAAAATATAGAGGATCATTTAAATCATATCAATTATGTGCTTAGTCAGTTAAAGAAAGCAAACATGACAATAAAGCCAAGTAAAACTGCATTCTTTGTGAAACAGACAGAATTTTTAGGTTATGTTATTTCAAATGAGGGAATCAGGCCTAATCCCGACAGAATTGAAAGCATAAATAAAATACCAGCTCCTAAAAATATAAAACAATTGAGAAGATTTCTTGGTATTCTAAATTATCAGTCAAGAGTTATCCTGGAATATGCAACCGTAGTAGCCCCATTAAGACAACTTTTGAGAAAAGATGTAAAATGGCAATGGTCATCAGTAGAACAAGAATCTTTCGAAAAGGTAAAAACATTGTTTGCAGCGTCAATTTTATTGGAAAAACCTAGGGAAGATCTCCCCTACATAATTTATACGGATGCTTCAGGACTTGGTTATGGTAGTGTCATATTACAAAAAGATGAGGAAGGAAAAGATCACCTCATTGCTGTAGCTTCAAGGGGGCTTTCAAGGACTGAATCACAGGCTTGCACTACAGAAAAAGAGATAGCAGCTATTTACTTTGCACTTGTAAAATTTAAGCAATATGTATATAACAACCCAGTAATAGTTTACACAGATCATGTTAGTTTGGCATTTATGAACTCTTGCAAACTCACAAGCACACGTATTTCTAGATATATACATGAGATCACATCCCATAACATAGAAATCAAACACATAGCAGGAAGTCAAAATATTTTTAGTGATTTGTTATCAAGGATGAAAACCAATTACACAATACCAGATACAATTAGTGACAACAAACATGATGTAACCATACTTTATTTGAAAACCTTAGAAGGGACTCAATTAGCTAAAGAATTTCGAAATTTGGAACAATTACAGACAGAGGACGATGAACTTAAGAAATTGAGAGAAAAGGCACAACCAATCACAGAAAATCTAAAAGATAATATAGGTATTTATGAGGGAAAAATCTATAAATTTCATGGAAGAATTGAACCTAAATGGAAAGTAATGGTACCAAAAGCTTTACAAGAGAAACTTATACTTGCTTATCACAAAACACTAGCTCATACAGGTAGTGAAAAGCTAATCATGGTAATTAGTGACCATTTTTATATAAAACATTTGGCAAAGAAAGTGAGAAAAATATGTTCAAGCTGTGATTTATGTCAAAGGGCCAAACCATTTAATATCAAATTTGATATAGAACCTCAGACAATCATAAGAGAAGGGAAAAATGTACTAGTTACTGCTGATGCACATGGGGAGCTACCAGTAGGACAATTTGGATGTAGATATATGTTTGTTCTTCATGATGTTTTTAGTAAATTTATTAAAATTTATCCTGTTAGGAATATCAGCAGCAAAACATGTGTAGGAAAGATAATAAAAGATTATGTGCCTAAATATGGCAAGATTCAGGCAATCTTAACAGATAATGCTACAGTTCATCGGAGCAAAATCTTTAAAGAAACCCTAGAAAATCATGAGATAAAGTTATATCATTGTTCCTCATACTTTCCATCAGGGAATCCAACAGAACGTGTCCTCCGAGATGTAGGAATTTATTTACGTGTACTTACACATCATAATCACAAGGATTGGGTGAAATATTGTCCATTGATAGAAAAGATTATCAATCACACCATTAATGTAACTACTGGGTTTGCACCAATAAAATTAATGTTAGGGATTGAACCAGAACCAATATTGATCGGGGTACCAAAAACACTGAAAATTAATGACATTCAGTTAAGTGAAGAAGAAAGAGCGAAAATTGCTTTTGAACGAATCAAGAAAAAGGCAGAGAAGCGAAAATTAAAGAAAAAGAGTAGAAAACATAAATGGGAACCTAAGATAGGCGATTGGGTACTAGTTAAAGACCATAAGTTATCAAGTGCCTTGCGAGGTAGGAACAAAAGGATGGAATTGTTATATAAAGGTCCTGCAGAAATTATATCAAAATTTGGTTATCATACCTATGAATTAAGAGATGTTAAAAATGAAAAATGTCTGGGAAGATGGCATAAACAACTCCTTCGACCATACAAGAAACCGTGTGGTACCTTGGAACCTTGATTTCATGTAAAATTCGAAGTGTCATTGTCTATTGGCACCCAATCAGCTTTGAGATAAAATTTAAATGTTAGCTTACTTGAAAACCATATATTGGTCAGGTACTTACATATTCATGAAAAATGCAGAATGTGAATTGCTATATACTACAAAGAGCTTAAGAATACATTGTATAGAGCTCACAATAACAGCTTCAGAAAGATTGTTAAAATATTCATCTCCGCATAGAGAGAAAACAGAATATTTAATTTGTAAACATTTGTTAAAATATTTAGATGTATAGATAGTTATCACAGAAAGACAAAGAAAGAACTTGTCTGAAGAGTGTAATGGATTTATATAAATATATGTACATTTTAGTGCTTAAAGGATCTAGTACAGATATGTGTTACAATAACAAAAGTGAAAAATCACAGTGCAAGTGATAGTGAGAGCGAAGTGAGCAAACATGAACTAAAAGAAGGAAGTATAAAGAAAGACTCTTGAAATTTAACCTTTATATAAAAGTGTCACAGAAGAAACCATAACATATTGTAATTAGTATTTAAGGATTAATGTTTAGTCAGGTGTACAATTGTTTGTCATGTTAAAAAGATTAAGGAGAAAATGTGTTAATAACCAATTTCAAAAACAGTGTAATTGAAAATTGTATATAATGGGAGTGTTGCCGATTATTCAAAATACAGGAGTAATTTTTAATTTTTCTTTCGGGCAAGACATTTACATTATTTTATTATGAAATAATAAAATAACATAAATGGGGGCATTTGATACCGAAATTTAGATTTCCAATCGAATGGGCTTGATAAAGACACGTTTTAATTTAATTGCCGGATGTGAGATTTGCGATAAGTGTTAAGTAATAACATAAATAGATGATAGAGCAGGAAGTGTTGTAAGGTGAGCAAGATATGAGTAAATAATAGTCGTTAAATTTGTAGGATAAACGCATTATTGGTTTGAAATTAACGAGTCATGACGTCATACTACATAGTTTAAATACACGTTAGAAAGTCAAGTCTGCCAACCTTAAAAGTCGCGCGATATATTTAATAAAATATAAAGTAAACATCGTTTAATCCTAAAAAAGGTAATTATATATTCAAAATTCATAAAAGAACATGTTATAATAGAAAGGGACATTTCTAAATTGCGGGAAAAGGAAATAGCATTTTGGATACGAGGCTTTCTTGGATGACGTCATGACATTCAAAATTGAAGTGAACGGTTTTCCTAGCTTGGAGACGCCAGAAAGCGTCTGGTCACTACCCAGACCAGTACTGCAGGTTGTGCTGTGCGGACGTGAGTGCAATTCTTCTGCGTGTAGCAGATCGGCATAGCTCCCGCAAGTATCGAAGATGCAATAAATAGTATGCAAAGATTTTCTTGGGTTGTCTATTACACACCTACGTAGACCCGAGATAAAATAAAGAGATCTCAAGCTGAGCTAGCGGGAAAGAACCAAATCAACGGGCAACAACTAGAACCGAACAACGACTCCAGCTTCAAATGGCGATCCAACCACGAGGACACAACGACTTCCCGCCTCAGTTACTAGCTTATTCAAATACACACAAAATACACTTTCATTTGGTCCTATTGAAAGATTGGCCGTATGACTCACGTTGAAAAATAGGCAAAATCACATGTTAATTCTCTAAAAAAAGGGGCAAATTTATATTCACGTGTGTACGGGAGCAAATGTCAACTCGAAAAAAATTGGCCCTGTTATTCAGAACCTTAGTTCATGAAGTACTCCTTAATGATGAAAAACTGTTGTATGGTGTGTGGAGAAATGTTTCTCATAGTTCCAATAAGTGATTTCTACCTCATGGGTAACCTAAAACGTTAAATATGCAAGACAAACCCACACATCCCGGAAGAATTAAAAACAAAATATACATCAGAAATTCCCAGCATTTCTCAATGTGAAGTATATTGAGTGATGGATAGTTTCCTAAAGATGTGTCAAAAATTTATGGTCAACGATGGTTGCCAATTTCAGCATCTCTTTTTATAAAGTGGGTAAATAAAGCCTTTAAAAGTAGTTTTTACAATGTTACATGGTTTCATCTGCACCTTTCTATGATAGTGGCAGATGGCAACGAGTGCCTAGGATGTGGACAGGCAAAACAAAGCACAGCCTGTTCAAACATGGTTTGCTATCCCAGTATATATTCTAATCATTTTAATCACAAATGGGGTTTAACTTCCTTTTTTAGTCATGCAAATTGGAGTTGTATAGTGTGAAAGAAGCGTGTAATGTTGCAGAAACTAATATGTAAAGCAACACTATGATCTGCTCCTTGCTTATAAATACAAAATTCATTGTCATCGTTGACAGGAAATAGAATTATTTATGGACCCATTTGAGATACAAGTATTGTATGTTTTGTTAGCATTACATTAATACACACCAATATTAACATGCAATTTATGGTAATAAAAATGCTTATGTTATTATTTTGAATCACAGAAAGCTATTATTAAACCTAACCAAGCAGTTTTCATTCTCAGTGATTTAAACACAACAAACATTTTGCCTGTGATTTATGATGACCTACTAGCTCCTTCACGTCCAAAAGCAGTTCAATATTATATTTGAAATTGCAAGCTGTCTGTGGTATTATAAAATAGGGACAACTAATAACTAGGGGTATGCAAAAGGTGTGTTTATAATTTGGTCAAAAGCAGTGTTATTTTTCTCCCAAAGGCGGTGTTATTTTTTTTCAAAAGCGTTGTTATCTTTAATGTAATTTTACTGACTGTCGAATTAAAGAATGAAATGAAAGGCAAGAGACTATTAATATATTTCAGATATATTCTTGCTAATAAACATTAATGCAAATGCCTGTTACATGTTTATGCATTGCATTGGCAAAAATAAAGCACAGCATTAATCTTAATGTTTTAAGTGTTAAATACCAACAAAGCCAGTAGATATGAGACTCAAATGAGACTCCAGAATGGCCAAAATGCAGTGTGTGGCATTTGCACTGTTCAAAAAATGCTACAAAAAGCTCAGGTTTGAAAGATGTAAAGATTCTGAACAGTACAACAAATACATATTACCCCATTTTATCAGTGGTTTCAACACAGACAACATTGATATCTTTCCCCTCCAATTTTTACTTTCACATCTTGTTGCTGTGAATTTGCCAAGTCCCCTACATATTTTTCACGAAGAGTTCAAGCATGTGGTAAATCTGCCCTTGTAGAAAAGAGTGTAAGAGAATTAAGAATGAAATCATATGTTAGAGTTTAGGGACAGGGAGTTAAATATAATTTTCCAGGATACGGGGATCCTTTACCCTTTGGAGTGTTTTTGGAGTTACATTTTTCATGTTCGAAACCCTATAACATTGCTTTTTTGAATAAGATCTATCAAAACGCCAGTAAGCCACAGATATTTCACTATTGCATACATTTAAGTAAATTAAACATGAGCCTTGCCACCATGGCATAATTGAAGAATAACAAGTCCTTCATATTATACCATATTTTAAACAAAAAGATGTTTAAATTATGTGCTAAAATATTGTACAATAATTTCATAAATGTTGGCAGTACCAATAGTTGAAGATCAACTTATTGAGTTCACGCTCAGATATGCATGGAAGTTCAAAAACGCTCCAAAGGAAAAAGTACCTATATTCCAGAATACAGTTGTTTATAAAATATTATGTACTGTACCTTCTATGTGTTTGTCTATCTGTTTCCTAATGTTGCGGTTATCCACCTTTTCTAAAGATATATTTGTCTTGAGGAATGCTTCTGTTGTATCTAGCCAATTCTTGAGACATCTTCTTTTTGGCAGCCAAGAATGATGTTGCTATCAATGCATGTCATTGGACTGTGGTGGTCTTCTTGTAAGCATTTGTTTGTTGATTTCCATATGTTTTATACAGCTATCGTTTCTTTCCCATGATATAGTCACATTCCAATAATTACAGAGTACAGTATTATCGTCACTTGCATAAAGTTCATCTGCTCTGAATTCACTTGTACGACTTTTGGCATATTTACAGTCGCCTTTTAGGTTGAGTGTTGCAGCACTATACCATGAGGTTTAGTAAGACAAAAAAAAAGATAATGTATTTAATGTTTTGTTTATAGTGATATCAACAAAAACAGAACTAAAAGTATCATAGCTTTGACTGCTTTCCATATGCATGCTGTAAACACACAAAAGGAACAAGCAGAAGTGACAAACAACAAACTGAATGAAACTGAACCAGACGCGCTAGACAATGCACTCCAGGAAACGAGTGTGTTTATGTACCATCAACATTGAACTTCAACAAACACCACTTGTATTTTCACTGAATGGATCGTCACCTGCACCATACTTTATAAAGTGCTGTTAGTTTAAGAATCAGCGCTAGCGACAAGTTCCACACTCCCGCAACTCACCGCCCGCTTGCTGATAGACAGGACTTTACATGCCGTAAGAAACTGACGCGCACTTCTCTTGCGTCTGTTAGTTTCGACCTTGGCACGCGACTTATGAGATGGTTGGACATGTTGTTTGCATGATGGTGAAATATTCAGTAAGTGAATGTGCATATATAGTGAGAAGCTATTTTCTGGAAAAGAAATCGGTTTGCAAAACCAGGCGAAAATTTAGACGTAAATTTCCTGATCGCCCAGTTCCTCACAGAGATTCAGTACGCAAGTTAGTGAAAAAGTTTATGGAAACAGGTTGTGTGATTGACAAAAAGAAACAACCATCTGATAAGTCATACCACTACTGCGTGCCAAGGTTGAAACTAATAGACACATGAAAAGTGCACAACAGTTTCTTCCGGCATGTAAAGTCCCGTCTATTGGCAAGTGGGCG
This sequence comes from Tenodera sinensis, assembly GCA_030765045.1. Classification (NCBI taxonomy): domain Eukaryota; kingdom Metazoa; phylum Arthropoda; class Insecta; order Mantodea; family Mantidae; genus Tenodera; species Tenodera sinensis. The sequence continues at coordinate 52,718,088 of CM060963.1, read as the reverse complement.
GTGAGTTGCGGGAGCGCAGCATTTGTCGCTAGTGCCGATTCTTAAACTAACAGCACTGTATATTATCAAAATAATGAGAAAATGTATGCAGATAAAGTTACCAAGTCATTTAAAATTATTGTACTCAGGAAGTGTCAAAATGTAACAAAGTGTAAAAATGACAGTTTAATAAAATTTTAACATCAAAATTCGTGAATATAATGGGAGAATGTCAAAATTTGTATTTTTAATGAAAAAATCTTAAAATTCACAAATCAAATCGTGTTATGGTGATCGCAAATTATGCATGTCCCTACTAAATGAGTTGTTGTTTTCTAGTGCCTTGCATCTGGCAATGAAGCCATTAGCATTAATAACTGAATAAACATTCTCAACTTCAATGAATATAAATTGAGTTGGGTTAGATACGCAATGTTTCTGTCCAGCAGCAGTTGGCACCCAGTTGAGGAAGGAAGCAAATTTTTCCAACAAGTGTCCCATTAAGAGGGTATAAAGCATGGCGGCCACAAAACTTAAGGCAGCTAGGAGGAGGGGCAGCTGGTCAACACAACACCCAATGAGAGGTTTATAGTTTACATGCCTTGCAGTGTTGAACAGTTAAGCATGGTGTGAAATCATGCTGTAAAGTTGATGGTATAAATATCATTTGCACTCACAAAATTTATTTGTGTAACAGGCAAGAGAATAATCTCATCATAAAGAGCATTTTATTCTGAAGCTTGCAGTCTAAAAACCAATTTTCGATGTTAAACGGTTGCAGAGGTACGAGTGTGCATTGAACTGGTCTTTCAACAGAGGGTTCTGCTAAGATCTCTCATGCTCTCTGTCCAAATCCCTTCGTGACTTTTGTTTATTCTTTCAGTATGCGACGCAAAACAGGTAACAGAACTGCAGGGCTAATGATAAGTGAGAGAAATGGTCTCAAGTTCTTATGGTTTCAGTTTGGATTACTGTTTTTGTGTTAATGGTGGTAATTTCAATTCCTGTAATTGAATTATATTCATTCTGTGGAGCTGTTACGTTGGTGTGTAATTTAGTGTTCTTTGTTGGTTTAGTTAAAATGTTAGTGAACAAGATAAGAGTAGTGAAAGTGAACACATAATACAGAAACAGGAAGTGTTGCGTCACCAAAACAAGTGTACAATTTACAATGTGTAATTGACAAGTAGAAAAACTGCAGGAACAGGACTACAAGAAAGAAGTAGCTCGGGACAAAATACTGCAGTCAGTTCTCAACTTAGAGGAAGATAGCTGTTATGGGTTTTTAGGAAGTGGTTATTGCAGTGATGTAGCAGCAAAAGTCTTATTTTCAGTGTGTTGTTGGACCAAGCGGACAAATAAGGGCGAGGTATTGTTATTTCCAATAAATGTTTATGATATTTAGATGTATTGAATATTTATGTGCAGTATTCAATCAGATGTCCTTCTACGATATAATCCAACATCGTTGGATTGCCGACAAAATCTCTTATTCCGCAGTACAAATATACGACTATCTTTTATGATGCATATATCACTAGACAAGGTTTCATTGTGGCAATTATTTATTTCTCCTAGATACAGACATAGCAACTGCGACTAATTGGTTACTTATCGTTATCAATTGTAATGCATCAAATCGTAAAGGTTATCATTGACCTTGGACATATTTCCTTTTGATTTTAACAACATTGGGATGAGAAATATAATTTTGGTAATTACATTACAAATGTGACATTTCAAGGTATTACATTTAACCATCTCGGAATATTAAATATCGGTGTAAATTTTTCAATAATGCATTTTGACATACAATTCTTGCCACACAGCCATGATTCAGACGTGGTTAGAAGTGCAGATGATGATGAGTATGATGATGACGATGATGAGTACGATGATGATGATGACGATGATGAGTACGATGATGATGACAACACTGATGCAACTGCTTTGCCATAAGGAATATTCTGCTTGCCCTGCGCACGTTTTTGTCATTATTTTAAGGTATGATTTTCAGATCTTTGGTTAAATTAGCAAGCACACCAAGTTTATGTTTACTTGACTACTACAGTAATATGCTAAAAAGGATTTTCATTTCATCTTATTACTGTGCATAGCTTTGCCCGACCCTTTGACGTGTGGCAACACCACATTTCTCTGGTAGTGGTCAGCCATCAGCCGCCTTTAAATTTTGCAACCACCATAATTTGTGTATCTAATTGAACTCGATTTCTATTCACTAATAATAGTTATGTAATGTTACACATCTTCCAAGTAAAAGAAGTGTTTGAAACAACTCATAACTTCACTAATTTATGTAAGAAAAATATAGTCTCCAAGACATGTTTTAACATATTTCAACCTCGGCTGTGATTAACTGCCAATTTATCTGCTTCCTGTAGTAGCGATTTGCTTGGTTTTACATACTTGATGATGAATCCTGTTCATGGCAAGAAAATATTGATTTAAAGAAATAAAATTGTTAAAAGTTATCCAAAAATCTAGAGAGCTAATCATTTGGGAGAAATGACTGGCAGTTTTTTTTACTAAGCGTCATATTAGAGCTATGCGATGTTTGTTATAAGGTCATATTTAATAGTAAAACAAAATGGTGAGGGTGAGGATTTTCATCAAATAAAGTCCTTATTTCACCAAAAGTAACTTTATTTTGTGTGGGGTAGTAAGGGGTAGTGATGTGCCTCCTATAGCCTCTCCTACCCAATTCCCATCCTCATCCTGCCCGTGGTGCACCCTGCTTTTAACAGATGAGGCTCTGGGGACTGAATCACAGCGGTATAACTGTTTCATCTAAAATGAAGGAAATGTCATTTACATATGTGCTGGCCTATCACAGCACAACAGCGTCCCTCAGAGGCACATGAGGGGAAGGTCGGTGGATCTAAATACCACCTATTTAGTCCTCCCGGCTAGGTCCGATGGATCCGTTGACCAACGATAGGTGTGGTCCCCCTTGCAAAATGGGGGTTTAAGTCGGGTGATGTAACTGCCACATTGTAAAACTGGTGCCCGTTAAGAAAACAGTTACATGAAAGCCACAGAATAGGTATCTCAGCCTCACCAATATGTGTCCTGTGTAACGATCCAGCAGAAATGAATGAAGACCACTTGAAGACCTGTGAAGCATTAAGATCAGAAGAAACTACAGTTCAAAAGTATTGGAAAGCACGAGTGCTAATGGCTTCATTGCCAGATGCAAGGCACTAGAAAACAACAACAACAACTTTATTTTGTGTTTTCAATAGAAGTCATTCACAAAATTAATTAACCATGTTTGTGAAACTCCCGTCCAAAAGTATTCAGGTTACTCCGTGGCAGAGTTTTTCCTTGTAATCACCTCCAACCCAAAGCATATATACCATCAGTTTCATGAGAATCCAATTTTTTTCTGTAATGAAATACAAAACATGGACAAAAAAGTAGAAAATAAATACACCATATTGGAAGATAAAATAACCAACAATGACGACATGAAAGAATCAGTTAAATGGATAGAGAATCAAACAAAGTCATTAGAAGAAGCAGAAGAACACAGACAATGCCAGGAAAGAAGAAACAGCATAATCATAAAGAACAAATACCTCAATGGAGACCCACCTAGGGAAATCACCACTAAAGTAAAGAACATTCTGCAAAAAAATCTGATGTGTTGCTCTCACATGACTTTCTCTACTCTTGTACTAACCATTCTTACAAACTCTTATTCCTAGATCTTCTTCGTGTTAAGATAAACATTTGTACTAATTATTTTATTGGTTATTTCCTTGTAGGTGTATGGGGAATATTAGAATACAGTAGGCTTTGTGCGATAGTCAAATTTTTTAACGCTTTGTGATTCCGTTGCCTTTGCACGCTTAACATATAAAAAAATGAACAACAATGTTCCACCTCACAAAAGTTTCAAGTTTTCCGAAACTCACACACATAACAAGGAATATCCCTGAATTGGTTTACCCTACAAGAAAATTTATTTGGACATAAATTATGTATTTTAGCAAGATCTACTTTTTTTGTATAGTATGATTTGGTCTATCCCTAATGGTTTACCAGTTATGCAAAAGTCGTCCATAGTAAATGCGACTACAGGGGCTATAGCCAGAAAATTCAAGATATACATTTCATTTGTCATAAAAATATCTCAAACATGTGACATTTTAACCAAAATCGTTAGAACCATTTTCAAGAAAATAAAAATTTTCGAAAAATTTTCCATGTAAAGGGTAGTTTAGGGTGGGGCTATTTTCTTCAAAATCTTTGTGTAGCATCCTTGAAAGACTTTAAACTTAAATACCAAATTTGGTTTTTAACTGACTTTTCGTTTTTGAGTTATGCTGTCCACAGACAGACACACAGGCACACATACGGACCTTTTTCTAAAAATGCCTTTTTTGGATTCAGGGGGTCTCAAAACATATATTTCCGGTGAAATCTCGACATTGAATTTTTGGGTGGAATACAATACTTCCCCTACTTACCAGTAGAGAAAGTAAAAATGGACTACATATGTGAACACAAGAAAGCAACATACATTGGCAAAGACTGCTTGAATAACGGAATAGTGAGGGCAGGACTTGAGAAAATGGAAGACAAAATTAACATCCTGAAAAACAAAAGTTAAACTAAAAGGGGACGACTGCTATGTTGACTCAGACCTCACAAGACAAGAAAGAGAAATACAGCAAAAAATCAGAATGAGAGCAAGAGATGAAAGGGAAAGAGGCAACGCTGTAAAAGTGGGGTACCAAAAACTACTCATAAATGACAAATGGGTAAACTGGCAGGACATGATTCAACAGCAAATACATAACAGAAGGAAAGAAATCAGTAATGAACCCAAAGACAAACCGAGGCCAAGAAACTATTATAGCAACACTTAATGTGAGGACACTTAGGACAGAAGAGAGAGAAGAAGAACTAGACAATGCTCTAGAACAAATAGAATACGACATATTAGGATTAAGTGAAATAAGGAAAGCAGGCGAAGCCATCATAGAGAAGGAAAATGGAGACCTGTTCTATTACAAGGGAACGACTTCAGTCCAAAAAGGCATAGGGTTCATAATTAGAAAAGATTAAAAACACATGGTACATGAGATAATAGGTATAGTGGAAAGAATAATAGTATTAAAACTAACCACAAGAAACCACAAGACAACAGTTATACAAGCATATACACCGACCGAAGCAAGCAGCGAGGAAGAACTGGAAGACTTCTATAACAAACTAGAAAATACCCTAGATCTAAATAGATCGACAAGGAACATAATAATCGGAGAATTTAACAGCAAAATTGGAACAAGGAAACACAGGAGACTGACACAGAGACAGCCCAAGTAAGAGGTGGGCAGACTTCTATACTACAAAAGCAGGTCAGCAATGGTCCAGCATAGCACGAAACAGAGGAACATGGAGAATAATAGGAAGTCGACTACAAAATGAAGACAGTGCCAACCTACAAATAACATCTCAAGTTGACTCAAAGTGATAGTGAAATCAACCTGAACCAGACATAGAAACACTAGACACAACCTAATGCAGAGTAGCTCACTGTGTTAGTGAAACAGAGCTACTATCTAGCAGGAGGCCTTTGCCCTTCAAGGGACACATTAGGCTATTATTGTTATTGTTATATTTATATCATTTTGAGTTATTCCTTCTCCGTGTGATCACTGGCTGATTCTTTGTTCTTTCTCCTTGTTTCCTATTTAAAGAGTTAACACGTGTTTTATTATATCATAACACACTTCTTCCGATAATACAGCGCAATTACGCATCTTCGTTATACAATACTTAGATCATAACTCTTGTAAAAGATTAACTATTTATTCCTCTTGGTTATAGAGCCTAGCAACGATTGTTTTTCCTTTGTTTCTCCCACAATTTATACTTAACATTATCAGCCATGCTCCACATTACCACACTGAATAGTTTCGGATGCAACAATAAAACTTACTAAAATAAAATATAAATTTATATAACAGGAACTTGGCATATTCTTGGTGGACTTAAAACAAACACAATAATATAGCATGAATCATCTATTCAAGTTTTTTTTCTAAATTAAATATTCTGGGCTTGCAATTTTCTCTACATATTGTAATGAATCAGGATTCACTCATAAATTTAGATATAAGTGAACTGAATCTTATCACCAAATACCTAAAACTGAGGAAATGGCCGCTACAGGAAGTGGATGAATCAGCAGCCATTTGCAGCTGAGGTTGAAGACAAGTTTTCTTAGAAATGTCCTGGGAATAGTAAAGTGAACTTAGGCCAAGTATTGTAATTATAGTTTGATTGGAAACTTAATTAAACCAACCAACAGTTAAATTGTAAGTGCACATTTTTTAAACTTATCTGTTTTCTAATGCCATAGTAATATTACCTGTGTTAGAAAAACACCATATTCATAACAGGACTGCAAATTCATTGGACTGTTAAGTAGACTTAGGTTGTGTATGAATGACCATTGAACCATTGACTTTTCTTTTCAACACCATAACAGTAAATCCAAGATTCATCACCAGTAGCGATATTCCAAACCAAAATGTGGAATCCATTAGTAGCAAGTTTTTTCACATATAATGTTGATGTAAAATGTTTTGGGTTTGACACACATGGTGCCCAGTTGCCCAAATTCATTAGATGTCTGTCGATCTTCAAGCATTGCTCGAAGAGCGGCAATATTGTCATTAGTGACTGCAGTTCTTGGGCAACCTTTACGAAATATCTCACTAAGCAAAAACTATCTGTTTTGAATTTGCTACACGAGTTACAAATTGGTGCCTATAGGGCTTTTGTTCCAAATGCATTTCTAAGTCAATCTTATTTTTAGGTGTTAATGATGATTTAAAATCACAAAAGGTGATTTGTGAAGGTCTGGAAATGTTTTCTGGTCAAATTCATTTTTGGGTGAGCACAAAATCTTTAAATGATAATAATTAACAAAATATTAGAACAAATTGAAAAAAACTAACATGGCAATCAATTTGCAAAATATTAGAAAGTAGCTGTCAGATCTATACAAATTTTTTGTTTTAGAAACATGTTATTCTAAAAATGTTTAGTGTTGCCCTCATATGGTTTGTACCCAAACCAAGATCTTTGTCTCTCCATCCTGATGCTTTTACTGTTGTAGCTACCATGGGGAAGTAGCTGTACACAGAATAAATCTTCTCATTGATTCCAGTATCCAGTAAACTTTCAAGATTATTCTATTGTACCTCAAAGATAACCTGCATTGTTTTATGTGTTTTTTACTTGCTCTACTAGGTACTTCTTGTAGTTAGAGGAGGCGTTTATTCTACCCAAAAGTTGGATAGTAAGATTTTACTGGAAATACAGGCTTGAAGACTCCCTGAATGAAAGAAATCAACCATTAAATCAAGGAAAATTGAAGCTATGAATAGTGAAGCAGCAGAATCTAAAATAAGAACAAATTAGAAACTGTTGTTGTTTTCTAGTGCCTTGCATCTGGCAATGAAGCCATTAGCATTCATGCTTTCCAATACTTTTGAACTGTAGTTTCTTCTGATCTTATTGCACAAATTAGAAACTAAAAGTTTCACTTATCTTATTAATATTGCAAGTTCTTCGATTGATGACTAGTTTCAAGTTGCAGCCAACACATTTTCAAAGCTATCCAATCAAGTTACCATAGCTACCGATGCTTAGCTTAAAAGATCTATTTGTTGCCAAGGTCTGAAAACAAAAATGTATAAATACAATCTATTGTTGGTACTTCAAAATTCATAATGTGCTTCCTATTTTTTAAATGGATATATTTTCCCAAACCATTAAATCTTTAGGTCCATTAATTGTTTTAATAATTTAACCTCTGGATTCATTTCATGATTAAATGACCAAAAATGATCTGCCACAGCTGATTTATCAATCTGTTTATATTTAATATTTCTAATTTGTTACATTTTAAAAATATTAAATATAAACATATTGATAAATTAGCTGTGGCAGATCATTTTTGGTCATTTAATCATGAAATAAATCCAGAGGTTAAATTATTAAAACAATTAAATGGACCTATAGATTTAATGATTTAGGAAAAGATATTCATTTTAAAAAACAGGAACCGCATTATGAATTTTGAAATACCGCCAATAGATTGTATTTATAGGTTTCTGTTGATCTTTTAAGCTGAGTGTCGGTAACTTGTTTGGATAGCCTTAAAAATGTGCTGGATGCAACTTGAAACTAGTTAGCAATTAAACTTGCAGTATTACTAAGATAAGTAAAGTTTTTAGCTCCTAATTTGTTCTTATTTTAGGGATCAAGCATCTTTAGAAAAAGGTTTGTGTCTGTCTACAGCATAACTCAAAAATGAAGTCAATTAAATACCAAACTTGGTATTTAAGTTAGTCTTCCAAGGATGATTTTCAACAAATTCCCCCATCCCAAACCACTCTTTATATGGAAAATATTTTGAAAACTTTGATTTTCTTAAAATTAGCTCTAATGATTTTATTTAAATTACTATACTTAAGATATTTTCATTCTGAATAACTTGTGAATCACAAGAGATTGACAAAATCTTACTATACAAAATGTAAATCAGTGCTGTCCAACTTTCTTATGTACTTGGACAGTTTTAACTCATGACTAAGGAAATGTGGGCACCATCACAACCAGAGGGCAAGTACCCTTTTTTTAGAGGAAAAAAGGGAAAGCACTGGTCAGTGAAGTAATAAATACAGCTTTAAGTGTACAAAAACATACTTCATGGGTGTGAACTGGAAAGATATTTAGAAGGAAATAGTTTTGTCTTGAAATTTGAATTAGTATGAGTAATCTACACTACGCTACAGGGGTGGTTGTTAATTAACATGAAGTAGATAAAAGAATAATCATTTGTAAAAAGGAATACTTTGTGCAAAAGTAAGCAGAGAAAGCAAAATGAGTACACATGATTTTTTTTATGGTGTTTAATATCTGCTCTTACTCATCAGCCAATGGCTGATGATGGGATCGAATGGTCCTGAAAACGTTTCCGCTTTAAAAAAGCAGTTTAGTAGTGAAGGTGAGTGTAAATAAGTGACTAGCGGTTTACATTTTTTCAAGTGATGTCACTTTTTTTCCTTTCTTGGCTTATGTAAGGAACATGGAGTTTCAAAGCCATCACATAGGGTTTGTGTTTTAAAAACCTGACTCATTTTAGCCGACTGTATCCTTCCTGTATCTACAACAAATGTGTAAATGGCTAATGAAAGTTTATCTCTGTGGCAGTTTTTATTAATGGGCGTCAGCATTGAGCTCTTTATCTCTTGGGTCCTTGATGGGTTTGTGGATAAAAGAAGACTTGTATATTATCAGTGTTCAAGTTTCCGCCATAATTAATTTTATTGCAATGAGGTAACAGTATTACAAGAAATTGTTTCACTTAAAAAATATAATCATGAAGCTATTTGGTTTAATGTTATTGAATATCTTTCTTTGTAATTCTTGAATATGCCAAACTCCTCGGTTACAGATTGCTGATATGTAATCCTTTATGTACAATCGCTTAAATACATGTCTATATTGCACAACATATATATTAGTACATAGGGTCTGGTATATACTCTTCCCAGTTACATGGCCAAAAAACCATTGTTTATCTTTTGTTATCGAACATAATATTATCTTATGATCGACATTGGCCACGTTTCCTTTCACTGACTAGCTTCGGATTTGATACAGATGTTTACAAAATAGATACAATATTTATGTGGCAAGGAATTTACACATATTCATGGATATAACTTAACATGTGAAATATTAGCGTGAATTTTCTCAGCAGTTCACTTGGACTCATAATTCCTGCTATGTCTCTATTAATTAAATATAGATAGAAAAATAAGCTTTTGTAAGAATAGTATGAAATCAGTGAATAGAAAAGTCATGTGCATACAACGTATAAGAAATTTCAAGTCTGATTCAATTTTGTAGCCCCCTGCTATGTTCTATGCTTATGATCCATTCTTCTTTGTACACTAATAGCCCCCCAGTAGACTTTGTAGTTGAAATAAACAGAATAGTACTTTAGGTAGGAGAATGCACTTCTCATTTTTTGTAATCATGTTTCAAGTGTATTAAATGCCTATCTTAATCTTGGCATTTTCAGCATCTGTGAATACTAGACCAGAATAATGTGAAATATGTGAATACAGCCCTAAGAAACTGTGTACTAGGCTTAAATTGACGGTGAACAACAAACGTTCATCTGGCAAGCCTAAGTAGACAACTGTCTTGACTGAAAACAATATTGCCAAGATTATCAGCTGGTGTATGTACTTGTGCAAGTTGTAGAAATGTTTTCATTTTTATCTCCGTTAAGTAGAGCATGAAAATATAACCAAGCTTTCAATATGCTGGGTGTGGAAAAACAATACAGAAAATTGTAGAGAGGTAGTACAAAAATAAGCATTTTGAGGATTGAAGCAAGGGATCACAGAAATTTTTTTTTACTGTGCTCCATATGTGAATATTAAATCTGTCACGTTACAGTCTCCAATTGTGAAATGTTTATGGATTTTAGTTATAACTAAAGCATGCTCCTGTAAATACTAGTCACTGTTGTTAGCTGCATCTGATGTAGGCATACTTTGTTACAGTAATGCTGTTTAGTTCAGTACAGTATGCGCATGCCTCATTGTGCATCGGCACTCACTATGAATCACTATGTACACACTTATTTTTATGTTCCTTGAAGTTGGATTTCAATAATATGCATATAGTAAGCCTGTTACGGTTGACGCACACTGTCCCATCATGAAGGGATTGGAAATTTGCAGCCATCTGTCTTCCATGGAAGCTTAAACGCTTACTGCTCGGAATATTCCGACTGGAACATTTAGTTGCTCAACAAATATGGATGGATAGAACAGCAAAAGCTGCAGCTCCTCATATGGGGATATTGTAATATTAGGTGTTTTAGCAATTAAAGAAGAGAGAAAGAAAAAGGAAAAAAAAAGAGTGGATTCACAGCATATACCGCAAAAGAGATCTGTGTGGTATTTAGGAACTTTATTGTTAGTAGATTGTAATACAGTTTTGACAAATTTTAATTACATAATTAAAATTATGTATCTACAATTACAAATTTAAATTCATCTGGAGTATACAATGACTTATTTATTAAACAGCTCTTTAGCTGACACTTAAAAGTATGAGTTGTGTTAGTTTTCTGTGTTGAATTTGGTAACTTATTATAAGATACAGCCCCATTACACAAATTACTTTGTAACTAATATTTAATCTAAAGCCTTGTCTAAAAGCCACAGTTATACCGTGTGTTATAATGATGGACGTTATTTCTAAAGTTGCTGTTCATATTGCATATATTTATTATTTTGTGTACATATAGTGAAAATATTTTAAGAATATGTTCTTCCCTAAAATACTGTCTGCATGAATTTATTAGTAGTAATCTCTTTCCAGACTTGCAAGAAGACCCTTTTCACGGTGTAACTGGTTATAATAGTTGGCATCTGCAGTATCATGTGATTCTTTGTAGTTTTACACAGTAAATATTAATTTGCCATCCATTGTTGCAGGTGCCTTTATTCTACTTATATGCATATGTGATAAGTAAGGCTAGGATTTTTATGTAAAATCAACATGTAGAATATTTATGTAACAATATTAGGTGAAATACGTATCACAAAAAAGGTTTTAAAATGTGTAATATTAATCTAATTTAATTTTCAATGGTGGCATCTAGACTTAACTGGTTTCTAGAATATTACAACTTAATTAATAGTTCACAGACCGGCTTCAGACAGAATCATAGTACAAGTGAAAATGTACTCCTACTAAGCCAAGACATCAAGGAAGCTTTCAATAGAAAGGAGGATACCTTGGCAGTATTCATTGATTTTAAATCAGCATATGACTCAGTCTGGAGAAATAAATTAGTTGAGAAGTTGCAATCAATAGGTGTGAAAAGTAACATGTTTAAGTGGATAACTCAGTTTATTTCACAAAGATTTTGTGCCACAAAATATAATACATACATTTCCAAATATAAACAAACACACCGAGGACTTCCACAAGGTGCTGTTCTGAGCACAACACTCTTTAACATATATATAAATGACCTTCCATCAATAATAAAAACTTTAGAAACCAAAATTGCTTTATTTGCTGACGATGTAGTCATTTGGACTTCAGGCTCTTCAAAAAAACCTGAATTAATTAAAGACAGAATAGAAACAGCCCTAAACAAAGTACATGAATGGAGCTCCAAAAACCTCATGACTATCAATGTGGAAAAAACAAATTATGAATTATTTACACTAAAATACAAACCAGTTAATATTAGCATAAATTATAATGGTAAACCACTCAAAGCAGTTGATGATGCCAAATACTTAGGCATCACTTTCGACAGAAAGCTAAGTTGGAAAAAACATATAACAAACATCTCAGAAAAGGTTGAAAAGAAATTGCAAATCCTGAAAAGGTTAGCTGGTGGTAAATGGGGCTGCTCAAGGAGAGTCCTTAACACAACATACAAAATGTATATTAAACCAAACCTCTTGTACTGTTCTGAAGCTTTAATAACAGCAGCAAATGCTAACATCAATAAACTTGAACAAATACAAAATCAGGCTCTTCGCCTAATCACTGGAGCAGTTAAATCCACACCTATAGATGCCATGCTTGCCTTAACACGGACCCCATCAATAACAACAAAAATAGAACAACAAGCATTGCTCCAACACGAGAAAATGTTACGACTGCCAAACTCTAAATGGACAGAAGAGAACCTCCCCCCTTCAATCCTTAAAACTCATAGTAGTTTCCTAGAAAAGGTAACACAGATTAAATCCAAATTGAACATTCCTAACACCAGAGAAAATCTACTTATAAGAGAAAATCCATTGGAATTATTGCAACCTACCTTCAATTTGGAATTAATAGAGGAAATAAGTAAATCAGACACACCAAAAGAAATACAAAAACTTCTAGCTCTGGAAACAATCAATACTAGGTATCCCACAGAAGAATGGCTGCACATATATACTGATGGATCCTCGAAGGAAAACCTTACTGGAGCTGGAGTTACGTGTTCACATTTTTCCTTTTATCATTCTGTTGGTAGAGACACAACAAATTATGATGGAGAAATAGAGGCTATATACATTGCTCTCCGACAATTATTAAATCTTCCCTTAAATAAATTTAACAAGGCAGTAATTCTTTCAGATTCTAAAGCTGCAATTCAGGGAATATGTTCAAATACTACAAAGAAGTCAACAAAAATTAGAGAATGCTACAAAATGTTAACACAACTCCAAAAAGTTAATAAGACTGTTCATCTCCAATGGATTCCAGCACACTGTGGAGTCATGGGGAACGAAGCTGCAGACTCACTTGCAAAGAAAGGCACAACAATAAAACAAAAGTCTAAATTCAATTTCTCATATTCCTCAATAAAACGCTTGATCATAAAAATTTTTTGTCATTCATATCTACAAGAAATAGAAACAAATGCCAAAGATAAAAAATGGATTACACTACTTTCCAATCCAGATATAATCCCCCAGAGACCAAGGAAAACAGCTGTTGCAGCCTTCCGACTATTGACAAATCATGACTGCTTGGCAAGTCATCTCTACAGAATAGGTATCTCATCCTCACCGATATGTGTCCTGTGTAACGATCCAGCAGAAATGAACGAAGACCACTTGAAGACTTGTGAAGCATTAAGATCAGAAGAAACTACAGTTCAAAAGTATTGGAAAGCACGAATGCTAATGGCTTCATTGCCAGATGCAAGGCACTAGAAAACAACAATTTTCATTTAAATGATGTATTAAAGACTATATTACTTAAAGATTCCTATTTTATTAATTATATTTTTGCAAAATAGTGTTGTGCATTAATTCATTAAGTTTGTCTATATTGTAGCAAACTTAAATAAATTTCATTGTTATGAAGATTCACGATTTTAATTTCCATAGTCATTGTTTTAACTACCTGTCCACTAAATATTGAGCTCCTTCTCCCAGCAAGTAAAATGCAGGAAGATTAGTTAATGAGTGGAGGAAAAATTATATATGTACATACTTGTGCGTGTGTGTGGACAGCATAACTAAAAAACGAAGTCGGTTAAAAACCAAATTTGGTATTAAGTTTATTTCAAGGATGTGACACGAAGATTTTGAAGAAAATAGCCCCACCCTTTACATGGAAAATTTTTCAAAAATTTTGATTTTCTTGGAAATGGCTCTAACAATTTTGATTAAAATGTCATATATTTAAGATATTTGTATGACAAATTTTAATGTATATTTTGAATTTTCTGGCTATAGTCTATGGAGTCCTTATTACTCTGGATGACTTTTGAATAACTCGTAAACCGTAAGAGTTAGACAAATTCTTAATATGCAAAAAAAATGTAATTTCACTAAAACACACAATTTATGTCTAAATAAATTTTTTTGTAGAGTGAACCATATCAGAGGTATTTCCTGTTATTTGTACCAGTTTTGGAAAACCTAAAACTTTTGTGAAATGGAACATCATTGTTCATTTTTTTTTATATATTAAGCGTGCAAAGAGAACAGTATTTCAAAGCTTTAAAAGATTTGACTAACGCTCAAAGCCTACTGTATTCTAACATTCCCCTTACACCTACAAGGAATAAGCAATAAGATAATTTGTACAAATGTTTATCTCAACTCAAAGAAGATGTAGGTGTAAGAGTCTGTAGGAATGGTTAGTACAAGAGTAGAGAAGGTCATGTGAGTGAAACACATGAGATTTTTTTCTGTGCTAAGATGCTCAGATAATCTGTAGACGAATAATCAGGAGTTTACTGTTTTTCAATTGCGAGAAAAAAATACTTTGCTTTAGAGTAAGATGCTGAATATCATTTTACATAAACAAGGTAAAAATATGTAAAAAAAATGTTACTGTGCTTAAATATGTAAAATATATAACAATAACATGTTATGTGATAGCTAGGATTGTAATTCATGGACATTTCTCATTTTTAGTTATGTACAAACAAAGGGAAAATATGTTGTTGTTAGCTAATGCTGGATTTCTGACAATGAAGTCATTAATCCTCTTGCTCTCCAATATTTTTCACTGATGGATGGGGCACTAGAAGTGACCAGGTATTTGAAGGTGGTCTCGATCCATTTCCTCTTGCAGATCACATAGAGGACAGAGTGGTGAATATGTATTTACATACAAATCTTAGCTCTAGTAATAAGCAGTATGTTGAGGGAAGCCTAATCTGATGAGTGTTTGTGAAAGCCACCTGACACCAGCGGTAACTTCCGTGAGGGTCGTGTGGCAAACATCCTTCTTGGAAAGACCAGAAGGAAAATGCGACCGGTCGGGCCATGTACATTTCATAACATGAGTACGACCCTTGCAGAAATTTTCTGCTTCATTCTGTCCCAGTCGTGACGGGCCAGTGTGCATGAACCTTTATACTGCTGCGGTGACCCCATGCTGCTAACCTTAGAATGCTTAGTGTGATATTGCTTTTCTAGTCTTCAATTTTCTCATTGTTTAACCACAACTTTTATATTTTTCTTTTCATTTTATTCTTAGGAATGTTATTGTTAATATAAATAAAGAAAAATTAATGCAAATATTTGTTGTTAATGCTTCATCTGAACCACATTATTTCTCTGTGCTGACTTGGACTATAAACAACTCACTTAAAAAATAAATAAGTGGAGGCTTTAGCTATAATTGATGGTAAATATTAAGTGTGCGTCAAACCTTAAGCATTGTAGTAGACATTGCCAGGTTGGATATTAACCTGAATATGGTACGTTGGCAGAAAACAAACCCGCAACTGGTAAGCACCTAACTGTTTAGTAAGTAGACAAAATATAAAATACAGATGGTCAACATAAATGTTTCTTCATTTGGTGGTGAAGAAAAATCTAAATCATGATATAACTGATTCATTTTGGTGGTGTTTTGCATATAAGGTCATACAGTTGTGATTAATTTACATAAAAACAAAATGCTCTCTGCTTACCTGCTGAAATCTATTTGTATTCTTAAAAATACAATAAATTCTGAAAATAAAAATTGCAAGGTATAAGTGCAAACGCAAACATATTAAGGTAATATTTTCATATGTGATTTCAGAAAAAAGAAAAACAGGTAAAAATTCTACACCAACTTAAACGCTAGGCTTCCTTTAATTCTGAACAGAAAACAGAAAATTAAATAGTAAAAGCCAGGTTAAAATTGTCTGGACTTGCAATATGTGTAACAATAACGGTATTGCTCATTCATAATGACATAATGTAAAGGCAGCATAAGGGCAGGAGACCATGCACAATGCAGCCATAAGATAATGCAAGAATTTGGTATGGGTTTCTAGATTTTTAAATTGCAAGTGGAAAGCTTCTAAGCATACTGAAGCTTCAAATTGAATAAGTAGTAATAGTAGTATCTAGTGCCCTGTTGCTTGGATGTATTTCATTTTCTTTCTTCCCAGTATAGTTCTGTTAGTGATCCAGAGTTAACAACTTGAGAGCCATAAAATGAGGGAGATGGTCCTTGTTCATTATAGAGTTCTCGTCCCAACACAATGCACAATTCGGGGAGTTGAGGATGCCAATTTTATGAAGGTGCACAGCCAAAATGTCATGACCTGTCAGTCAAATTGAATAACATAACCAATGTATCCAATAGGAAAACTCATCCAGTCTTTGTAAATAGGTGTACTAATCAAACATCAGAGTAGCATCTGGTGTCAGCATTTAAAAAGAGGTGGCCAGTGGCATAGCTAAGGTTTTGGCAGCCCCCCTGCAAATAAATGTTGGGGGGCCCTACTTACTAATAAAGCTTAAAATGGAGAGATTAAAATGTTAAATATTTACTCCCAAAGAATAGTATGAAAGTGAAATAAACTCACCTAATGATGAACAATTTTTGGAACAGACAATCTAGCAAATTGTTAAAATAACAGTCTCTGATTAACAACACTAATGCTTATTTTTACTTCCTCTACTACTTATAGTAAAGTAGGGAAAGTATTGCATTCCACCCAAAAATTTGATGTTGAGATTTCACTGGAAATATATGTTTTGAGGCCCCCTGAATTCTAAAAAGTATTTTTAGAAAAAGGTCCACTTGCAAGCGGGCATGTGTGTGCCTGTCTGTGGACAGCATGACTTAAAAACGAAAAATCGGTTAGAAACCAAAGTTGGTATTTAAGTTTAATGTCTTTCAAGGATGTGACACAAAATTCCTCCACCCTAAACTACCATTTACATGGAAAATTTTGATTTTCTTGAAAATGGCTCTAACGATTTTGATTAAAGTGCCATATGTTTGAGATATGATGATGATGATGTGTGGTGTTTAACGCCCGCTTTTACTATTACGGCACCGCAGGCGGTGACACTGATGATACATGGAATGAAGATGGAGCACTGGTGGAATGAGATGGCGGGGGAAACCGGAGCACCTGGAGAAAATCCTCCCTGACGCCGCTTCGTCCACCACGAATACCACATGCGGGTCCCTGGGATCGAACCCGGGCCGCCTAGGTGGTAGGCGAGCACGCTAACTGCTCGGCCACGGCGCCATCAATATTTGAGATACTTTGATGGCAAATGAAATGTATAGTTTGAATTTTCTGGCCTAGGCCATGTAGTTGTATTTACTCTGGATGACTTTTGTATAACTAGTAAACAATAAGAGACAGACCAAATCTTACTATACAAAAAGTGTAGATCTTGCTAAAGCATACAATTTATGTCCAAATAAATTTGGACATAATTTATTTTTGTAGAGTGAACCATTTCGAAGATATTCCTTGTTATTTGTGTGAGTTTTGGGAAACTTACAATTCTGTCAAATGGAACATTGTTATTAATTTTTTTATATGTTAACCATGTAAAAAGAACAGAATTTGAAAACTTTCAAAAATTTGACTCGCTCAAAGTCTACTGTATTCCCATATTCTCCTTGCATCTACAAGGAAATAAACAGTAAGATAATTCTAAAGTAAGAACAAATTAGAAACTAAAAACTTCACTTATCTTAGTATTATTTGCTGACCCTGGGTTTCAAGCTGTGTCCAGCTCATTCTCAAAGTCTTGTTGGCAGTTTGTCACAATAGCTCAGTGGTTAGAGCGTCCGCCCGGCAAGCGGAAGGTCTGTGGTTCAAATCCCAGTTGTGGCATTGAATTTTTAAGTTCCAGTTGTACCTCTTAAACATATTCATTTATGTTTATACCTTATGACCAGATTCTAAAATAATCCAATTTATTGGTCAGTTGACTACATTTTTGCATAGGTACTAGTCTACATGCTATATAGTTTGTTTGGCTTTTATAACAACCATATTGAATTAAGTACCGTGCTTTAATGAATTTGTCCATGTGTCTGTGAATGCTTTTGAGATCATACACATTTACAGGTAAGCTTGTTTTACACATTTAAGCAGGAAGGGATAGGAAGTTCTTACATGGTTGACCTGCGTTGTCAGTATGCCATCAATGAAATGTAGCTGTTCCAGTGCTTCTTCCTAGTGATTTTCCATGGCTGAGTCGAGTATGAAATGTCCTTTTTAAGAAAACTATTAAAGACAGTCTGGGGGCCCTAATCATCAGGGCACCCCTTACTGCGAGATCTGCGGGTCCATTATTTATGCCACTGGGTGTGGCACAGCCCAGTTGAAGAGCACCCTGGCAGTATTCATGCATCACGATTTGTGCTGTTCAGAAGCTGGCAGTGCATGGAGAAAGAAATGCAGAATTCTTCCTCTGTGCATGTAAATCAAGCATGTTTGCATTATGTGACGATGTGAGTGCTTCCATGAAATAACTTGGGTGCAAGAGCTTGGATTCATACTGCATCTGCACTTTTCTTTGTGAATGGGGCTTAATACCATAACTAATTGGTAGTTCCCAATCGAGTAAATTTCCACCTGTCTAATTTTTCTTTCTTGTTGCACCTTTACAGTTCACTTTTCTCTTTCTGCAGGGCCTTATTATAAAGTCATCTCCTCACCTCTTAAGTTTCTAAAAGATATTGACTCATATATAAACACAATTCTAATGAAGCTTGCTATTAATGTTGTACGTTGACATACCAAAAACTTGTTAAAGGGGAACTAAACACAAAAATGAATATTTAATTTGCCACATCAGTTAATTTGTCATCAAGAATAGATTGCAACGTAGGCAGTTTCATTGTCCCAAGGTAAGTGGTTCTTATGTTACTTGTAGTTGTTGATATGACTTTTTACGTCAGTTATTCCACTGAACTCAGACAAGACGTGATGTTTTAAATGACAAACAAGGTTCATACGTTAATACCAAATAAGTGATAAACAGCAGTCCAACAACTACTTTAAAAATGAGTCAATGTATCTATCATAAGTTTGAACCTAAAAGAAATTATTTTGAAGATTTAAACTGTTCTGATGCGATTCCGCCGTAATGTGAACACCAAAGACCATGCTGATTCCATGTTTTGGAGTAAATTGAAGATTATTATATGGAAAATGTATTCTTTTTGGAGCATATTTGAGATGAAGACTGTGATATCTCTCCAAACTTCCAGTGCATATAGAAAGTCGAATGTGAACCAAATCTTTTTAATAAGGCTGCTATCCACAATAATTTTCTTCAGGTCATGATAGCCGTTTGATTCATCTTTAATCCATAATTTATTTCGTCTTCCAACAATTCATCATGTCCACAAAGTTTCCATTACCATTTTCTAGCCATTTATGTTCATTTTTATATAAGGAAGTATAACTGTTTCATCTAAAATGGAGGAAATGCCGTTTACATATGTGCTAGCCTATCACAGCACAACAGCGTCCCTCAGAGGCACATGGGGGGAAGGTCGGTGGATCTAAATACAACCTATTTAGTCCTCTCGGCTAGGTCCGATGGACCCGTTGACCAACGATAGGTGTGGTCCCCCTTGCAAAATGGGGGTTTAAGTCAGGTGATGTAACTGCCACATTGTAAAACTGGTGCCCATTAAGAAAACAGTTACATGAAAGCCAATATGTGTCCTGTGTAACGATCCAGCAGAAATGAATGAAGACCACTTGAAGACCTGTGAAGCATTAAGATCACAAGAAACTACAGTTCAAAAGTGTAGGAAAGCATGAATGCTAATGGCTTCATTGCCAGATGCAAGGCACTAGAAAACAACAACAACAGTATTGATGCAAATTTTTCAATTAATATGGTACTGTTCTTGCTGCAGTTTAGTGCACCTCATCATAAGTGATTGTTTTGTAGTAGCTTTCCATACCATCAACCTGTGTATTGTTTTTCTACCATTTTAATTCTTTTTCATTGGAGTTTTAGACAAATGCGATACATCAAATTCATGAGTTCTTAACAGATAAACCTTTACGTCTGTTGGTGAGAAAAATTTCAACTCTATGCATTTCCTGTTTCGCAAGCCTAGTCATTATCTTGTTGTGTTACCAAGTCATTTTCACCATACCTATTTGAACTATTTCAATATCAGTAATTTTGGGAGAATTGATAGAATAGACTAATTATTTGGCTGAAAATCCTGGGGAATCATACAGCTCATCCTCTGCCCACCATATAGGTTTGCCACAACCTTTTAATGAATTCAAGTTCTTTTTTTTTCTTGAACTCAAATTTACCTACCATGTTTCGAATGGTTTTATTGAATGTAGACCTTGAAAAAAATTTCCAAACCCTGTTATTTGCAAAAGGACTTAAATTTCTGAAACAGTATACCTATCATGTTTAATGAAGAGCTTGTTATTAAAGCATTTCCTTCCAGTTTCTTTCCTCGTAAATTTGTGAGTTCCAAGTGAATGTATTACAGCAATAACACAGTTTTAACACATGGCATTGTCCATTTAATGTATTGAGAAATTGTTTTCATTCCATTTTTACATAAAACACTTCATTGAAAGGCGAAAGTAGAGATGTCCAAGCAACAATGAAATATTCCACTGTAGCTTCATTTCTATGTATGATGAAATAATCTGCTCCTTTTTCTTTCTCATTATCAGTTGTATCAAAATCTGAAGCATCAGGTTTGTAGGAATTTTCATTCAGCTTGTCCTGATCTTTCTCATTATTGCTTGTTTTGTAGAAGGTTTTGGTTCTAACAATTTATCATGGGTATATTTCCCTAAGAATTCAGTACCTAGGTCATATTTTACTTTTGAATTACCTTTTTTAACCACCTATTCTGAATTCTCATTCATTACTTTTATCATCCCCTTTGTTGTCAGTTTTATTGCAAGTAGCACCACCACATAATTTGGAAACAATGTTTTTACGACTTCTAGCATTATATTGTTCTGCTTTTTTGTTGTTTGCTCTTGGATGGAGATAGTGAAGGATCAATTTATATTACTAGAACTTAAACTATCTTCCTTATAGCAGGAATAGCTCCAAGGTTTGTGAAAGTTGCTTTTTTAATAACTGTCTATTCATAATTGTACTCTTAAAATGGAAGGAATGTAAACAAGTATTGGAACCAAGCAAAAAATGCTTTCTTTTGCAAAATTCTACTCATATCCTATATCTTTTGGGAGATTTGTCTCTGCTTGGAATCGAGTGAAAATGAATTCCCTTGTGTGTTTCACTTCTCACATTGCAGCCATATGCACAACATTGAGGGATTTTAGTTTTCACAATATTACATTGTTTGTATAATACTAAACTGACTCAATAACACCACCATAAAGTACAATGCCCTTGAACTTTAATACCAACATGAACAATGTATGAAAACGTATTAGTGTACATGCAGCAGTAAGCAAGCTGTGAATTTCCATGTACCAGCAGCACACGGATGGATTTAATAACATATCAGGTGTTTAGTATTTCGTTTGCTCAGTGATAGCAGTATTGCTTAGGTAGAAAACAATCTTACCACTGCATTTTAAAGGCCATAACCTTCATTTAAGAAACAACATGATTTTTGTGTTTCGTTCTCCTTTAAGTAGTTTTAATATAGGTACAGTTTCTGATTCTAGTGTATTCTAGTCAATGTTAGAACATTGTCCCTGGCTACAAATTCTGTTTCTTTTGTCTCACAAGCCATCAGTGCTGCAATAATAGGTTCAACAGTAGCAGCTCCGTTAACACAGGATCAACTTCAGTATCATTCAACATTATTTTTCTTAATTTTCTGGTATAGGCCATGCCATGTAGGCATTAGCCTCCGACATTTCACAGGTCATGTGGTCTGCTTCTTCTTGGGCTATATGTGAAGAACAACAGCTGTACACCAATGGACAAAAAAATGAGTCATGTCTAGAATGCATACATACATGCATGTATCCATACGGACATACACACACATATACATGACAGATAACTGCAAGTTATTTGGTACTCGTGGAGTTGTTCTCTGCCATTAAAGTAACTGGCATTCCAATCATGACTTTTAACGATTTTGATTAAAATGCCATGCCTTGCGTAAGCTAAAGTTAAAAAGGTAGAATTAGATGACAAATTCAATGTCTTATCTGGGAATTGAATCTTGGATCTTCGTTTATCATGCTGGTGTAATCAACTGAGCTACCATGGCAGCTTACTGGAATGACATCAAATTTCCCAACTGACTCACATTTTCCTTGTAAACCACAAGGTATTCTCAAATTGTCAGTTAGGGAATTTAATGTTGATCCAGCATGTTGCCATGGTAGCTCAGTTGGTTAGAGAAGCTGTGTGGTAATTAAAAGATGCGTGGTTCAAATCCCAGCTGATACATTGAATGTTTAAGTCTTAAGGCATGTGTGAAAACAATTAACATTTGTCAAACCAATAATGGGTTACTATGAAGCTCGGAACTTTTCTGTGCTTCTGAGATTACAAGTTGTCATTGAGATATGTTATCTCAAAATTAATATGAGAACACCTTGTGGTTTACAAGGAAAATGTGAGTCAGTTGGGAAATTTAATGTCATGCTGTTAGATCAGTGTGATGAAACTAAAGATCCTTGGTTTAAATTCTGGCTCTGGCATTGAATCTTTTAGTCTGATCTTACCTTTCCTAATTATCATTAATGAATCATCAACACTTTAGCAAGGAGTAATCTTTATTCCAACTGTACAGTGCAACATATTTCCCATTGCACTGAAAGTTACTGAATCTTTCAAGGACACACTGCTTAAGGTTTGATGTGCACTATAATGCATAAAAAATGGCAGTTTTGCAATGGGCTTTCTCATGTGGCACTGATTTTTACACTGCATGGGGTTAAAGAGTTATTTTTGCAAATTTGATACTTGCTGTGACACAATTTCAGCTAGCTATGCTCAGATTATCATTTGTGGTATTATTTATTTGCCTTTTAGATCCTCCAACATCTCTGGTTTAAAAATGGAAAACCAAACGGCTAAATCCTGCCAGGATACTCATTCTCTGAATTTTGCTGGAAAGTTCTGTAGTTTATTGCTGATAATTAATATTATTTGTGACTTAAAGGTATTTTGGTAAGTGGACCTGTGTAAAACAACTTAATCTCTCTAAAGTTCATAGCAAAACTAACATACTCTAGAATGGCTGCAATATTGCTTGATCCAGGTTATGATTCTTTCACTTGCTGTTCATAAATTCTATTAGTGCTTGGTTTATTACATTTAATAACTATCATCTGTGTTGCCAGCACTTAGTTGCAAAATTTATACTGTTAAAAAAATAGTATGCAAGCCAGGTTAGCAAATTAATGACTTATATTACTGTAGCAAAATTTACTGCAAGGAAAAGGGGAGCATTTATAAAAGGAATGTGGAAGTTCTGATCTTTGACATGCTCATGCTTGTACAAAATTAGGAATTAAAGGGTTTCTTTAAACAGTGCTATTGAGTTTACCAACTTTTATTTTTATATTTATTCTTTTGAAACTTTTAACCCTTTTACTGTTATATTATTTTAAATTTGCTGACCCCTCCATGCTAAGTTATTTCTACACTAATTAAATTTTCATAAATATATATTACAGTGCTTAAAATTAAAACAAAGTTCTTGTAGCTAGTTGAAGGTGACCCACATATCAAAGTTTTTAAATTTACAAAATGATAAACTTAATAATTCTGTTGATCAAGGCTTCACGGGTAATCAGCCGTGTTAGATTTAGGAAGGTCGAGCTTTCGGCCATTGTAGACTCCATGGCCATCTTCAGGACTAAAAAAATCTTAATCTTAAATCTAACACGGCTGATCACCCGTGAAGCCTTGATCAATAATGTTCGCCATGAAAGCTTCAAATCTTACATTAATAATCCTGATCATTTTCACTGTCAATTAAATCCAAAAAATTGGACGATAATTGATTTAAAAGTTCTAATAATTCACCATCACCTAAAGCACACCCCACTCTGCTTGAGGCTGCCATTTTATGCACCCTTGAAATCTGGTAATTCCCTGAGTTGTGTGATATGAAGCTTGCATTGCTCAAGGCACAGCAACGTATACTTTATGCGGATCTTCAAATATTTCATTCTCTGTGCAGCACATGGCAGACATAGTGCTCAGACACTTCATTCTCTCAGTAACGGAATGCACGAGCATACAATGTGTCAAAACCACCTTTGGAAATCTTTGTCTAGGAGTTACAGCTTCGTTTCTTAGTGCAACGTGCATAACATATATACAGTTGTGGCATTGAATTTTTAAATTCCAGTTCTACCTCTCAAACTTTGCCCACACATGGCTTGTGTGTTTAAAAACACCAACAGGAAGTTTGTTGGCATAAATAAATAATATATACACATTGTTAGCAGCGAAAAGATTAGCAATACTTCTATATATGGTAAGACAGATTTACTAAGTTAAAAATAAAATGGACCATACGTACTTGCCAACTTTTATAGCTAGCTAAAAAGTGGTCCAAAGTTCAGCAAAATAAAAGAAAGTTTTCCTACAATCGATAAAAAGCACTATAAAAAACAAATTTGACCAAAAATATAAGTTAATAAAAGCTAATGAAAATTGTTAATTGAAGAAACTTATGGACCCACAAAACTGCTGTTGCTATGTTTCAACTAATTATTGGACATGACTGCTTTGGTAAACATCTTCAGAAGACTGGAATACTGCTATTACCAAATTGTTCAGTGTGCTCTGAAGAAGTTGAAATGAACATGTAGCGTCTGGCAAGATGTAGAATCTTCGAAATATTCAAGATATCACTTCTAAATACTGAGAGGTTAGAAGGAGAATGATTTGCTGGCAACAGTGAAATAGACACACACACACAATTTACCTGTTGTCAATTTCAAAAATAAAAGCAGATATTCAAACTCAACTAATATTGCATTATTGGGACACCAGAAGGAGAATGGATGAATTCTAAGATTCAAAGCATTACCAGACAACAACAAAATTTGCCTGTAAAATGTATGAAGTGTAGTCCTTAAAGATTTTTACCATGGACATGGCAAACCACTACATTCTAATGTTGCATTGTAAATAAAGATACAGAATAAGTGTACAGTGCTAATTGGTATGATAGACCAGAGTTTGTCCTTGTGGTATCCTTCATTACAATCATGGTTCCCCTTTCCTGGGCTGAAACAAAATAGTGTGGATTTAAATTTGATTGCATCTTTAACAACCAGGAGTAATTGAGCATGAACATTCAGTAAGAGATAATATTAATTGTGAAGTCATCCCCCTTGTGTAATTTGTTTATCATGTATTTTATGGCCATTGGATGTAAATTTCCCAGTTTGTGTAACAGTTTTTTTTATAGATCATGTTATGAAGTGTGTGTATATGGAATAGGAGTCTACATATAGCCTAGGAAGTGGTGCTCTTTGCTTTAATACATTTTTGTTGTGGTACCAGGAAGAATTTGTGGATGTGTAACAAAAAGAAGCGGTACTAGCAGGTCTTTAAAGATTCTTGTAAAACAGAATTCTCATTTATTTTACATGTTATTTTTGTACATTTACTGCATGGAACATTTTACCCTTTCTAAATATGTCATTGCAAAATTATTATGCTTTGCTGGACAAGGGGAAGCTACTATCAAAATTATCAAAGTTATTAAGATTTAATTTACTAAGTATTTTATTGTTATGAGTAGGCGTAGGCTTTCACGGCCGGTGTTCGAAATTCCAAAAGAGTCTTCCGGGCTGATTTGCCGTGGTCTGCAGGAGTAACTTGGTCCAGACGTTTCGTCCACTACTGCAGTGGACATCATCGGTGGCGTGGTCGAAGTCTTCTTGGTGAAGGTACAGTTGCGTCTGAGGTGTTGGCTGTCTGGGATGCGGAACTTATACACGGAGGGGTCTTCTCTGGTGGGAGGGGGCTAGCTGCATCCCACCAACCGCACTGCCTCAGCGAGCCTCGAGCCAATCAGAGAAGACCCCTCCGTGTATAAATTCCGCATCCCAGACAGTCAACACCTCAGACGCAACTGTACCTTCACCAAGAAGACTTCGACCATGCTACCGATGATGTCCACCGCAGTAGTGGACGAAATGTCTGGACCAAGTTACTCCAGCAGACCACGGCAAATCAGCCCGGAAGACTCTTTTGGAACTTATTTTATTGTTGTAAGTATATATGAAAGAAAATTACATAATATTAAAAGAAAGTACATATTAATTTATTTGTATTGTAAACCAAAATTTCTCTGTGTAAATTTGTAGCCTTTTCATTTTGCTGTGAGCATAACCACTTTTGTTGAATTTGTACAGTATTTAATTTGCTTGGGATAATTTGCTTGCGTATGTAAAAATGAATTTATAGCGGTAGGTCTTATTTAATATGTTAAGCAGCCAGACTTCTTCATCTAGATTTAAACAACGGTTTCATGCAAATTATTGTGGTTTTTCAGTGATATTTTGCTAAAAGCTTAGTCACAGTGTCCTTTAAAAGACTCGTCAGCAAGCATAAGTATGCAGGTAAAAGTGCTAAAAAAATACAGTTTAGATAAAAGGCTTACTTTCTTTTTCATTTAATGTTGACATTAACTTTAAATGTTTGTTTAGAAGCAAAACTGTTTTATTCATCTGATTATTTAACTTCAAACTAACATAATTTGCAGCACTCAGGGTCAGTTTCACCAACTGATGTTATATTGAAAGTTTAACTTACCGTTAACACTTATATTTCATCAAGCTTACACCAGATTGTCTGCTAACATCATGTTAAACTCAAAGATAACTGCGAACAAGTGTTACAGAAGATGGTGTTAGAATTATATGGCTTCTTAAAGTGCTCCGAACACTTTTACCTATGCATTCTGTTTTAGGAGGAGCAACTGAGCTTGTTCATGGAACAATTGCCATGTGATATTTTAAGGTTAAAATCATCTTATCAACTGAAATTTTTTTTCATTCAAATTACGTATGTTAAAAATAGCTGCCATGACTTAAGAATTCATAATAATTGTATAGCATGTATTTCTGGTGTACTGATGTAAATTTTGCTGTTATTTATGTTGCATACAAATGTACATTCACTGTCAAGCAAGCTGGAAAGGCTTGCATGCAATGACAAAAATAAAATAACCTGGAAAATTCACTTCTACCATGCTTTATAAAGGTCCAGTTATCAATTATGGTTTAAGAATTATTTGATGATTTAACTAATAAGTTATTTATTTTTGCTGCATGAAGTGGTACATTTGGAAGTTCAGTTATATTTTAAGGAAATGTGATAATTAACTGGAACCAGAATTTTGTTCACACTGGATGACTTATTGAATGTCATCCTGTTTTTTTAGACAGAATCTCCTAAATTAATTGCATATAGGGATAGTAATAGTGGCTGTGCCAGCAACTTAAATGTACATGATTTGAATAAAACTTAAGAACTATCTAAGGTAGGAAAGATAATATTTTTGAAATGCAGGAATTGTTTGAGCAGCTTGCAAACAAAGGAATAGATAATGTAACCCCGTGGCACAACAGCCCATCTGGGCCAAGGCCTACTGCCCAACCACTATGTCCTCCACCTTTGTTCAACACAGGTGTCATAAGTAGGGTGCACACTGGAGGTGGGATGTGGTCAGCGTCCCAATTCCTCCCAGCCGGTTATGCAGTTTTCTTGACCAGGAGCTGCTACTTTTCAATTAAGTAGCTCCTCAGTTGGCCCCTCAGGGACCTAACAAGGCCGCGTGCACCCCAGACCAGACCTCCTACCTTGGAAAAATCTCATGCTGGTGCCGGGGATTGAACCCAGGTCCCCCGTGCCAGAGGCAGGCACACTATCACTGCGCTACAGGGGCAGTTGAAAGGAATATGTACCAATGCCATAATTTAACAAATAGACTACCACCATGTCACAGTGACTTCCACAGATGCCAAATATTTTGTTTTTTGTGTTCTTTATTGGGTGGTACCTTACAAAAGGTCATAAATTGTATTTTAAAAATAATTTTTATATACTTTCTACCCTAAATATTAAAACTGATGCATGCTTTGACACAAGATGAAGGCTATCTAGGAGTTCAATATTCCGGTCCATAGAATTCTTTTGTTTCTCATTTTCTACCTTCATTAGACTAAGCAAAAACAAAGCCATTTGTGTACATTTGTGTACAGCCATTTGTGTGAGGTAGCAGTAATTAAAGATAGCTGACAAATGAAATACCATTCTTCTTCTTCCTCCTCCAGTTCCTGGTTTTGAAATATCACAACATATAAAAAGGGAAGGCAAGGGTGGGCCCATAATGGCCGAGAAATGGAGAAAGAGGAGGAGATTGAAAGGGGGAGAAAAGGGAGTTGTAAGGAGAGAGGAAGAATGTGAGGGCAAGAGTGAAAGAAAAGGGAGGGGGAGAAAGATAGTGACAGGGGGAAGGAGTAGGAAAGAGGGAAGGAGAGGAAGAAGAGATAAGAAATGTGCAGCAAGAGAGAGAGGGTAAGAAACAGTGAATAAGAGAGGGTTGGTTGTAGAAGTCAAGAGGAGATGAGAGAATTGGTAGGAAGAGCAAGAAGAGACAGAGAGAAATGAAATAATCACTATTTTGTGAGTTCATCTAGTTTTAACCATAAAAAAGAAAACAAGCCTCTAAAGGCTCAAATATTAATTTTATTTCAAAGAATATTTTTAGCTCAATTACTGAAGGTCACACTTTACTTACTCTATTTTTAATGCCTAAATGTACGGGGAGAGCAAAAAACCTCTGAATAGGATGGCAGTGTTTGGCCTCTCAATATCCCTAGCACTCATTGCTGTCTGCTGCTATCATAGAAAGGCATGGAGCAACCACTCTACATTTTTAAAATTACTTTTAAAGACCTTGCTTACCAACTCTATGAAGGGAGATGCTGAAACTGGTTACCACTGTTGTCCATACATTCATGGCGCTTCTTTAGAAAACTATCCATCACTTGCCGTAGTTGACGCTGAGAAATGTTGGCAGTTTCTTGGTGGATATTTTATTTTGATTCTTCCAGGGTGTGTGCATTTGTCTTGTACACTTCAAGTTTTAAGTTACCCCAGAGATAGAAATCACAGGGAGTTAGGTTGGGGGACCACAAATCTCAAGTAATAATTCTGTCCTGTAACACACTTTCAATTGTTCTCATCAAAAGATTGGCCACATGAGCTGCTGCAGAGTCTTGTTGAAAAAAAGGCAAAATCATGCTCCCTGTCTGTTGGTTCTCTAAAAAGGGTGACAAAATTGTATTCACATATGTATGTGCATGAACTGTTGACTTGCAAAAAAAAAATTGGCCTTATAACTCAGAACCTAATATTGTTAAAGAAGTAATCCTTCATGATGAAAAATTTGGTGTATGGTGCGCCATTAGCAGAGAAAGGTTTCTCAGAGTTCCAGTAAGTGATTTCTATCTCTGAGGTAACTTAAAACATAAAGTGTACAAGACAAACACACACATTCTGGAAGAATTAAAACAAAATATCTGCCAGGAAATTGCCAGCATTTCTCAACATGAAGTACGGCAAGTGATGAATAGTTTCTTAAAGAGATGCCAAAAATATATGTATGGATCACAGTGACCAGTTTCAGCAGCTTCTTTCATAAAGTTGGTCAGAAAGCCTTTAAAAGTAGTTTTAAAAGTGTTGTATGGTTTCCTCCGCACTTTTCTATGATAACAGCAGATGGCAACAAGTTCAGAGGATGCAGACAGTCAGAGCACAGTGCAGCCCGTTCTGAGGTTTTTTGTTCTCCCAGAATAAACCATATGTGATCAGCTGCAACACATTTCAAAGTACATAAATGTCCACCAACAGGAAACACAGCTGCCTTCCATCAATGCTTACTTTATACTTCTATATTGTTTAAGCTTTTGTACAACACACTGGTAGAAGTGAGTCACACTGGCAAACAGGGCCGACACACTTGGAGTATTGGAGAATCAACCTGTTAAACAATGCTTATGGGGAATTAAAACTAGAAAGTGAAGTATAGTTTTGAGCAGGTCTTGCTTTCTTGGGAACAGACAATGGTGAAAGCTGTTTGTTCAGGATTTTGTATTAATATTGCAAATATTATTTATTTATGCCAACAAACGTACTGTTGGTGTTTTTAAACACACAAGCCATGTGTGGGCAAAGTTTGAGAGGTAGAACTGGAACTTAAAAATTCAATGCCACAACTGGGATTTGAACCACAGACCATGGGGTAATTTGTCTCTGATGTGAGACTGCCTTTGTGGTTTACCAGGAGAAATACGAACTGGTTTGAGAATTTAATGCCATTCTGGCAGTTTGTCACAATAGCTCAATGGTTAGAGCAACCACCTGGTAAGCGGAAGGTCTGTGGTTCAAATCCCAGTTGTGGCATTGAATTTTTAAGTTCCAGTTCTACCTCTCAAACTTTGCAAATATTGTTAGAAGTGTCAGCTGGCAAGTGCTTTAAAACAAGAAGATTGGCTATTATACGGGGTGTTCATTTTTATCTGTGATTTCCAGCTCTCTGATTCAGCAAGAATGACGTCATAGTTGACTGGCGAGTCTATGTTGAAATCATAGTGCCTTCTACAAAGAACCAGCTGTACTATTTGCACAACAGTAAGCATCTTATAGCACCGTGACTGTAGTTACGCTGCAAATAATACAATTAACAAAATAATAGTGCCATCTACTGAGAAGAAGTGGTACTATTGTGCAACAGTACAAAAAGCATGTCAGTATTCTGAAAGTGGTGTGCTGTGCTCTGCTAATATCACCCAATCTCCCTTTTCACCTTTCAACCCCTTTTACTGCATAATCGCTACTATGCATAACATTTTACGGTTACACTCTCCGCCGTCATGAACACAGAGCACTTTGCCTTCATGGTTGAATGCTATTTTGGTACTGGATTGGTACAACATATAGATATGATTTAAATAGCTGCATTGAGGTCTTTATTAAATGCTATATAGCATTCAAGATAAGGCTCTCAGAGGTGTCCCAAGGATTGTCAAATCTTTTGTTTGCAATTTATATGAGATGACCACAATTACACCTGCGATTCTGCAAACAACACATGAGTGTATGGTGGAAGGGATACGAACATGTCTTGCCCTAAATGGTGGTTATGCTGAACCATTCGTTCAACAAAGTACTGATATTTAAGAGGTAGAACTGGAACTTAAAAATTCAATGCCACAACTGGGATTTGAACCACAGACCTTCCGCTTGCCGGGCGGACGCTCTAACCACTGAGCTATTGTGACAAACTGCCAGAATGGCATTAAATTCTCAAGTTAGTTCGTATTTCTCCTGGTAAACCACAAAGGCAGTCTCACATCAGAGACAATTACCCCAATGGTGACTTACTATTGCAAGTACTTTATATCCCAGGATTAAATAACCTTCACATGGTAATTATTATTTATTAATTACTGATATTTAATTTGCCACAGTGACTCATCTTTGTTTATTTGTATTCAGTCGTTCCTTGCTATTCAAATTCTATAAAACCGTTAACAGATGTTCAGGTTTACAAACTATAAGTTTAAGTTTCTTGATAAACGTACATAATAAGTTTATGTTCGTTAATTTACATCTGTTTCTGTACTAAAACATTTTAAAACAAAATAAATAGTTATTAATTTGGCAAAGTTATATTTCAATTATTGTTTGTATTTATCTGCAATTTATAATGTCTACATCATTAAAACTAACTATAACAGGTATTCTATGCAACAAGTGGAAATAGGCACGCTTTGTATTACATGGTCAAGATCCTACCATCAAATAGTATGTCTGTCTGCCACTAAGGGGACAGTATTCAAAAGCCTCCACACCGATTATCTAGACAAAAAGTGGAATTAGGTATGCTTTATATTACGCGAGCAAGACCCACTCATAAATAGTATGTTTATCTGCTGTTAGGACAGTAATCTACATGTCTTAATGCGGATGTCTCCACATCAAATATTATGTATGGCCACTGGAGGAACCAAACATAAACTCACTTCATCAGTGTTGCTATTGATGACGTCTATTTCTGCATGGGAAATAACAGATAAAAAGGAACACCATATATAGGGGAGTTAACATGCAGGCCAACTGTGTGCTGTCAAGTTCAAACATGTAGCCAGCTTTCAACCGTCAAATTTCTTTCTAATTTTAATTCATTTCTGGTGTTGCTTACAGCACTTGTGAAAGCATTTTAAATCTTTTAAGGGGAGGCATCTGTGAAAATGACAAAAATCCACAATTTTTGTCATAATGATGTGAAAATTTGTATGTATGTGTGCCAAAGCATAACTAGAAGGTTTACCAAATTTCACTTTTTTATGAAAGATAGTTTTTGCAAAAAAAAAAAAAAAAAAATTATTGGGTTTTTTGCTGCAATTTTAGGATAATATAGCAAATGCTTCTTATAAAATATTATTTGTTCTAAGTAAACTAAACTCTGGCAATATGTTTCCCTAGATTATGTCTACAAAATTTGGTATTTTTATTTGGTTATGTCAAACAGTTTTGGAGAAAAAAAATATTGAATACCTCAATGTCCAATTTTTTTCAAATTATTAATAATTTTCAAAATAAATATTCAATAACAATTAAACTACTCCATCTAGAGCATTTAAAATACCAAGTTTTATGAAGCAACTATCTAAGAACATGTGTGCAAAATTTAAAAGAAATCTATTAAGAACTGTTTGAGAAGATGCATTTTGAAGATTGAAAAATGTGAAAAAATAGAAAGCAGAGAAAAATGACTTTAAAGTTTTAAGTGTATGACAACATACATTTACTGCTTTAGAATTCTCCTGGACCATATGAAGTTCCTTCAGCTAACTGTTTAGCTTCTTCTTCTTTAAGTTTTGCTACTCTTAACTGTTTTTTTTTTTTTTTTTTTTTTTTGCTGATTTAAATGTATTTAATGTACTCAGTGCGCTCTGTTTTAATCTTCTCTTATCCTTAACATTAGCTGACTGGACTTATTTTTCTATAGCGCGTCTCACCCTTAAAAGACAGTACACGTTAAATGGAGCGCAGTGTTGCAACATGTACTAGTTGCGAATCTTTCTCCGCGCGCGACCCCGAGGTGACCAGAGTCCTGTACTTAGTCCTTCAATTGCTGCTTGACGAGATGGGCACTTTTAACTTTGGTATCCCTCCACGCCTTTGTTACTGTATGGCCTAAATTTACAAATGACTCGTCTGTATAAACAATTGATTTCTCCTGGTCCCTAAACCTTTTTACGTCTTTTGGATATTTATGTCGCCATCTGATGATATCAATATCGTCTCTTTCTATTAATATGCACTTGTTACCCTTTCTTTCATATTCGAACCCCAAATCAGAGTGGCCCTTGAGAAATTTGGTACAGTCTCATCACTGTTGAACTGTGACAAAATTATATTCAGCGTGGGTGGAATATTTGCAAACAGTAAAGAATGAACAATTCGCCGCACTCCACCTTGCACTATTCAATCATATTGCGTTTTGTGTAGTCCCACCCTTTTTGCTTTCTTTTTCGATGGCGTTCTTAGACGTCCTTTCATTAGTTCCTTTTTAATCATACACATTCTGAACACCCGATAGCCTTAGCTGTTTCTTTTACTGCCTTACACGCATTTTACTTCAAAAATAATCTAACACATTCATAATTATTTGGCGTTCCTTACTTCTTTATTTACCAACATATCGTCCCTTCCTAGCTTCACCCTCCACAACTACAAATATTTACAAAAATATTAAACAAATAACCCAATAACAGCTCACAGTTACACACACGGCTTCTTTCGAACTAATGTTAGTGCTGCTCCTTATACTATCTTCTGTGTCAGGCCTGACGCTGAATAGATGAATACCTTTTGTTTGCCCTACTGCATAAAAGAAAGAGGTTACTACCTTTTGGTTTATTTTAAAAACTTTCTCCAACCTTCCTCAACATTTGTTCTCGCTGGTTCCCTGATGTAAACTCAATAACAAAAAAGTTTCACACTGCGTAACTTTTGCAGTGCACATATATAAAATTTTCCGAAAACATTTAATTTAAAAAATTATAACACTTAACTGGGTAAACATAGAGAATTCAAAGTAGGCAGGTAGTAGCACTATAGTTTACTCTACCTAAGAAAAAAATATAGATGCATTCTAGCAGTTAGTTTGTTAGTTAGTGCGTGATGAGTGTAGAAACAGCAAATATCGGACTTCTATTGAAAAAAACGTTTTCTGAAGAAATTTGGACCTATAGAAATGTATAATGACTCTGAAAAGGATATAACCTGATAGAGAAAAAAATTCTGCATAGGATAATGTGTTCAAACCTGAAATTTATAACAAATGAATATTTATACCATGCTATTAGGAATCTGGCAACAGAGCGAGGGTAGAAAAGGACGCGGCTAATAGCAACTTGTATGCGCTAGATAGAGACAGATATATCCCATTTAACTCCATACTGTCTTCTAAGAGTGAAACGCTATATAGCTGTGACTCTATCCTTTACATAGAGAGTAGCCTCACAACTGATTAAATTCACTGATAACTGTGAAGTCACTGCAATTTTTTACTACTTGAACCTGCTCCTTCAAGATCTACTGTAGATCTAGTTATGCTTGTTTCCTCCTGAGATTTGCCATCTATATATATATATATTTTTTTTTTTTTTTCTTGCTGCAAGAGTTTTCTTTGTTTGCTTTTTGCCATTTTAGAATAATTTTATAATTAATAATAATTTAATGAAAATCTGGTCCACCTAATGTACAATCTTTACATCTGTACAATAAATTATAATAGTGAGAAGAGAGTTAGTTGGTTGCGTGTTTACAAACAGCTAAATAAAGAATTTAGATTTTCACTTACAGCAGGAAGATACTTATTTAGTATTCCCTGCCTTATATTATACTTATTATTATTCTAAACTCTACTTATATAAATGTACACCACAATAAAGATGACTTCTCTCTTCTTCAGGGTGTGTAATCTTGAATAAAATTCAGAAAAATACAACCACGTGGTTCAAGAAGGCAAAAACAGGAAACAGTGGTCCGTTTCACGGCCATGAATGTTTGCAGAAAATCCCACAAGATGTCTCTGCTTACATCCACCAGAACTGAATCAGACCGCCCGATTTAAACTTAAAAATTGTACGCGATTTTGCTGCAATGGGGTAATGAGTGCATTTCAGCAGCCACGCCCACCCGCACATGGGCATTTAAATCATGCCATAACAGCCTTTTAAATGGTGATGAGGAGTAAACGACTGTAGATTCTGAAAGTACAAGGTACGGACATAATTTTAAGGCAAAAAACGAAAAATCACATTTTTCGTCATTTTTGTCCAAATTTCACCGATGCCTCCACTTAAATATATAACATGGTAGCATTTTCACCATTGAGCCCCTCAAATAACTATTATTTTCTGCCCCATAGATTGGGGATTTTTGTTTTTCATCCACAAAAGCATACAAAGCGTACATAAAGAATGAAATTAATTTGTCATCACTTAACCTATTCTGTTGAACATAGAAATAGGTATATTAATTGAATATAAGCAGATATTGTATAAAATTCTGATTCCAAGAATTATCATAGATCATAGTTAAAATTTATTGTTTGTAATCAAAGTAGTACCTCTTATCTAAATAAGGATCATCTTTAGAAAATAACTACTTCAGTTTTAAGCCTTTTGTAGCTTTCTTGCATGCATTTTAATCAGCAGTTAGGTGTGCATGTGTTTCAACAATAAGATAACATGGTTTGCATTATTGTGTACTAAAGATGGACATCCAGAAATGTTTTTTGCATGTGTTAGTTAATTTTGCAGTTGCTTATTTAGTATTATTTTTGTTTACTGAACTGCATGAAAAAATTGTTTTAGGAACCTGTAGGTATAACATTTTTTCTCTAACATGTATACTATGTTTGAATAAATTCAACATAGGAATCCATTTTGTATTTACCTTTTCTTCTAGTACTAGCCGTCTCATCTTAAGAGATTCTTAACCCTTTAAAGGTAATGTGACTTATAAGATACATATAAATTTGTTAAATTTTGAAATACCTTATTGCCTGTTTCTAAGTTCTTGTTATGCTAACCTAAATAAGTAGAATTCAAGTATTTGGAGCTGTCTCATATTGTAAAAATATTAAACATTTTCAATAAAACAGTAGTGGTGTTGTTTTTTTTTATTATTTTTTTTAAGAATAAGAAGCAAAATCCATTCAACTGCAGTCAGATATGACCCCTCAGCTTTCAAACGTGTCATTATATTGATTATTTTACTTGGGCCCTTCCCTTTTTTTACCACAGGCACATTTGACTGCAGTTGCTGGGTTCAAACTTGTGACATTTGGCTTTGAATGGATGGCCAGTACATTGCGTATTGCTCTAACGATCACAACTATTCAAATCGTTTCAGCTAAGATGTCTCCGAAAGGGATATGAAAACTGG
Organism: Tenodera sinensis; assembly: GCA_030765045.1. NCBI lineage: Eukaryota > Metazoa > Arthropoda > Insecta > Mantodea > Mantidae > Tenodera > Tenodera sinensis. Next base: position 52,681,312 of record CM060963.1, on the reverse strand, counting down.
TTTAGGAATTAGAGGAAGAACGGCATATGCAGCAAAATAACTTGCCAATTAAAGGGCTAAGATGTTTTGCTCTATCAGTATTGAGCTGATTCTCTGTTAATACTAGGCTATGTGCCAGTGTGTATTTGAGATGCTACTGTCTCATTATCACTTATTGACTAATGAATTTTCAATCCCAGCTTTCTCTGTGATTAGCAGCTTCCAGGGCCATGAAAAAAAAATGTAGCAAAGGATGGAACTATTATTATTTATTTATGCCAACAAACTTACTGTTGGTGTTTTTAAACACACAAGCCGTGTTTGGGCAAAGTTTGAAAGGTAGAACTGGAGCTTAAAAATTCAATGCCACAACTGGGATTTGAACCACAGACCTTCCGCTTACCGGGCAGCTGCTCTAACCACTGAGCTATTGTGACAAACTGCAATTCAATCCCAGTTGTGGCATTGAATTTTTAAGTTCCAGTTCTACCTTTCAAACTTTGCCCACACACGGCTTGTGTGATTAAAAACACCAACAGTAAGTTTGTTGGCATAAATAAATAATAATTACCATCTGAAGGTTATTTAATCCTGGGATATAAAGTACTTACAATAGTAAGTCACCATTGGGGTAATTTGTCTCTGATGTGAGACTGCCTTTGTGGTTTACCAGGAGAAATACGAACTGGTTTGAGAATTTAATGCCATTCTGGCAGTTTGTCACAATAGCTCAGTGGTTAGAGCAGCCGCCCGGTAAGCGGAAGGTCTGTGGTTCAAATCCCAGTTGTGGCATTGAATTTTTAAGTTCCAGTTCTATCTTTCAAAGGCTGGAACTATACTTAAAATGTTCTCGATCTTCAAGCTTGAGAACTTTTTGGAGTGTGTACAACATCAGGAAATCTTTAACTCTTTCTTGAAAGACGGAACTGTTTATAAAACAATGAACTTAGATCCCATTATATTGTTCCAAATAATACTTCTACAACCTTGAAAGCACTTGGAGTATTTTTATTACTAGTTCTTGATTATAAGGAGTACATTGAATCACAATACAGTAGTTGTATATGTATGATGCAAGATCTTGGAGCTATCTCCGCTTTCAAGAGAGGGAAACACTACTAGAAATCTTTTGGCCAGTCAGATTTAAGTATGTTATTGAGCTCATGCAAAAGGCAACTATCTGACATACCTTTTAGAACACATAATAGTAATCTGGAAATTGTTACAATACATTTACGGTGATGGAATGTTGAATATGAATGTATGATTGGAGGGAGAGGAAGAGAAAGGAAGGGAGCATTATCTTGCTGCTTGACAATGTTCGTAAGGGATGGAAAATCATGACTTGATGTGAAGGAATCTGAGATAGTGACCAAGAAAATCTTACTGTGATGACACTCGTGAATAAAACTGACCAGTTGTGGAATGGTTGTTTGGAATCTGTTATCTTATGGAACTGGAATGCTGGGAACTGGTACTGAAAGCAACCAGTATTTTTCACCTCTAGTACTTTCCAGATTGTATTTAGTTGTTTTGTTCTGTCATTGTTCTGTGTGCTGTTTTCTTTAACATCTCTGTTCTCTTAGAATAATTCACAAGAACTTGAAAAGAAAACAGAACATTGAGCAGGGACAGCAAGAAACCACTGTGTACAATTTGAAAGCCATCAATGATCGTAGGGTGAGTTAGGAGGAGCAATTAAGTGGCAAATGAGAAAGGAGACAAATTAGATATAAGTACTGGCATGAACCCAGTTAAACGTCAGCAAAGATGTTCCAAAAGATGGTGCTGGAAGCAGAAGTAAGCACATTGGACCATGATTCTGGAAGCCTGTACAGTTACGAGAATTAATTTTGAAAATAATACATATAAAAGTTAACTATGGGCTGTACCATGTAAATCAAGTAAGGTAATATATTTTCAAGTGATTATTAATACTACAGCATGATTATTGATTGCTCTTTGTGCAAAGTGCTAATTTAGCAAGAAGATACTTCACAAGAATTCTTTCTTGTAAAGCTTACTTCAGTAAAAAAAAAGGAATTGTAATGTCAGGGGTCAAAAAGCGAAAGAAGCAGCTTGGTTAAGATGCAGATGAGCAGCACAGGCTGCAGTATTATGGAATTTATACAGAAAGCGCCTCACTGCACCTTATTTAACTATCACATATTTACATCATTGTAGTTTGGAGAGGTATCCACTCATTCTCTACAGCAGAACATTTCTGTACCACATCATTTTTGGATGTAGCCTAAAACACCATTGTTTCAAATTTTCCAGAGTTTGATTTCATTTTGCACTACCTTTAATATTTCAAGCTAATGGGTTAATGTGTTGTGGCATCTGGTACATTTTCATTTTTAAAAATACTATTGATTTTAAATTTTAGGCATAAATATTTTTAACTTTCCCAATTAAAATCAGTTATAATAAATAAAAATTGTTACATTATTATACTGAAGTATAAAAAATAGTAATATACGTATGGGAAGATCCATTGTGATCTTCATATAATATGCAACCCAAGGTTTACTTGGTTGCACAGTGAATACCTTTTAACACTATTATCTCCTGCTTTAAATAGAATATATTGCAAAATCTGTACAGTATTGTGTGATGAGTGAGTGTATTTGATTTAATTTATTAGTGTGTTTATGCAGTATTTTGTCTTGTGCTTTGGTTCTTGCTTGCTGGCTATTTATTTTTGCTGTTATGTTTTCATTTTATTTTTTTGCAGGTAATAACCAAGTGTATAATCCTCATTTGCTAACTTATTATGCATATGTTAATCATTATTCTGAAAATTTTGATGATGGCTGATTAGTATTCTACAAGTACATAACATAAGGAACTACAAACTAATGTAAGGTTAGTTGTATGGGGCTACTTAACCTGGATGGTGGTGATGAAATTGGTTGGTGGTGTGTATTCCATTGTATTTAAGTTATCTTTTGTAACTCTACTTTTACTATTACCACAGTGGAAGTTCTTGAATTATTAACATGACTTGTGCAGATTCTGTGTTTTTGTATATGATTTTGTGTGTTAATTAATGGGGATTAGTTAAATATATTCAGGGTGTAACTGAAATAAAGTTCCTCCTTTTTGCTGACGAGATAAGAGAGAACTAAATTGTCTGTATTGATTTTTGTCATACATTTTTACTTTAATTGGAGAAGTTTGAATCTTTATTGTGATTTAATTAGACTTTTTATAATTGAAACAAAATATATAGATATTAGAAGAAATAAAGAATTCCATCATCAAAGAGCTCTTTTATTTTATAGTGTTAAATGTTCACTCTCCTTGTACCACAGGCAATGACAATGATATATGTAAAATGATAATTGAGAAGGAAATTTTCCAGGCCTGAATTTAGGGTATCTCCCCGTCATTTGCCAGTTATGAGGATGAAAACCTGGAGAACACAGTAGTCAGGAAGCACAGTCCATAGACATCCTGTTCACAAGTCTGTGCATTAACAATTTTGAATAAAATGATAACATTTAAGGAAGATTATATTCATAAATAATGCAGCAGGAAAGGTTATATTACTATATGCAGCAATTTAACATAAAAAATGTTACAAACACAATGACCATTTAATTAAAGATCAATTTTGTGCAGACACAAGAAAAGGGAGGTGATAATCACAAAATTGTAAATTATTAGTAATTTATGGCAATAACTGGTTGAAATTCAGCGCTACACTCTGTTTTATTTGATGAAAGTACAATTAAGTATTAAAAGAAAAAAGAAGTAAAATTGTTTTAGTAATGTTCTTTTTGCGTTTTGCAATGAATGTAATGAACATTTGTCATCAAACCTGTCATTCCAATAAAAACCTATAGCAATGTTTCTTAATCCATCTTTCCAGTAGCTACTGCTAGCTGGAGACGCCTCCAAATGTTTTCCAATGGCCAAGAGGATTCTAGGGGAAAGGGGAGAAGAACTTTCTTATGAACTAGTCACATCTGGCCCAGGAATGATGTTACAAGGGTTATTTTACCTTTGCATGTATTCATCTGACGGGTGAGTGGGGAGGAAATGAGAGACTAAATATTTTATTCTGTTATTTTATTTGATCATCTGTTCTATCCAAACAAAAGAAATCAACATTCTTTCCTGCACATATTTAAAAAAGTAATATTACTTTTGTGATAGCGCCAATGGTATTTCAGAAACATGTTTAAACAATTCTTCAAACAAAGATACTGCATACAACGTAATTATCATTAAGCCTCATTAATTTGGAGAGTTGGGGCTGAGAGTTATCCATATTACCAAAAGCCCGGATTAACAGAAATAGAAGAAATCAGTTTCGTGAAAAAGAACATATGTATGTACTATAATGACATAATGAAGTACAGCACATAGTTGTGCTGTTATTACAAGTTATCTATGAATCCTTTACTTTCATTTAAAAAACTGCCAATTTTCCTTAGTGCTTATTTGTACACCTTCATTACAAGTTCACGCAGGTGTTTCATGTGACAGTAATACACAGCAATGTCCTTATTTTCACTTTGTTGAATAAAATTGATCACACAGTTCAAGTGTTCATCAACCTCACTTCATTTTTGGCATTTGTGTAACATTATTCTCATCTTTAGATGCAATATCAGAGTTTCTTTCATAATTCACTATCCACAATTTCTTCTTCATTATGTGATAGCCTGGACCACCTTCGTCATTGTCAAACCACTCCTCAAGTCTTCAACTGTGACAGATTTCTCTCCACTGCTAACTGTTGCTTCATGGTAGTGTTTTGTTTCAATTTCTTTATCCTTGAGATTAGTATGGCTGCCATATAAGATTTTATTCCACGTGTTGACCAATGTTGAAGCTAAATAGTCGTTCTTCGCTTCCTGATGTATCACCGTATCGGCCGTTGATGCTTAAATGTCGTTGGTGACGTGGTGTTGCCCTTTGATGTGTTTCGCTCCGGCTAGTCAGCTTGAGATCTCTTACTTTTATCTCGGGTTTGCGTAGGTGTGATGGACAACCCAAGAAATCCTTTGCATATTATTTATTGCATTTTAAATATTTTCAGGAGCTATGCCGATTGTATATGTAGAGGAATCTCACTCACGTCCGCACAGCACAACCTGCCGTACTGGTCTCTGGTTGAGTAGTGACCAGACGCTTTCTCTCTTACCCACGCTAAGAAAACCGTTCTCTTCCAATTTGAATGTCATGACGTCATCCAAGAAAGCCTCGTATCCAAAATGCTATTGTCTTTTCTCTCAATTTAGAAATGTCCCTTTCTATTATAACATGTTCTTTTATGAATTTCGAATATATAAAATACCTTTTTAGGATTAAATGATGTTTACTTTATATTTTATTAAATATATCGCGCGACTTTTAAGGTTTTCAGACCTGACTTTCGAACGTGTATTTAAACTATGTGGTATGACGTCATGACTCGCTAATTTCAAACCAATAATGTGTTTATCCTACAAATTTAACGACTATTATTTACTCATATCTTGCTCACCTTACAACACTTCCTGCTCTATTATCTATTTATGCTATTACTTAACACTTATCGCAAATCTCACATCCGGCAATTAAATTAAAACGTGTCTTTTTCAAAAGCCCATTCGATCGGAAATCTAAATTTCGGTATCAAATGCCCCCATTTATGTTATTTTATTATTTCATAATAAAATAATGTAAATGTCTTGCCCGAAAGAAAAATTAAAAATTACTCCTGTATTTTGAATAATCGGCAACACTCCCATTATATACAATTTTCAATTACACTGTTTTTGAAATTGGTTATTAACACATTTTCTCATTAATCCTTTTAACATGACAAACAATTGTACACTTGACTAAACATTAATCCTTAAATACTAATTACAATATGTTATGGTTTCTTCTGTGAAGCTTTTATATAAAGGTTAAATTTCAAGAGTCTTTCTTTATACTTCCTTCTTTTAGTTCATGTTTGCTCACTTCGCTCTCACTATCACTTGCACTGTGATTTTTTTCACTTTTGTTATTGTAACACATATCTGTACTATATCCTTTAAGCACTAAAATGTACATATATTTATATAAATCCATTACATTCTTCAGACAAGTTCTTTCTTTGTCTTTCTGTGATAACTATCTATACATCTAAATATTTTAACAAATGTTTACAAAGTAAATATTCTGTTTTCTCTCTATGCGGAGATGAACATTTTAACAATCTTTCTGAAGCTGTTATTGTGAGCTCTATACAATATATTTTTAAGCTCTTTGTAGTAGATAGCAATTCACATTCTGCATTTTTCATGAATATGTAAGTACCTGACCAATATATGATTTTCAAGTAAGCTAACATTTAAATTTTATCTCAAAGCTGATTGGGCGCCAATAGACAAATGACACTTCCAATTTTTTTTTTTTTTTTTTTATATATTAAATCAAGGTTCCAAGGCACCACACGGTTTCTTGTATGGTCGAAGGAGTTGTTTATGCCATCTTCCCAGACATTTTTCATTTTTAACATCTTTTAATTCATAGGTATGATAACCAAATTTTGATATAATTTCTGCAGGACCTTTATATAACAATTCCATCCTTTTGTTCCTACCTCGCAACGCACTTGATAACTTATGGTCTTTAACTAGTACCCAATCGCCTATCTTAGGTTCCCATTTATGTTTTCTACTCTTTTTCTTTAATTTTCGCTTCTCTGCCTTTTTCTTGATTCGTTCAAAAGCAATTTTCGCTCTTTCTTCTTCACTTAACTGAATGTCATTAATTTTCAGTGTTTTTGGTACCCCGATCAATATTGGTTCTGGTTCAATTCCTAACATTAATTTTATTGGTGCAAACCCAGTAGTTACATTAATGGTGTGATTGATAATCTTTTCTATCAATGGACAATATTTCACCCAATCCTTGTGATTATGATGTGTAAGTACACGTAAATAAATTCCTACATCTCGGAGGACACGTTCTGTTGGATTCCCTGCTGGAAAGTATGAGGAACAATGATATAACTTTATCTCATGATTTTCTAGGGTTTCTTTAAAGATTTTGCTCCTATGAACTGTAGCATTATCTGTTAAGATTGCCTGAATCTTGCCATATTTAGGCACATAATCTTTTATTATCTTTCCTACACATGTTTTGCTGCTGATATTCCTAACAGGATAAATTTTAATAAATTTACTAAAAACATCATGAAGAACAAACATATATCTACATCCAAATTGCCCTACTGGTAGCTCCCCATGTGCATCAGCAGTAACTAGTACATTTTTCCCTTCTCTTATGATTGTCTGAGGTTCTATATCAAATTTGATATTAAATGGTTTGGCCCTTTGACATAAATCACAGCTTGAACATGTTTTTCTCACTTTCTTTGCCAAATGTTTTATATAAAAATGGTCACTAATTACCATGATTAGCTTTTCACTACCTGTATGAGCTAGTGTTTTGTGATAAGCAAGTATAAGTTTCTCTTGTAAAGCTTTTGGTACCATTACTTTCCATTTAGGTTCAATTCTTCCATGAAATTTATAGATTTTTCCCTCATAAATACCTATATTATCTTTTAGATTTTCTGTGATTGGTTGTGCCTTTTCTCTCAATTTCTTAAGTTCATCGTCCTCTGTCTGTAATTGTTCTAAATTTCGAAATTCTTTAGCTAATTGGGTCCCTTCTAAGGTTTTCAAATATAGTATGGTTACATCATGTTTGTGGTCACTAATTGTATCTGGTATTGTGTAATTGGTTTTCATCCTTGATAACAAATCACTAAAAATATTTTGACTTCCTGCTATGTGTTTGATTTCTATGTTATGGGATGTGATCTCATGTATATATCTAGAAATACGTGTGCTTGTGAGTTTGCAAGAGTTCATAAATGCCAAACTAACATGATCTGTGTAAACTATTACTGGGTTGTTATATACATATTGCTTAAATTTTACAAGTGCAAAGTAAATAGCTGCTATTTCTTTTTCTGTAGTGCAAGCCTGTGATTCAGTCCTTGAAAGCCCCCTTGAAGCTACAGCAATGAGGTGATCTTTTCCTTCCTCATCTTTTTGTAATATGACACTACCATAACCAAGTCCTGAAGCATCTGTATAAATTATGTAGGGGAGATCTTCCCTAGGTTTTTCCAATAAAATTGACGCTGCAAACAATGTTTTTACCTTTTCGAAAGATTCTTGTTCTACTGATGACCATTGCCATTTTACATCTTTTCTCAAAAGTTGTCTTAATGGGGCTACTACGGTTGCATATTCCAGGATAAATCTTGACTGATAATTTAGAATACCAAGAAATCTTCTCAATTGTTTTATATTTTTAGGAGCTGGTATTTTATTTATGCTTTCAATTCTGTCGGGATTAGGCCTGATTCCCTCATTTGAAATAACATAACCTAAAAATTCTGTCTGTTTCACAAAGAATGCAGTTTTACTTGGCTTTATTGTCATGTTTGCTTTCTTTAACTGACTAAGCACATAATTGATATGATTTAAATGATCCTCTATATTTTCTGAAAAAATTACAAAATCATCCACATACTGAGCTACAAATTTCTTTATGGTTTCTCCAAAAATTTCATACAAAGCTCTTAATAGTGCACTACCACTGGTATTCATACCAAAGGCGCAAACTCGAAACTGATATAATATTCCTGAATGTAAAAACGCTGTATATTTTCTTAAATCTTCTCTAAGTGGGATCTGCCAAAAAGATGCTGTAAGATCTAGAGTAGAAAAAATTTTGCCCTTCTGCAATTTGTTCAATATTACCTCTACACTTTCTGGTCTAAATCTATCAGGTTTACAATGTTGATTTAGTTTTCTCGCGTCTAATGTCACCCTAATCTTTCCATTGGCCTTATTTACAATACATAGGGGATTCACAAATTCTGAATTCGAAATTTCAATAACCTCATCTTCTAACATTGACTTTATAACTGCATCTACCTCTTCTCTTATTGTACTAGGGATAGCTCTCGCTTTATGTGTAAAAGGTTTGATAGGTATCATCTCAAACGAATGAGTATAAATATTACATTTACCAGGTTTCTCAGAGAATACTTCTTTATTTCGGATTAATATTTCAAACAGTTTATCCCTCTGTTGTTCATTTAGTTGATCAGCCTGAGTTACTTTTTCCCTCAACAATTCTTCTAAGTCTTCACTACTCTCCCTATCATAGTACCTAGTTGCATCAGAAAACCTCAAATTGTCTATGAAATCATTTTTATCCCATTCTACATTTTCTTTATTATCGACACTGTACTCTTTGACATTTACTTCAGTTAATTCCATAGCTCCTACTTTAACATATTCTACAAAGAATGTATCCCCTTGGATTTCTTCTTCCTCTTTTTCTCGTACAATATTTTCTGAACTACTATCTTCCACAAAAGGCACTATAATGGTCTCATCTTCAACTTTCATTTCTAGAATCATGTTTTTAAAATTCACCACAGCTTCCCATGCATAAAGACAATCACAACCTATTATAATATCTGTCACAAGTCTTCCTACAATCAGAAATAAAATTCCTAGTATTCTCCCATTTATTTCAATATTTATCATTGCTTGAAATTTTACTCTCTCTTTTCGTTTTCCCACAGCTAGCGAGCAATATATCCCATTAACTGGTAAAGACATTACTTTAAAACCACTACTTTGTAAATTATCATAAAAATTTTGTGAGCATACTGTGCTATTTGATCCCGTATCTATAATTGCATTGTATTGTTTTCCATTTACTCCAATTTTGATTTTAGGTGGATCTCCTACTTTTTCGTTTTCGTCGATTCTATTTTTACATTCTCTTTTCTTTTGTATCATCATTTGCCTTCCAGGACTATTTATTTCCGAGTACTTATCACAATCATTACTAGGATACCCAGTTCTCACTGAAGGCGCGTTTGACCGGGTCTGGCGTTTCCCTGATTTTTAGGTATTGCTCCTGTACTATTTCCCGAATTGTTACTTCTGTTTTCCTGCATTAAATCGGGGTTACTTCCTACCATGTTTTTGACCGTGTTAATGGCCTCAACCATTTCAGCATTTTCGGGGGAATTTCGTCCATTAGAATACCTTTCTCTCTGTCTTGGTGACCTCGGTCTAAACTCATTATCTCCGTTTGTCCAATACCCATCATTTGAATTTCTACTATGTCCAAAATAACGACCCCGTCTACCTCGATCAAATCTATTTGTATTCATATAATTCACCCTTATATTTCTTCCCCTTAGATTACCATTTCTATTTTGGTGATGCCCTTCCTGGTTATATCTACCTTGATTTTCCCACCGGAATGATTCCATCCTTGGTACTGGTCCTTTATATCTTTCCCTAATCTCACTTCTATTCTGATAATACTGTGCCCCTTGCCCGAAAGAATTTACAGTTTCTTTTTCTTCATATTTATTTCCAAATGCGTGTTTTGGCTTATTGACTTCTAAGGCTGATAATAATTCGATCATAGCTGCAATGCTATCGGGTCGGGCTATGATTAGGTAGTGTTGAAGCGTTTCCGGAAAATGTGGAGTAACTATATTTATTAGATCTTTTTCATCTAAGGGAGGATCCAACATCTTCGATTTTCTCGCTATTCTCATAAAATAGTTTACCATCGATTCCTCCGATCTAGGATTAAACTTTCCATTGCTTAATTCAACTCTAATATTAGCCTGCCTACTAGCTCCCCAATATCTGGTTAAAAAGATGTTCCTAAAGGTCCTGTAATCATTATTGTTACCCATAGAAAGGCCTAGCCAATTGGCAGCATTACCCTTTAGGCATTTTCTTACTATCACCATCTTGTACTCCTCTGGTATACGTTTCACCGTGAAGTACTCTTGTAACCCTTCTGAAAAGGCTTTAGGATCATCTGAATCTTCATTTTCAAAAACTGGAGGTGTCATTTCATTTAAGACATGGTTAGGCCAATGTAAATTTGAATTGTCACCTGTCCCTGAACTATTTCCGAGATCAGAATGGGAATTACTGTTACCCCTAGTTTGCATCGAAATGTCAGCTGATACACCTGGTCTTGCCTCGTTTCTTGCAACTTCATTACTAAGATTGTTGTGATTACATGCATTTTCATTTAATTTCAAATTTTCTAAGGCCTCTTTTACCTGAGTAATTTCTGTTACTACCCCTTTTATTTGGTCTGTAACATCCTCCAAATTTCTAGCCTGCCTTTCACTTTCTACATCAGATCTTTCCATTCTAACTTTACACCCCTGTAACTCTTCTCTAATTTCTTCCCTTTGTTTGTCTAATCTATATGTAACTTTTTCCCTTTCTTTATCTAATTTTTCACTCACTTGTTGACCTAATTTCTTTTCAGAATTCTTTACTTCTTGCCTTATTGTCTCTAATTCTCCCTTAACCTGTTCTCTATTTTCTTTTACTTCACTACTAACTTTATTAATTTCCTCCCTAACTTCTTCCCTAAAGGTTTCGAAAGCTCTCTTCTGATTTTCCAATTGCATTCCCAATTCCTGTTGTCCCTTTTCTAATTTCTGTCCTAACTCTATTCTTAATTCTTTACTATTTTCATCTATCTTACTCATCTTTTCCATTATCTTTTGAAACATATTCTCTATTTCTGACATAATCGCTGGCCTTTCTGAATTAGTACTAAACATTTCTGAGCTACCTCTAGGTGTTTCTCTAACGTTCTGATCTTCTAATTCTTGGCATATTCTGCTACCAATTACATTCTGACTATATTCTTCCATCCTACTTACACTTTTCTCAATTTCCGGACTCTCAAAACCTAGAAAATCGCTATCACTGTCTTCCATTTCTAAGCTATTTACATGTGTTTTTCTACTCACCAAAATTTTCAATATTTTCACTATTTCACTTTAACTGCACTTAAACTTGTTCACTACACGTTTCACAGATGTTGACACGCTGGGCACCTTCTTGTCTGCTGGCTCGATGCTGGCTTGGTCGTCTTGGGGTTGGTACATTCTTTCGACGCCACACGTTGGGATGCCATTTGAAGCTAAATAGTCGTTCTTCGCTTCTTGATGTATCACCGTATCGGCCGTTGATGCTTAAATGTCGTTGGTGACGTGGTGTTGCCCTTTGATGTGTTTCGCTCCGGCTAGTCAGCTTGAGATCTCTTACTTTTATCTCGGGTTTGCGTAGGTGTGATGGACAACCCAAGAAATCCTTTGCATATTATTTATTGCATTTTAAATATTTTCAGGAGCTATGCCGATTGTATATGTAGAGGAATCTCACTCACGTCCGCACAGCACAACCTGCCGTACTGGTCTCTGGTTGAGTAGTGACCAGACGCTTTCTCTCTTACCCACGCTAAGAAAACCGTTCTCTTCCAATTTGAATGTCATGACGTCATCCAAGAAAGCCTCGTATCCAAAATGCTATTGTCTTTTCTCTCAATTTAGAAATGTCCCTTTCTATTATAACATGTTCTTTTATGAATTTCGAATATATAATTACCTTTTTAGGATTAAATGATGTTTACTTTATATTTTATTAAATATATCGCGCGACTTTTAAGGTTTTCAGACCTGACTTTCAAACGTGTATTTAAACTATGTGGTATGACGTCATGACTCGCTAATTTCAAACCAATAATGTGTTTATCCTACAAATTTAACGACTATTATTTACTCATATCTTGCTCACCTTACAACACTTCCTGCTCTATTATCTATTTATGCTATTACTTAACACTTATCGCAAATCTCACATCCGGCAATTAAATTAAAACGTGTCTTTTTCAAAAGCCCATTCGATCGGAAATCTAAATTTCGGTATCAATGTAGAGGATGCTATGTTGTCCACTGCAGCTGTAAAATTGAAAATTGCTGTAAAGTTATATGATTTCATATTTTGCAGTGTTTTTTCTGCCTTACCATCCCCTATTCTTCAACTTCAAAGACTTCTGACAGAAGTCTGTCTCTACAACCTCTTTGCAGTATAGATGATGCCTTGGTCCATTGGTTGCATCAGAGAAGTTGTATCAGGCCGTAAGAATTGACATCTGATCTTACCATCTGCACTACACATCGTTTTCTGATCGGATGAGCAGGTGCATTATACAGTAAGATTATGTCTTTCACTTCACTATTGGACTTATCCATTTGATGATTTCTTATTTCTGGCACAGTAGTTGTGAAACCATTCAAATGTGATGTTTGCTGTGAACCATGCATTTTTAGAGTTATAGTAATGAACAGGAAATGTGGACATTACATGTTTAATAACCCTTGGCTGTTTACTCTTGCCAACAATGACAGGCTTTAACATGTGGCTCTCATCTGCATTAGCACTCAACATTGCAGAAATGCGTTTTTTGCTGATTTTCTGTCTGAGTGTATTTTTAAGAACTTTGATGCTTGTGCATTATCAGGCAGGGCACACCAAAACAGGACTGTTTCGTTGGCATAAAATGCCTGACTTAAATCTAACTCCTCTTCTTTTATGAGAGCATGAAGTTTTTTCTTAATGGCTCTATGGCAGTTGTATCTGCCATTGGCTCTCTGCACACATCTTTCTGTTTACTATGTTGTGCATTTGTAGAATCTAAATAGTCAACCACAACTAGCTGTGAATCCATTTACACCAAGTTGTTGTTAGACACTCAGCTGCAGCTTGAATTTCTACATCTCTCACTGCTATTCCACTTGCATGAAATTGTTCATACCAGTTATATACTGTATCATCCAATTTTTGTTTTGCCAGCAGCTGCATTCACTTAATTTGACAAGTTTCTTTGTCCACATCGTACTTCTAAGCAAATGATACAAGTTCACTTTTTTCTTTCCTATGTCGGATACTGTTTAACTATTTCAAATTTTGTACATACACTGGTAGCAGTGGCACCATTTTTGAGATTTTTGATAGTTTTTAATTTTTCTTGTAAGGGGGCAGAGAGAAAGGGGGGGGGGGGAGATTTCTGTTTCCACTTTCCTGATGATTTCACCAGTTTTCTGAAAGACATTGTGCACCTTGAATGTTTTGTCAACTTAGCACTGTACTAAGGAGAGGCTAGTGAACGTTTTTTCATTATTTTTGTTTTATCAAAACACTTCTTGACAAATATGTTTGAAGCATTGACATATAATACAGTAAAAACTGACCAAACCGGACCCCCTATATACCGGAAACCTGGACAACTGGAAAATAAGTCTCAGAACAGAGCTATTTCCTATGTTAAATAACACTCTAAACCGAAAAACTGCCTAATGCGGGAACAGAATAGTTTTTCTGGAACCGTTTGCATAAATAACTTAAGACGGAGTTTCATTATGCTTAATACATATAGCATATAGCTTTGAGAATGAGTTGGAGACAACTTGAAACCCTGGGTCAGTTTGTGCAAAAAGAGCGTGCAACATTACTAAGATAAGTGAAGTTTTTAGTTTCTAATTTGTTCTTACTTTAGAAGCTGTAAATGTTGGAAACCAAACCTTTTTGTTTTAACTCATGCTTCCTTATACACGATAAGGTGTGTTCTTATTAGTTTTCATCCCACTTACGTTCCTGCAATTTCGTTCTGGATTTATGACATTGTTTTCTTTACACTGTTATTACTTTCTTATGACCAAGTCTAAAGGAAATGGTTGGAATGAAACACATTGCATCCCTCAATCTTGTAGAGCTGGTATTAGCTAAGGCAAGTGAACCTTTGAGAGTGTATGTGGCATAACTTTTTGTTAGGGCATCATGTCTTTCCCCTCATGGCTAGGTACACATGGCTCAGAAAACATTTGGAGGTGTCTGTACCAGGAAGGAATAGACAGTTGGTATAAAATAACCAACACTTTTGCCTTGGGGCACAAGGGCATAAGGTTATTTTACACACAAATTAACATAAAAGGGACACTCTTTTATTCTTTCTTAAAGAAGCAATGTTAAGGTTTTTTACATGTGGTGAAAATTCATTGCTGTTTGCTGGATATGAACCCATAATCGTTGGAACATGGGTAACATTAGTTACAGAAAATTAAAAAATGGCTGCATTTCTTCAATGTTTTTGAACTGGTCGTCCCTGTTTGTAGTACTGGAATTTTAACTATGCACAATGCTTGTGCCCAGTTGAGACATGTGATGTGATAAACATTTTCTCTTAAGTCACAGTAGAGCTCTTTGCATTGGTTTATGGCAGAACCCCTTAGATATTATCAGGGCAGGGGAAGAAGGAAAATGTGAAGTAAAAATGTCAAAATAATTGTTATTTTTGTATGCCAACTAACTTACTGTTGATGTTTTTAAACACACAAGCCATGTGTGCGCAATATTTGAGAGGTAGAATCAGGACTGAAAAGTTTATTCCCATAGCCATCTTCCATTTCACGTGTGACTGCTCTAGCCACTAAGCTTAACGAAGCTACCATGGTCAGTACTGGCAAGTTGGTCATGGTAACTTAGTGGTTAGAGCAGCCGTATGTGAGGCGAAGATCCATGGTTCATATCCCGGCTGTGGCATTGAATTTTTCAGTCCTGATTCTACCTTCAGATACCTAGGTATTTGTGCCCCCTGTCTGAACAATTAAATATACTTTTAAAGCTTTGGAATTTCCTATCGAAACTTAAGTTATTATAAATCTGTGGTAGCATGAGGGTGCTAAATCCTCACCACAGAATATTACAAAATAATTGAAATAGCACAAAAAAAATGGCTTCCCCAAAGAATTAGTAGATAAAAAAGTAAAACGAGCAGAAAAGAAAATATTATTAAAAGAAACTACAACTCTCACAGCAGCAAAAACAAAAATGACATTCAAAAAATTCACATATCATCCATGGGCCTTTGATAAATTTAAAAAAGTGTTCAAGGAATACAACATTCAGCTAGCACCAGTAAACCATTACTCCATAAAAAACCTACCACTTTCAAACATCAAAGATGCTATTCCACCTAACAAAAATCTGGCATATACCAAATTGAATGCAGTGATTGTAATGAAATATACAAGGGAAGAACCAAAAGAAATTTAGAAATTAGATCCAAGGAACACGTTAGGAATATCAAGAGTAAACAATTAGAAAAATCACAGTTGCATTTCACTTTTGGACAAAAAATCATGACATAAAACTAGAACCGAAACTTCTCAAACACATAACCGGAGAACAAGAACTATCCACATGGGAACAAATCTTCATTTTAAAAAATAGAAACCGAGTATTTAATTTTGACGTTTCTCAGAAAGATATTTTCAGCAAGTTCATTGAACCATTACCAGAAGGAACATCAGAAGAAGCATTGCCATCCGCACCATGAAACACCATGCAGTCCGGTTGATAATGGAGGAAAGTTAACCTTCTAAATGCGTTCCGGAAAATTATGTTGTAAGTGTTGTTCAGAGTTATTAATTGACTCACCTTTTAAAACATTTGCAGTTGTTCTCATTGGAATATTGGCCATATGAGCTGTGGCAGTCTTGCTGAAAAAGGAAAAATTGTGCCCCCTGTCTGTTAATTCTCTAAAAATGGGGGGCAAAATTGTATACAAGTACGTAGGAGTGTTAACCCTTTAACGCCGAAATAATATTAATTCTTTTATTCACTTTCATTTTTTTATCAGCAACTCATACAGTTTTGTGGAACTCTAATACAAAATAATGAGTCATTATAGTGAACCATTTTGTCACAATGGACCGTGTCCATATGATCACGCTAGGCGCTAGTGTAAGCATTTTACGCCTAGGTGGCCATACTTCACAACAAATGCCAAAGTTACAGTGCCAATTATATTTACAATGAGGTGCACTTTAAAAGTGAATTATAAATATTAAATGCATGCAGACATATAACATATGATCACATGAGCACAAAATTATGTCGCAAGTCCAAGAATCAAGTCTTTTATAGGGTGTGAAACTCGACAAAACACGGGATACAGAGTCCAACGTTGCATTTTATACACTCTGTGCAAACAGTGCTGGTGCATTCTTTGCCAGCGCAGTGTCGTCGATTGCAGGGAGCTACAAGGTGGTTCTTCCCATCAAGACGAATATCATCACTAACACTACACTGCTATTTTAGGATCATCATAATTGTTGAATATTGCATATTTCCTGGATTCTTCTATCATAAATTTAATTATTTCATGGTCAAACATGAGTTCGAAACATTCCACGGGTGTTTTGTTGGATAATGATGAATAATCAGCTTCTGGGAATATACCAACCAAACCTCCATTATCATCCTTAGTCCACACGAAGCTTTTCTTCATATGTTTGCTCTTCTTCTGTGGTGGAGCATTGGCGTTTTCTGAAGTGACATCAACTGCACCACCTACACGCTCATTGTTGGTGAGGACAATTTCTGCTTGGCTATAAAGCTGGCACCCTGTAAGATTATCAATCTCACCACCACCATCCTCTTCACTAGAATCTTCGTCGGAGTAGACGTTAGCATCTGGAGGTTCTATAAAAATGCTGTCAACATCTCCTATTGGTTCATCTGACTCTAAAATATCCAAGGCTTCCCGGAGAGTTATATCCCTCTTAAAAACATATGGAAAGTTATATTCTGTATACCAAGTTTATAGTTTCCTAAATAATAAGTTTTCTTATGGCAACACAACATCTAAGCCGTGTAAGGTAACACAACCGTGAAAATGGACTAAGTCATATACTGCATATATATGCACCTAGCGTGTTCATATGATCACGCTTCACTTTAGAAGGGTCTAGATCAAATATATGCAGTAACCTATTGTTCTGTTTCATAATAACAGGAACACTAATCATGCCGAAGACCTTTAAAAGTGTTTATCACACGATCAAAGTCTAATTGTAAACAAAATAGGAAACTTACTTGAAGCGCACCGACATCTTGCAGCTGTGACAACACTAGCAATAATTAAAAGTTGTGCAACGACAATGTTTGTTTACAGAAGCCGACAATATGAGTAGACAGGGATACCACACCATTCTGTAGCTGATATAAATCACCATCGATACTCTACAGAAGCAGACGACGCATTGGAACATTGTTAAATGGAAAGCGGTAAACCGTGATCATACGAACACACACGGCGTTAAAGGGTTAACTGTTGATTTGAAAAAATTTGAATCTGCAACTCTTTCTCTGCTCATGGCATACCATACAGCAGTGTGTTCCACATGAGTTGCTCGCCAGTGAGTAGCTGCACACTCACTGCCTTACGTGAGTAAGTCTGGAACATGCAGCACAACTTTTCGGTGGGGTAAGCTGCCTTCATGGCATGAAGACGTGCAATGGGGAGTGACTGGCATTGCTATGACCTTTGCTCAGTGATGAATTGCCTATCATTCACCACCCTCCCACTACAGCCATGCTCTGCGCAATGCTGCTGCATACTTGCATATACTCAAACTTGCAGATTACATACAGCAGTTTTTTTGTCATGGAGGGTGTTTGTTTCATCAACAATATTAATTTTGTCAGAACTCCATAACAATTATTTTGTGTACACACATATCAATGAAGGTAGAACCAAAGAAAAATATTAAATATAGGTGTATTTTGCTATTTTATACTCCACTCACAAAATGTGCACTTAATTACAGGATCACCTGATTGATGAGCATGTGCTACAGTTATTTATTTGGTTTTAACCTCATCTTATTCACACAGAGCCATCAAAAATGTCTGCCTGTTGTGAAAGATGCCTAAGTGATTTTTGGGAAGGTCTCCAAACAATGACTGATGTGTCTAATGTTTCTTTGGTATGAAGGCTCTGCTGTCTTTTAGATTTTTTAGATGGAGCACTTCATGTGCCCGAAATTTATTATAAAGAGTATGGATTATTGTATGGTCTGGAACTTTTGCAAGAAATCTTCCTGCAAATCATACTTTCATTTGATTGACTGGGTTTACACATATGAATAATGAATAAATAAATACACACTGTGCAGTAGAAAACATACTGACCAATAAACATACTTTGTGACTAAATGCAGAACAAAATAATAAATAACTCATAACTGAATTTACACCATATCATTCTCAACTGTATACTGCAGAGCCTCAATTTTGCATCGTTAATTACAGCAGTAGCATGGAATCATGTGTCCACATGCCCTGTAAAAGAACACTGTGCAGCCAGTGCTTAGTTCATTGGCTCTCTCTGCAAAATCTACATACTGCATAATTGGATGGAAATGTAATTTAAGAAATATAACTGTTCTGCATGGATTTTGTTTTTTGGAAATGAACAAGTGTTTCTGAATCACATTTTTACACTGATTGCAAAACTGAAATCTGTTTTCGCGTACCACGTCAGAATTTTTTGCAATTCAAAATTTTATGTTTTGAATATTTTTTGTAATGTACATACTGTAATAATATTATCGTTTGTTAGAAAGGCTCAACAGCTTATAATTTCAATTTTGTTGCTTAAAATGTAAAATAATATAATTATTATTATGTTCATATTTTATATTTATTAATTATTGGAAGACTAAGCGGCGCTGGAAAGATGATCTCTGAGCCGAAACAAGCCAGAGATCATCTTGGTGTAGATGATGATATTTATTAAAATCTACTAACTATATCATAACATAAATTATAATTCCAAAGACTGAAGGTTCTTTGTAGATTCTTTTCATAAAAGTCTTAAAGGTGTTTTGCTTCATAATGGAAACATTCATCCATCAATTCTTGTGGCCCACTCTTTCTTTTAATGGAGATAGTATGAAAGCCATCAATGGGTAGTCTGTGAATATTTCAAGATTATTGGACTATTACTTGGTCAACACGCTGGTTTCACAAAATATCCTTGTTTATTATGTGAATGGGATAACAGAGCTAGGTCAGAACACTGGGAAAGGGAACAGTGGCCATGTAGGGCTAATTTAACACCAGGCCCAAAAAAAAAAAAAAAGAAAATATATATATATATAAAAAGTGAACCTCTTATTGATCCCTCAAAAGTGTATTGTTGCCACCTTTCCATGTGAAATTAGGTTTAATGAAACTATTTGTTAAAACTAGATAAAGACTGTGAGCGCTTTAAATACCTTTGTGTTACATTTCCTTTATTATCCTATGAAAAAATTAAAGCTGGGTAATTGTTGGGCTACAAATTCGAAAACTGATGCACAGTCAGTTTGAGAATACTATGAATTGAGAAATGAAGGATGCCTGGAATGCTTTCAGAAATGTTTTTAATTTCCTTGGAAATAAAACAAACCCAAATTGTGTTAACATAGTGAAAGTGATATTACAAAATTTCAAACATTGGTTGCAACATGAGTGTCCAAGCACATTTTCTTCATTCCCATCTAAATAATTTCCCTGATAATTTAGGAGATTTTAGTGAGGAACAGGATAAAAGATTTCACCAGAGTATAAAAAATATGGAAATGAGGTACCAAGGAAAGTGGAGTGTTCACATGATGGCGGACTATTGTTGGATGTTAAAAAGGGACTGCTGTGAACAATGTGCGAGATCTAAGAGGAGACAATTTGAAGTGCAAATTGGGGTAGGGCTATGAATGTGCTTATAATTATTATTATTAATTAATAATAACATTGACAAATAACAAATTATAATTATGGCCTAGGTGTTGATACAAAATTCTTGAAAGTAATTTTTATTACGTTTCACAAAACTTTAATTTCATTTCTGTTATTTATGAATATTTTGAAAACCTGACATGATGGGGGGAAATGGAGATTATTTGTGAATTCAGCACAAAAAATCCATTTGGGATCACATATCATATTCAAAAAAATAAAAAATAAGTTTTGAAATGTAGAACAGTGATATCAGTGTTCTCTAGTTTTGCAGGTTTCAGAATGGAACCTTCTTTCAATTACACCCTAATGGGAAACCAAGAAGTTGTCTGGGTAGCTTTAATAGGGCTGTAAATGCATGAATATAGGTTCTAGATTGAACCGAATTGCGTCTCTGTTGACTTGTATTAATATCTGCAATTTTTTCTAGTCAGACTATTTATAATTTCAGATTTCCTGTAACATTTGTGGCTCTATAATTATAGACTTAAGTATTTTGTAAACCAGATACAATAGCAGGCCAGTAAATTTGCCATTTCTCCTTGAGGTTGATAGAATAAATTAAGTTAACAAAGAGATTATGGACCATAAGTTGATACATCTAAGAATAATTTTCTCTATTTGTATATTAGGAATTCGAGAAATGATAGATTTCTTTAGTAGCAAGGAGATTTAATAAATCTTTCTATAATTTAAACAAGGCTGAAAGTTTGACAATGCATGTAAATATTGCAAGAACAGTTCAACACTTGTTTGTCTAGTTGTATTATTATTTACATTTCCATATTCAGATTGTATATAAGCTGTACCTTACATAGTAAATGTTCACAACTTGATAATGTTCTAGAAAATCTGCTCTCTTATAAAAAGATTCTGCTATCAAACCATGTACAGTGTACAAAAATAAACGGCTTTCTTAAAAATTATTAGCTGTATTGTTTTAAAAGTATCAATTAGAAAACTTAGTTTCACATAATGGGAAGTCAACCTAAGGAGAATTAGGATAAGATCAGAGCTTGACCATTGATTGCAGGGTACACTACTTCACTATGTTACATAACACATACCTTCTTCTTTATATCTTGGAAGTGGATACTTCTCACATTTCTGAAATCTTGTAAAAAAGGCTTAGAAATGTATCACATTAGGCTTTCATGGCCAGCATCCTGATTGCTAAGTTCATTTCTTCTGGGCTAATAGGCCGTGGTCTAGAAGACATCGAAGATACCAACGTTTCACCAAGTACTGAATTCTGACCAGTGCAATGGATAATTTTACCCTGAAAATGCTAAACACAGTATTTGGCAAAACGTTGGTACCTTCGATGGCTTCTAGACCACGACCTACAAGCCCAGAAGAAATAAATTTAGCTAATAGGCTTAGAAACATTATGATACTTTGTTTTACCTCAAATGTTTTAGCAAATCATTGAAAGTTCAAAGATTAAATAAAAATGTTAGTCAGCATAATTCCTATTTTAGAGAGTGTGACAGTATATTTACAATTTTATTTATTTACTTATTTATTTATTTTTTAAATCAGCTGCAGATTAAGAAACCTTAGTGCTGAAACTCCTTTGATTAGGATTATTGAGGCTTTTCATCTGAAGTTATACCTCAAAAAAGGAATACTAGTTCAGCCCCTTCTAGGATTAAAGGAGCAGTCTGTGCTAAATTTAATACAATTTCAGTAGTATTATTGCACGTAAGTTAGTCTTGGGATTTTGCCATTTGTTGCATCTCTACCCACCTTATAGTTTTCATACTAGTTACCATTAGCTGCTGGAGCCAGGCCAAACACTGGTTAGCTTACACTATACTAATCAACAGATGGCCAAATGAATCAGAATACACATAACACTGGCAGTGTTTATTTCTCTTGCATTTCCAAGGAGAGTTTCATCATCATCTATAAGGATTAGGCCTATTGACCTGGTCCGTTATTCCTTGTCCTAGTCATCATTGTGTTGACAGTCCAGGTATTCTTTGAAGGTTCTCAGTAATGAAAACGTCCCCTGGTTTTGTTACGAGTGATGCACAGGGTAAGATTGGCGGTAGGGCTGCTACCTTAATGTTTCCAATCAAACATTGCTGTGTACTAACCCCTACAACGAGGGCTGCTCCTTATAACTTATCAAGCTGATCTGCGGTATATTCCCACATCACCCTGGTGATCATTGGAGTCTTCACGCATATCCCTGTGCAGGGTGTCTCAATATACCCTGAGATGCTGGGTCCCCGACAGAACTTAGCCACCATTAGGTGCCCACCCCCGTGACGTGGACGTGCCTATCGAGAATTATCATGTGCATACAGTTATGATATTAACCATTGTCTGCCCTGTTTGCCATGGACCAGGTTAGTAGACTTGTATATAACCAAGGCTAGAGGCCTTGGAGGAGAGAGTTTCATTTACGGAAATATTCTCCTTCTCTATTTCCTCTGAGCGTGAGAAAAGGCCATAATGCTGTAGCATTTTAAATTCTGTAACATCTTATGATGCAGTTAGGATGTTAGTCTATTATACTTTAAATACATACATCTAAAGGAGACAGAAGACACATTGTTATGTGCTGTGTTTCATAATATGAGAGTGGCTTGATAATTCTGTGACTTTTTAAAGAAAATAATATTTTTCCAAATCTTTAATTTATTTCTCAACATAGTCTCCTTTTAACTTAAATCTTGTTCAACATTTCTCCAATCTTTTTCCCTTTCAACAAGTACGATTTTTGAAAGTTTGCAAAATACACGTTTGTTTCGACCATGATGTTTTCATTGAACATGAATTTCTTCCCATCGAGTCAATTTCTGGGGTTTTCAGTGAGAAAGAAGTCACTTGAAGCCAAATCTGCAGAATATGGTGGATGAGGTTGCATTTTGCAGCCAAACTCCACAGATTTTGCAATGCCAATGTCAGACGTGCACAGGTGCATTATCTTGGTGAAAGAGAACCTTTTTCTTCACCAGATGAGGCCTTTCCTTAAACAGTTACTTTGATTATGTTGTGGCATAACTTGTGTTGGTTTCATCCTGTTCTAGATAGTGGGTGAATGTCATCCCTGGGGAATTCCAAAAGATTATTGCCATGATTTTTCCTGCTGACAAAACGTTTTTCATTTTCTTTGAAGCACATTCGCGAAGGAAATTCACTGCTTGGATTGCTGCTTTGTATCAGGTTGACAGTATTGGCTCCAGGTTTCGTCAGTTGTGTTATCGGTGCAAAAACCCTTTTGGATTGTACTGGAACATCTATACATTCCTGTTAAATGGTCACATTATTCTGCTTATTGTCAACTGTGAGCAGTTGCAGCACTCATCTTGCTTTTTCATACCCAATATTCATGCAGAATATTATGTAGGTACCTATTCACCTGAGTTGTGTAAGATCTTAGCTATCTCACAGATTTTCACTTGTTGGTCTTCTGTCATAATATTATGAATTTTGTTCACCATTTCTTTTGTTGTGACATCAACTGGTCACCCTGTGCAGCTCAGCAGCTCTCGTGCTTGAAAGACCACATCAAAATTCTGACACTAGTGAACCATGCCATGTGATGGAGCAGAGTTCCCTCCAATTTCTCAGCTTTTCTTCCATTTCCTTCATTGTCTTAACACAAAAAATAGTGTTTTATGTAAA
Organism: Tenodera sinensis; assembly: GCA_030765045.1. Taxonomy (NCBI): domain Eukaryota; kingdom Metazoa; phylum Arthropoda; class Insecta; order Mantodea; family Mantidae; genus Tenodera; species Tenodera sinensis. The sequence continues at coordinate 52,657,211 of CM060963.1, read as the reverse complement.
TACAAAATTTACTTTTCTCCATTTTCCATGAAGCAACACAAAACTAGAGATTTTACAGGCTCCCAATGACACTCCAAGAAAAAGGTATGACAAACTTCTGGGATTATGCATAGAATAGATGTACAACTTCGGTGCAAACAAGAAACCTCATCAAAGGCACATCTTTATCAAGCTGCCCTTGTAACCTGGAGAACAAAACCTGTTTTACATCATAATGAGCTGCATAATTCAGTTCAGATTCACCAATTTTGATCCCTGGAGGAAGCGTAAAGGCTTAGATGAGTTGCTTACCAAGCCATATAATTAGAGAAACAATGTACCTAATGTGTTAAGTCAGCTAGTTTAGCTCCATTTACAGTTCAGTTAATGCTGTAAGAAACTAGAGTATATCTCCCATTGTTTTACATGCTTTCATATATCTTTTTGTAATTTTTATGTAACATCAGGGGTCTCTGTCTAGGGGATATGTGAATAGTGACCACAAGGTACCCAAGCTGAGCAGAACATTACTTCCACTTACTGGTGTTTTGCTCCTCACTGTAACTTTTCTATCTGACCTTACCTTGGTCATCTCTTGTTCTCTTTCGACCCCGATGCTATTAGGGTTCCCGAGGGCTAGGGAGCCTTTATGTTTCCAACCTCTCCATTTCTCTATAAAATCTTAAACCCTAACATGCTGACCTGTCATGGAATGTAATACATCCTCTGATCGGTAATCAGAGGATATGGTCGGTGAATTTATTTTGATAACTCTCCTGGTCAGGTCGGTGAGACCCGTAAACCAACGACAGGTGTGGTCCTCCAGACATTCTGGGGGTTGTGAGAGAGCGATGTGACCGCCAAAACATAAAAATATGGTGCTCTCTGAAAAGCGGTTACTATTACTCCTATTGCTCTCTTCAATATCATTAGTGAAAAATATTGGAGAGCAAGAGGATTAATGACTTCATTGTCAGAAATCCAGCATTAGCTAACAACATATATCTTTTTGTGTGACAGCACTTCACTTATACTAATATAACATAGGTCCAGTTTTGGGAGCCGTTCCTTCATCAGTTGGTCAACTTGCATTAGTGCAAGTGAAATTAGTGAGTGTTTCATAAATCTTAAAGTATTACAAAGTTAAGTTAGTGTGAAATATTTTTGTAAGTTAGGGATTAGAGTATACTGCATTTATATTCAATGTGTCAACACTTCTCAAACTACCATGCAACCTTTACTCTCCCCTCCTGTAAGTTCCAACTTCCTGTTTGATGGATTTAAGACCTAAAAAAAAAGCCTAGATATGAGATCCAGTGGAATAGTCATTGACTCTCAAATGGATGTGCAGTCAAGAGTAGAGCCCAAGATTGATGAACATAGCTGTATTATCAGTGATAGAGCTGTGTAATTGCTGTTCTGTGATCATGGCATCATAAATTTCTTTGTGAATTTGACAGCTTGAAAGCCATGCCTTGTATTGACAAATAAATATAATTCTGCTTAGGAAAATGAATTTAATTCAAGACAACATAATTTTATCATGGACTGCCCCTTTAACTTCCTGTGTAAGTAACTAATGTCCACTGAAGCATATCTTTGTGAATTTGTTTACAAATTCTGAACAGGCTATAAATGGCAAGCAAATACGTTATTAAAAAAAGGTAGCCAACCTTGTTATATGCCTGTTGTATATAATTTTCTAAACTTACCAAATTCTAAAGGTAAGGTGGCTATTTTCTTACAGTGCCAGTATGCGATACATCCATATTTTTGCTGTTGTCCTCGTCGTCTTCATAGTAATCGTCGTCACCAGATACGTCTGATAATAATGTTCTTTGTTTTCCAGTGTTATAATTGGCATCAATATTAACAAAATGGGTTGTTCTGTGAAAAAAATATTGAGTGATGGATATAAATGGAAATCTTGAAGCTAATAGTAAGTCATAAACTTGTCAACACCTGGATCCATAGATCATACAGAAGGGAGTGCTGTTATATCTGTACAGAGCAATCAGATTTGTTTGGATTTTCCTGCAAGCCACTGTGAATAAATGATGTGTACTTGCCAAATTCAATGATTTGCATCTAAAATGTACAGGAGTAGAGATCTTTTTACAACTTTACAGCAAAGGAGGTGTTTTTATGATTCTGTGGGCAGATGCAAAGAGTGATGTGAAACATCAGTGGAACAACTTTCCCTCAAGTCTTCCATGTTGGAAATGCTGCATAGCCTATAAGTATGCTTTAGTTGTGGAAGAATCATTGATTGGAATAGTTGAGTAATTTTTTAGATGATTATAATAGGTGAAATTTTAAACATTTGCACCATTTCTTTGGTAGTACATATAGCTATTTAATAATATTAAGGCTACATAGTTTTCATGCAATACAAAAACTTTTACATATGCATATAACGAAATAGAAGTGAAGCAAATGAATATGAAGGTTCCACACTCCCAGGCCACCAAATTAAACTCTTTGGAAAAGAGACATAGTCTGCAACCAACGAGAAATATAATCTTCCCATTTGTTCATTATAGAATATTGGTTTATAATTTCTAGGGCTCAGATTTTTTGGTGCTAAAAAACATATGCCAAAATAAATAAAATATTTTTTTAAGATCTGAAAGGTTTTGTTAATATAAATGCCTATGACATCCACTAGACATTATTCATGGAAGGGATCACCAAGTACGGAGTTACAGTATACAACACATACACCCTTAAATTTTCCATCCAGAATGATGACAACTGTCATGAAGAATTGGCATTGAATTTCGAATGTTTGTTATCACTTACGTGTCGTATACTTGTGAACATTGGTCTGCCATTATAGCTTTACCACATAGTTGACAATACAGGATTTTACCATCAGTTGAAAATACCCTTAAATTCTGCAGCATATTGTTGCACATGCTAACTTGCACTGCTTTTCTCTCTGGGCATTTTTAATCTATGGTGAACTCAAAACTGTCTGTGTTACTTCCCAATACTATAATACAATTAGAAGATTATATAACTTTGTAGATTTAGAAATTATTGGCTATACAGTTTATTGGCCACTTACAAGTATCATTGTATAGACTAGTGGGCTGTGAAGCAATCTGAGATGCACATGGCAGTGGAAGAATTCTCATTTTTATCTTGCAGGCTCATGTACCATGAGAAAGCAAGATGTTTGTATTTTCTTCCAACTGATGGGATACTACATATTAGTTTTTCCAAATGAATAACAAATTGCGACATCTGGCCTATATAATTGAGCATTAAAGAAGTTGAATGGTGGTTTTAAAAATGATTCTGCTACTGGCTTTTATGTGATCTTATATAAATACATGAAAATTGTTTTAAAAACAGGTTTCCTTTATGCAATTTTTGTGTAATTTATGTTAATATCTAAAAATGTTTATGTACCTAGAAGAATTTATGTACAATAAAACAAAATATTTGGTCTGGTGTTAATATCCAGAATATTAAACTTAGTTTCAAGTTTATATCAGGATGCACACAAAATATGTATTTACCTAAAAATCCAAGCCCAAATGATTTCTAATGTTAGCCATTTTCTCTCATTACACAATTATTATTACTGATGTAAGGGTTAATAAAATATTTCGGTATTTATTTTACATGCATATTTTTTTATAGTTAGATTCAGTTCTGTTTAAGCCAAAAAGGTGAGTCAATTAATAATACTACACAACACTCACTGTCTTAAAACTTCCAAGAAAGAAAATAGAATCACTTCTGTTTCCTTTTGCTGCTCTTCTGGTTTCTTGGTTATTAAATTGTGGTTCTCTCATATATTATTTGGATAACTCCTATGCATTTGTATTCTAATATGTAAGCTTTTTGTAAATACTTTTTAGTCTTTTAGTAATCTATGATTTGACATTAGAAGGCATTTTGTAGTTTATGTCCATCAAAAAGAATAGGGCTAATGATAAAAACAGTTGAGTGTTCTTTTTAGATTGCCCTACACATGCATGTGCCATGCATGCAAAACACAGACACATTACTATAGATTAAAACAGTAGTAGGAGGGGAAAGTATAAATATTTTCGTCTAAAGACATACAAACTTAGTCTTTAACAGAAATTGAAGCAACAAGGAAAAGAAATTGAAATTGCAGTAGGATTAAGGATGATGCAATAGCCATATGCCTCACATCATATGGACTAAAACTCTGACACAACAAACCAGTTGCTCTAGTCCTGTGCATCACTTTCTAAGATTATTATGCCAATAGAAACAAACTGTTATTTAGTAACATCGTTGATTCAAATGGCTTACGTGAAAGTCCAAATAAATGTTATTACATTGTATATTGTTTGTATAACATACTAATTGTTAAGAAAATCTGCTTGCTTATATTTTTAATTCATAAAGTATTGAACATTGTGCTTTCACCAGAGAAAGCAGAATTAATTAGCACTTGAACTATTTGCAAGAAAAATGCTATAAGTGATTCTTTCTCACAGCTATATTAGGACTATGGCTGTAATGACTGCAGTTTGAATCTCTGTACTCTGTGATTAACTCCTCTAGGCAGTTAGATATTTCTTGCACTTGATTTTGATTTGCCAAAAACCTCAAAAGATTGACTCAAAATAATTTCAGAGGTGGCTAGAAATGCTTTGAATATTTTTGACCCTATATTTTAGCCAAGCATCACAACAAGAATTTTATGTTGATAGTTGTTTCACACCAGTGTGCAGGGCAATTGTTAAAAAATATTAATCAGATTTAAAAACTTAATTTATTGAGATTTTTTACTTACTCTGCCAAATGATTCCCCTTTCCCATATACAGAGGTGACTTCTTGCATGTGCCTACCTGCCATTGTTTATGGTTTGCTAATAAAATGTACAAGAGCATAAACCTATTTACAACTTTATGCATTTTTATGGCTTTGTGGGCAGATCCTAAGTGTTACAGTTTTCACCATGGGCATCATGAAGTATTAAATTATATTGGATTATATTGTAACTTAAGATTACAGAACTGAATGTACCATGCTAGTTGGTGTACAATGCTATGATAGGTCAGAGCGTATTCTGTGTACCTGTCCATCACGATCACGATCCCGATCCCGGTCCCCTCTTCACTGGGCTGTAACAAAATACATATGTGCAGGTTTAAAGTTTGACTGCACCACTGTTCTGTGGTCACCTTAAGAGCCTCACTAGATTCAACATTACCACATGTTTCTGTTCATGTTGGTGGGCTGGTTACTAGTGCACCGATTTCCTTGATGGCGTGTAAAAGAAAATAATTCTCCAAATTATTCCTCTGAGAGGAAGCCTATAATATTATAATATTTAAGCAACTTTCCAAGTATTAGGTGTATAAAAAGCAAATTCACAATTGAAGGTCTTAAATGTACCTTTCCTTTCAACTTTCATTTCCCCTCCAGCGTCATCCAGTTGAAAATGGGGACAGGTATTGAATGTTGTGTTTCCAATTTGAGTGCGGATTTAAATGTTTGTGAGGTGAAGAAACATCACAAAGAAAAACCGTTAAGAAGTGGCGAAACGCAACTTATTTTGAATGTTAAATAATCTAAGCCAGTGCTCTCCAACTTTATGTGCTCAGACTCATTTAACTCATGCCTAAGGTGCAGACGCCATCATACCCACCATTAGGGCAAGTAACCTTTTGAGAGGAAAAGGAGAAAGCACTGGTTAGGCAAGTAATGAATACTGCTTTAGGTGTACAAAAACATACTTCTGGGGTGTGTACTGGGAAGATATTCAGAAGGAAATAGTTTTGCTTTAAAATTCGAATTAGTGTTAGAAATTGTCGGAATAAAAATGCACTTATGAAGGGCACCAGAAAATACACCACGGACACCGCTTTGGACAGGGCTGATCTAAGCAAACCCATTAGTGAATGATCTGAATATACAGGAGTCAGTGAATATTCTGTAGCAAATGCCCATGGGAACTTCAAGAGCAGCAGGACAAGGTTGTTAAATATGATATTCGAGCTAAGGTGCATACATTTTTTTTATCGATAATGAACCTTTGAAAGCAAATAAAGTTTTAATTGTTGTAAATAATAACCAGATTTGCCTAACTCAAAGAAATCTACTTTTTATAGCTGTTAATTGATATGCACTGTCAACATTTAAGGAGAAACAGAGTTAACGTGATAATGGGCAGAGATGATATTGTGCTATGGAGATGAAAATATTTAAGGAATATGACATGTATTTATGTATTAACATGAGTTAGTAATATTTAATGTATTATTAATGAACTAGTAGAGCTCCTATTTTTTGTATTAACTTGAATCTTAACACACACTTTTGTGCACAATTTTAATGATAAGATGGGCCAGGGTATTTCTAAATGCATTTGTTTGTTGATTTTACCCAAGTTTAGGAGCATGGGATACTAATTGCATGGTAAATCATAAAAAACAGAGGTGCTTTTAAATCCATCTAATGACAACTCACCCGGTGGAGGAAAATAAAATGCAATTTATTTACATCTAGTGTGGCTTTTAAGGTGACCAGAGTGTACTGAGCTCTAGCAAGCAGCAATAAATTACATGAGCATTTGTGTGTAGTCTAGGGGGTGGTTTTCTTTGCTTTAATATGTTTATTACAGTACCAGGAAGAAAGTCAGCATGTTGATTGAAAGCAGCAGCACAACCAAAATTTTCAGGATTGTTATAAAATGGAATTCCCACTAATTTTACATGTAATTTTCATACATTTATTGCACTGAGCATTTTACACACTCTAAATTTCATGTCATTGCAAAATTGTTAAACTTTACTGGATGAGGGAAAAATTAGTTTGAATTTTATAGTTGGTAATGATGTGAGAAGTAGGTTCTGTTTTCCATGTGTGCTAGTTAAAAACCTTTCTAAATGAATGAAATAGCACCTTTGGGCTTAATTTCCAAAGCATCACATATAAAATTATTGTAATACACTGGCAATAAACAGGTTTTTTCTCCCTCAGAAATAAAGTGTTTTGTTTCTTTTTTCTTTTTTTTTCCTTTTTCTTAAATGCATGGTTTAGCTATTTGAGTGTGAAACTGTTCCTTAAAATACAAAGATTACCTTACCAAAGAACTTCTGTGTTACATAATATTTATATTCTAAGGTGAACATGTTTTGGAAAAAATATCAAACAATGCTGTTCATTGTAAAATAAAAACTGAAAGTTCTTTACAGAAATGAAAACTTTTTTTTTAAAGTTAAAAGTCAAAAGAAGCACTGTAGAAAATGAACCAACTAACGTTTGTCTCCATAAATATAAAAACAGTATTCACAGTATTGCATTTCTATTTATAATGGCCTGCAAATCTGTGGTTTGGCTCTGCTCATATCTCAGGGAATGTTTCACTGTAATCTTGTACCTTAGTAATAACCATTACTATTTTTAAGTAAGATGTTATATTAATGAACTAAGTTGATGAAAGTTGAGTTAATTGAGAACAATTGAATTTTCCTCCCACTTGCCTTATTCCTTCTTGTCCTTTGATTTATTATCTTCCAGAAATGAGCTGTGATTGGTCACTGCCTCTGAAGTAACTCATTTTCTACCCATCACCCAGGTGCTGTGCCATTGTATGACTGCTACCTTATTGGTGCTCTCTGATTGGATTAAAACCCTAATACTGAAAAACCAAGTGAATGTCGAATGCATCTTGAATTGAATTTACAAGCTTCCCCTCAACCTCTGGAAACAATATGTTACTGTACAATAGCTGCTTTGTATTTATATTAAGTTTACAAGGAAGTGAGAGATATATCTAGATTCAAAACTTGCCAAAGTCCACCTAGGAGATAAGTGATAGGTTAGTTTGAATATGTGTGTGTGCCATTGTGAGTTTAAAAATGTGTACATAAGTTCATTTCAACCAGTCAGACATAGCCTTATTGCAGTCTGCTGTTCAAACATTAATACATGGTTTTTTAAGTTTTTTAAATTTCTAGATAGATAAATAGAACAAATAATGAATTACAAAAGTGTTTATCAAGAAAAGCTCCAGCAAAGAGCAATAAACAAGCAGCTCTGCATTAAAATAAACATTATGGTAACTACACTGATCAGTGGAAAAAAATGACAAATTGTCAAAAACATGAATTCTTGATTTAACATCAATGTTTGGATATTCTGCCTATCATTTACTAAAAAAAAGGAAAAGGCTTATAGCTCCATAGTAATTGTTTATTACAACATAGTTCCTTAAAATATACATTGAATACTTCATGCAATTTAAATAAAAGATAAACAGATTATAATTTATAACATCAAATGACTGGCTTTACTTTCCTTCTGAAGGAAGCCATGGTAAGAGTTTTTACTGCCCCTCCAAAAAAAAAGCCCATCGATCTCTGCTCAGTTTAAATTACCTGAAAATACATATCCAGGACACATCATAATTGTTTGTTTTATGAATAACTCAACTTTCTCAAAATGTAAGAAACTTGTTTAAAAAGAAAAATTTCACAGTTAATGAGCCAAACAGTTAATCAAGGGACAGATAATTGAGGTTCTACTGTATGTATATATAGATGTTTGTATGTATGTATGTATAAGAAAATCTACAATATTGTTAAAATTATAAAATAATTAGACTGTTACAGTTATTAACAGTGAAGCTGCATAATATATACATATACAAGTTATTTGGTTCACTGTTTATTATGAACTATCTGGGAAAATAACTTCATAATTAAACACAGCAATGCTCTTATGAATTTTGAAATTCCAACAATAGACTTATCATGAAGTTCATCAGTCAACCATTAAAGAGCAATACTGCATCCAATCATAACTCATCAAGCACTATGAGTCATTTTATGGCATTAGTTCTAACCTAAGAACTTTTCCTTGTTTTCCTTTGTTTCTCTAAAACATAATTAAGTGGAGTAGGCTGGTTTTGAATCTAGATGCTTCAAATCTTTATTGTGTAAAAAAAAATATTGTATCCTTCCAAACGGTAGGTTAATATAATTTCATAAATTATGATTATGTATAAAATTTTAAGAATGTGTAACTATGCTGTATTTAATGGCTTATGAATATGTTAATTTATTGTATGTAGTTTGATTTAGGATTTAATATTGACTGTAATTGCATTTTGCAAAAAGTAAGCTTAAACATATGTATTTTTAATAGCAAAATATAAATGTACAGTATTTGGCACAAACACCTGCCTGTGCAGCTAACACTTGAGACAACATTGTCCTTTAGTGATGTGTGTTTTTAAAAATATTGCTTGAAGAAACAAAGCGGTTCATAACTAATATTTTTACTTTTAACAGTTTCATTGCTTTACCTCTTTGCTCACATGTGTTCAACAAAGAAGCCAGATTATGTTTATCAGGACCTTGCACTTGTTTCTAACCAGCTTTACAAGAACGTGCATCATATGCATTATAAATTGTGATTTTTGTTTTAAGTTTAATTGTTAATTACAAAACACTGTAGTAATTTAAGGTTAGGAAAACAAATGTATATTTTCTCCAGAATTAAAGTTTTGCTTCCATGAAAATAAACTGTTCAAGAGCTTTATTTTTAATTTTGTGCATATTCTGACGTCTAATGTGCAAATACACAGGCTGAATCAGAATATTCACCAATTTTCAGACATGATTCAGGGGATCTATTTCTGTATTTGGGTACAAAAAATAAAATCTTTAGTATAACGTCCTGGCATCTAGTACCCTATAGCAGGACATATATCGCAAATATGATACCTAATTTATCACATTTAATTTTTATAATAGTTCATTTATTACAGATATAATTTAAATAACTAATAGCTAAAATAAATAAAAAATAAGATAAGGAAAATAAAATGAATTGCAATAAAAAAATATACGTGTACATACATATACAGGTGTCCTACACAAAAAAAAAAAAGCCAACTCAGCTTATTTTAATTTTCCCTTTATGACACATTAAAGTAAAGTCTATATACTTTACTGGCTTACATTTATATGTTCCTTGTGCAGTTATATGCCTCAAAACAGGGATAAACACACAAGGGCACATCTCCACATTTGCAAACTCCCTTCTTGCGGCACACGAAACACTTTTGAGATGGGTGGGACTTCTTTGCTGTTGGTGGTATCCTTTTAGGATAATGTTTTCCTTGAAGCCTGAGGGGTTTTGGATTTTCTACCTCCAACGTGGTATTGTTCAATTAGGCTGCGAGCTATTGATAGTTGGAAGTCCAGGTAGGTCATTGTCCTGTGTGGGTTTAGAGCTCTCCAAATTACCAAACAATTGTATATGGTTATATCCAGTTAGTGCAAAAATGCCTTTTTATACCACTTCTCCCTTCAGCTACAAGCAGGAAAGTATATGTATGTATTTCAAGAAAGAAAGAAACGGAGTCTACTAAGTTATGAAACACGCGCAAGCAAAAGTTGCAAACATTATGTATTCTGATGACTCAGAGACCACGCATACACAAGTGCTTTATGTCACATTATGCCTTATTTTTGCTGATGCATAAGCCACACATACAATGGGTCTACTACTGTTTCTTTCAGAGAACTTATATTAGATGCGTTTGACAGAGCAAAGTTAACTTTTCACCACAGTGAAACAAAATAGTGCCATTTCAACGTTTTGTAAATGCAACTCAACGTTTTTGATGACGTACATGTATACTGCATATAATGAGTTTTATACCAGTTTTTGTTTCATTAAAATAACTTAATATTTACACAAAATACAACTGTGTATATACGAAGCACTGTTAGTGCATTTAACAATTTAAATGCTAGCAGTTCTCGGCTTGTGGACATTTTAAATGGCCATCGCTCAAGAGGTTAAAAACCATTTGTCTGGGCCAGACTTGCGGCCTTGGGATCAGTAGGCCAGCATCTAACCAACTGAGCCACCCAGAATCAGCAGTGCTGAGCCTCATGCACATGACCCAATATGTGTGGTTGTCTTTGAAGATTTTCAAATGCCATTAGACTCTAATGGCATTTTGTTCTTTGACCAGCCGATTTCGAAAAAGTAGATGGTTTTTGTTACAAATTGGAGGCATAATTCCACAAGAATGTGTGAAGATAATAGTTTGATACTTGTAATATGTGTAGAGCAACATATTTCTGACAGTTTCAGTAGTAATTATGGGACATAATGCAGGGTTTTGAAATAATTAATCATCAAAAGAAAGGAATATTCTGAGCAGCTTTGTCAGATGTGAAGTAACTTGGCATCGTTGTGATGAGGTTGGTCAGGGATCAAACTGGCTTCTGGATGTACACATGTTGGTCGCTTGCAAACATGGTGCAGGTAGTGTAATATTTGGGAGATAAGGAGTACAACTGACATTCCTTTGGCCTGCACTTGCACAGTGAAAACAGAAGGACACGGTATGGTATTTGTTTATGCTCACAAAGCGTGCCTATGCGGTGCTTCTTTATGTACTGACCTAGTGAAAGTGACATTCACAACCTGTAGCATAGCTGGCTTGTCTGTCTCTTGTTTTTGACAAAACTAAAATATCTCCGTAGGAAACGGTCAGAGACAAAAGCATAAGATACAAAATGTATTCCAAATACTGAGATGTATCACTGGTTTAAATTAATATAATGACTTCCCTTCCACCCGGTATGTGTGTGTGTGTATATATATATAAAATAATATATTTCATTATATTATTTCCAATTATATATACACAATAACAAACTTCTTACTCCAAAACTATAGATAACAATTTAATTCCTCTTTCCAATATTCAGCTTTTATTTTAATCAATAACATTATTTCTTTAGTCACTGAATTCATTGTTCACTTCCTTTAACACATACCTTAACAATTGCAATTCACATCTGCATTACACTCACAAGGGAGGTACCCCAACTCGAACAGTAAAACCAGTTGGAAACAAATTGTTGTACCTGTTTAAATAGCTGTTGATGTCATTCATCTGTAAAACTACATGTGCAGCTGCTAGCGCCATCTGAACATCAACATACTGGCCTCACTGTGCTGTAGCTGTACAGACATTATGAGTGTGAGCGCTGCAGTGTTCAGTAGCAAACAGCACATACTGGCGTCAAACATGAGAAAGCTGAAGCCAATTAATCCTGTGAACATTTTTAACCTGCTGCGTAGAAAGGTACACAGTTTGACAAAGCCAGAGAATGTGGATTAGTAGTCCACTATAGGCACGTTCAAGCAGATTATTTCATAGCCTCTAATATTAATATTTTATTTCCCTTGAAGTGGCCTGGGTCTTGTCTTTTGTGCGTCACATAATCAAAAATTATCTTGCTGTTGAATTTTGAACAAAAGCAATTATAATAGTTCATAAGTTTTGTATAAGAATGGCAACCACAATTAAAATAATTCTCATAAATATTGTTCTAAGTTTGGTCATCAATACACTGCAGCACACTGGGTCGTGACATTTTTGGGGGTGAAAGTGCATATTCACTTTGACTTGCAGTACCTTAATTCGCTGGAGAGGATGTTCCAGAACTGTTGAGATCCTCATACCCATGTGCAGTTTCTTCGTTGTCAGACTCACAATCACTATTCATATCCAATGTGTCAGTATGTATTTCTATTAAATCCCTATAGTATTTATGCACTGATGTCTCATAACATGCATGCAAATGGCTCATTCTCCACTCCGATTACATACTCATTATCTGGTGTGTAAGTTCGATGCTCCTTTCTGTGCAGTAGGTTAATAATGCTCACAGGATTAATTGGCTTAAGCTTACTCATGTTTGATGCCAGTACGTGCACTTTGCTACCGAACAGTGCAACGGTCATGCTCATACTGTCTGTGCAGCTACGGCGCATTGAGGCTAGTACACTGACTTTCAGGAGTCACTAGCGGCCGCACATGTAGCTTTACAGATGAATGACTTTGATAGCTATTCGAACATGTACAACACTATATTTTAAACATGATTCCAAGCAGTTTTAGCCGTTCGAACTGGGGTACTTCCCTTGTCAGTATAATTTTCATTTTATCACTATACTTCACTTCACTAACACTTCCTGTGGTGTGGTGGTAACATGTCTGTCTCACATTCAAGAGGTCCCGAGTTTGAATCTTGATTAGGGTGAGTTATCCAGATAAGAACTTTTTCAGAGGTTTTCCCTTATCCTTAGAAGACAATATCGGGCAACTTTAAGCTCTGTGGACCTCAGGGCTCATTTGAGCACAATTTCATTGATTTCATTCATTGTCCGATATGACATGTTGCATTGGAAGATGTTTATATATATATACTATTCCTTATAATTTGTGTCAATTTCAGAAAACTTAAAACTTTCGTGGGATGGAAGATTTGTCTATCGCTCAAAGCCTACTGTATTCTAATATTCCCCTTGCACCTACAAGGAATTAAGCAATTAGATAACTTGCACAAATGTTTGTCGCAACTAACATGATGAAGATATAGGAATAAGGGTTTGTAAGAATGGTTAGTTCAAGAGTACAGAAAGTCATGTGAGTGCAACACATCAGATTTTTAGAAAAAGGTCTGTGTGTGTGCGTGCGTGCACCTTTCTGTGAACAGATTAACTCAAAAACCCAAAAGTCGGTTAAAAACCAAGATTGGTATTTAAGTTTAATAGTTTTTAAGGATGCAACATGAAGATTTTGAAGAAAATTTCTCTACCCTAAACTACCCTTAACATGGAAAAGTTTTCAAAAATTTTGATTTTCTCAAAAATAGCTCTAACGATTTTCATTAAAATGCCGTATGTTTTAAGATATTAAAATGTATATTTTGAATTTTTTGGCTGTAGCCTATGCAGTCCTGTTTACTCTTGAATGGACCGAATCTTACTATACAAAAAATGTAGATCTTGTTAAAGCACACGTCATGTTCCAAATGCATTTTTTTGTGTAGTGAACCATTTTGGAGATATTCCTTGTTATTTGTGTGAGTTTTGCAACGCTTTTCTGAAATGGAAGGTCGTTATTCACTTATTTACATCTTGGATGTGCAAAGGGAACGGATGTTCAAAGCATTCATATAGGGGCTATCTTTAAAAGATTTGACTATCACTCAAAGCATACTGTGTTCTTATATTCCCCTTGCACTTACAAGAAAATTAGTAATAAGATAATTTCTGCAAATGTTTATTTCAACTAACATGGAAAAGATAGAGGAATAAAAGTTTGCAAAGAAGAGAAAGACATGTGAGTGCAACACATCAGATTTTTTCAATGTGTTTTATAATGTCTGTTTCCGGTAATATAATGAATTGGTCCTCTGGAGGGTGAATGTGCTTGAATCTAAGTCTTTCGTTGAAGTTAAAACTGTACACTCTCCATCCTGTTTCTGTGGTATCCAATCCTGGTTGCCAACTTAATTTTTAAAACTGCACAGTTTTAGCTACATTTTCACATTATCTAACTGTTATTGTTCCCCTTTCATTCTTCTTTGACCAAAGTTTTGGTCTCTTCAGTTTAACTATCTATTGGCCAAATTCCTGTCATAATGAGGAGGGCCACAGTTAGAGTGGTTTTAACTGCTCCAGTATCTTTTTTTTTTCTTTACCTGATTACTCTCCCCTTATGTAGGACTTACATCCCCTAGGAGTTACAAGCCAGTATCTAAGGTCAGACACCTGTTGGGGAGCACAGGAATCTATGGACCGGACAGAGTGAAGACCTTAAGCTGGTGGTCTGCCAAGCACCAGGTCTGATAGTGAGGAAGAGGATGGTATGAAATGCAGGTGAAATCGATGATTTGTTTCTATGTACTCAGTAGGCTTCCTAAAATTTAGTTTCTCATCGATATATATTCAAAGGTGTTTCATACAGGAAATGTGTCCGGCAACATCTTGTCATCTAGTTATAGGATGTTGAACTTATTAGAAGGCAGTTATCTGATCTATGTTCTCCCATGTTTATGGAATATTGTTTATGTTTGTGTACTCTTTTCTCTGTTTAGGAATATTGTTAGTGTTTTTACTTTCTCTACCAACAGTACAGAGACTGTTTGGATACATGAATTTAAATTGGGAAATTGCTTGCTCTGCACTGCGTTGTTTCTAACAATATTCATTCCCCCTCCACTTACCTTCATCTCCATGTACTGATTTAGTCAGTTGATGCAAAGTGACACTGTGTGAGGCCACATGTTGCAGGGTATTATGTCAATGTTCATGTACACAGAATCTTTGTATACTATAAGAAACCAAAAGTAAATCACTGTGGTTTTTGGAAGAAAACCTTGGTGACATTGGAGAAAAGTTGGAATGAAGTCCAAAGAAATTGCCAAGAAAGCTTGGAGTATTGCAAACCTCAACTTGAAATGCCACTAAACTTTTAAAATTGAAACCGTACATGATGTGAGTAGGGTTAATTTCTGCAATTGTCTTTGATAATGTTTATGATAGCTGTATTGAATGACGTTTCATTTTTTTTTATGGATGAGCATGTTTTATTTACATGACTGCGAAGAATTAATGAGTTACTTCGAATTTTCTTAAAAAGTGTGACAGATGTGTGTTGGCACAAGGGCACCATTCCCAACATCTTCTATGACAAAGGTATGTAGTTATTGCAGTTATTGCATGAGAAATCTGCACTCTTGAATTTAAGGGTTTATGAATA
This sequence comes from Tenodera sinensis, assembly GCA_030765045.1. Classification (NCBI taxonomy): domain Eukaryota; kingdom Metazoa; phylum Arthropoda; class Insecta; order Mantodea; family Mantidae; genus Tenodera; species Tenodera sinensis. Next base: position 52,641,651 of record CM060963.1, on the reverse strand, counting down.
TCAGATTCCACCGATAAACAGTGTGCTTCCTTTACCAAGAAATTTCCCATTTTCATGTATCTAAATACATTCCTTGCAGTCAAACGAAGGCTTTGTTGCTAGAGGAAGTGTTATATTCAAACCAAAAATTTGAACTTGTGATTTCACCAAAAATACATGTTTTGTGTTCCCCCTGAATTAAAAAATTACCATAGTGACATGGATGTGACTTACAATAGGGTATTTAAGTGGTAAGTGCCACTCGATGCAGAAGATCTGTGGTTCAAATCCCGGCTATGGCATTGAATTTTTCAGTCATGATTCCACCTCTTAAAGGTATTTAAGTTTTGTATCTTTTAAGAGCACGGAATAAAAATTTTCAAGTAACTCCTCTCATCCCAAATAACACTACCGGGAAAATGCTTTATTTTCTCCAAAATAGCTCTAACAATATTCAACTGAATAGGATCACAAGTATCTCACATATAAAGAAGTATTTAATATATTTTCTTGAATAATATTTGTTTGGAATTTTCTGCAAATAGCCCGTGAAGTCCTCTTCACTTTGAATTTTCACTTCCAGTGCTCCTCTCACTGATATAGCTAACATGTATTGCTATAATGCATTCCGATGAGTCTGCCATTATTTTTATGACACAGAAGGCCATAATTCCTTATTTTCTCTATCTAGTACCTGGTAGACAGAGGAAGTACTATAGTCCACCCAAAAATTTAATGTCGAGATATCACCAGAAATACATTTTTAGAAATAGGTGTTTATATGTGTGTCTGAATTATTGGATAACTCTGAAACAAAATGACAGATAAATACCAAACATGATATTTAAGTTTTTTCCCAAAGATGCATCACAATTTTGATTAAAATACCATTATTTAAGATATTTACACACAAAATAAAATTTATATCTTGAATTTTTTGCAAATAGACTGTGAAGTGCGACTCATTTTGAACTTTTGTATAATTTTAACTAGTAAACCTTAAGAGATATATCACAGTGTCTTCTTTATCTGATTACCCTCCCCTTATGTAGGACTTACAAGCCAGTGTCTAGGGTCAGATGCCTGTCAGGGAGCAGAGTACCCCATGGACCGTACAGAGTGAAGCGGGTGGCCAGTCAAGCATCAGGAATGAGAGTGAGGAAGAGAATCATATGAAATGCAGGCAAAATGGATGATTGGAAAGGCGATGGAGCAATTGGTGGAATGTGTGGAATGGAAAACTGGAGAACCTGGAGAAAATCCATCCAGATGCTGCTTCCTCCACCACGAATAGCACATGCAGGTCCCTGGGATCGAACCCAGGCTGTGTGGGTGGTTGTTGAATGGTAATATAACATGTAAAAAAAAAGAGTGTGGGTGGGTGTGGGGTGGGGGTGTGTGTGCGTGTGTGTGGCACGTGCGTGCACGTGCCTGTGTTTCTAAAGCACCAGAGTCAACAAGAAAGTACTTCTCCTTTTAGCCTCCCAGTATTTAGAAGTGATTTCTTGATCATTTTAAAGAGTTATATATTTTGCCAGGTGCTTCATGTCCATTTCAACTTGTTGAGAGCACTAAACAATTTGGAGATGGCCAATCTTTTGAAGATGTTTACCCAAGCAGCAGTCATGCCCAATATTTAGATGAAACATAGCAACAGAAGCCCACCTCTGTAGAGTGGTGGTAGTGTGTCTGCCTCATATCTAAGGGTTGCTGAGTTCGAAATCTCAGTGAGTTATCTGGATGAGGTTTTCTCCAAGGTTTTCCCCTATCATGAGAAGACAAATGTTGAGTAGCTTTAAGCTCTATGGACCTCGGCTCATTTGAGCATCATTTCACCCATTTCATTCATTGATTATCCGATATGAAAAGAAAAAAGAAACAGCAACAGCAGTTTTGTGGAATAAATCAGGAACTAGGCAGTCTTCCATAAGTTTCTTCAGTCGACAATTTTCAGTAGGTCTTTTTGGTTAAATTTGTTTTTTATAACACTTTTTATATATTTTAGATTATCACTTTGTACTACAGCAGGACCCACCCAGAAATTCAAATGACACACTACTTTTTCTCCGGTTTATTTTGCTTTGGGAAGCATAGTAATAGCAACTAGTTGGATGCCATGCTTTGATATTTTGTTGACTACTTCATCCACACATAACCACCAGTATGTCTGGAGGGCCAAACTTGCCTTTGGTCTACTAGTTGCCTTGGACCTAACTGAGGGAATTTAATAACACCACATTTACCACTGTGGGATGCTTGAACATCATGACAAATCAGCATTTATATTGTCATTGCCTCCAATATAATCTAGTACTTATACCACTGCACCTCAGTCCCCAGAGCCTCTTTTGTTAAAGCAGGTTGTACCACGGCAGGTGAGAGGATGGAATTGGATAAGAGAGGTTATAGGTTTCACTTCACTACTTCTTGCCACCAAGACAAAAAAGAAAAAAAAAAAAAAAAAGAAACATAGTACTCTTTAAAACATACACTTGAAATCAAAAAACTAATTTTTCTGGAATCATTCATTTCTATAATTTTTTTTATTGGTTTGAAGTTTTCAATGCTTTGTCATTTTTTAAGGTACTGTCCTTATTCAGTTGTTTGTTGTGATGTTATGGAAAGAGTATGGAATTTGTAGGCCAGCATACATTGGCCCAGTTGTTATATACAAGGTGTGGCCAAAAAGTGATGGGAATTTTTCTTTTTCATAAAGAATCTTTATTTATTCATTAACATCAACTTTGTCCCGTTCAAAGTAATCCCTCTCAGATATCATACACTTGTGCGAGCACTTTTTCCAATCTTGGAAGCACTTCTGGAACTCACTTTTTGTTATGGTGTTATGCTCCTTTACTGATTCTATTTTTATCTCCTCAATGGTGGCCAAAGGATGTCCTTTCATGGTTCTCTTCAGCCTTGGGAATAGAAGTAAGTCACAGGGTGTCATGTCTGGCAAATACGGTGGCTGAGGCAACATAACAGTTTTGTTTTTTGCCAGAAAGAACAAGCATTGAGGTGTGAGTGGGAACATTATTGTGATGCAATTTCCACGAGTGGTTTTGCCACAATACTGGTACATTTTTTTTCAGATTGCTTCATGCAAACGGTGCATAACTTCCAGGTAGTATTTTTTGTTGACCATACAACCATAAGGTAGGAACTCACGATGTACTATCCCATTGTAATCGAAGAAAACAGAAGAACCTTCACTCATTAAGTGAGATACAGAAATATTTCAAGGATAATAACTTAAACATGAATATAGGAAAGACAAAATTACTCCACTTTCAGTATTCTAATCAAAACACTAATAACTCTGTAACTATAAATGTACAAAACACAATTCTCGAACACGTACAGAAAATTAAATTTTTAGGACTAATGTTAGATAAAAATTTGTCATTTGCACCTCATATAGACTTAATCTGTGGTAGAGTAAGCTCAGGCTTATATCTACTAAGGAGGCTTTCCAAATACCTCAATACTGAGGTTCTAAAAATTGTATATTTTGGGGTAATATATCATAACTTTCAATATGGGATCGAGGTTTGGGGAAATGTTAGTAAACAAAATTTAAATAGGTTGTTAATATTGCAGAAGAATTGTATAAGAACAGTGTATAAACTTAATAACAGGACTTCGTGCCGCAGTATTTTTAAAAATAATAACTTGTTCACTATTATTTCATTATATGTATATAAAGTAATAATACATATTGTAAGTAAAAATATACATATTATTAGTAGTAATAATCAATATTATAGTTACAATACACGAGGTATGAATAATATACATAGAATTAATGTTAATAAAAGAACAAGTGAATCTGATCCATATATAAGTGGTGTCAAACTATATAACAAATTGCCACATACTATTAAAGCTAAGCAAGGAGAAAGTTTTAAAAAAGAACTAAGGAAATATCTTATAGGAAAATGTTTATACTGTATAGAGGAATTGTAAATATGCTGTATATGACTCTACTTAGTGGTATTTCATAGAATATGATTATCTTAAGTCTTTTTGTAATTTTTGTTTTGTTGTATTTGTAGTTTGATGATGCTCGAAACAATTTGTATAATTGTCTATGGGCTAATAAACTTATTATTATTATTATTATTATGTGATTGAACTTATCGAACTTTTTTTGGTCTTGGCTTTTCAGGCAGTTTCCATTGGGATGATTGGACCTTGGTTTCGATGTCATACCCATATACCCATGTTTTGTCACCTGTTATAACCTTCTTTTGAAGTTCTGGGTTATCGTCCACTTCGTTCAGGAGCAGTGTCCTTGTGACATCATTTTTGGTCAAAATTCAACAACATGCTGCCACATGTTTCATGCCCAAGACATCTGAAAAGATTGTATGGCATGAGTCAAAGGATAAGCTGGCATCATCAGCAACCTCTGATGATGATTTGGAGATTTTCCAGAGCCATTTTCTTTACTTCTTTCACAATCTCTTCAATAATTGATGTGCTAGGGCATCCAGGGCAGTTTTCGTCTTCAACATCTTCTTGACCATCTTTGAAGTGTCCATACCACTCGTAAACTCTTGTCTTATAGTAGATTCTCCAAAAGCCAAAGTCAACATTTTGAATGTCATGCTGCACTCTGTTCCATTTTCAAAGGAAAATTTAATGCAAATTCTTTTATGTATCTTTTTTGAAAGCAAAAATTTGTTGGAATTCGCCAAACCTCACAAACCCATGGTCTTTTCGACTATCAACAATAAACTAAATATTCAAAACAGCTGAAAATGCAAACACACACCAGGAGCATGTGTAGCAACAAGATTAAAAAAAAGAACTTTTTTAAAATCAGATGTATAAAGCTCACGAAATTTAAAAATTCCTGTTACTTTTTGATAAAACCTCATATGTATTTGATTTCTTCTGTTCCCTGTGTACCAACAGCAGTATGTTAAATGAAACCATTTCTGCAGAAGTTTATCTTGGGTTACATGAAGTAGATACAAAAAAAAGAACTTTCTTAAGAATAAAAATAAAGATGGTGGGTAGAGAAAATTATGTTAATGAAACACAATATCTTAATGTGTGGTAGTTTTCTAACAAATTTATTTAATAGACTTTACAGTTATTTTGTGCTCAAAAATTTGCAAATTTGGCACTCAAAAGCTGAATCAGGTTAGTCAGAACAGAGCTTTCCACGGTTAAAACTTGTATAACCTTCAGTTACAGTGATTCTGTAATTACAGAATATATTGAGTTGATATTATGGTCCACTTAAGCCCATTCTGTATCCAAAGAAAGCATCAATTAAATACAGAAGAGCTGTGAAAAGTGTGAGACAGCCCAGTGAAAGTCCAGCATTTTTTTCATTGTTGACAAGATTTCCAAGTTCTGCTCGAAGTCTGTCCCAGTGACGTGCCTCAGCTGTAATTGGTACCATTCCCACACTCCGCCAGAAGTCAACTGCTATGGCACCACTTATCAGTAGCAGAAGAGCTCCAATGCAGTTGAAGAGAAATTCCTGATAAAGAAATCAAAATTTGTTCAGAATACAATTGCAGGGAAATGACAGAAGTTCACTAAATTACACACTTAAATGCATCTTGTAATGAAGTATGAATGGTGGAGGATGCTTGAGAGTAGATTTATTGATTAACAGTTCATAAAAAGAATTAAAAAATAGCTATAAAACATAATGATCCTGTGATATTTTTTACTATAGTAATACAAAAAATCTTGAAAGAGGAGAACTGATATTTTGGAACTTTATTAGCACATCTTTTTAACATTACACTGTTAGTCTTTATATCCAGTTAGCTGAAATCATAAATCTTATGAAGCATGGTATATCCTCTATTTGTATAAACTAACACACATATGAAAAGGCATGGGTGTCGCAAAGGAGGGGCTGCAGCCCCCCCTTGGAAAATAATATAATGTGCAATCAATTACTATTAGACTATTGCTTTAATGTTGATGTAAAGAACAGTTTTTGATAAGAGCTTCACGGGTGATCAGCCGTGTTAAATTTAACACGGCTGATCACCCGTGAAGTTCTTATCACTAACGTTCGCCGTGAAAGCTTCAAATCTTACAGAACAGTTTTTATTTAACAAAAATTAATAGGCTTATACATAACAAATACCATAACTCATCTTTTACAGTTTTTGGCAACAGAATAATGAATTAATATTGTTTAATTGCAAACTTCCAACATGCACCACAGCCCCCTGAAAAAAAGTGTTTCGATGCTCATGTGAAGAGGTAGTATAAAGGTTGACACATACTGGTCCATCACAAACGGAACAGAAATTTGTGTCCATCTTACGCTCACTGCTTGGAATATTCCGACCGGAAAATTTAGTTGATCAACAAATATGGATGATTAGAACAACAAAATCTGCAGCTCCTCGAACGGGGATGTTGTAATATTAGGTGTATTAGGAGTTGAAGAAGGGAGAAAGAAATGGGGATTCACAGCATAAACCGCAAAAGAGACTAGTATGGTGAATTTATTAGTAGTAATCTCTTTCCAGACTTGCGAGTAGGCCCCGGAAAAGTGTAACTGGTTGTGACAGTTGATGTCTGTAGCATTGCACAATTCTTAATAGTTCTTTCCAGTCAATGCTGATTTACCATTCATTGTCACCGATGCCTTTATTCTGTTTATATGCGTATGTCATAGGTAAGGCTAGGATTTTTATGTAGTATAACACATAGAATATGTACATATTTATATAATAATATTAGCTGAAATATGTACTATTACATAAAAAGTTTTAAAATATGTAACATTGATCTAATTTAATTTTTATATAAATTATGCATGAAACACTATATTAATTGAAGATTCCTATTTTATTAATTATGTTTTTGCAAAATTAAGTGTTATAGGCTGTGAGATAAATGTGCAGGATTCAGTACCAGGGTGCAAATGACACTTTTTATCACTTTCTGATTAATTCTTAATAATTAATTGAATGCTCATTGGACTGTTTTGTCAAAAAAGCATGATTATTATGTTTCCTATTTTAAATTTATTACCATGATTCTAGAATGCACTCAGGTATGCCTGAAGTGTCCAGACTCTACTTAAGATATTATTGTAATGCTATCATTGAAAGTAAATGCATTGGGCAATTTCATAAGTTTAGAAGATATCTTGTTATTCAATGCAGCTGTAAAATTACCACATGGGTAAGCATGTTTCTAAAATGAGAAATACGCATAGGTACACAGGTTCATCAAAACCTTTTATACCTGGATTGGACTGGGAGTGGGGATGAATGAAACTTTATGTTAGATATTTATCAAAGTTAAGAAAATTATTCACAAGGGTTATCTAGTATGCTAATTATTATATATAAACCTTACCATTTTTCTTCTCTGACTGCCAATTTCTCCAAGAAGGTATCCCAAAAGGAGAACGGGGCTGATAATAAGATATGCCAAACACACTCCATGGCCCAGCTTATCAGCATCTACTGACAGCTTATGAAAATGGATGGGATGGCCACTTCGTCCCAGTCTTGCCACCAGAGCAGTTGTGAACAGGAAACCCTATGAAATTAACGAGAATGAGATTTACCATAACGGTGCCTAAAGTGTGAACCTTAAAGAACCGTTGCACCTAATGGCATAAACATTTTACATTTTTTGTAGATGCATTTGTAAATAAGGTTTCAAGCCTTTTCCCCCCCAAAAAAATTAATTGAAATGCCCAACCAACATTGATTTTAAAATATTAAAAAGAAATGGAAGTCTGGCACTGATACAACTTTCTCTACTTACTCCTCTTCAAAGTATTGTCATTCTTTTATCTACTTGTTATTAGACAAAACTTGTTCCTCATTTATACCTTTTTGTATGCATAAGAAGAATGCAGTAAGCTAAAGGGATAGTCAAATCTTTTCAAAGCCGGTCACTATATGAATGGTTTTAAAATTCTGTTCTCTTTGCATGAACACAAAAATGAAAGACAGACAAAGAAAAAACAAAAAGGAATAGCTATTTGTTGTCAAGAGAAGTATAAACAGGGTGTCTATTAGTCTTCAGGATATAAAATTATAGTATATTTCCAGCATAGATTTTCATGAAACTCCAGTATTGCATCAAGTCATGTTACAGCAATGTTCAGATGTGTGTTATGGCTAGTTGAACATCTTTATCAGTTTTAATTTTTTTCAAAGCTACAGTATGAAGCTGTGTTCATTATTAGCTGGCGCACCCAATATTGAGCGGATTGTTTTTTAAATCTTGAATGACAATTTTATGAATTAATTTAGCCTGAGCACTCTTTATGAAGATTGTCTCCTTAGTACAGTAGTAGCACTGCTGCTTACAAACTGGAGGTCCCAGGTTTGATTCCTGGTACCGGCGTGGGGATTTTCCCCACGGCAGATCTGGTTGGGGGTGCACTCAGACTCATTAGGTTCCTGAGCGACCAATTGATTGAAAAGTAGTAGGCCCTGGTTGAGAAGACAGCATAACTGGCCAGGAGGGACCAGGATGCTGACCGTGTCCCACTTCCAGTGCTGCACCCCACTTATGATGCATGTGGTGGGCAGAGGTGAGGATAAATAATCATTTTTTGTTTAATGACGCTGTCAATTGCTACGATCACAGTAACATTGCTGGTGTACCGAAATTTAGTCCCGCAGGAGTTCTTTTACTGCTTCTTCACCTTTCAGTGTCGGGCCTTCTATCCATTTTCTGTACGTTTCTCTATCCTGTGCCTTCCTCTTTAGCTCAGACATGAGTTTTTACATGCCAGTAAATCTACTGACGCAGAGGTGAGGGGTGGAGCAGTTGGGCAGTAGGCCTTGGCCAGGATGGGCTGTTGTGCCATTGGGTTAGTTTTGTTTTTTTTACTCTTTATGAAATTCTAGTAGCCAAACCATATGATACACTCGGCCAAGCCACTAAAGAAGGCTTTGAGTGCAGAAGGTTTGAGAAAGCTAACTCTTATGGCATAGTCGACCAAGCACTGGAAGAGGCTTTGACTGGCTGCTCTTCAAGAAAGTTTGCGATTAGTATCCTGGTATATTCTGGAATATTGGATTAATATATGACTCTAGCAACTATAAGAACATGAGGTAATTGTGAGGAAGTGATATGTAAATCAGAGCTGCAAAGGGAGATTTAAAATGCATTTCATGTAATAAAAAAGATTTGTTGCATGTTAACCAGTGTTTTTATTTGCCACAATGATGTGAAAGGTATCCATGCTGAAGGGTATCCTTTACCTCTTAAAGCTGTAACATCATAAAGCTCCCATGCTAATCATAGCAATGGACCAAAAATTCACTGATATTTAAGGAAATGAAAATGAAACATCAGCAGCTGTTTCCCGATCTTAGTCTCTTGCCACCACCAATAAAGAAAGCTTACATTTTCTGGAAGTGATGTACAGTATATACAATATTTTCAGAGGTAAAATATCCAAGCAGTTCAGTGAGTTTTACTAAGTACCTATAGCAGATGAAATATTAAACTTTTGCATCTTAGGTTCTATAATTTTCTGCAATTTTCCAAAAAATATAAATAAAACTGGCAGACATAGAGATTCCTTAGACTGGATTAAATGGGGGCAGTGTAAGTCCTATGATTTCTCAATATTGCAGCCCCAATAGATCTATTATAGATCCTTTTAGTCCCATTTTTATTTAGTGTTTTTGACATAGCCTGTCATTTTTTTAGGTGATGTTAAAGCATCTGTCCTAGAGGTGAAAAAGCAAACTCCAGGTACCTTATTCTTTGTCTGGCAGTTACTTTGTAATCACAAAGTATATGCCTTGCCATGTTTTCACCTCAGCCTTAGCCATCTGGTAAAAATGATGCTAAGAGGGCAGTGTCCTGTAAGGAGGCCATTTATCTTCCTCTGCTCCTGTTTGTTGAGTGTGAGGACCTTTTTGATCCTTTTTACACAGAGTTGAGCGAACTGTTTTTGTGTGATGTAGCTTTGGAACCTGTTCCAAAGTGCTAGTAGTTTTCCTGTTTTCCCTGGCTTTTACCTTACCTTTGAATTAGCCATCTGGTATAGTCTATCCTAGGATAAGAATGACATCACACTTAAGGTGTTATATGCAATAAGTGGCACCAACTCCACGTATCTTATCGGAGTGAGTGCACTCTTCCTGGATAATAAATTATACTACCTCTCATTGGTTAAGGCCAGACATTCATCCCATATTATTGGATATAACAGTGACAGTTCTGTCCTCTGCTTTGGCCAACCAAAGCCATGTGTCAGGGATCATGACACCAGTGATATCTTCAAGGATGTCCAAGCAGGCAATTTTGCAAGTATTACATAAAAAAGATGTCATCCAAAATACAAATTATCAGCTGTTGTTTTGTTTGTTTACCTCAACACTCACGTATATGTAGATAAATGTTGTAACACCCACCATAATAAACGAGAAGAAATGTTACAAATGTGGGATATGGTAAATACACTGCGATAAAAAGTGGTAAAATGATTACAGAAAAGTTGTTGGAATTTGATTATATACATATGTACATGCAAGAAGACCCTCTGAGGTATCCCATTATGTGTTTAATTGATCCTTGCTTAGACTTACTCACATGTATTCTAAACATGATGAAAGAAAGACAGTATAAGTAAAGAAAACAAGTGGAACAAAGTGTGCATATGAAAAACGTATACAAATTTGTGTAACTAAGATGTAGTGAATTACTTTAATTCATACAAGAATTAGATGCCAAAATATAACATGACGTTTCTCCATGTTTTTAACTGTTACGCTACCCTCGTCAGTATATTTCCTTTGCACTGATAAGTTATATTTTATTTCAATGAATCCTGCATCTTTGTGTTCCTTTACTTGCAGCAGTATGTAGCTACCAATTTGATAAAGCCAAATCAGCGCTTATCTATTACCGTGCCGAAGATCAGCCAAACACCAAGTACTGCCCTGCACAACAGAAGTAATTAGATGCATGCCAGGTTCACCATTAGCCTCCTGACTCACTGCTGCTACTGGCACACAGGTGTGAGAGTATGGTGTTTAAGGGACCATCGACAACTAGGTCATTAAGGCCCCTCTATTCTAGGATAGACTATACTCCACAGAATGGTTCTGGGCCAATGAATGGAATATTAGCACCATTCTTGGCAAGGCAATCTGCAGTTCCATGCCAATTCTTGCATGACCTGGCACCCACACAAGATAAACTTGTGTTTTGTCTGCTGGTTTAATATCTGTAGACAGTCCTCAACAAGCTTCAATTAAGTATGTAAGCACTAAGGGCTTTTGACTGTCTGATAAAATAAAGATCCTAGCACCACAAATACCTTTATTGATGTTAAAATGGGCAGCATGGACTTCTGCCCAAAATATGATGGGTTCATTACCAAGAACTTTTACTAGAGCAAAATTGGGTCCATAAACTCCTATACAGTTCTCTCATCCAGTTTTGAGCCCTCTGTATACTCATTTCCAAAACTAGGTCCATGTTCATTCAGTAATTACAACTGCAAAGGAATTATGTAAGTTCGATTACGTGTCATTCAGTCCCATAATGTTATGAGCCCTGTAAGAGGGCTAATTCTCGTTTTACAAAAAATATATTTGAATCTAGAACATTCTAGGTATGCACCGCCATATGTAGTGCATGTTTTGAAGGTAACTGTTGGAAACAGTCTCCACAAATACTAAGAATACATGTTTTTACTTTTCTATTACTTACCTACTGCCTATTCACCAGCTAAAGGCCTTAAGGAATGAGGGGAAGAGGAAAGACATTCCATGAAGTGTAATCCAAATTTTATAAACTTCCACACAAAAGTTGTTCTGCTGGTTACGTTGCCAACTTTCCTCCAATGTTATTCACGCTATGTTTACTCGCCACTAATTTCTTTTAACTTCAGTTACAAAATCATATGAGTCACTAGCTTTATGTCAGAAGTAATGAAGTAATTAAAATGGTTGTGTAAAAATAGGTAAACCCCAGCTGGGAATTCTGTGAAATCTGCTATAATATTGTGGTTACAGAACGAAGGGGTTCCGTGTGATGTTCTATGTGTAAAACAGATATGTATAGGATGATTAAAAGAAATAAACCTAAATAAGTTTTTAAAGTAGACACATTTTTGGGTTCATTGGGTCACACTGTCATTTGCTTGCCCCCATATGGGACAAAATAGTAATTGAAGACACTTTACGTTTCACTATTTTGAGCAATTTCTTTGCTATAATCTAGCATGAATACACATTCGAAGGTTGGTGCTACTATTGTAGGTGGGACCAGAAGTACGACTCCAGCTTCAGATATTGCTTTGTACCTGGAATTGTTTACTGATGTACTGGTTGGCTGAATTCATGATATGGGGATTTCATTGGAAATACTTGTTTTGAGACACCCTGAATTTAAAAAAGCATACTTAAGGGGAAAGAAAAATGAGTGTTGGAGAGGGAACACCAAAAAAATGTAGTTAATGGTTAAACACCAAACTTGTTATTTTAAGTTCAGAATCTTCCAAGAATGTGATGAAAAGATTTCTAAGTGATTGTAAGCATCAAAATACGTTTACATAGAATTTTTGTTTTTATTTTTGATGCTCTCAAAACTGGCTCTTAATGATTTTTATTAAAATGTTGTATGTTTAAGATAGTTGCATGATAGAATGTATGTTTTCATTATTCATTCTGAACAACTTTTGTATAATTGATAAACCATAAGAAGTAGACAAAAACTTACCGTACGAAAAGTGTGGGTCACATTAAAGCACACATTTTAAGTGAAATACATTTATTGTGGCATCAACCACTTCCAAGATATTCTTTGCCATTGGTTTGAATTTTGAAATACTTATACGCGGTAAGTTTCCATTCATTTTTTCTCCTGGAAAAATGAATTGTAACACTTATAAGAATTATAAGTGTTTAAAAATTTAATCCAGTAACAAAAAATATCACAGATATATTTTATCTCACAAAAAAGTTGATCTTACATCAATATGTGCTTTCAATGTATACATTTTTTGTGAAGTATGTTGTTTTGTATCAGGTATGGGTTATCAATTCTACCCAAATCATTCAGAATGAAGAGGGCTTCACAGGCTATTAATGGGTATCATCAGATATTTTTTTTTTTTGGGGTAGGGGCTGTATGTTGGAACTTTACAATTAAACAATGTTGATTCATTATACTGCTGCCAAAATCTGTAAAAGATTTCAGTTATAGCATTTGCTGTTATAATAACTTAGGCACACATGTGTGTGTGGTGTTACTTTATTACTCATACCTTTACTATATACTGTATACTGCAGTATGACAATTATGTTCACATGTCATGCAAACACAATATAATTGGAAATGGTTGGCAGTGCTGTATACAATAAGTATTGTGTTCATTATTGATTTTATTACATTATTATATTACAAGTTCTCATGCCTGCCTCTGTAGCGTGGTGGTAGGATGTCTGTCTCACGTCCAAGAAGTTGTAAGTTCGAACCTCGCTTAGGGTGAGTTATTCAGATAAGGCTTTTTCTGAGGTTTTCCCTTATCCTGTGAAGACAAATATTGGATAACTTAAAGCCTTATTGACATCAGGCTCACAATGACACTATGTTGAAGGATGTTAATAAGAATAAAAATGACAAGTTTCGTGTTTTCAACCTCTGTTGGCAAGAATTATCGTGGACTAAAACTGTAAAAGTTTGTACAGCAATAAGAGATCTTATAACTAACATTGCGGATAATAAAATGAACATTTATAACTGTTGGTGTAAAAGTATTGTTGAGGGCAGTAATTAATAAAGGTATGTAGCTGCTAATTTTAAATAATGCATGCCTTTAAATCAAGGAAAATGAAACTATTAACAGTCAAACAGAATCTAAAATAAGAACAAATTAGAAAATAAAATCTTCACTTATCTTAGTAGATAATATTGCAAATTCTTTAATGGCTGACTAGTTTCAAGTTGCATCCAACTCATTTTCAAAGCTATCCAAACCAGCTTTAAAAATGAGTTGGACAACTTGAAACTGGTCAGTTATTGAAGAACTTGCAATATTACTAAGATAAGTGAAGCTCTTAGTTTCTAATTTGTTCTTATTGTGATGTATTTGTTATTTACATCAGAACATGAATAACATTACTGGCAAGCTCATTTGTAACACAGGCGCTATGAACAGTTGAGTATCTGTTTTGTACGAGTAAAAGTTGTTCTTCATATCAAAATTACAACAATAGTCAGTAATTGACTGGAGGAGGGTGGGGGGGGGGTGGAGCCATGGGACTATTGCCAGAAAATTAAAGATATACTAAAGTAAGAACAAATTAGAAACTATAATTTTCAACATTACTAAGATAAGTGAAGTTTTTAGTTTCTAATTTGTTCTTACTTTAGAATCTTGTTGCTTCACTGTTAATAGCTTAAATTTCCTTAATTTAAGATATAGATTTTGTTTGTCATGCAAATATCTTAAACTTAAGTGTTTTAATGAAAATCATAGAGCATTTTTATAAAATAAAAAATAACAAAAATGTCTCCTTGCAAGGTATTGTTTGTAGTGGGAGCTTTTCTTGAAAATCTATATTTTGCAAGAGACAACATTTATTTACCTAAATAAGTATATTTCAGTGTAAAAAATCTCTGTGTCACATTTTGGGTGGAATTCAGTACTTGCTTTTCCTAACATAGATGAGTGGTAAAAAAACTTAAAAATAATATTAAATATTGAATTTAAAGGCATATAGGCATTTGTTTGAAGACTGTGAGCTCAATGCATATAAAGTTATCTGTCATTGTTTATGAGTTTAAAATTGAGTTTTAATAAACTACTTTTGATTGTGGAAATAAAATGCAATGCTTACAATTTCCAGGAATTTGAGTATAAAGCCAGGCTGTTTCAATTCTTTAAGTGTTATGGGAAACACTTTGCTAACCATCCTGTTCCTGCTGTAGTTTATCTGCTCTGGCTCTCCCAACACTGACTGTGCCTCTACTGAATAGCATCCAACTTTGACATTTTTACCCACTTTACTCTATTGGAGCAAGTGTGGGCTGTCTGTGTTCATAAGAGAGGAAAACAGCAGCCATATAACTTCATCAAGAGGGTTAATAATGGTGAATGAATTGGACTTCATTCCTGTAATGTCAAAGATGCATGTTGGTTAATTCTCTTGGTAATAACACCACATGTAAAAAGTAGTATATCGTACAAAATAATGAGTGTTTGCAGAACAAAACTTATGCTTTTAGAAATAAAATTCCTCTTATGCACTCATTTTTACCTGCTCTACCACATATACCTATAACAGGCAAATAAGGTATTGCAATCCATCAACAAATTTGATATTGAACAGAAATACATATTTTGAGGTCCTCTGAGTGAAAAACAAAATGTCTGGTGGTTACTAAGCATGGTAATTAAGTTCAGTATTCTCCAAAGATGCAACACAGATGTTTTCAAGAAAACTACCCTTAACATGGAACATTTTTCAAAATTTTTTATTGGGCAAAAATTACTCTTAATGATTTTGATTAAAATACCATACATTAAAGATATTTAAATGAGAAATTAAATGTATAGCTTGAATTTTCTAGGAATGGCTTGTGCAGCTCTTTTCATTTTTTGCTACATTACACTGAAAAGGACATTGTGATGGAATTGGCGGTACTGTTACAGCAATAAAAGCAAGCCTTCAACCTGGAATAGATTCTATCACAATGTCAAGAAAACTATTTAACTGGGCCCAGAAGAACATTTCTAGCATTGTCTTCAAATTTTTCTCTTATAGTGAACACAAGGAGCATAGTAATACCTTTCAGTCTAGATACCAACAAGCAAAAGGAGTGCAAGGCACCCTACAATTGCACTGTTTTGTTTTGGTATCTGCATCTCAGGCATTAGTAAAAAACTATTTGTTTCAAAGCAAAGGGAGAGTGGTGGATACTTAAAAATCAGTGTAACTCGAAGTGTAATGACTGCAAGTGTGGAATTTTAAATCGTGAAATGCTAACTTTGTGCCATATGAAGGAAGTGATAGATCAAAGTATCTGTTATGGCTACTTCAATGTTTATGCTAACAGTTTGACCTTGACAGAACGACAACACATAATATGCAATCAGCTGCACGCGATATGTGTACTGCTTGACCGTGAAGGCAGCGTTACTCTGCATTGCACGGCTTGGTAAGTTATTTAATTTCTCTGTATGTATTTGGAATCCCAATCTGAATTTTTTTCTAGGATCATATGGCATCATCAAGCTACATTTTAAAATTTTTTCCGGAAATTTAAAGTAGACCGTTAGTATTGTTTATGATGTTTATAACATTAATGACTTTATAAAAATAGGAAATATTAAATTATATTTTGTTTAACGTATAAATAAGTACACATTTCAATGTTCAAAATGAGCTACAGATCATATTTATCTGAAAAGTAATACCATATATATTTATATTTATGTAGAACGGTGCGCGTAAAATATCCGAAAATTTAATGTTTTATATTTACCAAAATAATTTGCAGACAAACAAAAGAATAGATGTATCATTTTTTTCATTCACAGAACACGTAAATTTAAAATTAATGAAATCGGAGACATGAAGGTAAAATTTTGTGCGATTTGACATAGAATGACTCCAACCTGGAGGAAAGCCACTTTCCCGCAAACATCCCCACATTCACTTATCTCAGGATTAGTCAACTCTGAATTCAAAAAAATTATTGCAAAATATTACTATGAAAAATCAAAGAATAAAAGATGGGAACTACCAAACATTCAAATAGTAATTCCTGAGTATCCTCGAAAAACAGCAGTTGCAACCTTCAGGTTGATTACAGGACATGATTGTCTGGCAAAACATTTAAACAGAATTGGGATATATTCTTCACCACTCTGTCCTCTATGTGATCTGCAAGAGGAAATGGATCGAGACCACCTTCAAATATGCCCGGCCACTTCTAATGCCCCATCCATCAGTGAAAAATATTGGAGAGCAAGAGGATTAATGACTTCATTGTCAGAAATCCAGCATTAGCTAACAACAACTTATCTCAGGAGGAGGTTAGAGTGGTCGAATACCATCACCTAGCCAGGAGTGAAGCTCGATAAGGGGGACACATCAGAGACCTGTCGCATTGGGCCAACGGGGCAACATCGTTGTACTCTACGCTAAGGTACGGGATGTCTGTTTCCTTCAAGCTACGTCTTTTTCAGGTTCTCGTAATCCCTGTGAGATCTGGGACATGGCCGAGATCCAAACCTTCCCAACTGCAGCGAGTGTAGAACACAAGTCTTCGGATCATCTGTTCTGTATAACGCTGCGCCCCCACGCGACTACTGCTCGAGACCTCATCTCTTCCGTATGTGGAGAATGAAATTAGTCGTCGGGCTCATTGTCACTCAATCGGAGCGCCCTGGTTAGGTCTCTTGGGGATTACAACTCCAGAGCACGCCAACCGAGGCCTCACCGGCTTCCCCGCATGGCATGTAGGCATATCCGGTAACAGTGGAGTTACTCCACCAGCAGCAAAAGCTTAGCTCCCATGCAATCCTACCAAGAGATAATTGGATTTCAAAACATAAAGACAACTTCCATTATTATCTGGATACAGTTGTAACTTCTGCGGTGCAAAACGGCGTTGCACCCTGACCTGCACCCGTTGAGGAGTAAATTTTGGTACCTCCTGTCACTACCCCAACCCCAAGTACCCCCTGCAAGCTCCACATCCAATCATTACAGTGGTTAAGCCGTGTCAAGGGCAGGTACACTTAAGGTACACCTCGGGCTGTCCTCAGCGTGCCACTGCCAATGGGTATTTCCATTTCCGAACATTTCCCTGTCCAATTCAAAATTAGTCTTTATAAATATATTTTAAATAAGGTATTGCAACCTCGATACAGAACTCTTTGTGACCTTTTGACATCAATTTTCAAATTTTTAATTTCTCTACTACGTATATTAAGTAGAGGAAGTATTGTATTCCACCCAAAAATTCGATGTCGAGATTTCAACGGAAATATATGTTTTGAGGCCACTTGAATCCAGAAAAAGCCATTTTAGAAAAAATGTCCGCGCGCCTGTGTGTTAGTGTACAGTTTGTCTGTGGGCAGCACAACTAAAAAACGCAAAGTCGGTTAAAAAACAAAAAGTTGGTATTTAAATTCAATGTCTTTTAAGCATGCGATACGAAGATTTTGAAGAAAATTTCTTCACCCTAAACTACCCTTTACATAGAACATTTTTAGAAAATTTTGATTTCTCGAAAATGCCCCTAAGATTTTGATTAAAATGCCACATGTTTAAGATATTTTTATGACAAATACAATTATATTTTGAATTTTCTGGCTATGGCCCATGTAGCCGTGTTTAGTCTTGATGACTATTGCATAACTGGTAAACCTTTAGAGATAGACCAAATCATACTACACAAAAAACGTAGAACTTGCTAAAACACAATTTATGTCGAAATAAATTTTTTGTAGAGTGAACTATTTCGCAGATATTCCTTGTTTTTTGTGTGAGTTTTGGAAAACTTAAAACTTTCATCAAATGGAGCATCGTCATTCATTTTTTATATGTTAGCCGTGCAAACAGAACGGAAATTGAGACCTTTAAAAGATTTGACTATCGCTCAAAGCCTACTGTATTCCCATATTCCCCTCGCACCTACACGGAAATAACCAATAAGATAATTTTATTTCTGCAAATGTTTATCTAAACTAACACGAAGAAGATGTAAGAATAAGAGTTTGTAGGAATGGTTAGTACAAGAGTAGCGAAACTCATGTGAGTGGAACATCAAATTTTTACTTTTGACACAACATCCTTCTGTGACTTATTGCGGATACAATTATTTTATCAAATTAACTGTAATTTAGGATTCTTGTGTTTTTTAATTGGTCTTTTCCAGACCCACAAATGAAAAATGGATTTGTGGCTTAGATTTTTCACCTCTGTACACACGCACACATTATGTAGATACTATAAAATCCTCTGATCTAATCCCGCTGGTATTACAACAGTTTATTACTTAAATGTTAAAGGATTTAATAATATATTGGGAGACCACACCCTTTGTTGTCCCCCTCCGCTAGCTGAAAACAAAGGTGCAGTTAGTAAACATAGAATAGCTGGAACTCAAGCTCAGCAAAATGGTTTCAAACATTGTAAAAAAGGGAAGTGACCGTCTTATTTATGTTATAGATAAGCATTAAGGTCCACGAATAACAGTTAGAGAAGATAATGTGAATGCTTTATAGTATCCGTTAGTATACGGTCACTGAGCTCCAGATATGTCGT
Organism: Tenodera sinensis; assembly: GCA_030765045.1. Classification (NCBI taxonomy): domain Eukaryota; kingdom Metazoa; phylum Arthropoda; class Insecta; order Mantodea; family Mantidae; genus Tenodera; species Tenodera sinensis. Next base: position 52,622,410 of record CM060963.1, on the reverse strand, counting down.
GTAATTTATATTCGTGAAGGAAGTCGCCACAGCATCTCGAAAGGATTTCCCTGGCTGTGTGTAGTCACGTGACAGGCATGAGGTAACCAACTTTTTCTACCATTACTCGTAAATTTATCACAGCAAATACTTCCACGTGCTATCCTTGTTGCACACACTGCACTTACGTCACTTCCTTGTTCCAATAACGCCAATTTACGAAGCCCACTATACGTTTCTCGAAATAATGGCGAGAATACAGCACATGTACAAAGGGTGCCAAAGAAAATCTCACTGCACCTCGCGTCTATGTACTGGGATAATTCCAACGTTATGAAGCGGTTCCCTTCGATCTCTTCTTTTTGATGATTATGTCGGACAGCACGGGATTCAGGGGGAACGGAGAAACAAACAACACTAGTTTTCATTGATTAATATATATATATATATATCAACTTCACTATTTACATTCGTCACTGCTTACATCCGCTCCTTCCACTTTCATTGCTCAAGCTTAACTGAACCTTTGTTCCAGTCGACTGACCGGGCAAGTGCCTCTTGGCTAGTCGAACAGCTGACGGGTCATTAACCCCGCCTAGGTTGAATTTAGTGATATTTAATACTGTTTCAGTTAGTAATTCGAAATCTTCGTCAATTCGAAGATTTTTCTTAGTAGGTACCTTAAATTTTGTATAAAAGCAACGTGAAATAATTATCTTTAATTTGAAGTTAATTTCCCTTAATTGGAAGTTTTTGTTCAGAAATGTCAATCGAAGATTAATTTAAACGCGGAAATTTAATGATAACTTCGTCCTGTAAAAGAGATCGTCACTGCGGAACTATTTGTTATGTCGGAACGAATTGGAATGCAGTTTGGAGGGGTGCAATAGCTTTCCTAGATGCCGTCCTTGAGCTTCTATATCTGCTCCCACATCCCCTTGTTTAAAACACGTGCGCCTTTACTACTTGTCGCTTGAGCTTCGTATTGATTAGTGTGTTGCACATCAATGCCATTATGTCTCTTAGTGAACCGCGTGTCCCACACAAGACTAAATTTTGCGCAAAAAGCCACCGTCATTCGAAAATTTGAAAAGAGTTTGAAGTAAAGATTTGAAATCAGGAAAGAATACGGGGTACCACCGAACACTTTATCAAGTTATCTCAAGAATAAGGAGAACTTTTTAAGCTAGGTCTCTAGTGAACATGGAAAGAATAGAAAAAGAATGAGACTATCCGAAAATCCAGAAGGATATATATATATATATATATATATATATATATATATATATATATATATATATATATATATATATATATACACGTATATATGTATTTGTATTGCTAAAATGTCAATTTTATACGTAACTTTTGTAATTCGAATGTTTGGATATTTCGAATTTTGTTCTTGTCTCTTTAGCTTCGAATTATCCAAGTATTTATGTATTTATCTTGTACGAAGCCATGGCCATTTCATTGGTTACTTCAGGACGTCGTACAAGGATGTGCCACTCCTTCTGGTAAATAGTCACACCAATAACCACAACAAACTTTACAAAATGATGTAGAAACGAAATATATGTTTACGCTCTGAATTGTATTGACTAAAAGAGAAAGAGGTAGACTGAGTGAATTCCGTTTATCATACACATCATGATTGGTAAGCATACCTTATTGGCTAGTACAGGACAGGCCTTTGAAGGGGTTAAAATCTGATGGAAAATCTTCATGACGCCGAGGTTAGTGGTCAAGCTAAGGCAACAAAAGACCCCAGAAGAGATACAAAATCCGCGGAAGATTTTCTTTACCGCTCTTTGTATCACTTGCACATTTTACCTTGGCACACGGCAATAGGACTTTCGTGTCTTTACGCAGTTGTACTTAACATTATATCAAAAGGCCGTGAGAAGTAGTTTCAGCAGTTGTTTCTTTTTTCGGGTTGGCCAACGACTAAAGAATAAGCCTGAATACGTGGCTTCTGATGCTGGTTCTGCTTCAGGCAGAAAATTACTGTTTGATTTGGTTAAACTCAAAAGTAAAACTCAAAGGTAAACCGGTGTGATAACGCAAGAGAACGTACTAAAGGCAACGCACAAGTGGTGATACTGCAGCAGCCGTGCTCAGTTGTTACCTTGACAAAGCCTTCTTGACTCGAACCGTTCGTAGCACTCGAGATAAAGTGTGTGAGCAGTAAGATAATTTGTACAAATGTTTATCTCAACTAACACGAAGAAGATATAGGAATAAGAGTTTGTAAGAATTGTTAGTACAAGAGCAGAGAAAGTCTTGTGAATGCAACACATAAGATTTTTTGAAAATATTTTTCAGTTTTAGCACATATTTTTAGAACCATTTGCACATAAAGAATAAATATTGTAAAGCTTTTTAGTGCATAAAAATCTGGGTCTTGCTTATGATATAGATTTTCAGTTTGAGTAGATGTGGGAAGCGTAGGGACCTTTCAGACTTCAGCGCAGTTTTCCCTTCCTTTTCCAGATAAAAAAAGCGGGGAATAACCTCTCCAGGCCGGCAGATTTATTTAATGGCAAAGCGCCAGATGTCATTGTGTGATGCCTAACCGTCAAGAGCATTGTCCCCGCGGTTATTACGTCACATTCATTTTAGTGACGTCATTGTCTCCGTAAAGTGCCCCTCCTCATCCATCCAGCCACCGGCAAACACGTTAAATTATTTTTAGCCCCATGCTGTATCCTATCACACCTACTACTGAGAATGTTGATGGCATTAAATGGGGAGATTTCTTTCTCTCTTTCTCACCACCCTCTCTCCCTATCCTTCTCACTTTTCCCCTCTCTCCCTTGAATAGCCATGATCGTTGAGGCAACACGTAGTGCACTGACCATGCACTCAAAGCCTGAGGTCGTGAGTTCGAGTCTCGGCAACCGCAGTCAAATGTGCCTGTGGTAAAGGACGGGGAGGGCCCACGTAAAATAATCGGTGTGATGGCACGCGTGGATGATGACGGGGTATCATTTGACTGCGGTTGCATGGATTTTGCTTGTGAGAAGCGTAGAGACCTTTCAGACTTCAGCGCAGTTTATTTATTTATTTTTTTTATTTTTTATTTTTTTTGTAGAGTGGACCATTTCGGAGATATTCCTTATTATTTGTGTGAGTTTTGGAGGTGGTCTGGGACACCTTCAGCCTGCTGGCTTGAATAGCCATGATCGTTGAGGCAACACGTAGTGCCATGCACTCAAAGCCTGAGGTCGTGAGTTCGAGTCTCGGCAACCGTAGTTAAATGTGCCTGTGGTAAAGGACGCCATGCTGTATCCGATATCACACCTACTACTGAGAATGTTCATGGCATTAAATGGGGAGATTTCTTTCTCTCTTTCTCACCACCCTCTCTCCCTATCCTTCTCACTTTTCCCCTCCAACTCGCACACTTTCCCCATATCTGTTTTCCCTTTTCTCTCGGCCTCTCTGTGCAACGTACATGTAATGTAATGTTTTTAACTCTCCGTTAAGCGAGAGAGGCCTATTCACGCTATGTTTTTGTGCTTATACGCCTGTATTTATTTTGGTCATCTTCATTTACAATGGCGTCGCTAAGAGGGGGAGTGTGGGGACAAATAGGAGGGGCCGCAGCCCCCTTGGAAATTAATGAACTTAATGAACAATCAATTACTGACTATTATGCTATTATTTTAATTTTAATGTAAAGAAAAAAATTTATTTAGCACAAATTAATACGGTTATCTGCAACAAATACTGTAACTTTTGACAACAAAATAATGAATTATTATTGTGTGTTTGCAAACTTCCAATATGCGCCCCCCTCTAGAAAAAAGGCTGCCGACGCCCATGCTCATTTAGCTGAAATATACATGGTTTTTATTAACATTATCTTACGATATAGATAAAAGATAATTAAACGTAGCGACCAACGGAGGGTTAAAACCGGTAAATACCTTTGTAAATACAAATAGATGCTGTTTTCCTTGATATCAAGTTTAAGTTAAGAGGTAGGAAACAATATAACGTATTACATTCACATTAATTCATCTTCCCACTTCATTTCTGTAGGCTCTGTAAACTATTCTTCCAAAAGCCTATTTTTCCATCTATTTCATGTTCATTGAGATAAACGTTTCCAGAAATGCTTTTATTACACATTTCGTTGTAATTACAAGGGTAACATGCGAGGTTAGAGCGATAGTCAAATGATTAAAAACGGGTTGCTATACGTTGACCTTGAATTGTCGTACTCTTGTTAGGACATCACGAAAAACAACTGAATGGTGGTAGGACTTTAAAAATGACTTGAGTATTCAAGAATTCAAACTAATAAATAACTACGAATATTTCAGAAACGGCTGCTAACATAGTTATTTGAAACAAAGTATATGCTTTAAAGATAGGTACCTTCATTTTTGTGTAATCAGCTATTGTGGTCTACGAGATATACAACATTAGAAAACAATTAATTTCCAATAAAGAGAATTTTACAGCCTATTGCCAGAAAATTAATATATATTATTTGCCATGGAATGATTTTAGATATATGGTATTTCTAAAACAATCCTAAGAGTTATTAACAAGAGTAAACTTTCTATGTAAAGGACAACTTGGGGTGGGGGATTCTTTTGAAAATCGGCGTGCCGCATATTTGGGTATTATCTGACTGTTCGTTTTTGAGTTATGATGTTCACAGACCTGGACGTTTTCTAAAAATTTTTTTTTTCATTTCGGATTAAGAGTCCTATATTTCCACTGAAATCTAGATACCGACATTTTGAGTGAAATGTAATACTTCTTCTGCCTACTAGTTATGTGGGTAGAGAAAGTATCATCATCATCGTCATCATCATCATCATAATCATAATAATCATCATCATCATTATCACCATCATCACATCATCGTCATCCTGTTACACTACGGCCTTCTGAGTTTAGCCTCGGCTTCCTTTATGTCCAAATATCTCGGACCAAAGCCTTATTTCTCTATCGTTTTACTCCCAGTTGTCTTAAATCACTTTTTACATCATCACTCCATCTGTCTGGGTCTTCCTCTCTTTCTATTACCCCCTGTCTTTCCCTCTAAAATCTTCTTCACTTCTCTACCCTGGCTCATTCTTTGCACGTGTCCTAGCCATTTCAATCTTCTTGATTTTATTCATGCTACAATGTCATAATTTCCAAATTTGTTCGACTTCTCATATGTCATTTTTAACTACTGGACCATAAATTCTTCGGAGTATTTTCCTTTCCCATGTCATTTGTTGCTTTTTTGACTTGTCTATTAATGTCCATTACTCTGCTCCGTATATTACAACGGTTTTATAATTGTTTTACATAAACTTTCTTTTAACTTTTGTGACAAATATCTTTTCCTAAAAAGATGTGCCAATGCTTTATAACATTTACTTCCTTGACTAATCCTTGAATTAATTTCTATCTTAATCTCAGTTTGTTCCGTTATTTAAAACACTCAACCTTTTCATTCGTTTGACCTAATTTTATCTCCTTCATTTGTGGACTATCTTTCCTATTGACCATATATTTTGTTTTGCTACGATATATAGTGAGATCAATTTTTGTTGCAGCAGTTGTCAAGAAAGTATTACAGGATCATAATTCCAGTTATAAGGTTCCAAGTTAAATATTACCCTAGCTTTTTACCAATCTTATCATACAGATATTTTTATTACCAGTTCCAAAGTCTGGGAGAGTAGGTTGTTTACATTGCAATGATTACAAGTTGCAGTACTTCCAAGTTCCGATAGAAAACAACGCCCGCTAGAGATGTTGCTACCAATCAGATGTCATTTTGGAACATAATTATTAACATAATGGAAACTAATATTTGAGTTTCTCGACTATTCCACCCATACATGACTGAGTTGAAGTCAACCAATCATGTGCATAACAACGTCAAATTTGAACCAATGACAGCCTTTATTTGCGGAACATTTATTACATTTCATTATCATCTCTGAATTTTAATTATCACCTCCTGTGTTTTTCTTATGTTTTGATCAGGTTAGAGAATTTAGCTGTCCTATAGATGCGCAACAGCTCACGTAATCTGACGCAAGAGAGCCACTATTCAAATGTCAAAAATGGCCGGCTCTCGCTTCAGTGAAGCATGTAATGCTTAAATAGATTCGAAATAGGAAATCTCAGAATACAATAGGAAATATGTTTGGAATTAGTTTGACAACTTTTGTATTGAATTAATTTATAAATTAACAGTAGATATTCCAACTTGTGACATTGCCAAAATCTTAAACAAATTGGAGCACCAATGCGAGAATCTTTTAGGCCGTGCCAATGGACGCTGATGTGTGTATGCCTGGTACGTGTTTCTCTTAAGAGGCTTGTATTTTGGTAATAGTATGTTACGAATTTGCGCCTGCATATTGGGAGAGAATAAGGAAGGGGAGTATATCTTTCGACACTGTAAACGAAGGGTCACGATTTGGTACGAAAGAATCCGAGTAAGGCAAGCACGGTGAACCAACAGTATCTTGCTAATTACGTTTATCTCAAATACCGATGGACGTAGCTAATTGACTGTTATTCTGGAATAGCTGTTTGAAACCGAGACATCAGATTTTTTTATATGTTAAGTGTGCAAAGAGAACACAACTTCAAAGCTTTAAAGATTTGACTATCGCACAAAGCCCACTGCATTGTAATATTCCCGTTGCACCTACAAGGAAATAAGCAATAAGATAATTTGTACAAATGCTTATCTCAACTAGCACGAAGAAGATATAGGAATAAGAGTTTGTAAGAATGGATAGTACAAGAGTAGAGAAAGTCATGTGAGTGCAACACATCGGATTTTTAAAGCGAATTCCAAAACATCTAGCTTAAAGCCTATAGTTAAACTTCTTGAATTCTTGTCATCGCTTACGCAGACAGGTACAAGACAGACTCACTTTCAATAAAGTTGGTATTGTTTTAACTAAAGCTCTTGTTTTATTAGTAAGAAGAAAGCAGGTAGAAGGGTTGAAGCCACTGATGAGTAAAGGTATAATGTCTAGTTCCAGGCTCTTTTCTTCGCTAATAAATACAGCGTAAAATCATTTGTTGTACAGTAATAGAGAAATTCTTAAGAAGTTTTTCTAGGAATTACAGCTTGTCTCGTGTTACAATCGATAGGTTTTTATTTTCGTGTAAATACCTACGGTAGTTTACTAATTAGCAGATATTTAGAGTTTTTTACTTCAAACCTCATTTCATTTCATTTCATTTGCTCTTTAGGGGAAGTAATTATAATGGATATTGTGCTGATCGCACTTCGGTTGTTTTATGGAAGCATGCCTTTTATTTCGCGACTCGGGTTTTCCCGCTAGGAAGCGCTAGTGTAGTTTTCTTGGGTTCCTACCGGTGTTACCACGGTGGAGACAGTCGTGTCTCTCCTTTCTTGGCGTACAGGGTAAGTGGTTCCGTGTTGTTTATTTTCACTAAGGCTCAGGGCATGTATTTTAGATTGGCTTTCTGACTGTCATTGACTGGGAAATGGCTTCTAGCGCGGATGAATTAAAAAGTTTAGGGAACTAATTCTCGTAACCTGTAAGATATGCAAGTCAATCACCTGGGCACTTTCAGATAGGCTCGAATACTGCCCAACTCCTCGTTTGCTGGAGTTGAATGGGGTAATGGAACACTATTGTTTTGCACCTGTATTTCTGTCCGGCGTTTCGCCTTTTATTTTGTTTAAAGGTCCACTAGGCCGACAAATAATTCATGTTACTAAATGTATAACTTATTGATCTATAAAGGTTAAAATTCTTGAAACTGTTATTGATCTTTTCTCTCGAATTCCTTCCCACCCCCCTTTCACAATTGTACCTAGGTCCCTATGATGCAATATTCAGGGACATACACAGAGTGAATTTCGAAGGGACTGAAACAGTGATTGAATGTTCAGTCATGCTTTCACCCCGTGGTCACTTTTAGAGATTTATCCATGCGAATGGGATGTCAACTGGATGACTGAACAAGGTATATCAATTAAATAAAGGATTTATGGATCAGTGTGGCCAACAAACATTTTATGTGTATGACTGTTCGGAGGGGGGACTTAGCACAGCGAACTATGGGAGAACTTTTGCGTCTATGTCCTTGATCGGGACACTCCTCAGGAGTCAGGGATGAGGTTAGAGGATACTAAGGGTGGACAGACCTAATGGGTTCAAAAGACAAACAGTAGTGCACAACGATTTAAATGCGTTAACAATTGGACCACCAGAAGATCCACTCACAACTATAGAGGGCTGTAACGTATCTTTTTCAACTTCATGCTGGTGGACGGAAAATAAATGTTAGAGAGAGACGGGAGACTGAGAGAGTGAAAGTGGGGAGAAGAGATGGAGAGGGAAAGGGAGGAGGAAAAATGAAGAGAGAGGGAGAGATGGAGAGAGAGGGAGAAAGAAGAGGTAAGATGGAGAGAGGGAAAGAGAGGAGTAGTGATGGAGAGAGGGAGTGGAGGGAGGGAGATTGAGAGAGAGGGAAAGAGAGGAGGGGAGATGGAGAGTGAGGGAAAAGGAGGTGTAAAGAGATGGAGATGCAGGAAGATGAAGAAAGAGGGAGATGGAGAGAGATGGAGATAGAGGTAGATGGAAATAGAGGAAGATGGAGAGGGCGATGAGGGAGAGGAAGATGGAGAGAGATGGAGAAAGAGGGAGAGAGGGAGATGGGGAGAGAGTGAGAGAGGGAGATGGGGAGGGAAGTAGATGGAGAAAGAGGTAGATGGAGAGAGAGGTAGATGGGGAGAGGGAGAGAGAATGATGGGGAGAGAGAGAGAGGGAAACAGTGGGAGAGAGTTGGAAACAGAGGGGGAGAAAGAGTGAGAGAGAGGGAGGGAGGCGTATATAAGGAGAGAGACCGAGTAAGTGAAGAGAGAGAGTGAGAGCGTGGGAGTGGTTGTGGTATCTGTCAGAGTTTGTCCGGGCCTTTCCGTTCCAAAACAGGGACTTGTGTCGTATAAGGGAACACGAGGAAAGAAAAATAATTAGACAGAGAGGGAAACGGCCATTATGTTAGCAGTGATGAAGACATCCATTAAGTTGGGCAGCTTTCATCTTGTGTGATTATACTTGTCCAGTCTGTTTGGCAGGACGTGCTCCTCTCAGCGTCAACATAATGATGGATCCTTAGCCATTTGTCTTACAGCGCGCATGCTCCAAACTCCACAGTCAGGGTCATTTCACCCAAAAATCTCTACTCACTCCTCTTACAAACACTTCTTGTTAATCGAAATCAACTTTCATTACAATTTACACATTTCCTTATAGGTATAAAAAGAATATAGTAAGCTCTAGCAATATACAGGAGTTTTAAAAATCTGGTGTTGCACTCATATTACTTTCTCTACTCTTGTAAAACTATTCTTACAAACGCTTATTCCTCTACTTCATGTTAATCGAGATACACATTTACAGCCATCTTATTGATAATTTTCTTGTAGGTGCAAGAGGAATATGGGATTACAGTAAATTTTAAGCGATAGTCAACACTTTTAAAGCTAGTTGCTATAATATTCCGTTCTCTTTGATTGGCCAAGAAATTAAGAAAGAAAGAAAAAATAGAATAACGTATTCTCATTTGCGAAAAGCAGAAGTATTGAAAATTCAGACAAATAAGAAGGAATATCTCGGAAATAGTTCACTCTACAAAAATTGTGTCCGACATAAATTGTGTGTTTTAAGGGGACCTATATTTTTGTATACTAAGTTTTTGTCTATCTCTCACGGTTTGCCAGTTATGCAAAAACTATTTAAAATAAAGAGGACTTCTGAAGACATTCCCAGAAAGTTAAAGATTGATTTTCTTAATCTATAACTCCGCTACCAATCATTTTTGTAGAATTAACAAGAAAGTAATCAGAATAATAATTAATCTATATATATATTTATATGTATATATACACACATATAAATATGTTTGTCCTTTATGAGTTCCTAAACCACTTCACCGATCACTGCGAAATTCGGCACGTATATATATTTTTTCACGGAGAAAATATTTTTATGTTATGCATTTTACTATGCAACTTATTACATTCACATAGCTTTCTCTACCCACTTTAGTTTTACTAACACATTCACATGTCCTCTGCTTCTTCTACAAAAAATTAATGTAATTTGCTGCATGTTTGAAATAGAAATGCAACATATTACGTTCGCACTGTTTTCTCTACTCACTTTGCTTTTATGAGACACAATCACATTTCCTTCCCTACTTACTGTTCTACGAAGAATTCATACATTTTTCTACATGATTAAAATAGAAATGCAGCATACTAAATTCATAGGCTTTCTCTACTCGCTTTTCTTCCGGCAGTATTTGTGATTGTTTAATAGTGAATTTGCATAGTCTTTTCCCTGCATTTTTATGTATTTATTTTGTTTATTTTTTGTTCTTTATGGTATGTTTAACTTTAAAAATATGAGTAGGCGTTTGAAAATTGAAAATGATGTGACGCCGGCCCATGGCAGTGGCAACACAACAAAGGACGGTCGGCTGTCCCACCTCACTGTCGCGTAACAAAGACGCTCAAGTTCAAGCGTCCCATACCACTCACGCGAGTAAGCACATGACTAAAAACAATCGAGCAGCAATACAAAGGGTTTTCCAGAGTATTCGAGAGGTGTCCGGCGGTCGGCGTGTTTGTAGAAGTTCGAGAAAGTCCGTGTTACGTCATCGCTGTTTACGGAGACAAGCTAACGAGTTATACGAGTTACGGTTACAGACATGAGTCGGTCAGTGAGTGCGAGATGTGTGTGTATGATACTATCGCCGTGAAAGATACGTGGCGTCGAAGTAAAGAAACTTTAATGAGTGTTGAGTGATTGTATCGTCAGAGTAAGTGTATGAGAGCCAGAGAAAGTGAAGAAAGACAGTGAAAGGACTGACTGAATGTTACGAGAAGAAAACAGTTGTGAGTTGTAACATCACGAAGGACTGTGGACTGTGTTAACGTCAGTAAAAGAGAACTGTGTATTTGTGCGAAAGTTTTAGAAGAAAATAAAGTAAGAAAAAAGTAATCGGACTGATTTTGTCGTTGTGTCATAACAACAAGGATTATCTGAATCGGTTAACACAAAGAAGTTTATTTGACATAAATTGTGTGCTTTAACGGGAGGTAGCTTTTTCTGTGCAACAAGATTTGGTCCACATCTTACAGTTCACCGGTTATATAAAATTATACAAGTTCATTCAGAATAAACAGGACTTCATAGGTTATTCCCAAAAAAATTCAATACGTACCTTTTATTTGTCATTCAAATATCTTAAACATATGGTTTGTTAATGAAAATAGTTGAAGCCATTTTTGATAACAAAAATAGGATATGTCTCAATAACTATGATAACTTGCGGGGAGGAAACTAGCACCTCGATCAAAAGGCGAGGTGGCTATGCTCCTGGCGGGGCACTCCTCGGGAGGATGAGGCGAATGTATCCTAAGGGCGGCCGGAACATTGCCACGACAGAGAAGGTGCTAGGGTCCCTGCATTTCCCAGTTGGAAGCACCCCGGCGGAGGCTGGCTTAGCTCCCCTCCTCTCTCGGGCTTGTACCATCCCATGACGGGCCCGGAAACCAGTGACTGGCCTTCCAGGCCGGGGGACGAGGTTTCCAGAGCGCATTTGTTGCCCTGCCGTGCTGTTGCCGCGACGTTTGCCGACCTAACGGGACGAAGAGAGAAATGAAATGATTAATGTACCAAATTGGAGGGACAGGAATTTGGAGGATATGGAAATCCTTCCCAGCATTCGCCTGACGACCCAGGGAAATTTCCGAGCAAACCCTCGGATCAGGAAGATCTGCCACGGGTATCGAACCCGCGACCTCCAGAATACGGGCCATAAACGTTACCGCCTGAGCCATCCTGCTCGCTTAAAATAAGAGACATTTTACCATGTAAAGGGTAATTGATGTGGGAATTTTCTAAAGTGCTCACGCTGCATTCTTGGAAGAGTTTGAATTAAATAACATGTTTTATCGACTTTTCATTTTTGAGTACTGCTGTTCACACACACATACACACATATACACGCACGCACAAATGCTTGCGCACTGTTTTTCGATTCAGGAACGTTTAAAACGTGTGTTTCAGGTGAAATCTCAGTATCGAATTTTTGGAGAATGCAATATTTCTTCACTTTTCTAAGTGGGAGATTAAGTAATAAACATTATTATTTGCAGCAGTTTTGTTATTCACATTTCCATAAAACGAATGTTCAAGGAGTTATACTAAACAGTTTTTCGTTAATATTGCTAAGGAGCAGAAGCCATTTTGATGAATTCTTTTGTTTTCCTGGTTATGGCGAGAGAGAAAGACGGTGAAAGATAGAGAAGGAGAAAAGGGTAGAGACACAGTGGGGACACTTCGACATAAACAGATCTATTGTGGCTACCACCCCCAAGAGGCAGGGATGAAATGAGGGAACCGAAGGTGCCACACAGGGTCGCAGTTTGACAGGCCACAGAGTCGCGCGGGAGTCCCTAACAATCCTTCATCCCAGCCCCAAGCCCTGTCAAGTAGCCATCACACCGCAGGTCCGGTGTCGCACTGAGCGTCCCCCCGACGGAGAACAAGGCCGGCCAAACGTAGCGCCGAGGACAGAAGTTACAGTGCGCAATCATCCGCGCCATCTGCCTGGCATTGCCAACATTTAACGCCTGAAAGTATACCTGAAGGATGATAAGGAAATGGAATGAAGGGAAATGTTGGAAAGGAAACTGTGATATGAAATAGTGCACCCCAGCGTTCACCTAAGTGACACGGGGATCGAACCCGAGACCTCCCGGATGCGGGCCACAGACGTTACCGCCTGAGTTAGCCCGCTGAGAGAAGGAGAAAGACAGAGGAAGAAGGAAGAAGATAAAAGTGTGAGAGGGAGAGGATTAGATCTGGAGAGACAAGACAAGAATTTAAAGCAATAACGGTGCATTGCCCACTTTCATAAGATCCTCAGTGTCAGATCTGTGTCTGAGTGAGTTAATTGAATAGGGCTCCTTAAGGAGACGGAGGAAGAAATTGGGAGAGAGAAGGCAACGAGCGGAGTTGCGGTGTCTGCAATTAGTGAAATGAAGAACCAGACTGTCTGTGGTCGAGCGGTCAGCGTCCTGGTATGCCAATCTTAAGATCCCGACTTCGGTTCCGGCTTGGGGGGAGGGGGACTTTATTTGTTCTCCACTGAATTGGAAGTGTGAATTGAATGTTTATGGGTTAGATTCACATGGCTCTCTCTATCTATTCTTCAACAAATTATTACGATTATAAAAGTTTATTCTTCTGCTTAGTTAATCGAGATATAAATTTGTAGAAATAGTTATATTATATGTAAGAGGTTTAGATAATACAGTAGGCTTAAGCGAGCGAATGTTTTAAGAGCAGGTCGCTATGTGATGGTTGAAATTCTATTTTCTTTGCATAACCAGGAGATAAAAAAACGGAATGACGCTTCCTATTTATGAAAAGTAAAACTTAAGCCGGGATGAAGAGATCTCGGCACTTGTTAGGGACTTTCGCGCGTCTCTGTGGCCTGTATAGCTGTGACCCCTGACACTTTCGGTTCCCTCATTTCATCCCTGATTCCTGGGGGCTACTATTCACAATAGATCTGTGTACGTCGAAGTGAGCGAGGTGTCCCCTCTGTGTCTGTACTCCCTTTTACAGTTTAAGGGTAACTAGGCGCTTAAAGGCCCTTAAACCTCACTCACTCATTCACTCACTCACTCACTCACTCACTCACACTCACTCACTCACTCACTCACTCACTCACTCACTCTCGTCGGTTTGAGTGACTCAGTTGGTTAGACGTGGGTTCAAATCTGGCCCAGATCGATGGCCGCCGGGCGCTTCTCGAATGATCTACAAAACCCTTTCGATTCTGCCGCTCTCATTGTTTTCAGGTGTGCACAACAGTCGTGCGAGGCCGCCTGACCTTGAGCGCCTTCAATACACGCACAAGTGGGGTGGGGAAATCTGGTCCCAAACATCCTTTGTTGTGCACCGAGGCCGACGTCACAAAATAAACGACTGCATAAAAGCAATGAAAAGTCCTGTACCATATCTTCGACAACAACGCCATCTGCGAGCTTGTTTTCTTTTATTAAGCCAGTTGTACTGTTACTGAGATCGTTTACTTCACCTGGATTCTTCGTATGTTAATTTGTGAAGATATTTAGATTAAAATGGCCGTAGAGGCTGGCCAGGAAGTGAAGTCCTTTTGGTGACTTCAAGTGACTGCGATATACGGGTACAACAATAGTTCTGGACCTTTGATTACATTCGGAGTGAAATATTTCCTAACTCTCGTTTACTTTCTCGGAGCACGAGATTGAAAACAAAAGAAGGGAGGTAAACTTGGAGAAGCAGTCCTGCTAACCTACTTGCAAAGTGATTAATAGCATGGCTGTAAATCTAAGACTGAATTTTGGGTGTCCGCCTCTAATCGTGAATTATTGTTCTTGTTTGCTATATACAGACCAATTTGCTCTTGTGTTTGCTAAATCAGCAGTGATAAAGGATTTACACAAAGGTAACATTTAGCACACAAGCTGGCCAGATGCTGGAAATGTGATATACTCGAGATACGTATTTTAACTTGAAGATTCATCTTTCCAAAACACAGATCATTGTGGCACTTAAATGAACAAAGAGCAATGAAATACACTTGCGATTTCGGTCAATCCATATAAAATATGCTAAAACAGACTAGAAAGATTGAGGCAGCTTCCTTTCTAAGTCCCGTAATCAAATGTAAAATTCAGAGGCTTTGGTAGCCGATCCTCTTCTGTTAATATGGATAGCAACTGTTCGTAAGGTTGACAAGAATAATTTTGTCTAAAATAATGCACATAATTATTTAATTAAGTGATTAGATAAACTTATAAAATAAATAGAACTGCTATACAAGTAATACAGAATTATTACTGTACAAAATCAAAATACAGAACAAGATTTCGCAAGGATTTTATGTTACCAAAGGCTTAATACAAGGCCACTCCCTATCACATACTTCATTTAAAATATACCTTCAAAATGCCTTACAGATCTGAAAAAATAAATGCTCCCAAATGGGTTTATTGTAAACATACGTTATTCGCAGACGACCAACTTGTAACGGTAGGAGATTATGACGACACGAATACATGTCAAGAAAATTCATGGAAGAATATGGAAAATGCGGCCTAAACATCAACATAAAACTAATATGGCATTAGCAATACATCTAAAATATCCAATCTTGGAAAATGGTAGAGGAAAATTAATAATTGCAGCAAATATACATATTTAGGAGTGAAAATAAAGAAAAAGATGGACACTATGAAGATTATATGAATGGCAGCATCAAGAAAGGGAGGTCAACAATATCAAAATTAAAGCAGACTTGTAAATTACTTATACCACACTCTGTACAGCTATCAGTAACAAAATTAGGTGTATGCACTTAATGCAAGAAAAGTAGAACAAACCAAATTAACTGATTTCTTTAAAGCAGGACCAAGTTCAAAACAGTGTCGTCTTCGTACATATCTTTGTTGTTCGTATACATTTTCACATGTAGGCCCACTGTATTGCTTTTTTAATATGATGCAGTATTAAAATGTCCTTTATAAGTAACTCTGAGTTACAAGTAATGTTCCCTCTTCCCCTTGATAGACGCATAAATGAGGTTCAACTGTGTTTAACACTCTTATTCCTATATCTTCTTCGTGTTAGTCGAGGTAAACATTTGCAAAAATTATGTTATTGCTGATTTCCTTTTAGGTACAAGGGGAATGTGGGAATATGCAGACTTTGAGTGACAGTCAAATCTTTTAAAACTTTGAAATTCCGTTCTCTTTGCATGGCTAAGATATAAAAAATGAATAAGATCTTCCATTTGTGAAAAGTACGTTTTGAGAAACTTGCACAAACAACAAGGAATATCTCCGAAATGGCTCACTCTAGAAAAAAAAAAGTTATTTGGGCATAACTTGTGTGTTTTAACGATATCTACATTTTTTGTGAAGTAAGATTTGGTCTGTCTCTTACGGTGTATCTGTTAGGCAAAAGTCATCAAGAGTAAACAGGAATACCTGGGCTATAACAATAAAGTTCAAAATATACATTTCGTTTGTCATAAAAATATCTTAAATTTATGGAATTTTAATCAAAATCGTTATATTCATTTTTGAGAAGATCACAATTTTTGAAAAATTTTCCATGTAAAGGGTAGTTTAAGGTGGGGAAATTTTCTTCAAAATCTTGGTATCGCATTCTTAAAAGATGTTAAACTTAAACTTTGGTTTCTAACTTTTTTTTAAGGTATGCTGTTCAGACAGACACACACGGACCTTTTTCTAAAAATGTTTTTATATATATATTTTCAGGGGACCTCATAACATATATTTGCAGTGAAATGTGACATCGACATTTTGGGTTGAACACAATACTTCCCGTACTTACAATACGTGCATAGTAGAGAAAGTAAAAAGTAGTGTATGGGTATTTGCATATGGGGTAGTCTCAAAAAGCCACTCAATCGATTTTGGCAATTCTTCCGCCATCGAAAAACCCAATATATTCTGACGGATTATGCAGATATAAAACACTAAATAATTTAATTTCATAATTACTAAAATATTAAAAAGGGGTTACAGAGCGCTTGATCTTGAATACGGCTACACTGGATTTAACTTGCAAAGAACATCTTGATTTTTAGTTGAGGATGCAATGGAGTAGAACATGGTTCTTCTTCCTCCACAGAATGCGCATGCAAAATGAAACGTTGCGGATATTTCATTATATGTACATACTTAGATGGTCATAACTGAGCAATTACGTCACAGGAAAACAAAAGTTAAGAATTCTGTTTTTAACGCTACGCTACGCTAGCGCCAAAATATTTTAATAACCCTATGTAAGCACATGTCGCTTTATTTCCTCTGTGCTTATGGTTTAATCAACTCCATTAGCAGGGCATGTTATAATTGTGCCCAAAGAGAGAAAACTGCTAATATTAGGAATCAGTGAACCGATATTTTATAATTAAGGACTAAGAATATCATTTTATTACTTTCTCTACTGGTAAGTAGGGGAAGTATTGTATTCCACCCAAAAATTCGAAGACGAGATTTCACCGGAAATACATGTTTTGAGGCCCCCTGAATCCAAAAAAAGCATTTTTAGAAAAAGGTCCGTGTGTATGTCTGTGTGTCTGTCAGTCTGTCAGTCTGTGGACAGCATAGCTCAAAAACGAAAAGTCGGTTAAAAACCAAAGTTAGTATTTAAGTTTAATGTCGTTCAAGGATGTGACACGAAGATTTTGAAGAAAATAGCCCCACCCTAAACTACCCTTTACATGGAAAATGTTTCGAAAATTGTGATTTTCTTGAAAATGGCTCTAACGATTTTGATTAAAATGTCATATGTTTGAGATATTTTTATGACAAATGAAATTTATATCTTGAATTTTGTGGCTATAGCCCCTGTAGTCGTATTTACTCTGGACGACTTTTGCATAACTGGTAAACCGTTAGAGATAGACCAAATTATACTATACAAAAAATGTAGATCTTGCTAAAATACACAATTTATGTCTCAATAAATTTTCTTGTAGGGTGAACCATTTCGGAGATATTCCTTGTTATATGTGTGAGTTTCGGAAAACTTAGAACTTTAGCGAAATGCAACAACGTTGTTCATTTTTTATATGTTAATCGTGCAAAGATAACGGAATCTCAAAGGTCAAAAAGATTTGACTGTCGCACAAAGTCTTCTGTATTATAATATCTCCCTTGCACCTACAAGGAAATAAGCAATAAGATAATTTGTATGAATGTTTATCTTAACTAACATGGAAATATAGGAATAAGAGTTTGTAAGAATGGTTAGTATAAGAGTAGAGAAAGTCATGTGAGTGCAACACATCAGATTTTTTGGGATATTTTCTACATAAATACCAACTTAACTTAAATGTTAACTAAGTCAACAGATGTTTTTCCTCATGTTATTACCGGGTGGAAAGAGCATAAGTGTCACTCTTTAAATATCAAGAGTACTTTGGAAATGTTTGTGGATACGTTATTTCTGTCTTTCATAGATGTATAGAAACACTTTGAAATGCATAGAAGCTTTACAATTACATGATTTTCCCTGCAGATAGATGCGAAGATATCACTAGTCTGGTAAGGTCAGGCTTGTCGTGGTTTGGAATGAACGCTTTGAGTCCTTTCGGACAATGAAGTATATGTCAAGGTTACGATAAGGCAGAACAACATTTAGGTGCAAGGTCACGACGAATTATGGATTGTGTTAACAATAAAATAGAACTATGTTTCTGTATTTAAATTTAGAAGACAAATGAAGTGAAAAGAAGGAAGTTCCTGGACTTTCTCATTTGTCCCATTGGTGTCAGTAGTGGGATTTTGTCGCATTGTTATTTTGTGACAATATAATACTAAATAATATGTATAGTCAGACAACAAATAGTGGCGAATCATGGGAAGTGGCCAGTGACTCCAGACCAACTCATTACAGAACACTATATACTTTTCAAAAAATTCACAGCATCAATAGACTTTAACACATTATGAATACACAGTAAATAAATAGAATAAGTACATTTTTAGGGCAATAATTGTTATTAATTGTGGGAACTTAAAAGCTTAGAACATGTAAATATTGTAAATACTTCTTTAATTTCTTTCTTTTATAATTATATAAACATTAACAACATTAATGATAGGAACACTATAGATACTAATTCAGAAATGTAAACATAGCATGTAGTATTGCAATATTACAAGCAATGGGACATGCTGATTGAGATAATAAAAAATATGTGTAGTAAAAATAAAAAAAGGTAACTTTTTAATTCTGTGAGGTGTCATTCATGTCTGTTCACGATGAGCAGTTACTAAGGTGATAAACATGGCTGCATCTATAAGTGCTGTTAGCTTGATGAGTGACAATAAAGGTG
Source organism: Tenodera sinensis (assembly GCA_030765045.1). Classification (NCBI taxonomy): domain Eukaryota; kingdom Metazoa; phylum Arthropoda; class Insecta; order Mantodea; family Mantidae; genus Tenodera; species Tenodera sinensis. The sequence continues at coordinate 52,603,480 of CM060963.1, read as the reverse complement.
AGCAGTGAACGTAATCAGTTAAATGCGGCGAAAAACGAATTGGGTTGAATGTTTTATCGAAGTAATGCAGGAGAATCGAACTGTCATTGTGAATAACATTGTTACAGTAACTGCAGACTATACCCGTGCTTCCGAGTGGAACGTTGCATGTGCGCATAAAGAACTAAAGGAAATGGGTACTGCGAAAACACCAAGAAGGAAAAGAAACAGTCGTAAGTCAGAATTAGAAAAAACAGATGACAACCAAACGGGTATTCGTGAAAAAGTGCACCAATTTTCTATGATAAGGAATGCCAATATTAGACAAAATCTTCAATTCTGCAACAATGAACTGGTGTTGCCCTCATTTAAGCAGTGCACCTTTCATGAATTATTATTACAAGAAATTGTATTAAATTTATGAAGAGAAATAAAGTATAATTATTGAAAAAACAGGATGTAATAATAATAATAATAATAATAATAATAATAATAATAATAATAATAATAATAATAATAATAATAATAATAATAATAATAATAATAATAATAATAATAATAATAATAATAATAATAATAATAATAATAATAATAATAATAATAATAATAATAATAATAGTAATAATAATAGTAATAATAATAGTAATAATAATAGTAATAATAATAGTAATAATAATAATAATAGTAATAATAATAGTAATAGTAATAGTAATAGTAATAGTAATAATAATAATAGTAATAGTAATAATAATAATAGTAATAGTAATAATAATAGTAGTAATAATAGTAATAGTAATAGTAATAGTAATAATAGTAATAGTAATAATAATAATAATAATAGTAATAATAATAGTAATAATAATAGTAATAATAATAGTAATAATAATAGTAATAATAATAGTAATAATAATAATAATAATAATAATAATAATAATAATAATAATAATAATAATAATAATAATAATAATCTATTAGAATGGCACACTGTTTTATTCCATTATAAATAAGAGACATGAGTCGGCGTTTGTTTGTTCTTCACAGCTGACACGAACAAAAGACTAACGCGTAGGAACACGAAATGTTTTTACATCAAGTCCTGTTCTAATGCTAGCTTGATTATGGGTAACTGTGTTACAGAAAAAACAGCCACCTGTTTATAACAATTTTCACCTCTTACATGCTAGTCTTTAGCTTAAGACTGTTGATACGTCTCCTGTGAGCATCACTTTTTTTTCATGTCGTCTCCGATATATGGGTCTTCTATGGATCTGCTGCTGGCTGCTGCAGTTGTGAACTATGGGATCTTTTTCTCATGATATGTGTGGATTTGAGGATAGACAACACCAGCTAAGTTAATTGATACATTTAATGAAGGCTAATAATGTGCTATCTGAAGCGAGTTGCGACTGTTTTTAACGTAGAATTACTCTTCCTGAATCTCAAGACTAAAAATTGTGACTATCGAAATGTTATTGTGCTAACTTCTGACGTATCAGTATTTTACGGTTCAAATGTTTCCACAATAATGACGAGAAACGTAATTTGCTGTGAGTCGCTAAATACTACTTGGAGAATTTTCTTGCGGGGATCGTTAAGGTTATATAATCCCAAGCGATCTTTAAGCGCTACGGACTGCCAATAATCGATCACAGTAAATCACTTTCGTATGACACGAAGGAAAAAACGTGAATTTTAAAGATGGACACTCTTTTATCAGCTCCCATCTACATCACGATTCACCACCAACTAGATCTTATACCAGTCATTCGCATTTTGCTAAATTCTAAGAATTCTGTTCTCTTTATAATGTTCAGAACGTTGTCTACGTGCTTTTCCAACAAATTGATTTCTGAACATAACTTAGTTCCAGGTATTTGATCCTTAATTCTCTTTTCCTCAACTTTTAAATTGCCTGGCTAATGCCTTTTTCTCGGACAAAATTGAAGCTCTCGCGTCTTACATTATGCATGGATTTTAACACACGGAAATTATTTATTGTAATTATTTATGTCTCTCCAGCCTTTCTTTTAAAAGTAATTAATCCTACCAGTCAATTGAAGCATGATTGTTCAGCTGCGAGTTTGCTTGCGGACATAGATTATCCATAATGATCGATGCTTGCACACGATTAATTCATAAGCCCTTTACGTCTCGTAATATTCTCTAGAGGAAGGCATTCCGGGATATGGCTGGAAAAGACGTTTTTCTTCTTTATCGAATTTTGTTCGCCTCTGGCAGCGTTAAAACCCTTCGCTTCCACCCCACTCACTCCTGTCATTTATCACTCTCTTCTTCCTCTTGTTCCACATTCCTGAAACGTCTATAGTTAGCGTAATTTCTGGTCATCAGACCCCAGGGTGGCTGGATTCCTCACGACGCCATCGCATTCCCTTGGGAAGATGTCTGCTGGATGGCATAGAGATACTCCAAGCTTCCTGCGATTATTTTAGGGTAAACTTGTGTATGCCACTGCTTCGCTAGCAACATTTCGGACACCATTCTAAAATAGAATACTCTTTAGAACAAAGTAGTACTTTTAACAGAGCGAACACGAACTAAAATCTTTAGACTCTTGCACTAATCCCATAAATCCCCTAATTTCAGAGATGAGATTGAATGCACCCCGGACCAGGTCTCCCAGCGGGAGAAAATCCCCATACCGATACCGGTAATCGAGCCCGGATGTCCCGCTGATGTTGTACAGTTAACCGATACACAATATTTGTAACCTTCGACTTTCCTTGATCTCGCACGTTATTCTTTTATCTAGTATAGCCTAAATACATAAATATTAAATTGCGGCAAATATGAATGAAATGGAAAAACCAAATGAAATTACATAAGCCGCAGAGAGAGAGAGAGAGAGAGAGAGAGAGAGAGAGAGAGAGAGAGAGAGAGAGAGAGAGAGAGAGAGAGAGAGAGAGAGAAAACGCTAGAATTGCTACTAAAAATATATATATATATATATATATATAAAAAGCAATATGAAATAGCATTTAGTCGCTCCATTATCTGGCATAAAGTAAAAACATGTGAATCAGAAATACATATAAATAGGGCTAGGAAGATCATGCATTTGCATGTTTTTTCTTAGGGGTTAAAATGTATGCTTATGCGTTATGTGCACGAATTATGGAATTTTCAGTTATTTGGACATGATTTTATAGTGCATATAACTGCATATTTTCTTGATTTTGATAAATGCATATTATTTCAATATTATAGCCCCTATATTGCATATTTTAATGATTTTAGAGTTGTTTTATTATTTTTTCCATCTGGATAATATTTTTCATATTGGTAGTATTGCACATGATAATGCAATTCGTTAGGTGGCGAGAACTAATTTTGAGTCATGTTCTCATGTAGTGAATCCCGTTTCCACCCTTTCATTATATGTATGTGCGTAGAGAATAATCAGTGCGTTATCTGAGAGGTTTATATTAACAAAGATAAAGTGCAGGTCAACGTTTTGAGCAGCACGATTATAGCAACCCTTGCCTGTCCACCAGCAGTTGTATCGTGGTCTTCAAACGTAATAGTATTGTGAACACAAAATTAAATTAGGCATATAAAATGTTAAAAAGCTCTTCAAATGCCGAAAATAAAACCAATTCCGAGTGCTAGATTAATTAATTTACAGAAAGAGTTTTCGGGTGACTTAATATCCACAGAATGCAGATAATAGGGTACTGTTTTGTGGAGCGTGTGAGAAGACATCAGTGTCGGCAGACTTTTTTCCAAGGGGGGGGGGGGGCACATGTTGGAAATTTGCAATCATATATTATTAATTCATTATTTTATTGTCAAAAGTTATATTTGTAGCATATAACCGTATTGATTTATGCTAAATAACAATTGTTCTTACTTAAAATAATAGTTTAATAGTCAGTAATTGATTGCACATTAAGTTCAACTTCCAAGGGGGGGCCGCGGCCCCCCCTTGCCGCCCGTTCGCGACGCCCATGTGAGAAGAATGTAGGGAGTGAGAAAAGATTTCAAATAGTTCAGCACATAAACACAGCAAAACATAAGGAGAATTTAATCAGAAAACTCGCAAACAAGGAACGTGTTCAAAAACAGCTAGTAGAGTGTTAATGAAGTAGGGTTACTGAATTTTCCTATGACGTGCCAAGCATTTTTAGCTGCTCATATTCCCTTGTTCAAAATTAATAATCCGACATTTAAAAACTTTCTTGCCAAGTACACTCGACAACATGTGGCTGCAGAAACTACACTGCGTAAGACTTATGTAGGACATTGTTACAATAACGTATTGTCAAATATACAAAATCAATTAGCGGATCAGTTTTTGTGGTTGTTGATGAACCCCCTGATTCTGAGCACCGTTCTATTGCTAATATAATCGTGGGTGCTTTAAATAATGAACAAAAGACTACACCTTATCTTCTTAATGTGTGCGAATTGTCGGCCACTGGCAATGTAACTGTGACCCGGTTTGTGATGGACTCTTTGCAATTACTATGGCCATGTGGAATCAAATACGACCGGTTACTTTTATTTGTTACTGATGGAGGTCCTTATATGGTAAAATCAGGACAAACTCTGAAAAGCATTTTTCCTAACTTAATTCATATAACTTGTTTGGCACACGCTCTTCATCGTATTTCTGAGACAATACTTGATTCTTTCCCATGGATCTCCCTTGCATGAATCACTTACTGTCTTTGAAAAAACAATATGTGATCTAAGTTCGGTTCCTGGTAGCATAGGACAAAAAGTGAAAGAGAAAGTGAATTATGTAGGTAATTTCAAAAAATTCTGGTTATAAACAGATGTGCGATATTCGAGACATCCTCGAAAGAAAACCATCTGTCACACCAAGAGACTTGACTCTCTCTGTGAAGCAGTTGACATCATTTAAATATGCCCCGATAACATCTTGTGACGTGGAGAGAAGTTTTTCACGTTGCAAAAGTGTTTTGCGAGACAACAGACGATGTTTTACAGTTGAAAATTTGTGCAAAGTGTTGGTTATGAACTGCAATTTAGCAGTTAATACTAGCAGCAGGACCACTTCTGCTTCAACCTCTATGGAGGACTCGTCTTGTCTACTGCAAAGGAACATTAATTGTTTTAATTAAATAGTGCATATTTCTTGGCATATTTTCAAGTTTTTAAGAGCATATTGGCATGCATATTTCAGTGTTTTTTAGGGCATGAACTTCCGAGCCCTACATATAAACATCTGACATCTCGTTGCTCACGAGAGTTGATCTTGTTTTTAACGTCTTTCTTCTGTTTCAAGATTCTCATAGTACAAGTGAGTTGATCTCATTCTAAACGCGGTTTCTCTTAACTTCAAGAATCAATATAATAATATTGAGATTTTACAAATTCGAGCACTGTCTGAAAAAGTTGCATATGCTGCACGTATTAAAAGTGGTTTCATTTTGTTCGTAGGGTTGCGAAGCGAAGGCCTACATTTCTACTAGCAAAATAAAATGCTACTTATATCCGCTACTGCCATATAAGTTCTCTTTTGTTTTGTCCATTATTATAGTCGCCTCACGAATGAAGGTGGTTGCGCAGAAGACAAATATCCAACGACGTCACAGTCACGTGTTTTCTAGCCAATCAGGCGTAGTCTGTTTCAGAGCCCATGTAAGAGTACTTACCTATAGTTTAATAGTGAAATTAAATAAAAAAATGGCGCATAAGGTGTACAAATACTTGCTGAGGAAGATGGGAGAAGATGGTAAACAGTTGCAACGCAGTACTTTCCCTATTACCCCTACCTGCGCGTTATATGTAATTTACCGCCATCGTTCCTGACGGCTACTCTAGCATCTAAATAGCGGGTTTAGTCAATTAAGATACTTTAATTCGCTGCCACATAATTTTATTTAACAGAAATAAATTATAACCAGTACTGTGTATCGTATCGAAAACCACATTTTAGGGATAAACGAATTCATTCTGAACATGCGTTAGAAGAGTGCTGTCCAACTTTCTTATCTGCTCGGGCACATTCAACTCATGCCTAAGGAGGCGCAGGCGCCATCACAACCACCGTTAGGACAAGTACCCCTCTTTTGAGAGGAAAAAGGGAAAGGAGTGATCAGGGAAGTAACGAATTCGGCTGTAGGTGTGCAAAAACGTACATCATGGGTCTGTACTGAGAATATATTGGGAAGGAAATAATTTTGTTTCGAAATTTGTATTAATATTAGAAATTACCGGAGTAATAATTCGCTTATGAAGGGCACCAGAAAAATATAGCGCGCCACGTTGGGCAGCGCTGCATTAAAACGTCTTCAAGAATAAATGGCCCGAGTGAATATTTGTCGCACGAAGGACCGTGCATGACACTTTTGATGAGTGACATTAAAATTATCATGAGTTGGATATAACATTTTATGCACTATTATTAGTATTATAAACTGTAGGAAATGAATCATGAAGTAATTGTGCATCCATAGTTGATAAACGTGAGAGCGTTTGCATATGTTCGCAAATAAGATGTTAGATTCTCTGCTGCATTTCATTTATGACTACCTGGCGTGTTGAAGCGATGATAAGACAAGGGAGACAAGTGAGTAGATGTTAAGGGCTGTGATGTAGCTTATCAGCACAGCATGGTAAGTAGTTATGCATTCAGACTTAATTATTTTAGGTTTAATTATGTACAAAGTGTTGTAACTGCATTGCTCAGAGAAGATACCACAGAATGATCATTGTTATTATTGGTGTGCGTGTGTGCATCATAATGAGTCAATTGTGCACAGTAATGAATGTGATAACAACCTGTTTATAATGATGGAATTGCATAAAATATGTTAAACATGCCCTCCCCCCCGAAGAAGAGACAGTGACAATGCTAACATCACTCTCCCAAATTAATGATAGCGAAATATGAACTTACTAGCTTACTCCCACAGTCTGTCCCTTTGTTACTATAGCATAATTGTGATAAACATTTTATAATTCACAGATATTCTACTTTATTAATTTTAATATAATATATATACCTACATAAAAGTGCGTGTTCCTTAACTGTCTAGCTTACAGTTCGAAATTCCACTCCAGATCGCACAATTAATTGTTGTTTTATGTAATGCATTCAAAAGCTCACAAGACCAATCCATATCTTTGTCAACGATGATCGAAGTAGCTTGAACATTGCCTACAATTACTTACGTTTTCACGGGCCTCACAGAATAACAAATGAACATTGAGTTCATATAATACCTGTTCGTTATCTCCTCTCTGACATCAATCATAGAATAGTAATGCCTCAAATTTGGTGTTTGGTTGTTTCGATTTTCTTGTGTGTTCTTCATAGCTTTGTGTATGTTGGTTACTGAAAATAAACAAGGTTATATTTACGTTACCTTATTTTCTCCTAATGAGACTTTCTCTATAGTGACGAGGTAGTCAGAACGTGAAATCACTGAGCTGCATTAATGAGAAATCATCATTATAAACGGTTGTATTTACAGTTGTTCAACAGTGCTTTTGCACAGTATTTTTTCGATATTTTAATTGTTTTTTTATTTTGTCTTTATAATGTTCTGGGAGTTTTACTTAACTCTTAAAGTATTTTGTATAATAGTTTTTTAAATGTCTTCAAAGAAATGCAAGGCTATTCAGCAAGTGCAACCTAACCAATCACAACCACCACAGGGTTTCCGTAGAAAATTGAAATCGATAAAAATAATAAGCATACATAATTCAAGTTTATATGTTGGTCACTTGGTTTATGTTGGTGAACCTGTAAAAATATGTTTTCTGCGTATTTTAAGTAGCTTTTGAGGTTAGTAAATATTTTTAAGAATAAATTGCGAGATTATAGAAACAACAAAGGTGGCTCTGTTCTTGTGTTTTATTACACCACTTTCGCTAAGGAAGCAAACTGACCAGCGTGCAACATGTTACGAGGTCGATTTGAATCCAGTAGGTGTTCCCATGCAACAAAATTACGATCAGACACCACTTCTAAGATAATCGGGTCCAAGGATTCAGTTCGATCTGAATCCGCGTTTCCAAGCAGTATTCAATCCAGTATAAGAAATTAAATCGATTTAAATTCTCCATAGAAACGCAGTGTAAACGTTGCAGCGATCAACGGCCAAACCACGAGCAACGATGGGTATTTCAGTATATACGTTGCTGTTTGCACAAGCTTTACTGAGGTGAACCGTTTCTCTTTCGGAAGTTTTCCTTTAAATAACTCCATTTCTTTAGTGTTATAAAATCTGCTTCTGCACACTTGCGGATTTCGCGTAACGTGGTGGAACGATTCTAATTTCTTGTACTAACTTCTGCTCCGTGGTAGTTTACCCAAGCTCTCATAGATAACGCCACTGCCGTTGCTGAGCCGGCAGTTGTTGCAAGTCATATAATGCGTGTCAGCGACACACATACTCTGGTGCTGCAGGCGTTAGCTGGTATGTATATATACATGACAGTTTTCTAGACATGGATTTCACTGGCAGTGATATCCTTAAGGCACGTGCTACAACAATGTTGCAGTTTTAATGCCCACTGTTATTAAAGCGGTTTGTGAGCTTCTCTTAGTCGTGCTGCTGTTTGTTTGCACTAAAATATTTAACAAGGTCTTCTGTATTCGTATAAAGCTTTAGGCTGGGTATGCACTACATGGTTATCCCTCTGCAGATAAAATGACCCCACACAGATGTAGTTCACTGTCACACAATGCTCTATCTGTTGCAACTTGCTTGCCCTATGTTGTCGTATTTATTCATCCCATAGTAGTCATTTCTCGGATTGAAGTCTTATAACTTCAAAGGAACATATAACTATGTACTTAATAGTTCACATGTAAGACATTTCCAGTTATCTAAACATTCAAGTGTACCAAGGTATATTGAATTGCATTGAAGATTTTCTAAGTGGATATAATCTTAGGCCCCCTCCAAGGAAACTAGAACTTGAAACACTGCATTCTCAATGTTTTGTTTTCTGTATCTCTTGTGTTTTATAGGTTTAGTCTATCACATTCACTACGTTTTCATGGGGAATTCAAATCGATATGAGTTCTCTCCCTGAATACTGAATGGAAACGCAGATTCAGATCGAACTGAATCCTTGGGTCCGAACCTCTTAGAAGTGGGATCTGATCGAAATTTTGTTTGAATGGGAACATCTACCGGATTCAAATCGATCTGAATCCGTTAAAGCTGCTAACTTCTTCTGTACTTGTAATACGCTGCACGCTCGTAATTTTGTTTTCTTGGCGAAAGTTGTGTAATAAAACACAACAGCAACGCCACTTTTATGGTTTCTATAATCTCGTAATACATTCTTCTAAAAAACATTCACTGACCTCTAAATCTGCTCAAAATCCGCAGGAAGCGTATTTTTTACAGGTTCGCCAATATAAACCAAGTGACCGACATAAAAGCTTGATTATTTATGTTTGAACCTTGCGTATGCAAATCATCTCATTCCGGATTGAATTCAACATAGAAACGCAGATCGTATTGATAATGGAATTGTACTCAATTGTTTTGGAAACGTAGTGATTTTTAATGCCTAATTAATAGGTAAATAAAAGCACTACACACCCGTCGCTTGCATTCCATGGAAGCAATTAGTAATAATTGTTAGAAATGCATTAATTTCTATATTATCATTAATCAACCTTGTGGAAAATTTAGCGATAGTTTTCAAACAGCGCGGGGTAATTGCTACACAGGTAGGATGTTTTGCAGACACTTTTCTGGAGCACCAACAGATGGCATGGAATGTTTGATGATGGTCGATAGTTTGATTTACTGTCGATATCACCTCGTTTTGCAGAAGCAAGATATTTCTTGCTTACTGCCTCCTTTTGGGGAATCCAAGTTACTGATTATTAGAGGTTAGGAAAGAAAATCAAGTCAATTTACGCTTTCTTTATAAATAATAGTAACAGTTTAGCATTACACGATGCTGTACAGGTTTCTAGTGAAATGATTGACAAGATATTTCTAAGGACAAAACTGCACATGTTTTAATAATTAGGAGGGAATTTTTAAAGCGTAAACTGCGTTTGGGAAAGTATGAATGCAACGGAAGTAGTGAAACATGTGTGAGGGAAGAGTGCAGTGTTTTGTTTGAAATTGAGATTCCTCTCGATTTATTTATGCAAAGAAGAAAGAAATCATAGAAAAAGGTAGAGGAGCGCCAGCAATAGAACATTTAAAAGCAATTAAAAACGTGTATGTGAAATTTTAATAAAGACATTAATGGCGGAGAATGACTTACAGGTTGTAAAAATAGAGCCTATTCATTTTTCCTGGCCACATCTACTCTTCGCAATATTATTGTTTCCATAGGTTATCACCACGCCACTACTACATACATTAAGACAGTGGCACAATTATTGGAGGATGCCAGGGAATTTAGTCCGTTCTTTTGGAAATTTATCCTTCTATAACGATTAAGAGAAGAGGAGTTGAGGATGGAATTGCTTGAATCGATCCCAGGGACCCGCATGTGGTATCCGTTGTGGACGAAGCGGCGTCTGCACGGATTTTCTCCGGGTTCTCCGGTTTCCCCCGCCACTCATTCCATAAATTGCTCCATTATCACCTTTCCAATAATTTATTTCGCCTGCATTTCATATAATCCTCTTCCTCACTCTCATACCTGGTGCTTGGCTGACCACGCGCTTCCAGGTCTTCACTCTGTGTGCTCCCCGATAGGCGTCTGACCCTAGGCACTGCCTTGTAAGTCCGAGAGAGTGTAAGTCCTACATAAGGAGAGGCTAGCCAGATAAAGAAGAAGAAGAAGAAGTTTACACTGAAAAGTAATGGAACTGTCTTGTTTCTCACTTTGTTTTAGATGTATGTATTGGTTGTATAGGTGTATAGGTTGTATTGGTTGGCATGTGCTGCTCTTGCTGGCCATGACAGGTACTAACTTGCACGGATTTGCATTCTAGCATTCGAGAACAGGTCTTACAGGTTCTCCTGTACGGTATGTTTATCTGCACAGCACCTAACCGCGTAAAGCGACTTTATCTGTGCAGTATAGAAGGGGTTCATAGTTGTGCAAGCTTTTGTTTCTGTGGTCAATGGTTTCTTCCTGCATACCTAAGTTTGGATGCAGGAAGGGAGCAGAAATAGGTGTTGGGGTGAATATGGATTAGAAGATGGGAGAGGCATTATCGTTACCCAAGGGTGTCCGTAGGAAGGCGGTAACTTTTCCTTCTACGGGGTGCTCTGTGGTCGTATTGAACTAGTGCCCGTACCAGCTGATTGGTGTGGGAGTTAAGTTTGGAGTGCATGGTTCGGGATCGCTCCCTCACCAAGTCCACGATGTAGGGAAGTCCTGACTGGTTGTGAAGGATGTAAGACGGGAATCTACGCCCGGTATCGTATATTCTTCTTAACGCCCAGTTCTGCACAGTCTGCAGCTTGCGTATGGTGGAGGGTGCTGCCGATCCCCAGGCTTCGCAGCCATACAAGATCAATGGCGGGATGATTTCTCGGTAAATGGGTAGTTTGAGGTATGTGGGCATAGTGGAACGGAGGATGGAGTAGAGCTGTCTGAGTGCAGCGTGGCCGAGTCCGGCCTTTGCGCGGACGTGTGGGGTGTATGTTAGCCCGCAGTCGAGGAGAACGCCTAAGTATTTGGCGGAGGTTACCCATGGGATATTTCTCCGCCTGAGGCGAAGTGACCGTTCCGGCCGCCAATGGCGAACCTTACCAAGGAGCAGTGCGGAGTTTTTCCCCGGACTAATAGCCATTCTCCACTTCTCACTCCAGCGGCCAACGGCATTGAGTTGTCGTTTAAGGGGTGGGAGGCAATATCGCACATTCTTGTTCTGTGCCATGATGTGGACGTCGTTCGCATACTGGCATGTCACAGTATGATGTTCCGTGGGGAAGTCGGACAGATATGCTGCGAAGAGTAGCGGGCAGAGTACACTGCCCTCTGGGACTCCTGCCGCTATACTTCTTAGTGTGGACAGTCTTCCTTCCACTCTCAGTCTGAAAGTGAGGTCCTGGAGGAAGCTGCTAATCAGTGTGAGATATGGGGGAGGGATGTTTGCCTGCTTTAGTTTGTACAGTAGGCCTTGGTGCCAAGTTGTGGCGAAGGCCTTTCTCACGTCCAGCAGAACTGCTGTGGACTTAAAGTTCTCCTGGAAACCTTCTCGGCCACACGCAGTAGCTGCATGGTCGTGGAGTCACCCCGAGGAAAACCAAACTGGTGATCCGGTAGGAGTTGCTTCTGCTAAAAAACATGGATGAGGCGGGTAGGGAGCAACCGCTCAAAGACTTTTGATACGGTTGGGAGAATGCTGATGGAGCGGTAGTTGTTAGGGTAGACCGGGTCCTTGCCGGGTTTCAAAATGCACACCACCCTCGCCTCCTTCCAGCATGCTGGAAAGTAGCGGAGACGTAGACATGCATTGAAAATCCGCGTCAATCGGACTACAGCCCTTTGCACGGATTTGGCCGCTAGTATCCAGAGTGAATGTCTACAATGGTGTCGATTCGAGCCAAATACGAAGTGGCACGAATCCATAGAATAGTAACATACTGGTGCTGCAAACTTTCAAGTAATCGCTTTCCACGCCTTCTATGGTTTTCTGTCGCTAGGCAAGACAGTTTATTGCGCCTTGAAAAATGTTAAGCATGACTGCTTTCGGAATATACTCATAGAAATAATTTATAATAGATACACATATTTTTTTCGCTTTTCTGAGATAGTGACATGGCACGGAGGTACTGCCCCTGCAGGTACAGGGAAGGATTAAACAAAAATTAACAAAACATTAGTATAGTTATATATTCGTGTAAAGTAATACTAACATATTGTGACATGGCTTCTCCATGTCATTAAGACTCTTTGATTTTCAAGAGGTTGCCATAGAGACAGTTTTTGAGTTGTTGCAGATGAAGAGACAGAAACTAGTATTGTGTGAGAGTTTTGGAAAGATTAAGAGACAGAAACGAGTAGTATGGCTGTACTTGAAGCTTGAGAAAATAAAAAGATTTGCTAAATTTGTTACATTTGGTGTCAGGAAGTGGGATATTCGGAAACCAGGATGATGGCAATGATGAAAGAATTATTTGCCAAAATGGAAACGAGAAACGACAACCTCGCTGCCGAGCTGAAAGAGATGAAGACGGAGCTATCGGCGAAAATTGACGGGCAACTGGCTGGCGTGACGGAAGGCGTGGAAGAACTCGGCGAAAAGGTGGAAGACCTCTGCCAGCACGTGGACGTCGTGGAGGACGACGGGGAACGTCTTGGCGCCCTGGTAGTAAGAGTTGACGAGAGCGTCAAAGTACTGGATGCCAGGGGCAGACGGAATAGCGCGGAGCCGGGGAGGGAGCACCTAGTGGCCGAGGCGACAGTTGCGCCCGTTTCGGACGATCAGCAGGGAAGCGCACAAGCAAACGAGCAACACGCGAGAACCGACTTGGCGTGTGACATGGGGGGACCGTCGGGGCCATCCAATCACCTGACGCATAGTGCCGTGAACGGAAGAATGGTGGACATCATCGTGGACGGCAGGATACAGGAGAGGCCGTGCCGAGCACGAGTGAACACGAGTGCAGCGGTGGACGCGACTCGCGCGGATGTGGTGGGGTTTGTTGCCGGACCCATCGGAAGCAAGGTGGCTGCGAAGGTGCGCCAGAGAGGTCGGCGGACATGGTACCCAGTGAGCCGTTTCAAAGTGCGCAGGATGGCCCGTCAACACACCAGGAAGAAGGGCAACTGGACGAGGGACCGTCAAGACCGGCGGTACTGTTGCAGAATTTCGAAGCAGGATGGCATACATCGTCCTACCTGGACCAAGGGACACTATCCAACAGCGATACCTAGGATCGTGCCCCCTGGAGAGCGAGGTCCTACTGGCCCTCAAGGTTTACAAGGATTCCCTGGCCCTCAGGGTCTGGTAGGCTTGCCTGGAATGAAGGGTGAACGTGGATTCCCAGGAATGAAAGGTGAACAGGGCAATCCAGGACCTCCAGGACAAGCTGGTGCACCAGGACCTGAAGGACCTAAGGGTGACTCAGGCTCTCAAGGACAACATGGAGCTCCAGGACAACCTGGTCCACAGGGCCCTCCAGGAGACAGAGGACTTCCAGGATTACCCGGCCCAACAGGACCTGCTGGCCTCAGAGGTCAGAGAGGTGCACAAGGTGAGACAGGTCCACCAGGGAAGCCAGGCAGTGAAGGACCTCCAGGACCACAAGGTATTGCAGGACCTCTAGGACCACCGGGACCAATTGGAGAACAGGGACCAGAGGGAGCACCAGGTAAAGCAGGAACACCTGGTATTGCAGGAAGACCGGGAGATAAGGGACCTGTAGGACCTTCAGGACCTCCGGGAACTCCAGGGGCACCAGGTCTTCCAGGGCCACCTGGTCCAAATGGACCTCCAGGACCAGCAGGAGAACGGGGTCTTCGAGGAGAAACTGGACCACCAGGAGAAGAGGTTCGATGGGTTAATCCACCGGGGCGCAAGGGAGATGCCGCAGTGATAGTGCTGGTCGGGACGACCAGCTCTGAGGAGGGAGCAGTGTGACATGGCTTCTCCATGTCATTAAGACTCTTTGATTTTCAAGAGGTTGCCATAGAGACAGTTTTTGAGTTGTTGCAGATGAAGAGACAGAAACTAGTATTGTGTGAGAGTTTTGGAAAGATTAAGAGACAGAAACGAGTAGTATGGCTGTACTTGAAGCTTGAGAAAATAAAAAGATTTGCTAAATTTGTTACAATATAAAGGAGAAATTGGGGGAACTAGTAAAATATTACATTTGTTTTTAGTTAATATTAATACTTATTCTCTAGGGATAGTTTTGTGGAAAACAGTTTATCTCAATGAACTTGAACCGACTATGCCATGTTACTGACAGGCACTTTGGACATTTCTCAAAATCTCTGCTGCTCATGTGTCCCGCATTTGTTAAAAAATGGTTGCAAAGTTTCCTGTTTGCATATTGTGTGTTGCTTATGGGAATGTGTAACTTGAAAGAAAAGCGTTCTCAGAAACTATTTTAGACATTTTTTGGCACTCCGTACGATACATCATATTAGTGTGACAATTTTACTTTCTGTACAGCCTATTATTGTTTATCACAAAAATGGCTCATTAACTGTTTGAGACACCGGAATGAAAATTAAAATATAGATGACTTAAATTCGCTAAGAACATCCTACTAAACCATCTTTACTCTTTGTGAACTTCATATAACTTGAAGGCCATGAAGGATAGTCAAAAACTTACACAAAAGTGTAATTAAAAACCCTTATATGCGTTCCCATGACTTTCTCTGCTGCCTCTTGTACAGCTTATTTTTAAAAACGATTCCCTTAACTTAAATAACAAGTTTGGTTATTTAAGCGTTTTTCTCCTGTTTTAGTTGTGATGTTCTCTCTCTCACTCTCTCTCTTTTTCTCTCTGTCCCTCTCACATCCACATGAAGCTTTTTCTGATTGAAATGTTAGTTCGCATCTCCCAAAGGTGTGACATAAAGATTTTCAAGGAAGTTTTCTGCCCTAAACTGCTCTTTATACGGACTTTTCTCAAAAATGGTTGTAACAATATTCATTAAAATTCTATAAAATTAAGATTTTTTGAGGAATGAAATGTATATCTTACACTTTCTGGGAATAGCCTTTGAAGCCCTCTTCATCCTGAATGACTTTTGCATAGCTTCTAAACGTAAGATATAGACAAAATCTTACTACTTATATTAAAAATGTAGACCTAGTTAAAGTATACAATTTGTGTCAAATAAACTTTTTGTTGCGAAGATAACCACTTTCAGGACATGCCCTGTTATTGGTTTGCATTTTAAGGTATTCTTTTATGGAATGGGAAGTCGTTATTAGTCTTTTTATTCAGTTTTTACCTGGCTATGCAAAGAGAACGGAATTTTAAAGCCATCACCTAGCCACCGGTTGTTAATATGTTTGACTATCGCTTAAAACCTACTGCATTCCTCATGATCACATTGCACTAGGAAACCTTAATCTGTAATAGTAGAACAGATAGGTAGATAGATAGATAGATAGAGAGAGAGAGAGAGAGAGAGAGAGAGAGAGAGAGAGGAGGGGGTGTGGGGGGGGTTTCTAATAGGCTTCTACTCCATTGCAGCGCTTTCGACCAAACTTGGCACAATCTTTGGCATAAGGCAAAACTTACTGGCTAGCTTAGCATTCCAAATTCCATTCCATTTCACGCAATTAATTATTTCATTTTAGGTGATGCCTACTAAAGTTCGCAAGACCATCTGTATCTTTGCCAAAGATAGCAATCGCATTATCTCGAACATCACCAACTTAACGTTTTTACGTTTTAACGAAGAGCGAATTCATATAATATCCATTGATCTCTCTGAAATCGTCATAAAGTAATAAACACAGTCCAATAAATAATTACAATAGCAACGTTAGCTGCGCAAATGTGAAGGCTCTACAATCGCTTGATTTACAAATAACATTTAGAGCTGTATTATATTAGACTGCAATAACAGCAACAGCACCAAACCAGACGAAACACGAGTTCTTTTTCTCCTTCTTCATAGGATTATTTGCTATTATAGATATAAAATAACACAAAAGGATTCAGTGTAATCCTATTGACTACAAACGCCTCCTAGGTGCTCCAGCAATACTATGATAAGAGCAATAAAAAAGTCGATGTTAATATCCATACATTCTGCGATCATACCCCAATGTTTGGGTATCCACTTATTATAATTTATAGGTTTTCGTCTTTTTTGTAAGCAGCGGATTTCTTTCTCTATGGGAAGTTTGTGACACAAAAATGATAGTGTATGTGGATAATAGCAGCACTCACTCCTCCTTCTCCGCCTCCTACTCCCCCTCCTTTTCCTCCTCCAGCTCCTCTTCTTCTTTGTTAATCTTGGGCTTTGTTGCGCTTTGTCTTTCTTGTGTTTTCTTAGTATTTTATTTGTGTTGGTTACTAATTACCAGGCAGCAAAACTTGGACACCGATGGCGCAGAGACGAATGACTTCAGGTTACCTGTTTTCCAGACCACATAGAAAGTGGATCATGCTCCTTTGTGGATCTACATAAAATCGTGGATGTGCCAAATTGTGTGCAATCAAGGACTTGTTGCAGGGAACCAGTCCAGCTGAAACTAACAAAGTACATAAATTGCACAAGTGCTTAAGTATTACATAATGTAATCTCGAGCGCACGACTATTTA
This sequence comes from Tenodera sinensis, assembly GCA_030765045.1. Lineage (NCBI taxonomy): Eukaryota > Metazoa > Arthropoda > Insecta > Mantodea > Mantidae > Tenodera > Tenodera sinensis. The sequence goes on along the minus strand of CM060963.1, from coordinate 52,586,331 downwards.
AGTGAAAACTACAGGACATTTACTTTTGAGACTTTTAGAAAATATATTTTAATGCGCTGTAATGTTAATTCTGCAACCATAAAAGTATATCATGAAGAAGAAACGGACCAATTAACAACATTTATTTTGTAATGAACGCTAGTATTTTTGGTATGAATACTACAGATTAGGCATGGGGAAGAGGGGTGATAGGGATGCAATCGAGTGTTTACCCTCTCCACTTCCTGACAAAATTTGAAAGACTGGCCGATTCTCTGAGGTACACAGATAATAACGGGAGGCGTGGCCTGGTGAGCCAGTGGAAGGGGTTAAAACTGCGATATAGGGGAAGTGACTCATTGGGTCAGTTCTCCCCATCTGTGCTTAAATGTGTTTTAAATCTGTCACATATAATGCACCTATTTTGATTTGGAAGTATACACACAATATTAGACGAAAAATGTGTATTTAATACTCATCAGTTAACTCGTATAATTATTTTTCTGGACTAACAAAATATCCAGCCAAAATAAGTGCACTCTGAAAATTACGGACTTCGTTTTTGAAACATTTCAGTGTTAACGTAGTGTTGCGTCGCATTTATATTAGTTTTGAGTTACCATTCACTCTCTCTGCACTGCTGATCGCGACAACCTGTGGTATAGTTACACCGAATCTGTTTCATCGGTATCCAAGTTTCACTGCCTGCTCATTAGAACACAGCGTGTTTATGTAGTATTTTCTCATAATTTTTATTTTGTTCCTTATATTCAGTGATCTGAGATTTTTAATGAACTCTTCCTTTAGGTGTCTTGTGCATAAGAAACGTCTTTTGCATTTTTCACCATGCATTCATTTCCTTAGATACCCTGATTATATTGTCACGACTATTCCGGTGACATTGGGGAGAAGGGAAACGGACAAGCTCAAAGAAACTCTATCACTAAACATTTTAATGCTGCAACTTTATTTAAAGCTGAAGCCTTTACTTAAGTGGGCCTAAATTGAGGTAGGTAACTTACCTTTGGAAAATTCAATAGCTGACGTGGCATTTAAAGATGCCGTTACTTCAGATACCCACATGTATGGCGCGAGGTCTGAGTGACTCGGTCCACGGACAACAATGCGAGTTGACACGGCTTATAGCTTTTATACTCAATCGATTTACGGTGATTACCGGGTATATCCTTATCAACCTACGTCGTTGGTAGAAATTCCAAAAGTCTCATATTTACACAATATCGCTAAACTTTGCGCAACCAAGCTAAGACATGAAATTATTAAAACATGCAAAAATGTGAATTTGCCATAAAAGTCCGAAAATCGTAAATTATTACTAAACTAAGGTTCCCGCATAGTCATAAATAGATGATTATTAATGTCATCTTTACTCTTTTCCTAGATATTATTTCTGAAATTACCCAAAAGGGTACATCGGTGTAAAGGTCTATAAGAAACACGACATTTATAAACATAGATAAACAACATTTGAAATTGTAATCCATTTTCTAAGTCGTGAAACCACCGGGTGTATCCGGGCATTTTAACTAGTATTTAATAAGGCAATTTCTGCATATGTTTATCTCGATTAATATGAAATAGATAGAATAATAAGGGTTTGTAAAAATACTTGAACAAGAATGAGTAGAGATAGTTGAGTGTACACTTGAGTATTTACTTTCTCTATCATAATCATTTAATCCCGAGATATCACTGGACATACACGTTTTGAGAGCATCCAAAACTGACCTATAAAATATCTTTTGTGCCTGACGGGGAGAGGGGTGAGGTGAGAGGATACTAAGGGTGGTCGGACCTAAGGTGAGGCAGCAGCAGAGGGCAGGGGTACCTAACAACCATGGTATGTTGAGTAATACGGTAGGTATCACCAGTTAGATGCGCAGTAGCCTTCGTGCTAGTGACGTCAGCTGGTGTACCCGGTTAGCGCTTGCTGTGATTGAAATGACAGGACTTGTGATAGTATAGCTCGCTTTACAACACTGAAAAATTTAAATATGAGCCACCTACGTTGAGCAGCAGTATATCCTTTGGAGTCAAACTGTAATCAAGACGTAATTGAGTATTATTTTTCCCAAATCAGGGGTCTAGATAGATTTCATGATCATCCCTCACCAGCTATCATGTATCAGAGAATTAAATCCTAACTCCTTGGACACAATTGTTCCCAGAATTTTGCACGGGATATTAACGTTACATATTGAAAGTGACTATAAAGGGTAGAAGAAGAAGTAGGGGAAGAAGAAAGGAATTTAGATAAGAGACCAACAGGAATATGAGGATTATGGGTTCTTTTCCTGTGTTAACCATTCTATTGAAATAAAATAAACAGACAGTGACACAGGCACAGCTTCCCAAAATGTGCAACTTTTAGAAATATTGGCAGGCTATGTAGCATATAGATTAAGAAAATAAAAACAAATGGTATTGCTTCGCTGTATGGGACATATAAGCTCTTTCCTGCAGATAAATCATGGCTTTCGTCAATTTGAAGTCTTGTATTATTTAATATTTATATTTAATATTTTAAACACATTCCATTACCTCCAATTTAAATCTGATGGTTTGAGCTGAGCAGGCGATTTATTTGATACGGAAAATCTGCGTCTGTAGCTCCATACAGCTATTATTGTGATAACCAGAGACCGAAACTTAGGCAGAATGCCTTTTTAAATGGTCAAATCTATCTTCAATTTGAAAGTGACTGTACGAATTATAAGTTTGTGGTTGAAATACTGCAGTTTTATATTGCTTTTTCTGCCTTTTTAAATATAAAAGCCTATTTTATAAAATAAATACTTTTTATTGCTTTTATTTCATTATTTATTATTATTTATCTGGATAAACTCGGAAACATTTCAAAAATTCTACAAGGTGATAATTCTGTTGCAGTTGAAATGGATCCTACAATGATGCTGTGTTTTAGATTTGCCCCAATAACCTCTGTCGATGTTGAGAGATCATTTTGTCATATGAAAAATGTGTTATTTGACAGGAGACTCAGCATGATCTCGGGGAACTTGAAAAGCATTCTTTTTAAAAAATTGCTCATTTTTGTGTCAATTACAACACTAGCATGTTGTTTAAAACATTGAAGTTCCTTAAAATATGAATAGTAATAAACGGGTTTTTCTAATTGCTGTTTATTGCCTGTTTTAGTACGAGTATACATAATGACTTTTTCCCCTGCCTAGTTTAGCTATTTATAATGCCTTTTCGCCTGCCTATCTTAATGATTATAAGGCCTAAACTTCCGGTCTCTGGCGATAAGGATGACCACGGCATACAGCTACATATACACCGCATGACGTCATGGAGAGCGCGTGCTGCAGAGAAACCGGCGCGTGACACCTACCGTATTACTCAACATGCCGTGCTAACAGCTACAGATTGAAACTTCTCGAAGTAGCTCGTACCATCGGTTCCCCTCCCCTCTTCCCTGGGAGGGGCCCAATCCGGGGGACGGAGATTTATGGAGAGCAAATTCCCTGCAATACACACCGAAACGCTTGTTGACACAAACAGCCAAGCAGGATTAAAGGTGAAGTGAAATGAGAAGCAAGGTGAAACGGAGGGTCAGAAAATTAGGGGAATGTAATTATTCTCACACAGGAATTGAATCGACGACCTCCCGAATGCGGGCCACAGATGCTACCGCCCAAGCCATACCACTCGGTGTGTAAACAGCACGACTCGAAAACCAAAAGTCGAACTATCAGTATCTTCCAAGTATGCGACACGAAGATTTTCAAGCAATTTCTCCACCCCAAACTATGCTTCAAGTGGAAAAAGTTTCAAAAATGGCTCTGACGATTTTGATTTAAACCCTATACTTAAGATATTTTCATGACAAAATAAATATATACCTATTTAAATTTTCAGAAAATAACCTATGAAGTCCTCTCATTCTGGATGACTTTAGCCTAACTGATAAACCGCAGGAGATAGACAAAATCTTACTACACAGCAAAGTAGATCTTGTTAAAGCATACAAGTTATGCCAAACAAATTTGTTTGTGGAGATAACATTTCCAAGATATTCCTTGTTATTGGTTTGAATTTTCAAATTCTTTTACTTTTCTTAATTGAGAAGTCACATAATAACCAGCTCTTAAAAGATTTGACCATAACTTAAGGCTACTGTATTCCCCTATTCCCATTGTATCTATAAGAAACATCTCATGTGTAGCACTCACATGACTTTCTCTACTCTTGAACTAATCATTCTTACAAACTCTTATTCCTATAACTTCTTCCTGTTAGTTGAATTAAACATTTGCAGAAATTATCTTATTGCTTATTTCCTTGTAGGTGCAAGGGGGATATTGGAATACAGTAGGCTTTGTGCGATAATAAAATCTTTTAAAGCTTTGAGATTCCGTTCTCTTTGCACACTTAACATATGACAAATGAACAACGATGTTACATTTGACGAAAGTTTAAGTTTTCCGAAACTCGCACAAATAATAAGGAATATCCCCGAAATGGTTCACTTACAAAAATGTATTTGGACATAAATTGCGTGTTTTAGCGACATCTACAGTTTTTGTGTTGTTTTTGTCTATCTCTTAAGGTTTACGAGTTATTCAAAAGTCATCCAGAGTAAACAGGACTACATAGGCCATAGGCAGAAAATTCAAAGTATATATTTCATTTGTAATACAAATATCTTAAGCATATAACATTTTAATCAAAATTGTTTGAGCCATTTTCAAATAAATAAAAATTTTCCATGTAAGGGTAGTTTTGGGTGGAACGATTTTCTTCAAAATCTTCGTGTCGCATGCTTGAAATACATTAAACTTAAATACTTTGGTTTTTAACTGACTTTCCGTTTTTGAGTTATGCTATCGAATTTTTGAGTGGAATACATTACTGTTACAATGTTACAATGCCATTTCTACAAAATTCCTACGTTTAACTCGATTAGTAATAATGGTAGTGGTGGTGGTGGGAGGGGCGATGGTGGCGGTGGTGGCCCCTGCAATATATGATATCAAGTTTAGTATTTAACAAATATGCTTCCAATATGATTGATTTTAATATGGGAATATTTGCGACAGTGATGCGTCTGGAGACGGTGTTATTGCTGTTTGTGGTGACCACGGTGGCGGGGACGGCCGTGCAGTACGCGGTGAAGGAACACGAATACGCCGAGGGATGGCGTCACCTGGGACAGGCTCAGCTGCAGAAGGCGCTCAGGTGGAGGCAGAATAAGGTGCACCAGGTGGCCAAGAACGTGATCCTCTTCATTGGGGACGGTATGGGCATGTCCACGATTACAGCCGCTCGCATCTACAAGGGACAGCTTCAAGGCAAAACTGGAGAGGAATACCAACTGAGTTTCGAGGCGTTTCCACACGTCGGCCTCGCCAAGACATACGAAGTGGATTCTCAGGTAATACATCTATCCTCTTCAAACTGTGAGTTAACATTACCGTTCTCATATAATTATAAACATTTATTGATTTACGAACATTACATTATTATAAGTTAAATCTTGCTAATGCTAGAAGTTCAGATACAAGTTGTTGACAAATTTGTACTTTCTCTACTACTTAACTATAGTAAGTAGAGGAAATATTGCACCCAAACAAAATATTTGATGCCTATATAAAAAATAAAAATGTTATAAACAGGTTCATGTGTGTGTGAACAACAAAACAAGTCACAAGTCAGTTAAATACAAAACCTTGGCATTGTGACAAAAACGACAAAAGTCTAGCACAAATACACAGTTCTCTTTTACTGACGTTAACACAGTCTTAAGCCTTCCATCACAACTATCACAACTCTCAACTGTTTTCTTCTCGTAACCTTGACTCGACTCCTGTCTGTAACTCACTCATCTCTAACTCGTAGCCTCGTCTCCTTATATAGCGAGGATGACGTAACACGGACTTTTCTCGAGCTTCTGCGAACACTTCTCGAATACTCCGGAAAACCCTTTGCGTTGCCGCTCAATTGTTGTTGGACACGCATTTGCTCACGTGAATAGTGTAGGAAAGCATGGTCTTGAGCGCCTTGGTTGTGCGGTGGGGAAGCCTTGCCTTGACAAATGAAGTGTGTATCTGAAATTTTCTGGGAATAACGGTGAAGACTTCATTCGGAAGCAATTTTATAAAATTTTGAATGACTCTTAAATCATAACACGAAACATGCACTACACAAAAGATGTAGGTCAGATTCTTTGAAACATTTATTTGAAATAACTTTTGTTGCATCAGCCGTTTCCGAAATATTCGCTTAATTTATCAACACTCCTATATTTTTAGGTCGTTTACCATGTTTCTGGTAGGCAGAGGAAGTACGAGGCGCACTTGAAGTTCTCTACTACATATAGTAAAAAAAAAGCAGAAATAAAGTAAAATTATAGAGAAATTTATGTGTGTGTGTACGTGAACAGCATAACTAAAACCCGACGGTCGATTAAATACCAAATTTGGTATTTAAATTCACCATCTTCTAAGGATGTGACCCAAAGTATTCCAAGAAAATCCTTCCACTCCAAACATGGAAACGTGTTGGATACTTTTTATTTTTACTTTGTGTACTACGAAAATCTGATGTCCAGATTTCACCGAAATATTTGTTTTTGAGGCCCCCTGAATAAAAAAAGAGAGTATTTTAGAAAAAGGGCCGTGTGTGTATGTGTGTGTGTGTGTGTGTGTGTGTGTGTGTGTGTGTGTATGTGTGTGTGTGCGTGCGTGTGTGTGTCTATGTGAGTTCGTGGACAGCATAACTAAGAAACGAAAAGTCCGTTAGAAACTGAAATTGGTATTTAAGTTTAATATCTTTCAAGGATACTACACGAAGATTTTGAAGAAAGTTCCTTCACCCTAAATTACGCTTTACATGGGAAATTTTTCGAAAATTTAGGTTTTCTCGAAAATAGCTCTAAGGGTTTTGATCAAAATGCCATATTTTAACATATTTTTATGACAAATGAAATGTATATTTTGAGTTTTCCGGTTATAGCTAATGTACTCCTGTTTACTCTGGGTGACTTTTGCATACTCGTAAACCGCAAGAGTTAGACCAAATCTTACTATATAAAAATGTAGAACTTGCTAAAACACACATTTTATGTCCAAATAATTTTTGTGGAGTGCACCATCTCGGAGATGTTCCTTGTTATTTGTGTGAATTTTGGAAAACAAACTTTCGTCTAATGAAGTATCGTTATTCATTTTTTATGTTAGCTGTGCAAAGAGCGGAATCTGAAAGCTTTAGAAGATTTGACTATCACTCAAAGCCTACTGTATTGTAATATTCCCCTTGCACCTACAAGGAAATAAGCAATAAGATAATTTGTACAAATGTGTATCTCAACTAACACGAAGAAGATATAGGAATAAGAGTTTGTAAGAATGGTTAGTATAAGAGTAGAGAAAGTCATGTGAGTGCAACACATTTTTTTCAGGATGCAGCACAACTTCATGCACAAGGTCAGGTTATTCAACATTCCACTATCGATTTCGTGAACTGACTCGAACATTCGAGCCAAGCTTTTTCTGAAAATATCATTAATCTTGGATTTAGTCTGTAGGCAACAATACTATCCAGCATCCAGGTACTGAATCAACTTCTAGTCACGTGATCGTGCTATTGTAAATCATAGATTGCAGTAATTTTATAGGATTAGTAATTTAGAGGATTTTTCCCACCACGCTGTACCCAAACTCTTGCTGACACTTTCTACCCTGAAATAGAAAGGGTGAATAATATGAGTAGTGGAGTGAAATGGAGGGAGAGCAAATTTAGGTGATGAAAGTAACCTACCCAGCATTTGCCTGGTGACCCGGGAAACCTTGGAAAAAGGACCCATGGTTTCGGCCGTGGGGATCGAAGCCACGACCTCGCTGCATGCAAACCTCGCACGTTTCCACGGTGCCATCTCGCTCTGTTTACATGCCAGTAAATCTACTGATATGGGGTTGTTGCTTTTAGGCACACTTAAAAACCATCAGTCTGGCCCGGGTTTGAACCCATGACTCTGGAGTCAGTACGCCAGCGCTTAACCTACTGAGACCGATAGAATTCGGACCAGGAAACGAACATGAGAATCACGTACGTTATTCCTTACACCACCACTGCGACCAGGGGGCATGCCATAGTTCCCAGGAAGCACCTCGTAACAAACAAGGGGACCCAAAGTCGCCTGATCTCCAAAGTGCCGAAAACTACCACTTCACTTTATGTCTCTTTGATGGAAATCACGGCCATTATCCAGACGCCGTAATGGCAAGGAGCTGCAAAGTGCAAGAACTTTCAGATCGTTGGGTTCGAAAGCGCCAGCTGCTCTCTATGGAAACAAATGAACTACGGAAAGAATACGGACGAAGTTTAATATATTTGTTATGTTTATCGCAGTTGAACAAAGACGAAGCATTTGGATGCAAATGCTGCAGTATTGCAGTTGTGTCAAAGATTTATTCAGTGCATGAATACACAATAGAAGCAAGCTGTTCTATAAATTGTAACGAGGCGTTACTACTCTTTGTATGCACTCCAATAGGGATTTTAGTGCTCTTGTATGTGTTTTTAGTTTTTATCTGAGGTATTTTAAAGTCATTCAAACCACACTTTAATTAAAATAATCTACATCGTTTTCTCCTAAAACCCTACATTTCATTTGTACTTATATTTGATATTATTGTTCACCATCGACAGAAAAAAGAGCGAAATAGATCTCTCAACTTCAACACCGCAATCAGCCGTACTGTAACAAGCTGGATCAAAGAGTGCATGTTCCAGAGACAAGTTATTATACATGGGCTTCACCATAAAACATTGTAACAAAATGATAATCCGGAAAATCCCACTCCTGACACCAGTGTGACAAATTGACAAAATTCAGTACAGTTACTTTGCTATCGCTTTATTTTTTCTTCCAACGCTTCATTTCTGTCTTCATTTCTTCCATTCTGGCCAATAATTTTTCCAGCATTGCCTCCATCGTGGTTCTTATATCCATCCCACTTTTGAAACCAGTGTGACAAAATGTCAAAATTCAGTCCAATTATTTTGCTATGACTTTATTTTTCTTCTAAACTTTTGCAGAAAAACACAATTTTCTTCTACTGACGTTAACACAGTCTATAGTCTTTGTGATGTTACAACTCCCAACGGTTTTGGTAGCCTTGACTTAGTCCTTTCACTGTCTCTCATTACTTCCTCTGTCTCTCAAACACTAACCCCAAAGAAAAATCAACCACGCTCTTTAATCTTCTTCACTTCGACGTGACGTCTCGGTAGCGTGATGGTTAGCGTGTCTGCCTCAGGTTCAAGAGGTCACGAGTTCGAATCTCGCTTAGGATAAGTTATCCGGGTAAGGTTTATTTCCCGAGGTTTTCCCTTATCCTGAGAAGATGAATGTCGGGTAAGTTAAAGCTCCATGGACCTCGGGCTCATTTGAGCATCATTTCACCCATTTCATTTCATTCATTCGTCCGATATGACATTACACTGGAGGACGTTAATTTAAAAAAATATCACAGCTATCTCGCACTCACTGACCGACTCAAAACTCTGTCTCTCTTACTGTTTCCTCGCCCCCTCATATGGCGGGGATGATGTCACACGGACCTTTCTCGAGTTCCACAAGCACGCCGGCGATGGCAGAGCTAGATTTTTCTCGAAGGCTCTGGAAATCCCTTTCGGCAACCGCTTGATTGTTGTTAGTCAGTTGTTAGTGTTTGCTCGCGTGAGAGGTGCGGGAAAGCTTAACCTCGCTTCTTTGTTTGTTCACTGGCATGGCATATGGTGTGAAATGGCTTGGCAGCAAACATCCTTTGTTGTGTCTCTTGCCCGACGTCACACTATGTACAAACAATAAATAACAGAAGCCGACCGAAGGCTACAAGTGTGTGTTATGTGTTCAAAAGTGCAGGAAGTACCACATTGTAGAGTGCAGGAAGAGAATAAAAACGTAACTGAGTATGGTAAAGACTATCTATACATTAATACTTGAAGCAGTATTCAACCACACGTTGGAAGGAACATTTGAAGCAACATTCGTCAGTCATCGATGCAACAATTTTGAAGTCGAATTATCGTTTTGTAGGTCACACGTTGATAAGACATTTTGAAGCAAGAATGCCTCACAAGGCGTAACAATGCCTAAAAGTCCTTTGATTCAGTCCTTTGCCGCCGATAGAGTATTGAGATTTCTCTCCCTGGGTATGCGTGAGTTTTGTTTAGAAAGGATGACGCTAATTATGGCGATAACGTCATTTAATGTTTCTAATCCTTAACTATTTGCGCTGAGACGCTGCTGACCAATGTTGATTATAAAACAATTCACTAGTGAAAATAAAACTGTCCGTGTTTAAAAACACCTAAAAATATGCTTCACTATAACATAAATCTGCGTCCGTTGGTTTTAATCGTATCCCAAACCATGCATTCACTTCAAAAGACAAGCCAAGGGTGTTTCCTGTGAACTGAAGCTACCTCTCTAAAACCGTCACAACTCTACTTGGCTTTTTAAATTCGCGAGGCTACCCCGTTTTTTACGTTCGTTTCCTCTATTCATTTTTATTCACAATTATATTTAAATGACTTATCTTCCGAGTATATTGTTTCGGTGTCATGCTGAACTCAAGCAGACTTCCCTGTATAACAGGCTGTGCCAAACAACCACCGACAACGCTAGGTATGTTGTTGGATGGCAAACTGATTGGTTTTCAAATAAGAACCCCTGTCCAGAAATGCACGATTTGGGCTCTGGAGCACATCAAAGTGTGAGATTGGGTATGCGTTCACATTTCGTCAACAAACCCAACATCGACCTGTCTACATTACAAATGAGCTTCGAACTGTGTACCTCCTATGTCATTGCAGAGCCTATATCGGTGGTGGTGAGCCTCATGCACATGACCCAAAACATGCGGTTGTGTTTGAAGATTTCTCGCTCCGTGGACTTGAGCCATAAGGTCCTCCACTGACGTTACAGGAGTGTCATACTCTTCATATAGCTCCTCAGAAAACAGTCGAGGTGTTAGATCTGCCAACCGTGCTGGCCATGGAACGGGCCCACCTTTACCAGTCGATCGATTTCAATATACGACGTTGAGTTGATTCCGTACATTTACATCAAAGTGTGCTGGAGCTCATGTCGGCCATTTCTGCAGCTGCGTTCTGCTAAGTGTCATACTGCTGTTAAAACGTTACTGTACTGGAAACTACACGAATAACGCTGTAGGATGCGCAACAAGAACTCTATGGGTGTATTTAGCGCATGCGCAGGAATGTTATTATGCTCAGGTCGTTCATACCAGTAGGCGGATGCCTACTTTCGTATTAACATACCAAAACGAATGTTATTTTGTCACAACCGTTCGTTCTCAAACTTCGATGCGCTACAGCGCCCAAACCGTGTATTTCCAGACAGGAGTTCCTATGAAAAGAGATCAGTTTCCCACCCCGCACAACATACTAAGCGTTGTCAGTTTTTTAGGACACACACACACACACACACACACACACAGACACACACACTATTAGGAGTATACATGCAGGTACTTTCATAATTGGTGCCTTAATATGTATACACTTCGGTGTGTTAATAGGTTTTACTTTCTCTACTGGTAAGTAGGGGAAGTATTGTATTCCAACCAAAAATTCGATGTCGAGATTTCACCGGAAATATATGTTTGAGACCCCCTGAATCCAAAAAAGCATTTTTAGAAAAAGGTCCGTGTGTGTGTCTATGTGTCTGTGTCAGTCTGTCAGTCTGTTGTTGTAGTGTTTAACGCCCGCTTTTACTACTACGGTACCGCAGGCGGTGACACTGATGATACATGAAGATGGAGCACCGGTGGAATGAGATGGCGGGGGAAACCGGAGTACCCGGAGAAAACCCGCCCTGACGCCACTTCGTCCACCACGAATACCACATGCGGGTCCCTGGGATCGAACCCGGGCCACCTAGGTGGTAGGCGAGCGCGCTAACCGCTCGGCCACGGCGCCCCTAGTCTGTCAGTCTGTGGACAGCATAACTCAAAAACGAAAAGTCGGTTAAAAACCAAACTTGGTATTCAAGTTTATCGTCCTTCAAGGATGCGACACGAAGATTTTGGAGAAAGTAGCTCTACCCTAAACTACCCTTTAAATGGAAATTTTTTCAAAAATTTTGATTTTCTTGAAAATGGCTCTAACGATTTTGATTAAAATGTCATATGTTTGAGATATTTTTATGACAAATGAAATGTATATCTTGAATTTTCTGGCTATAGCTCATGTAGTCGTATTTACTCTGGACGACTTTTGCATAACTGGTAAACCGTTAGAGATAGTAAGAGATGTAGAGTTAACGTTAGAGATGTACAAAAATTTAGATCTTGCTAAAATACAGAATTTCTCTCAATAAAATTTATTGTAGGGTGAACCATTTCGGAGATATTCCTTGTTATGTGAGTGAGTTTCAGAAAACTTAGAACTTTAGCGAAATGCAACAACGTTGTTCATTTTTTTATATGTTAATCGTACAAAGAGAACGGAATCTCAAAGGTCAAAAAGATTTGACTGTCGCACAAAGCCTTCCGTATTCTAAAATTCCCCTTGCACCTACAAGGAAATAAGCAATAAGATAATTTGTACGAATGTTTATCGTAACTAACATGGAGATATAGGAATAAGAGTTTGTTAGAATGGTTAGTACAAGAGTAGAGAAAGTCATGTGAGTGCAACACATCAGATTTTTTTCTCTTCGTCTAATAGTTTTCCTATAAACCAAACGAAGTTTAGTATGTACCTGATGTTTTTTGCATGGTCGTAACTGCGCCATGAAATGAAAAGCGCCTGCCGTATATACTATTGTTAACCCCTCGTGAGCTGACCTCCTGGCCGAGGTAGAACGAGGCCATTGACCGTGCAGAAAGTATTGCAACCTGGTTCCGGTACACCATTCGTTATCAAGAGATCGACATGCTTTTCCTCATTTCTGTCCCATGCCTACTTAGAGGTTCTAATCAATCTGAAAACATATTAATCTTAATAAGTAAGAGTATACGTTCTCAAATTAAGCAAATCTTGCTATAATATTACATTGTCCTTAATTACGAGTAAAAATATCTGCACTTTTAATACTAACAGCCTGCGTATGCATTAGGCATTAAAGAGGTTTTGTTTTCGTTTTGTTTTTGTTTTCCCATGATTATATCATAGTTCAGCGAACAGCCAGTGAAGGCAAATCCGCCTTCCTCTGTTTCGCATAAGGTTGTGTATCACTAATATTGAACAAGTGTGTTTCAGCAGTGAACATCCATTTAAAAGCAGGTGTTCTATTCATTATTTAGGCATTTATGACAAAAGCTTGTTTTATGGAAAATGCGACAGGAAAGAAGTCTAACATTCTTTTTGGATAAATAACATGGCTCCACGGTAACGTGTGATGCCCACATTCTAGAGGTCATGAGTTCGATTTCCGTGGCCTACCTTCCTGACCCATGAATTTGTTGCGCGTTTTGCAGGCTCACCAGGCGAATGTTGCGAGGAATAATTACATGCCTCGAATTTCCTGCCTCTCCATTTCATTTCAATCCGGCCTTTCAGGGTCGGTAATGTTGGCGATGGGCAAGTTGGCGCTGCTGTGTGGGGACTTTGCAAACTGTAACAGCGAGATGACGTATCTCCAGCACACGTTAAGGACCCTCACGCTGGCTCAAGCTACTCGTCCGGATCCCAATACGCTCATTTCCTTCCTCCCTCCCGGAGTCTGACATACAATAGTCTAAACAGTTGGGTCAGTGTGAAATCCCCGACGTCTGTAGTCTACCCCTGCCTCTTGGATTGAGAGGATGTTCTCGAAAATTCTCATCGGCTCTGAGTTCTATGGTGAACATAGATATTTTTAAATTAATTGTTTGGATTCAGAAGACTTTAAAACAAGTGTTTCTGGTTTAATCTCGGTATCAATTTTAGAATGGAAGACAGTGTTTCTTGTACGTGCTAAAGGAAGTAATGTAGCTGAAAGCTTTGTAATTGTAAGGTTGCCTCATAAGTTCATTCGTTTCTCGTTACGTTTCAATAACTAAGAACGTCTGGGAGAACACCTCACCCGCAGCACTGCTACGGCAGAGTAGTAGCCACATTTTCTGTTTTAGGGAGAAATTCACAGCTCGAAATCGACTGAACCACATTTGACATGGTTGATTCGTTACTGCATCTTCCTCGTAGACACCAAAATTTTCTGCCGGTATTGTGAGGCGGTTTTGAGCTTGCAATACTAAAAGAGTATAAGTTGTCGGTAGTCGTAGGGGCGGTTAGGCAACTATGTTAACGAGTGTATATAGGATTCAGAGTCTTCTGGAACTTGGCGAGCAAAACGAACTAATGAGACCTCTTTGACTCAAGAAGTGCCATTCAAAGAGCGTGTAAACATTGGACAATGTGTTGACATGACGGGGCCACTTTTTAAAGAATACGATATCAAAAGTAACTAAATGGTATTGTGAAAGGCAGGAAGTTTTGCCGACAGAAATTTTAGAATGCCCTGCTATTGACGCTAAATCACTGAAATTTGCTCATGTTTGGATGTTTTATCTCACTCAGACTCCTGACTCTGGGGGAGCAGCTACAGCCATACTCACCGGGGTGAAAGTGAACTTCGATGTACTGGGGATGGACGCGCGGATAAAAAAAGGTGAATGTGACCAGGAGAAATACAAAGCGGCGAAGTTGGAAAACCTGTTCACGTGGTCCCATCGAGCGGGGAAGTACACGGGTCTTGTCACTACCACCAGCCTAACGGACGCTACCCCTGCTGCAGTGTATTCCCACATCGGGGACCGCTACTGGAGTTGCGATGCCAAGGTGCCCACCAAGTACAAGAACTGCACCAAGGATATCGCTCGGCAACTCGTGGAGGACGAGCCTGGAAGGTAGGTATAGTTGTAACAAATGAGTAAATCATTTACTGTTTATCTCACTTTATTTGTCTTCCAAGTGGTTAGCGTAAAACTAACATTACACTTAAGTCAATTGTACAAACTTAGAACAACACAACATACCCAACAAATCACAACTGAACTGTAACTACCGGATCATAAGTCACACTGAACTACACTTGGCACGATTCACAGCCGCTATCCACTGAGTGCTTCATAAACATTTAACCGTCTCACCCCCCTGGGCACAAGCGACTCCCTTATATAGTGCCCGGTCCACGGCAGAACTTTCTCGAAAACTTTCTCGAGAATGTTCTCCTAGACCCTACCAAAAGTGTCGCAATACCGACACAGAATGACCATTGTGTTGGTCGTCTATTGTCCGTCAAGGGGACCGACCTGCCCCGGCAGGTAGGTGCCCAGGCTGGCGCGTGGATGGACACTCTTTTCATATAAAGGGTAGTTTGGGGAGACAGATTTTCTTAATTTTCGTGTCGTATCTTTGAAAGATACTTATCATAAGTATACCAAGTTTGGTGTTTACCCGACATTTCGTTTATGAGTTATGTTACACTCTCCTTCTGTCACGGGACAATTCCTACAAATAGTTTGCTTTTCTTTTCCAGGGAACTTAAGACACTGGTACTGACATTTTGGATGGAACCGCCTCCACTTTCTATAGTAAGACCAAGCGGGATGGCTTAGGCTGTGGCCCGCATTCGGAAGATTGCGGGTTCGATTCCCGCCGACCTTTCACTCTGATTTTGGATTTTTCGTGGTTTCCCCTTTGTGAGTTGGCGAATGCTACGATACTCATCCTCCTACCAAGGCTTTCCTGTATTTCATTTCCTGTTCCCATCTTACCCTTCTCAACCATTTAAGGCAAAAGCACCAGGCGACGGCGTGTGACTAGTTGCAGCTTGCGCTCTGTAAAAGGTTTCTATGTTGGCAAGGCTACTGTAGCCTATTTGTTACCTCACCTGGTGCGGGTCTCCTAACTCCTATGGACGGGCCCAAACGACCTCGTGCTGATGGGCCCTTAAACCTCACTCACTCACTTACTCGCTCACCCACTCATTTACTCACTCACTCACCACTCATTCACTCACATCTCTTACTCGCTCGCTCACTCCACCCATGGAGAGACCGCTGAGTGTGAGAAGTCTCTGGGTACGATGTAGGCAACATCGGAGGTGTTCTATCTGGAATCGTTGCGGACCTCACCAGTGTTTTCTCTCATTGTCATCCAAATGTGGTTGCCATTCGGGTGTCTAACCTCATTCCTCCCTCCCAGGGGTCACGGTAGAAGCACAAAGGGTCCAAAGGACCTACGTTCTATAGCAAGTAGTTGAAAAAACATGTATTTCCGGAAGCAAGGTAAGGTATGTAGTAGAGAAAGTTAATTTCTTTTAGTAATATACTAAAGTAAATCAAATGCTTTCAAGGGACATCAAAATTATCAAGTAGTTAAAAAGAAGTTTTCTCTTCGTCACACTCTGGGAGGACTAGATTATATTAATTTCCATAACCGTTAAGCAAATGAGAAACCGCGTCTTCAGTACCCGAAGTTTCTGCTCGCCTCATGAAAATGCCTTGATTAAAATTACGACAAGGAAGGAATTTTAGGATACGGCAGTTTGAGAGAAGACTGTGGTATGCAGTTCTGAGCGGGAACTTGTGGTTGAGAGAGCTAGACTTTATATTACAATTGAAAACTAGCAAAGATTGAAGTAAACAGGTCGTATAACTCCGCTTAGCTTGAAAAAAATCGGTAGTTTACACCGGGACTATAAATTAAAATAAAACTATTTTGTTAATAGCCTAGTTAATTTTATCAGTGTTTTTATACATGGAGTTTGGAAGGGGCTAAAGTGCTTTCATAATGTTGGATGCAATAATACGAAGACTTCGTTTGGACGCGTGGCCGCCCTAATGGGAATCTTCTCGGCACCAGGAAGTAATCCGTTTTGCGGCGGAGTCCGATAATTATAGCCTCTTAAAATCAAGCGCATATATTTCTCATGCAAATTATAAATACAACAACCAGATACCGTCATAGAAGATGTTGGTCACTACATATCTCTCACGTCTTTTAAAAAATTGCATCAACACTCATAAATTCTTTATGGAGACATAAATAATGCCATGCTTTCTACGTAAAAGAACAAAACAAAACTTAAAAACGTGGGTGAGTAGCCCAACATACAATACAACATACATTATCCAACATACAAAAAAAAAAAAAAAAAAAAAAACTCTACTTACGTTACTGAATTGCTGCAATTTCCCAAACTACAGTTGTATGGTTTTTGCAATAGTTGATAAGTAAGTCAATCATTGTTGACATATTTTTGGTAGTGTAAGCTAAATTTACAATTCATTTATCAATTCCCATGGCAACATGGCTAAAACTGGTCCTTAATACTTACGGTACCAGTAGGAAATGATGTAACACCCAAAACAAAAGAGTGGATAAGAAGGCTTTGCCCATATAATTTGTGTAGCTTTTCATTTGTTCACATTGAGATTTCATCTTCTGTTAACGTCCAATAAAATCGGAAAAGCAATTTTGATTTATTATTGATTTTTACGTTTTCCTTTAAGTATTGCAAAATGTAATTGGATAACCACGAACTGTAAAGTCACTTATCAGATCTTGAATGCTTGAGAAAACTGGACTCTGCGGGTCTCGTATTCCCAAAATGCGTTCTCGACCTGATAGATATTACTGACAATTACTTTAGTGACGTCCAAACCAAGATTTGCGAACTCATTCTGTGCAAGCTTTTTCAGAAGTTACTTAGGAGTTAACCAATTTCTCTCCTTAAGTTAGTTTAACCAACTTTTTCTAAGTTTTCTCCCCTGTTATCGAGTTTTTCTTCTGTAACAATATTGCGATTTAATTTTGATTTCCTATTAATGTATCCCGTTTCTCTAAATCAGGCATGGGCAGAATGCAGAGATAGCGATTGAACTTGCCTTACTCACCCCACATTCAGCGGTTAGCGCGCTCGCCTACCACCTAGGCGGCCCGGGTTCGATCCCAGGGACCCGCATGTGGTATTCCTGGTGGACGAAGCGGCGTCAGGGCGGGTTTTCTCCGGGTACTCCTGTTTCCCCCGCCATCTCATTCCACCGGTGCTCCATCTTCATCCCATGTATCATCAGTGTCACCGCCTGCGGTGCCGTAGTAGTAAAAGCGGGCGTTAAACACTACAAACAAACACTCACCCCACATTCTCTTTCCGAGTGACGAAGGTTGTTTTGATACAAGTGCAGTTGTGGCTTCCTTCCACTGCATGGTAGTAATAATGTCTACGTTGAAATTAACCATTTTATGTTAAATATATTTTGCATATAATAATCATTACAACACCTACTGTTGTAAGGCAAATTACATCATACATCATATTGAAGCCTGCCTTATCTCATGCACGTAATATTCTTACGCTGCCTTACGATTAACATACTAAATTGTTTCTCTTTCACAGCAAATAAAGCAATAAAGGGCCATTGTTGTTGAGGCTTAAACATATTTTAAAACTCTTTGATCAGTATAATAAATTCTTTGGTTTTAAAATGAATACGAAATACAAGAAACTAAACTCCTAAACAGTGGAAGCATATCGTCTCTTTGATATGTTTACAAATACCGGTGTTCAGAAATTACCATCTGAAATTGTGAATAAACACCAAACTTTGCTTTGTGCATCATAGTGACGTATGATGCTCTAACGCTTTATATTTGTAAATTGAAATCCGCATATTAAATAACAAAATTTCCTGTTTTTGTAACTTTCAAAACATTCTCTCTGCCACTCTTCATGAAAAAAACGTCCCAACGGAGCCATACTCACCACTGAATGAGGCATGTCGGAAGCAAAGGTAAAGCTAAACAGCAGTGAAGGGGAGGGATGGTCGGTGGAGTGAGGCAAGAACGCGTTTCAGTGGAGCGGTCCTTTTGAGTCTATTTTGCCCATGCCTATTCCGAATTTATTCACACGATTACAACCTGTTTCTCTGCGAGGCGTGCGAGCAGCAGTGAATCTGTCACTGAACACTGAATTTCACAGTGTATTAACCTCGGCACGCCACGGACTTCGCATCAACTGATTACCCGGCACACGAAGAGGAGGGAAAGTTGGGTGGTGGGTGTGGGAAATATCCGTTAGAAATAGTTCAGCGCAGAGCAAGCAATTCTCCGTAATACGGCCATGCATCCAAACAAAGTGTCTTATTTTGCAATAACTTGGCACTCTTTGTTGCAGGGTGAGCATTATAAAGTGTTGTCAAGAACATTCATGTGTAATTCATTGAAATATTCCCTTTTTGTGGACATTAATTTTTTGAGAATCGGAACAACAAAAAATTGTACAAGGAATTCATTACACCCATTCTTACTAAGGGTACAGCAGTTATATGCAGAATCTAATTAATATTTTTACAATTGGTTTTCTATTAAGTCACGTGACTAGCAGCTCTCCACTCCCTCGACACTCCTATATGTTTAACCCTTCAAACAATAAATTTCTTTATTAAGTAACCATTGATACACAAGAAATAGCAATCTCAGGCCTGAGAATATTTTGTGTAAACATTTAAGATAAAATGAAAATTTAATATGACCACTTCTATATGCATCTATATGTGCTATGGGTTTTCCCCCCTAAAGTTGCGAAACAATATGCTTTTGTTAAGCTTATCTTTCGCTTTAAAACGTGTGTGAAATGACGCCCTTTTGCATCCACAGCCTGGGACCTGTTGATTGCATTAATTGAACACCGGGTGCGTTCCTGCAGCTGAAAATTTGTGATACTGTGTTTTAATTCACGGGCGTTTTAGGGTTTGCTGTATACAAGTTATTGTCCACAAAGAATAATCACCTGGATTTAGATTGGAGAGTCAGTCAATTATTCTGCCCTGTACTGTGTGTTAAGTGATAGAGAAAGTAAAAAAGTACACCATGGAGTCAATGCAACAGAGGAAAGAAAAATCCTATGCGAGGAAAATGTGTTTGAAAGCATAGTTGAATCCAAATGTCCTGAGGTTTGAGGCGTGGCCTTGTAATGAGGCAAGGAAACATGCGGGAGGGAGGGAGGAGGGGGGGCTAGCTACCCCTGACCTCATAGGAAAGTCACGTTTTTATTTTCTTTATATTTATCTGCAATTTCTTAATACCTGTTATGGAAAATATTGCAAATGTTGCTTGAAAACAGCATTTATTGACTTAACAATTCTCTGTTGTAAGAAAAAGCTTAACTTTGTCCTAAGAACCACAAAAACAATTAATTAAACTTGTATATAAATAGTTTTAAACGTGTTTGTCTAAGACTAATACGTACTAGTACTTGGCAAAGTGAGGCGTATCGGAAAGAATGTGAAACTGCCCAGTTGTTTACGTGAGCTTATCGCACAAACACGGCAAGACAGGGTATTTACATTTTCTTCAGATGCAGTGGTATCTTTAGGACAACAACGTCTCGTATATCGCCAGGCGCGAGGAATCGTCTATTTGTGTTTTATCACTGACTATACGCCAAGTTACCATTATTTCGGTGTTCTAACAAACAAGATAAGAAGCGATTGTAGCGCTCAACAACCAAGGTCAATGCGCCTCGTCTCTTTGCCAGGTAACTCACCACATGTAAGCATATGACAAATGTAAACAAGTATTTATGGCAACACATGGCCAACTACGTGACATACAATGACTCAAAGCCTTCTATGAATTAGTACATAGATAATTAATAAAGTCGTTGGATAGTCATTGAATGTAAACGTTTATTAACAAATATATAGATGAATAACGCGAAAACAAAGCATTTTTCATGTTTATGTAAACTCTTGCATGTGTAACGAACACATCCTCAAACTTTGCAAAAGCCTTTTTTAAATCATTCTGTGTAGAGCGTCAGGCAGACAGAAGTGTATGAAGATTAGAATAGTCCATTTTAAAATTAGACTGAGATCACAATTAAGGTGTTGACAGCAGTAAAGTGGAACTAACTCTCCTATCACGTGATTTACCCCATGTAGAGAACTTATTCTGATGTCTGTGATTTGCATAAGTTAGACATGGATCTACTAATTGTTGATGGAAACAACGAACTCTACTCTAGCCAATGAAAGCTGTGACGGTTGGAGAGATAGCGAGACACGGTGAATATTACGGTGTTTTTATTTGAAAGTTGAGTCTAATTATAAAATGGACTGTAACTCTAGTTTGACGCAATTACGGGCAGTAGCAAAAGCAAAATGACTAGTAAGGGTTCTGTAACAGGCACCTCCGTTATGTGGTGAACTTCGGTGTAATACTGCTGTGCAGTTCTCTCAGTGAAATGTCCTGTTCTAGCATTTATAAAGTTGTGATTGCGTTCACCACAAAGGCAGAATTGGACTGAAGTTTGGCAACGATGCGGTTAACTGTATTGGTTGCCGAGAAACGTCAGGAGGCTTGGACACACCATAGGTACGAGGGCAGTTGCAGAAGTACCCGACGTAACAAAGAAAGCACAAACATTTTGGTAAAAACATCTTTCCTTATCTATATAGTCTCCTTTCAGCTCAATATAATTTTCCCAGCGAAGCTCAATGGCTGCTTATAGTGAAAACCGTCGAGCTCTGCAAAATAACCATCAACTGCAGAAGTTACCTCCTCATTGTGGACAAATGTTTTACCACTAAGCCATTTCTTCAAGTCTGAAAACACAAAATAATGAAAGGGGGCTAAATCTTGTGAATAGGGTGCACGAGGAAGCTATACGAAATTTAACTCATTAGGGACTCGCATGTAGTATTCGTGGTGGACGAAGCGCCGTCAGGGCAGGTTTTCTCCGGGTTTTCTGATTTTCCCCGCCACTCATTCCACTAACTGCTTCGTTATCACCCTTCCAATTATTAATTTCGCCTGCATTTCTACCATCCTCTTCCTCACTATCATACCTGGTACTTGGCTGACCGCCCACTTCCAAGTCTTCACTCTGTCCAGTCTATAGGTTTCTGTGCTCCCCGACAGGCATCTGACCCTAGACACAGCCTTATAAGTCCTACATAAGGGGAGGGTAATCAGGTAAAGAATAAGAAAATTTTGGCCAAGACGATAATGGATGTGAGAACTGATACATTGTCTTGATGAAAAAAAACTTTCTTTTTCACCAAATGCGGCCGTTTCTGCTTGATTTCGTTATTCAAACGCTGTAACAAGTTCGTATAATACTCGTAATTGATTGATTTTCCTTTTTGGAGATAATAAATGAAAATTATCCCACGTGCATCCCTAAAAACTGAGGCCATGACCTTGTGCCCTGATGGAACTGTCTTCACCGTCTTTGAAGCCAATTTTGTCCTTTCTACCGTTCCTTCTTCTCAGGTGTAAAGTGATTGACCCACGTTTTATCCATCGTTATGAATCGACGTGAAAACTCAGCTTTATTGCAGCGAAAATAGCCAAACACGCTGTTTTTGTTCCATTTTGAGCAAACGCGGCACCCATCTTGCGCACAGCTTTCCCATGTACAAATTTTCATTCATTTGCGATGTAGAGCTCTTTTTAAAATGCCTGCAATATCTGCTAGCTCGCGCACTTTCAGTCCACGGCCATCTAATACCACTTTGTGGAGTTTTTTTACAATTTCTGGCATGGTCAACTGATTTGATCGACCACTGCGATGTTCATCTCGGTAGCTCGTATGGACTCGCAGACTCGGTGACCAGTTTTATCCGTGTTTACAAATTCAATGAGAGCTTTCACTGTTGATGGCTGCCAAACAAATGCTATACAACGTAGCATCGTCAAATTTCAAACAACTTTATAAGTTACAGTCACTTGTTTGAAATAACGGCTATCTATACGTCAGGTCGGGTACTCATGAAACAGCCCTCGTAATCATGTGTAAAGTAACGATATTAAAACCTTCCCATATAAAGATAGCCAAGGTGACACGAGTTTCTAAAACAGAAAGCTCAAAGATTTTTGAGGCTTAATAATATATATTAAACATTTTTGAAAATATTTGGTAAAATTTCGCCTCTTAGTCATTTTAACATCTTAAATAATTCTCTATAATTTTATTATTGGCATCAGAACAGTTCCCTTTAATAGTTAACGTTGCTTCTCGATCCACAGAAAGTTTATCCGGCTATTTGTCTTCCTTTCTATAGTTTTCCATGCAAACAGTATTTGTTTAAGACAGGAGCATATGGTGTAGAATAACTACACATATAGACCAGTAAGACAGTCTTTTGTCTCTGTAGTGTGCCACACCACTAGCCTAATTATGCAAATGAGCTATCATCTCACAAACTATAGAAACCGTTTCTTGCAGCCGATGCCTTCACGAAGGGGTTGCAAAACTTGATAATTAATGCAAAAATTCCCCCTGGGCTCAGTAAAAACACGTATTTCATGCACAAGGGTGAACATAAATCACTACTTGTGCTAGACAGTCGGTGGCAAGAGCGCTTCTACTAATATCGCACGAAGTTTGTTGTATAGTTTTAGATGGCGTTGGAACAACATTGCTTTCTAATGCCAAAATCTATTACATATTTTAAAAGCATCTATAAAATTTTATAAAATAAGCTTTCGTTTTACTAGAATCAATTATATATTTGACAGCACAAACAAAGTTCAGAATAACTCACAGGTTTAAGTTAATTGAAGAATTTTTAAATGGTGCATGTCTGTGTGATTTATATTTTCCCTACCGGTTATTTATGGTAGGCAGAGGAAGTATTTGCAGTCCTCCAAAAGGTTCCATATCACGATTTCACTAGAAATACACATTTTCAGATCCCCTGAGCCAAAAAGACAGGCATTTGGAGTATGTCTGTGTGTGTGTGTGTGTGTGTGTGTGTGTGTGTGTGTGTGTGTGTGTGTGTGTGAGTGTGTGTTCGTGCGAAGAGAAAGAGAGATCACATAACTAAAAATGAAAAATCCTGTGTATAATTGCCATATTTCAAAAAGTGAGTGAGTGGTGGGTGAGTGGGTTGATGGCTATGTGAGTGGATGAGTGAGTGCGTGGGTGAGTGGTTGAGTGGGAGGGTGATTGGGTGGGTGCGAGTTTGTTATAAAATATCTCAAACATGGTATTTTAATCAAAATGGTTAGAGCCATTTTCAAGAAAATAAAAATTTTAGAAAAATTTTCCATGTAAAGGGTAGCTTAGGGTGGCACAATTTTCTTCAAAATCGTCGTGTCGTATCCTTGAAAGACATTAAACTTAAATACCAACTTTGGTTTTTAACCGACTTTTCGTTTTTGAGTTATGCTGTCCACAGACTGACACACACACACACACACACACACACACACACACACACACACACACACACACACACACACACACACACACACACACACACACACACACACACAGACACACACGCACGCACGCGCACACGCACGCACGCGCACACGCACGCACACGCACGCACACGCACGCACAGGCGCACGCACGCACACACACAGTGGCCTTTTTCTAAAGATGTTTTTTTTTTTTTTTGCATTCAGGGGACCTCAAAACATATATTTCCTGTGAAATCTCGGCATCGAATTTTTGGGTGGAATACGATACTTCCTCTACTATACATAAAGTATAAATGCACAAAACATTGTATGTAATATTTTTAAAAATTAGCGCATGAGCTAATTACATAAATAACTATTGTAGACGTGGTATAAAATAAACTATAGTAGGTAGACATTTTTCTATCCTTCTTGTTGCTGTTTCGTTTTCCGGATCACGTACTATTCCTTGCACCGGCTAGATTGTAGTTTTTCAAGCACTAAATGCGGACTCGTATACAAAGTGTTTTGATAATACATGCAAGCCACAAATAGAATTTCACAAAAGAATACTTTTATTACAGCGTTTCGCAAACAAAAGCAGAATCTTTATAGAACGCAGCCTTCCAAAACATTACGAGGCAATAAACTCAAGTATGATATTCTGCAAAAGGAAAGTCATAGGAAGTGCGCTTGAAGTACCGCATTCAGAATGCGATGTTTACAGTACATTGAGATTCTCTCTTCTTACCTCGCTGGTAGTACATTGTTCTGTTTTAATCTATGTAACAGGAGAGCGTTGGCAATTGCACGGAAAGTGCCAATATATTGTGCTCAAGGGACGGGACAATTTGGTACACTAAATGGGGAAAACTGTCGAAAAAGAACATATTAAGCTTTTTAAGTATTATCAATTGGAATTTCCTCTTTAATTTGATATATAGGTGTCTTATCTTTGTAGACATAGTGTTTATATTTTACATAAACTTCTTAAATTTGGATCTACAAATGAAACCTAATAAATAAGTGACGCGCGTAAGACAATAAATGTTTAGAATTACGTGTTACAAGACTAAGTGAAACCGCACAGCTGAAGAATTGAGACAGAACAATTAAGAATAATGCTAATTAACACAGACTGGCGATTTATGTGAATTACTGTTACGCGGACCTTCAAAAAAGGTGCGGGTAAAATAAATGTGGTGACAGTTTATTACAAAAGATCTTGCAGGGAATTCGGTGAGTACAAAGTGAAGAAACTCGAAAGACAACTGTGTATTAGTGAATACGCCTCCATGCTGCCTTCGACACCAACATTTCCGTTGGTAATCTCTGCAGCTAGCCAGGAGCATCAACGCTGTGACACGTGTAAAGTAATCCAGGTCCTACGACGAAGAATAAGATGGAAGTTTGCTGGGCGAAGCGACGAAGAGACATCACGACAACATAGATCAACAAGAAGAGGTAACTTCATTGGTAAAACCAAGATGAATCTGTCATCAACTAGGCTCACTTTTCATGTAAACAGTCAGTCAAATTGAACTATAAGTCCCGCTATCATGCCAATATTAGTACTGCTGAAATTATGTTTATCCTATGACACATTAGGCACCTCATTCTATCGAAATCCACAGGCGCGGTTGGTCCTGCTACACCTCAGCAACGGAATATTGCCATGATAAGAGGCCGTCTAAAGACACAGCAAAAGGTGATCTCCAATAATAGCTTCATTTAAGATTCTTGTGGTATTATCTACTGGAAGATACCCTAGAATATCAAGGCCGTTTGAACAAGCCAATTCTAGCATATTTGTGCTTTTGTTCCAGGAACATCCAGGTCATAATGGGTGGCGGGCTGGCTGCTCTAGGGGCCATAAGCGCTCCCAAGGATGCTACCTATTGTGTACGTCAAGATGGGCGTAATCTTGTTGAGGAATGGAAGCATGGTGAGGGCCATCGCCTGTTCGTCAACGACACCAGAAGTCTCATGGATGCCAACTTAGACCAGGTATATACAAGGATTATCAAGGTTTTTGTCGCGGTGAGGAAGGACCTGTGCAGAACTGTTGCGAGATGCTATGCATCACATAGAAAAATACACTATTGTAGGCATACTTTAAAGGCAGGAGGCGTGTGCGTTTTTTCATAGGTATACTGCACATGGACTTTACTGTTATCGCTCGCGCATGTAAGTAACTGATGAGTGGGTGATCAGGGAATGGATGACAGGATGGTGGACGAGACGTGCGGTGGATTTTGCTTTGTGGAACACTTTTCAAATAGTGTTTAACGTCTACTCTTACTGTATATACGCACCTCAGGCGGTTGAAACTAATGATGCATGAAATTGTAGCTGCGGCCGGAAATTTGGGACGGAAACACTTCAGGGTACCTCTCTGCTATTTGCCGGTTTTGAAAACAAAGGAAAACTCAGGTAGGACGACCTTGGGAGGGTCGTCTTGAACCGCGGACTTTCCGTTCCAAGCCCATGAGTTCCACCCCCGTGTCGTGAAATTAACTGCCCTCAGGTTCACTGTGCGACAGACCCGCAAAGAGGCTTATCTCTTGAGAGACAGGTCTGTGGGGTCCCTCTAGCGTCAGGGTGTAATGTCTGGAAACGTTAGAGACTCCGACTCCATCCGAGCCTGCGATCTCTGATCTGAGCGCCCTGTATGTGCTTCGCTTCATTCCTTCCTCCCTCCTGGAGGTTTCTAGAAACACTACGACGACTGTGCGCTTAAGTGTTGACTCAAATTCCTCTCCCGCTGCAGGTCGAAGACGTCGCCTTTAAGATGTAGAAGATCTTATCACCAGGATATCTCCTACCCTGTGTTTGGTGTACTGACTAGCTCTAGCAAGGGGTCCTAATCAGGAAGGTATGCGTGAGTAGTGGAAAACATGCAGATTTGTAGACGATATCTAAATAGAATATAACTTTCTAACTTCAATTGCAACGCTATAATACTTGAACTTTGTCACCCTTTAGCGACCGCCGGATGATGTGTACGCGCCAGCTTACGTACAAGTCACACAAAGTTGCGTGTGTACAGGCTGCGCGGTTCCAGACGAAGTGTGTTACCTTACACGTGACCGCGTGGGAGACGCGAAGGACGCGATTTTCATTGCTCAACTTTTGAGCCCGTCATGGCAAGATAAGAATCAACCCGCTGAACTCTCCGGGCTTTGATCGCAAAACAATTGTAATCTTATCACTCATCTAATCTGCCTAGGCTTCCATTCTTGAGATTTTAATATTTTCAGCTTTATTAACAATGTTCTCCCCAATCTCGTTTTAATTCTTTCTATTTTTAATTACTTATATTCACATTATAATTTCGGTTTCAGTGCCAAAATTCTCTGCAACCTGATAACTTAACCATAGACCTGCTGACAAATATATATAGTACCTCTCTTCTGCAGGTGGACTTCCTGCTTGGAGTCTTCAGCCCGAACCACATGCCATACTCTCTTGACAGAGCCGAGGGACCGAGTCTCCCTGAAATGACTCGACAGGCCATCAACATGCTCTCTCGTAACCCAGAGGGATACTTCCTTCTTGTTGAGGGAGGCAACATCGACAACGCTCACCATTACAACCTGGCACGTCATGCTCTAGCAGATGCAGCAGAAATGGACGATGCTGTGGCATTGGCGATTAACATGACTGATCCAAAAGACACGCTGATCATCGTAACAGCCGACCACTCTCATTCCCTCACCATCAACGGATACACCGACAGAGGCAACGATATTCTTGGTAAGTGGCGGTCTTAGAATGGTATACAATGGTAATATTTCTTAGTGCTACCATGTGGTTTAACATACTTTTTGTAATCCTTGATTTGTGAGCGCATGCGACTGGTATGTTTTCCAGCCACCACATTTACAGAGTTTTACTCTTTCTACCACTTACAGAAACATTATATTCCATACAAAAATTCGATACCAAGATTTCCTGGAAATAATCGCTTTCAGACTACCTGAGTAAAAATTAAAAAAGGAAGAAAAATAAAATAAAAGGACAACTCGAATAAATAACAAATCTGGCATTTAAGATCAGTGCCTTTCAAGAAATGTAATTGAACATTTTAATGGAAATTCTTACAACAGAATCTGCAATGGTTCATAACGATTTTGATTAAAATGGCGTATGTTTAAAATATTACTTTATATTTTGAATTTTATGAAAAGCCTGGGAAGCTCTTTTCATTCTGAAGTACTCTTGTTTGATTTTATATGACTAGCAACACACTAGACAAGCAAGGATTCCTGGTCACGTAGGTTGGTAGGATTGAAATGGCAGATATCGCAGCAAAGGCAGCAACCACAGAACCTAGTATTATCATGTCTTGTATTACTTCGGAGGACTTTGATTTGAAGTAGGAAGAACAGTGTTATCGTGCTGGCACTAAGAGTGGTCAGCTCTTAACGGCAATAAGCTTAGAGAAGTGAAAGGACGTCGGATAAACTGGGTATCCTAGCGAGGATACTGACCTTCTCTGGAACCTCTACAAATACGACATCCGCCGGGCGTCTCGCGAAAACTCTGGAAAGCCCTTTGTTCTACCGCGCTCATTGTCGTCTTTGTTCTGACCACCGTTTTGTCATCGCATCACATATTCACAAGCAGTGGCAGGAGGCAGCCTGACCTCGAGTGGCTTTGATTCACGCCGGCCTGCATGTATTCCACCTAAAAATTTGGCTTGATATTTCATCGAAATACATTTTGAGACTGTCTGAAACAGAGCAAAAAAGCAGTTTTAGAAGAAAAAAGTTGGTGTTTGTGTGAACAAAATAACTCACAAACAAAAAGTGGGATAAACACAAAAATTGGTATTTTTATCCAATATTTCCCAACAAACTGTATGAAGCTTTCCAAGAAATTCGCCCATCTCGACTCTTTACGTGAACGTTTTGGCGTCTAATTTTTTCTTATTATGGAAAATAAAATGCATGTCTTGAATTTTCTTAAAATAGTCGGTGATGAGATTGCCATGAGATAGGCAAAAGTTACTATAGTAATTCTCTTTAAAACAGAATTTATTTAGAATGTTCGCACCAGTTCCGTATGGCGTACGGTAACCTAGTGCAGTATGACGAAGGGAAGACTTACTTTAGAGTAGGCGTATAGTAATTCTGAGTTGATTAGCAGTTGACGATCATTGACTTTTAGCTACACTGAAGTTTTGGTTACGCTTTGCGGCTTAGGGCATCGATATCCCGGCTATGCTTTGCGACTTAAGGCTGTAACGCATTTGAATGTTAGTTATTATAATTATGAACGAAATGTTACCTTTCTTCTCTTGTGATTCCACACAGAGGCACAACACGTAGCAAATTTGTAGAGATGTCCTAAAATGGCTCAAACTAGTTGCGGTGGTTTTAGCTATGAGACTATTTGGTCCGCAAAGGTCTTGGTATCGGGTCGAATATGAGATTTATAATGAATTTGTCTACTTACACCACTTGCAACGAGCTTTATTTCCTTTTGGTAGTGTTTCACAATTAAATAAGGTCTCCAATATTATTATTCTTTATCTGATTACACTCCCTTTATGTAGGAGTTACATCCTCTGGGACTTTCAAGCCTGTGCCTAGGGTCAGACACCTGTCGGGGAGCAGAGGAACCTATGGACCACACAGAGTGAAGACCTGGAAGCGGGTGGTCAGCCAAGCACCAGGTATGAGAGTGAGGAAAAGGATGGTATGAAATGCATGTGAAATCGATGAATGGAAATGTGATGATGGAGCAATTGGTGAAATGAGTGGTGGAGGAAATCAGAGGACCCGGAGAAAACTCGCCTAGATGCCGCTTCGTCCACCACGAATACCTCATGCTGGTCCCTGGGATCAAACCCGGGCCGCCTAGATGGTAGGCGAATGGTCTAGCCACGGAACGGAAATCTTTGTGGAATCAGTTGGTGCTTTTTAGTTGTTTCTCTTGATGTTATGGAATTCGTATGAAACTTCAAGACCAGCATATAGCCACATCTGACTATTGATTCTATTGGCTCTATCCTACTTATAACTATAACAACTTTACAGTGAATATATTTCTTGAACGGTCCATCTGGATTAATGTGAAGTAGATAGAAAATGAGACTTTGAAAGAGTATATTGTAGGAACTGTTGGGAGAGAAAGTCATGTGAACGCAAAATAAGACATCCTTCAAACGAATTCAAAGTTGTTCCCAAAGATGAAAAGCGGGGAGCACGAATGTCCTTAGAAGACATCAACACCAACGCAGGGACAATGATCCGAAGTGTTTAAACTTGGTACACAATGGTTTCTCTGCTGTCCTTTATTTGTCTTTTGCAGTCAAACTTTACATTTTACTCTGTCACCACTAGGTCTTGCTGAGTACAGCACTTGGCCTCTGGACCAATACCAGGAGACGCTCACCTATGCCAACGGACCCGGGTTCGATACCCATTGGAGAGGCTGTCCGCCGGACGGAGGAAGACCTTGGAGGGTTGTGCCAGAGGATGAACGTAAGCAAGGTACACATCGCCATTTCTCACCCTGGAGAATGAAGAAGGAAACTCATACTGGCGAAGATGTTCCAGTTTATGCGATGGGACCTCATGCTGACCTCGTGGCCGGCGTCTTCGAGCAGAATTACATCACACACGTGATCTGTTTCGCTGCATGCATAGGTCCTGGTGCCAACTCTTGCAATGTGTCTACTGGTACGACTGTGGCCTTCTCATCGTGGCTATATCCAGTAATTGTGGGTGCGGCGACTGTATCCTTTTATATTTATTTGTGAGTAGTTGAAAAGGGAAACAGTAAGGTTGGGACTAGGAATACAATTTTGTAGGTTTTATAGTAATACAGAAACACTATAAGTAAACTAATAGAAGCCGGAGCTTTTACTCTCGTTAATTCGTTTACCTGCATATATTTATATACCCTTCTCTTCCCTCCATGAGTCTCTTACTTCTATACTCCTTGTCTTTTCTTCTCTTTTGTGCAATGTTTAGTACCACGTGGTGGCTTGAAAACAGTAATAAAACTGCTTAATTATGTTATTAATAATTAATCTGGTTGTTTTAGGAACAAGAGAAATCATTTAGAACTAACAATATAAATGCAGTTAACATTCCAGATATTTCAAACTTCCGGGAAGTAAAGATACATGCTTTGAGAAAGTTTAGATATTCCAACAGATGGAATGACACGCTATATAGGAAAAACAGTTGAAGCAAGATGTTAGTACCCTCAGCTGTACGCAGAGTTATGGCTGGTATTATTTGAAAAACGAAGCTGGGAAGTTTTAATTCATTGATGTTGTTCAGTTTAGAATGGTCACGCATCGCACGCGCATGCGCAGATCATTGCAGAGAAGAATACATATCACATCCTTCATCAGTCAGCATGTGGGCAATTTTCCAGTAAGATGGGTCACCCCCACACTTTACCAATGTAATATGGACATTCTTGGCCAGACAGTTTCCTGGACGATAGATCGGGAGAGGATCGCCGTAGTTTACATAGCTTCTCAAATCACCAGACCTGAGATCACCTGATGTTTGTTTCTTTTGTGGGGATTTGTTAAGTACCAGGTCTACAGGACGCCAGTAGGTGATTTGGCAGACATAGGACAAGAATTTATGCTCTTTTCGGCAATGTTACATCACAGATGCTTCATAATACATGAATCGAGGCTAATGACAGCCATGTTTAGGTTTACGAACCATAAGATAAAACAAAATCTCAGTTTTCATTACTTTTAGCAAATAGTATCAACTCCAGATTCGTATTAATTCAGAAGTAACACCTAAAAGGGGTATATTTTGTATTCCTATGTCTCTGTCTTCCTTCCCCGACTCTCTTACCCTTATACGCCTTGCCTTTCTCTTCTCCTTCTCTTCTGTGCAATATTTACTGTCATGCGGTGTCTCGAAAACAATAATACAACTCTTTTGTTGTCTTACCAACAATTAAAGCATGCTGGTTGTTTTAGGAACTACGAAGGCAATCATTTAAAACGTAATAGCAAACTAACAATTCTAAATGCGGTCAACATTCCAGCTATTTCAAACTTCCAGAAAGTGAAGGTACATGCTTTGAGCATGTTTAGATGTACCGACAGGTAGAATGACGCGCTGAATATGAAGGATAGTTGATACAAGATGTCTGTGAGCCTACCTGTGTGTAGCATGGAAGAACAGCGAGCAGTAATAAGCTATTTGTGATTACAGGCCTTAAAATATCAACAAATCCATAGAGGGATGTTGGAAAGGCATGATGACAGCTGCATTAGTGAGGGAAGAGTGTAGAATTGGAAGATGTGTTTAAAAGTGGACTACTTCAGTGACACATAAGCAACGCTCTGGTCGTCCGAGCACGGCCGCTACCCATGAGAATATGGGATGCGCTGATGCCAAGATTAATGAGAACTGGTGTATTTCTGTAGAGTATCAGAGTGCGGATCATTTCACCCCAGGTATCGTTTCTTGTGTGCACGATAGGTTCCCTTAATGCTCGTTCACGAACACAAGATAATGCATGTTCAGATTTCCACGTCGTTTTTGGCACGATACGAGTATACTGCTGAAGGAGATGACTTTCTGACACATATCGTCTCAGGGGACACAATCTGGGTGAACCAGAAAGCCATAGGTAATCTTCAAAATGGCGAGACACATCTCTGCCAAGAAGAAAGTAAAGCCTTAACCCTCTGCCGTAAATGTACTTTTCATTCTCTTCGGCGACATGAACACTTCTGGAACACTATCGGCATACTGTACTGTGCCCAGTACAGCGCCATGGCTGAAGCCAGCACTATGGAACCGTCGCAGAGCACTTCAATATAGAGGCACTCTTATCCTCCCACATCGCCATTGCAACTCTTCATGTCATTTGGAGATTGAGGTTTCAGATTTACAGCATCCTCCTGATCTCGTTCCTTAAGAATAAGCATGTGTTGGACCTCTGAAGAACGCTCTCAGAGGTCGACGATCTGAAAGTGACGATGAGGTTAAAGAAGCAATGTATCTTTGGTTGCAAACAAGCAGAAAACTTTTTATTCTGATGGAATAAAATATTTATGATACGTTATTGTGATTGTGTTATAGCTTGCACTTAAGTCCGTTCGTTGACCGCTGTGATGTCATCACCAAAATTGGGCCTGCCGAAATATTTGGACCACCTTTCCATGATTGGTCATGTGGCCAGCCTTGTTCGCGACCACAACGACACCTTATTATATTTTTCATGAGTAGACAGTAAAAAGATAAAAAAACCAGGATTTTTATGTACATAGGTATTCATTTATTTGTTGTTATTCTTTTTAAAGTTCTGGTGTGCTTCTCGGCATTGTTCGATTACTGCCATTATTGGATTTATATAAAAATACCGAAAAAAATTGCGTTGTTCTGGGCGAAGACCTCTTGATATTGTTTGGTTGTAAGAAATGCTTACAAATTAAATAGGTATGCTCAATAAACAAATCAAGCGGATCTCCATTTGCTAAGCCTTACTTATTTTTTTAATTTTAGTATACATTTTGTGATATAGTTTAATTGATACCACGAGGGTCAAATAAATAATAAAAATAGTGTGAATTTAATTTTATAAAGGTGCCTTGACTATTCCTACCCAGATTTTAATTATTACTGGTATTTTTAGGCGTAATTAAGGACGCGAGGGATTTTCCCTACCTTAGGATGTAAAAGGAGGCAAAAAGAGACAAATAAAAAAAAAAAAAAAAAAAAAAAAAAAGAAAGAAAGAAAAAGATAAAAACACATGAATGTAAGTTCGTTTTTTACTCACCCATAAGATTATAAATATTGAGTTTATTTCGTCACATATAATAACGTAAAGGATTAAGCATGAGTGTATATTCATGGACTGATAAGAAGAGCTGATACGTGTGAATGATAACATAATATGAAGTATACCAGGTGGCCCATTTCATCCGGCATCGCCGTAAGTGGATTTCCCTTCTTGCGTTAAAAGCATTGCAGAACGCAACGGGGCAATACTAGCCATAGAGAAGCCAGTGGCGTGTTCTGCCTCTCAGCAAAGACGTCCTTTAAAGCCAGGGATTCACTATGCTAGCAGAACGTTCGTGGCTTCGGGTAGCGGGAGGAGCAAGTCCATTCACCAACAGGCAGGGCGAACAGCAGCCCGTCAACGTTCAGGCGAACCTCCTGTAGGTATCACATCACGGCAGTAAGCTTTCTGAATAATAACACAGAACTGGCTTATGTGCACAAATAGAAGTTTACGAAGAAATAGCGTTTAAATGCTCATCTTATCGAGCATTTTAACATATGTCAAGCATTGTGTCAAACAACATTGTGTCTTTTCACGAAAATATTCAAAATATAAAAACAAAGATATTTAAGGTCATTTTAAAACTTCGCACCCCATTAGAATCTCCCTTGTAGGGACCATAGATCTCTAAGTGAAACGTACCAGAACGATGCTCCCGCCAGTTTTCCCTTAGATAATAATAATTATGTGAAACACCATGAATATGTTGTACTTACTTTTCGCTATAAAAGTTTCTTTCCTAAATGATGGTCTTCTGCGTCTATAGAAGACTGGCACTTGTTGAACACACTATTGAATACTCGGCGAATTTCTGCAGCCGATATGTTGGAAATTGCACAGCAGTAGTGTAAATTGTATGTTCTAATAAAAAGTGGGAAAAATCATAGCTATAGAGGATATATTCTAACTGCTACCAGCAAAATTATTCTGTGGATTAGACCATAGAGTATGAAGATGTATAGGGATTTGTTGCATAAACTTAATTTTTAAGCATTTCACACAGAATAATCACTTAAACTTGTATTTGGAGAGCGAGTCAATTACTCTCACAAAAAACACGCTGCAATGCGAGTTAGTAATTTTTCTAGATATGTTTTCATAACAGCTCCTAGTAGTCTAATTTTTCCTTGTGTAGAACTGTTTGCTGTCTGTGCTTGTTTAGTCTAACACGGATCCAGTGTGTTAACATCGGTTTTTTTTAGAAACGGTAATAGCAAGAAGTATAAATTCAAGCTAACAGTTCTCAGGTGATTCCATTCAAGCAAAACCTAACACATTAAACATACGCTGATCTGAAGTGCACAAATTAAACACATAGAGTTGACAACTATCCCATATTTCCCGAGAAATCCCACTATTCAGAATGGTTTTTGCTCAAAGTTCTCTTACTTTGTAGCATTTATTTTGCATTTGAATTACCCCCTAGGGGCCTACTACGGTAGGTACGGGTTTGGCGCACCCGGGGTCCCGAGCCATACTCTCGATTGGGTTCCTCTAAGGGGTGAGAGAGCATCTGCTAAACGCCCAATCAACTTTGGTCCACTTTTGTGTTTGACCTCCCACCTGATCCCTCCCTCAGTACTGTTTGATGGATAACCTACGCGCGGGTTGAAGGAGGATTTGGGTGACGCAAGGGGTGACTGGGTAATCGCGTAAGTCCCAGCCCCTGGTTATCATGTAGGATCTGTGTTCGTATCCGCTGATAAAGGTCAGTCCCGGGGAGGGACCATTGTATGAGCTTACGCACTCCTGAAGGCGATTGGGTTCCTCTCTCTATACACTGGGAGGTGAGACCATAGGGTGAGCAAGGTCCAGGCCGGGATCTCACCTAAGCCGGGGTGGCGCCCAGGATGTGAGCATGCCATCGGAGACATTTGCAATGGTGGAGGATAGCATCGCC
Source organism: Tenodera sinensis (assembly GCA_030765045.1). Classification (NCBI taxonomy): domain Eukaryota; kingdom Metazoa; phylum Arthropoda; class Insecta; order Mantodea; family Mantidae; genus Tenodera; species Tenodera sinensis. Next base: position 52,550,473 of record CM060963.1, on the reverse strand, counting down.
TTGGGAGGTCCCAAAACAAACTCAAAAACAGAGAAGGTTATACTAAAGTAAGTAGCAGAGTCGAGTATCCTCGCTACTTTGTAATAGCTAGAACTGAGGAAGTTAAAAAAATTATATCGGTGAGCCCATTTAGATAACACTTCATATGCTATATCATCCTTTAATTCTCTAGCTAAATTCTCTTGTCATTTCGTGACTCGAGAACTTATCGATATTTTGGCAATCACTTATAAGTACAAACAGTGATGTACTCATGTCAAGATGGAAGAATAAATGACTATGTATAGTAATAAGCCTGTGATGTAATGAATGTTTGGACAAAATGACTATTAAATATATTAGGACGCTTTATCTCCTATTCCTTATTTCTCTGGAAGTTTTAAACCCTAACCATGACAACTAAAAACATCATTATCATGATCATCATGATCGTCATCAACGACAACAACAACAACAACAAGGCCCTTTTCGGCTCAGAGATCATCTTTCAAGCGACGTTTAGGTCTTCCAACACTACGGTTCCCTTCATGTTTATACTCCTCAACTATTTTAGTTATTCTATTATTTGCATACGTGTTATATGATATGGCCAGTTTGTACGTAGGTATTTTACTATTTAAATTATATACTTTTAGTTGTTCTCTGATTGTATCATTCCTCATATGATCCAAACGGGTATATCCAGCAATGATTATTAAAACTTCATTTCTGCTATTTCCACTATTCTTTTATCCGTTCCGTACATTGCCCAATTTTCGGAACCATATGTCAATATTAGTGCGGCCATCACTTTATAGAAAACTGCTAACAACTTCACATAATATTATTCTCATTATATATCATCCCGAACAACGTTAGGCTGAACCTCAAGTGCTGTTATTTTCCTTAGGCACATAAGCTATAGTAAATCCGGCCTAAGAAAGCCACTTAACATCAATACCACTAATGTAAAAACACCAATAAAACACCAATAACATTAAAAATGGATCTATTTAGTTTTCTTCTTCAGGAAGCTTCGGCCAGGAGCCAATCACAGCGTTCTCTGCGGTCACGTGCTCACAGCAGCTACGAGCGTTTGTGTATTTGTGGCTTTCTTATTTCGGCAACACTTATAGTTTATCGCAGAGCGAGGTCATTCAACTGGACACCGGTTTAGTCAACGCGTGTGCAGTTCGGCCACCGCCTTTGAGGAACCCTTAATATCGTTTTACAACACGGGCCCTTGTTCTTCTGTCCTTTCAGCAGAGTTGCAATATCTTAACATGAATCTTTGCAGCTATGAAACAGAAAAGACCTGTAATTCACAATTTTAGCAACCGACACTTCACATGGAGCCAACATATAATTTTCACTTCCTTGAAATCAGGTTTGTTAATGGTCTTCAAGGACAGGGGTAGAGGTTTGCCTTTTCTGAAGCGTGGAGATGGATTTATGAAGCGTGGAGATGGATTTATGACAGTCATTAGTTGTGGGTAGCACACATTTCCTTTGTAGATCAACTGCACACGCGTTGAGTAAACAGACTCTAAGAGCCTATCCTGGCGGCCATCTGTCCCATCATTTAAGATGAAGCGGCGTATTTCTCGCAATGTGGAGTGATATGATTGTTTCACAGTCCTTTCACCCGTCGTTGTCCGCTGTTTGACGCCTTATCCCTAAAAGTTTCGGACTAGGTTACACTTGCCTAATAGCCTTGTGTTTTTTCGGAGACAAAAACATTAATTAACACACATAAACAAATATTTAATTAAAACTCTTAGAATGCTATAAGGCATAAAAATAAACTAAATAAGTAAAAGCAAAAACACAGTTTAGCAGCCACAAACACCACAGGAAGAAAAGGAGTAGGGAAAACCGTGTAAATGTAATACGTTGCATTTTTACTTCAAACATATAGAAGATCATATATATTGTTTCTAGAAGTGAGAGCACAAAAATAAATGTGGTCATGTTTCGTGAAGCAAAAGTGAGTAGAGAAAACCGTGTGAATGTAATACATTGCATTTCCATTTCAGTCAGAGAACATTGTACAAATTGTGTGCTGAAGGGCAGGTAGAAGACATATGAATGTGTTCCGTAAAAGAAAAGGGAGTAGAGATAATTATGTGAATGTAATACATTGTAATACCCTTCTCTATGAAAAAATATTTACATTTACTTCGTCTCAACATCGAAAATGCTTTATTATTCATATACACAAAAGAGGAAACAACTGCTCTTTTGGGTGTAGTATATTTTCTGCAAACTACTGTTTTAAAAGTTTCTACAACTAAATTTCAAAGCATTCCCTGGCCGCACATTTTTGCTAACACTGTGATTGTTCGCACTTTGCTGATTCTTATTAAAGTTGCAAGATCCATAGCATACTTGGGAACATAATGTTAATGCCTATGATAAGTTTGAATGACTAAATAATTTGTTAGAATTTGATTTCCAAGGCTTGCTAATAAGGCAGATTAATGTAATAGATGTTTAGTAGAAAAACAACCCGAAGCTATTCACATATAGATATGTTTAAACATGATACTGGCAGCAAAACAAAAATGCATTGGGTGACCCCGTACCTCAGTCGGTACAACACATGGCTGCTAGGCAAGGGGTCCCGGGTTCGATTGCCAGCCTGGAGGGGGGGAATATTTCTTTAACTAGGATTATTCCTTATCTGAGTCTGGAAGTATGCATGAGAGTATGTGAATGTGTGTGTGTGTGTGTGTGTGTGTGTGTGTGTGAGAGAGAGAGAGAGAGAGAGAGAGAGAGAGAGAGAGAGAGAGAATTTAATGTAATAAGTTAATCAACATCATATTTAATAGAAACCCAAAGATCAAAACCATCGTTGAGTGAACACCATTGCTATTGAGTAATTGTTCCAAGAGGTTAAAAGTCATCGGTGTGGCCTTCAACGTTAAAGGCGGCATGTAAATGGAGTATTAAAAGCATATAATTTGCTTAGGTAAAGACTACTTGGCAAAAGGAAAGTTCTAATGCAATTTTAGTCCTTGAAGTCCCATTTTGGCGGCGCTGTGTCCGAGCGGTTAGACCGAGGGGGCGCAGGTTCGATCCCAGGGACTTGCATGTGGTATTTGTGGTGGACGAAGCAGCGTCTGACTTCTCCGGTTTCCCCCGCCACTCACTCCTCCATCATCACCTTTCACATTATCCATTTGGCCTGCCTTTTGTATTATCCTCTTCTTCAATGCCATACCTGGTGCTTGGCTGACTACCCGCTTCCAGGTCTTCACTCAGTCCGGTCCATAGGTTCGTCTGCTACCCAACAGGCGTCTGAACAAGGTACAGGCTTGTAAGTCCTAGGGGTTATCAGTCCTCCGTAGGGGAGGGTAATCAAGTAAAGAAGAAAAAGAAGCCTCATGTCATCAGGGGAAGAATAGTTTGTGCACTAGATTGCTGTTTACTTCCGGTGTCCTTCAGCAATACGACACGAACATTTTCAAGAAATTTCCAACTCCAAACTGCCTTTTACATGGGCAAGTTTTGATATTTTTGATTTTCTCAGAATGGCAACAATAATTTTGATTTAAACACCACATTTTTAAGATAAAGGCAAAGGGTATATACGGGGTGACATCTCGTGCACTGCGACCTAGGTAGATCTATTGCGGCTAACACCCCCAGGAGGCACGGAAGTCCCTAAAAATGCTGATATCTCTTCATCCCGGCACCAGACCCCGCCAAGCAGCCACCATCCCGCGGGTCCGCAGTCGCACAAGCGTCCCCACACATGGAGGACAGCAGTCGCCCAACGCCGTCTAGCGCCGGGAACAGCACTTATAATGCGCAAGCATCCGCGCCATCTGTCCACGCAGGCCAATCCGAGGCGGAGTCCCCGAAGGTTCTGTTCTATCCCCCACGCTCTTCAGCGTCTACATGGCCGACCTACCTACAGAGCCGAACGTCAACATAGCTCAGTATGCTGACGACGTGTTGCTCTACACAACAAACAGACACCCTAACAGAACGTTCCTCCCAATACAGCGACACCTCCGCCTTGTCCAAGAATGGTGCAGGCGATGGCGATTGTCCATTAACCCGGAGAAAAGCCGCGCCATACTCTTTACTAAGCGCCGATTCCCCGCCAATCTCCCCACATTCACCTATCTGCGAAGAAGGATTGAATGGGTAAACTCCATCTCCTACCTGGGAGTGAAGCTCGATAAGGGCCTTACTTTTCGGGAACACATCAACGACTTGTCAGCGCGGGCCGGTGGGGCAACTGCCTCACTGTACCCCATGCTGCGGTCGGGGATGCCAATTCCCCTAAAGCTACGCCTTTTTCGGGCACTCATAATCCCACTCCTCCTATACGCCTGCGAAATCTGGGGCATGGCCGCAGATTCCCATCTCCTGCGTCTGCAGCGTATACAGAATAGAGGAGTTCGGATTATCTATTCTGTATGCCGCGGATTCCCTTCGAGACTACTGCACGAAGCCTCGTCTCTTTCGTATGTGGAGGACGAAGTTAGGCACCGGGCAACAAAATTATACGACCAAATTCCTCAACATAGGAGTGCCCTGATTAGGTCTCTTGGGGACTATAACCCCACTGAACGCACGCGTGTGGGACACCGGGTTCCCCGCATGGCTTGCAGGCATCCCCGGTAACGAAGGAGACATCCCTTCAACAGCGAAAGCTGAATACCTTACAGTCCTCCAAGATAAGCTTGGATTCTAAATTCAAAATTAAATGAACCTCCATATTTGGACCTTTACGCCAGCAGTGCCCAACGGAAGTTGCACACTGATTAAGCAGCCACTGAGGAGCATAATCTTGCTACCTCCTTACTACCCACTACCTCAATTATCACCCGCCACCCTGCAAAACCCTACATCCCGTCATAAAGTGGTTAAGCCCTAAAAGGGCAGGTACACGTATGACACACCTCGGGCTGTTCTCAGCCTGCCAGATAGCGTCGTCGTCGTCCATCTGTCCGGCACCACCAACACCACTCGCCTGAAAGCACACCTGAAAAATGATAAGGAAATAAAATGAAGGGAAATGATGGAAAGGAAACCGTGATATGAAACTAAACATCCCAGCATTCGCTTATATGACAAGGAAAACCCATGGAAAAACTGTGGTCATTCCGGATGACTTGAATAATAGGTAAAATCATAAGAAAGAGACAGAATGTTACTGGACAAAAGAGTATATCTCTCGTTAAAGCACACAATTTATGTGAAATAAACATTTTTCTAGAGAAAACCATTTTCGGGCTCTTTTGTTATTTTCAGATTCAGACGTGGTTAACGTGTGGCCAAAGCAGTACCTTCCACCCGGTAGAGCGACATTTCGCTGGAAACACGTTTTTGAGGTCCCCTGAATAAAAAATAGATAAATGTGTGTGTATGTGTTTGTGTTTGTCCACGCACCTGTGACCACTATAACTCATAAACGAAAAGTTGGTTGGTACTTGTCAACTCCAGTTGGTACTTAAGTTCGGCATGTTCCAAGGATGCGACACGAAGTTTTTCAACAGAATCGCCCCAGTCTATGCTACCCTTTACGAGGAATCATTTCTGAAAATTTTGATTTTCTCAAAAACGATTGTAACGATTTTGATTAAAATACCCTATGTTTAAAATATTTTCATGACAAAGAAATGTATATATTGAATTTTCTGGGAACAGTTTTGAAGTTCTCTTCATTATGGGTGACTTGAATATGTCGAAAACCGTAAAGATAAAGTCTTACTAAAAATAAATAAAAAATTAAATAAATAGATATCTAAAATATAGATCTCGATAAAGCACAATTTAGATTAAGATTTTTGTGGAGATATTTCTAATTATGATTTACATTTTCAAATGTTTATACTTTTACGGGATTAATCCGGACATGTCCTCTTAACAGATATGTCTAGCGACCGTTCGGATGTTTAGAAAATCGGTAAATGTCCTCCTTTTTAGGTTATTTTCCTTTTTGTTTTTGAAACTGAAGAATTTAAGTTTTAGAACACAGAATGTAATTCTAAAAGTTTGTAAATGGCAATCCTGGGTTTGACAACTTAAGTTCCAACGATAAGTGGCGTAGGTATTTCAGAGTGAGTGTGTAGTGTTTAAGGACCCGTTGGCAACTGGTCATTAGGGTCCAGTATTTCAGAGAAAGCAAATCTGAAGTCTGCCATTCAGAGCTTCTCAAAATAGCAAAATATTTTTCTATACTAAGACATAATGCCTATGTAGAGATAGTATTTTCACTCATATCATCACGATGGACAAAGAAAGAAACACATTTAAAATAGAACCTGTAAGGAGTCTGCTCATTTTGCAGTTCAATGTTAGGCAATGTTATTGTATTGAATTTCATAAATATCTACTAAAGAAACCCGAACTTTTGGAAAAATCCTATCTTCACAGAAGTGTTTGTAAAATAAGGTTGTTCTTCCATGAAATTAAGTAACATTTGTAACATAATTCTATTTTAATTTAATTGGCAATATAAAAATGTCCTCCTGTTTTTGTCCAATGTCCCTCTTTTTCACAGAAAAATACCTCTTTTTTGTCTATAGCAATTTGGTCACCGCACTCAAATAGAAAGTCTTTCAAATAGAAAGTAGAGAAAGTACCTATTTCATTCCACACAAAAATTCCATACCGAGATTTAATTGGAAAAGCTCATTTTGAGATACTCTGAATAAAAAAAGATTTAGAAGACCCTCTGTCCGTGTATCTTTGTGTATGTGCGTGTGCGTGTGCGCGTGTGCGTGTGCGCGTGTGCGTGCGTGCGTGTGTGTGTGCGTGCGTGCGTCTAGGGCGCTCAGTTATTTGGCCATCACTGCCCTGATGTCTATGAACAGCATAACTCAAAAAAATAAAACTCGGTTAAATGTGCTAAACTTGTTCAAGGATGCGACACGAACATTTTCAAGAAAATCCCCCACCCAAAATTACTCTTTATGTTGAAAAATTTTCGAAAATTTTGTTTTTCTCAAAAATACCTTGGCTTAAATACCCCCACATTTAAGACAATTGAAATTTATCTATATTTTGCATTTTTTGATGTACTCTGTGTACTCTGTGGTCCTCTCTTGTGAATTACTTTTGCATAGTTAGTAAACCATAAGGGATAGACAAAATCTTACTACATAACAAAATTGAATGTCTTTAAAGCACACAATTTGTCAAGTGATGTTTTTATTGTGAAGATAATCATTTTGGACATATTCCTTGTTATTGGTTTGAATTTTCAAATACTTATACTTTCCTCAAATAAGATGTTATTGGGTTTTTTATGTCTTGGCCATGCAAAGAGAATGAAATATCAAGGCAATAGCATAGGCAGTAGCTCAGAAAATATTTTACTATCACTTTAAGCCTTATATATTCTATTTCCATTGTACTTATAAGCAAATATGTTATCAGACCTTCGCTACAAACATTTATTTCGATTAACATGAAGTAGATAGAAGAATAAGCGTTTTTAAGGATATTTTGTACAAGAGTGGGTAGAGAATCTAATGTGAGTACAACACATCATTATTTTAGGTTTGGTTTAAACAAAGCTTGTGCCTAGTTAGCTATTTCAGACTGTAATGCTAATGGCTAGCATTTGAGAGTCTGGAGTATAGGTTCCCTAGGGCCGTCCGTGGTTTCCCTTCGTTGCTACGCGGATGTTGGGTTGGTTAACTTCAGCGAATTTCCTCTCATCCAGTTCTTCCTTCTTCAATAATTCCTGTACATGGCTTTTATGATCAAGAGCCCTTAGCTAGTTTCCAGAGTTTGACCCAAGGTTTGTTAGTACCCGATGGTTCACAATGAAGTCATTAGTCTTCTGACATTGCAATATTTGGGTAATCAATACCCGATTTATATGCACACTATTCTCTTTAATGTTTTGGTGGCTATTTAATCCAATCACAACCCCCAGTGTACCTGGAGGACCATGCAGTTTGATTATTGAGAGCTGACACTGCAGAAACACAGAGGGGTAGAAGGTAGTCTGGGGGGGGGGTAGAGGGGTGGCTAGCAGTATTCTCCTTACCTGCGTACTCGCTACTCGGCTACTACCGACTCAACACCCCTCCCAGAGGATAGTGGACTAGTCCAGCTACTGCGCATGCAGCTAAGCAGGCTGAGGACGAAAAAAATTATACTGTACCTGTTGTTGGTCTACGTGTTCACTGAACCTTGCTCTTTAAACTTTTATATTTAGCCTCTCTTGGCTAAATTCTTGTTTCTTTCTCAGACACTGAGGTATTAGAATATTCGAGGCCAAAGGGATCTTTTATATTCATTATCTATCTTCTCTACATGTTCATACTGTTCAAATATAATTCTTCAATGTGTAAGTTCTAAAGAAAAGAAGGTAAACAATAGTGATAGACACATGGGCGCTAAACAAACTTATAATGGCAGGCAAGTGGACTTTACATAGGCACTATCAGTAATAATAAGTACTGAGTAGGCGCAATCATTTACTAATGTACCGCTTAAAATTCATTTTAATATGACAGAATTGTATCTATAGAACTATCAAACCATGTAGATAGCTCCTCGATAACGTGTGAGGGGTGCACTCGGGAGGACCGGGATTCAATGCCCGTCGATCGTCTAATCTTAACTTGGTCACTAGATGTGACGTCGATGCTTTGGCCAATTTATGACGACGGCGCCGCTCACAAAGTTGTAACGTAGGCATTTTGCCTAAGCCAAGGAAGGCTTTGGCGCCTCCACCAGAGGTTCACTCGTGAACGATTACTTAGCATCCCCAAACCAGAAGTGATAGAAGGGACACTCAGGAGGGGGTAGCTCGGAAGTATCATTTGTTAAGGAGCTGGTGACATGAGCCGACATGTAATTCTAGTGTTAAAAGGTGTATTTCATAAAATTTAACTCAATAACTTACATTACAATGCAGGAGTGCTCCGAAATAGGTAAGTCAGAAAAGATAAGCTAAAATTGTTACCTAACGGTGAGAGCTCCATTTTTCAAAGACGTTTTCACGAATGCGAGTGTTGCAGGTTCGGGTTATCACGGCAAAGTCGAACCTCCGTATGGTCAGAATTTGGAGTTTAAATACCTCAAACTCACTTACGCAGAGCTGATCGAGTGAAAGACCGAAGCTTACCCGGTTCATGATCTAATCAATGAACGTGTTCTTTCACGTCATGACTTCCATGTATGTGAACAGGAAATCGCATGTCTGTACTTTAATACATTTTGTTCCGAGTATATAAATTCTATAGATTTATCCTAAAAAGTTTACAAAAATTATTATCGACGTCACAATATCTTACCCAAATTCAGCTCTGCCTGTTATGCTATCTGAGCACTGGTATACTCAGTTGTATAGGCACACTTGGGTTAGTATAATATAGATATTTTAATTCTATTATGAAATATTCCATTTTATATTGCGGCAATTCAGTAGAGAGTAAACAAATATTCCTCATGCTAAAAAAGGTTATAAGAATTATTTCCAACGCCCATAGCAGACGCTCATGCAAAAATCTTTATAGAAGACTGAAGATATTGACCTTACCCTTATTCTCGATCCTAAAATTCTTTGCATGCAAGCGAGCCTCATTTATAACAAACAATGAAATTCAGAGATAAGCACTAGGCAAAAGAGTAACATCCATCATCTCAGTGCAAAACTTTCTTGGTTCCAGAAAGGTGTGTATAATAAAAGCATAAAAATATTTAGTGCTCTTCCTAATCATCTTATGGGGAAAGTTGACAATTTAATGACAAATTATCCTGTTAATGCTTATGTAGTTTTGTAAACACTTTCTAGCTGCTTGAATGACAAATCATTGTCAATTACGTTTGATACTTGCTCAAAAACTACTTAAATTTATGCGCATTGAAGAACTGACAATAGATGCTATGCATTACTAGTCAAATAACAATTATGAGATTGGCAGGAAAAGCCTAGCCAAAGTTAAATGTGTATTTGTTAAGATTTGAAAACTTCAAAGAGGATTTGATTTTCTTTATCCCTGCTTTGTTTTTTCCGCTTTCTCATATTGCCTGTGTATAATAGTTTTTATGTTCAAATATTTAAATGTAATGTTTAACTATATATGCATGTACTGTTGACATGTTCAATGTTCGCGGGCCTTTATGGCTACTTGTGAACTCGCTGAAGGCAATCAATCTACTAATCTAATCCAGATCATAAATGAGGGAAAGTGGCATATCGTTTGTTTCTGTGATAGATTGTTACGGCTTGTTGAAAGGTTGTGTTTATAGCCTCTATCCTTTGCTTCTCTGGCAGTTGCTGTCACATTTTGCGAATGCTGTTTTAAAATTTGTCGCATTGTTCGACCTCGAGTAGCAAAAAACAACAAAAGTAACTGTAGCTTAAACCCTGGTTTCATGGTGTATGGCGGTGGCGGACAGATGACGCGGTTGCTTGCTCAAGCAAAGAGTAATGCCCTTGGGAACTAGAGAACTGCTTGGTCGAGGGGTCTATCATCCCCCTCTCTAGGCAGCTGAGGGATGGGAATAAGGGAGTCCGCGCGCCTCTATAGCCTGTCTATGAACAGCCTTTTCTCCTGGGGGTGGTAGCCAAATCGCACTGTGCGAGGAATCCCTCCTTCGTTGTATAATTATAACCAGACCTCGAAATTGTAAATATGGAAAATTGACATATTATACACTTAACTGGGTAGTCTGGACATATAGAAGTTACACCTTAGTAAGTAATTACCACTCCTCCTAAAGTTGTCTTTCCTGAAATGTTTATGAATTATTCTATAAATCATGACAACTATTTCAAGTAGTTATTTGTATTAATAGCTTCTGTGGTCGAGTCAGTAAAATTATTTCACCCAGCAGAACAATAACAAAATTTAGTCTTAAAATATGTGAATTTGTGTACTTTTTGTCTGAAACTAGTTGCGCGAGGGATCTGCCAGAGAGCCGAAGCTGCCCCCCCCCAAAAAAAAAAAGCAACAGGGAAAACCAAAGAAGAGAAACCTCAGGGCTCTATCTGTGGCGTGAGGTATTGTTGTTTCAAACTGTCTTATCAACGCGTAACCTACAAAATGTTAATTCGGTTTTAAAATTGTTGCATCGACAAGGTGAAAGTTGCTTCAAATGGTATTTTCAACAGGTGGCTCAATATTGCTTCAAGTTTATCCACTTAAGTATCCACTACTTAAGGCACACGTTTAGAAATAACATCGATGGCTACTCAACAGAAAAGTGGGATGTATCTTATAGATTTGCACTGTAGTATTTAAACAACCACTGCATGCTACGTTTTGCGAGTTACTTGATGTTTAATTATCTGGGAAGTTTGGTTGTACACATTTTGTTTCACTATTTGTTTTGTCAAACGTTATGAACTAGTTTGAGTTATTAATTTCCATTTTTGATTTGTAAACTCATAAAAATGCGTCAACACCACGTTGTGTGGTACACCAGTGCTCTGTGGTCAGTATACGCATGGGGGTCAAAACAGCTGCCGGTCATTATTTGTGGTTTAAACAGCAGACTCTCGATTGAAACGAGTGTTCATTAATCGACACGTTCGGTTAAAATTCCCATCACACAGCAACACATTTTGAAGTTCTACAGCTTTTGTAGATGAACTCCACAAGAACAGGGCTAGCTGCATTCGTTGCTGCAAATATTCTTGATACAGAGAGCAAAGAAAACATGGGTCGCTCATTGTCTCATGGACGTGCTGCAAGAAATGAGAGGAAATAAGGGAACTGTGGTAGAAAAATGTCTGCTAAGGCACTGAGCGTGAACACGGCCTAACAATAGTAGTACAGACAAACAAAATCAGCACTGCCTCATTCTGTACCGTTTGTAGGGTGCCTTATTACGTCATACTTTCGTTTTCTTGGCTGATACTGTCGCCTTGCAGGTGCGTATCATGCCTTGTGTGCTGTATGGAACCATGCGGGTGTTGTCAACTCATTGGCTAATTACAAATAGGTATAGCTACCTCCCTCAACTGGAAGGAAGGGGAGGTAACGTGTTCCCTTTCAAGCTGGTGGAGACCGATATCAGAAGACACGCCCAATACATATCCCTACAGACACCAGAAATCTGATATCTATTACTATTTGTGCTCTATATAACATCGTCCACGTGAGTCTCAAGTTTACCGGTAACAATGGATGAGTTGTATCTCAGTGATTAGATGCATCGAGTGTAGTTTACATAGCTTTGGTTTTTCCTCGTTTTCTTTATATAGTATTGTTGTTGTAGTGTTTAACGCCCGCTTTTACTACTACGGCACCGCAGGCGGTGACACTGATGATACATGAAGATGGAGCACCGGTGGAATGAGATGGCGGGGGAAACCGGAGTACCCGGAGAAAACCCGCCCTGACGCCGCTTCGTCCACCACGAATACCACATGCGGGTCCCTGGGATCGAACCCGGGCCGCCTAGGTGGTAGGCGAGCGCGCTTTCTTTATATAACGGTGCGGTATGTTTCTAGATGCAAAAACACTGTGGAAAATGTTATTTTGTATTGTATTCTCAAGTTATCTTGTGCCAAATGCGTATTTTTCCAAAGAAAGTCGCATGTCAAGGTACAACCTTGTACAAACCGCTTGCCGAAATTCCAACGTCATTTGTTATTAGGTCTCTCTTCGTACATCCCTTCACACTTCTTAAGAATTTCATTCCTGAGGCCTGTATTTTATTCTGTTGCTTTTTAGTTGATGTCCAAGTCTCACTTCCATATGCTAGTATTGGTGCAGCCATAACTTTGTAAAACATTAATTTTGTTTCTTGACGTACTTTGTTTCTGAATGTTCTATTTATTGTTCCACACACTCTTTGAAATTTGGATACTTTATTGTCCACGTCATATTCTTTCTCATAACATCAGTTCCCAAGTAGTTAAAATGGCTCAACTATTGTACGCAAAGGTTATTTACCACTATCTTTGTTCTTTCCCAATAAATGCCATTACCTTTGCTTTTATAAAATAAATTTTCATATTATATTGTTCACATAGTTCATTAAGTTTAAAATAGATTTTTGCAGGGCAGACTCGCTATTTTGTATGACAACCAAATCGTCAGCAAACAATATATTTTAAAAGTTGTTAGAAATTCTAAAACCTACGTTCACTAGTTGCTTCCAGTAGGTGGTAAAGTACACCCTTGTCTGACACCCTGACTAGTAAGACTTTTTGCGAAAATTTAACATTGGTCCTCACATTTATTTTTGTTCGAAAGCAGAAGCATTGTATCATTTTTATAAATTGCTGTGGGTATCCTCTTTCTACCAATATTTGCAACATTTTGCATCGGTTTACTCTATCAAAAGCTTTTCCGAAATCAATAAACGCCGTATGAGCTTCTTTATTAAATTCCCCAAGTTTTTCAATCAGCTGTTTAATGATAAAGATGTTATCGGCGCAGATGTGTCTCTTCTAAATCCATTTTCTTCTTCTGAAATAAGACATCAGCTATATTTTGCAATCTTTTGTTTATTATTTTTGCAAATATTTTATAGACAGTATCCAGTTTCCCTCTCTTGAAGATAGAGATGGTTTGAGCCGTAAGCCAATCTTCTGGGATATATTGCTTCTTGCAGAACATATTCTAAAAATGTAGCAGTCGGAGCTTTAGCAATATCCCTCCATATTTAATTTAAGATTTAAAAAACCTGTAGAAATCATCTGGCAGTAATAGGAGCATATGCACCGGATGAAGGTCGGAAAGAAGAGACAACAGATTTCTATAAAAACCTACAGAAGGAATTATTATTATTATTATTATTATTATTATTATTATTATTATTATTATTATTATTATTATTATTATTGCTATTATTGTTGTTATTGTTATTATTATTGCTATTATTGTTGTTATTATTATTTCTATTATGATTACGATGATGATTATTATTTTTATTATTGCTATTATTGTTATTGTTATTACTATTATGATTATTATAATGATGATTATTATTATTATTAATTAGTATTATATTTAATATTGTTATATTATAATTGTTATTGTTATTGCTATTGTTTTTATTATTGTTGTTACTATAATTATCATTATTATTAATTAGTATTATATTTAATATTGTTATTATAATTGTTATTGTTACTGCTATTGCTGCTGCTGTTGTTATTATATATTATGACTATTATTATTGTTATTACTATTACTATTACTATTATTGTTACTATTATTATTATTATTATTATTATTATTATTATTATTATTACTATTATTGTGAACTAGGAATACATCATATGCATTATATTGGTTTAAGGAATTGTTTAAACAAATTTCTTAAACACCGATAATGCTACCACAGGAACGCAATGTAACTAGTTTAAATACGTGCAGAAAAGAATGTGGTGATTTTTGTTTGTTTGGGTAGAATAAAACTGATTATTTAGCTTCTTGTTTGCTCCCCACTGATTACACATCAGAAAAATACATACAATGGTTGCAGTTTGTAAAAAATTGTTGTAGCCATTTTTGAGAAAGTAAAAATTTTCGAAAAGTTTCAATGTAAAGGGCAGCTTTGAGTGGAGGAAATTTCTTAAAAATATTTCTATCGCATCCTTGAAATATATTAAACTTAAATACCAACTTCAGCTTTTAAGCTACTTTTCGCTTTTGAATTATACTGTTCACAGACACGCGGACCTTTTTGTAAAATTTTTTTTTTTTTTTTTTTTTTTTTTTTTTTAACTCAGGGGCTCTCAAAACATATATTTCCGGTAAAATCTCGACATAGAATTCTTGGGTGGAATACAATAGTTCCTCTATTTACTATACGCAGTAGAGAAAGTAAAAATGAGCATAGATGTAGATAAACTCCCGCCTAGGAGAGCTGTAAAATTTGCTATGATATGGTTGTAGAACAAAGGGGTTTAGAGTGACAGTTCTGTACGCAAAGCAGATCTTTGTAATATGATTGAAAGAAACAAAAGAAGTTCTTAAAGTGGACGCTACTGAACGACACTGTCGTTTGCTTGCTTCCATAAATGTGTGACCTCAATCCCATAGAACGAGCTTGGTCAAGTTAAAATAATCAAAGAAATGTAACAGGCGATTTATCCTTACGGATATTGTACGATCTTGAGGGTATATCACTTCTCAATGAAACAGGCTGGCTGAGGTTTTGAAAAATATAGGAAAAGGTAGAAAATGATCAGTGAGAGAAAAACGGAGTAGTTGAAAGCATCGTTTATGTTTTATAAGCTAAATATATTACTTGAACTGAAAATAACATGTAAGTCCCCCTATTTTAGTGACTTCTTTCCTTTAATCTAGCGTAAACACACATTCCAAATTTGGCACTAGTATCGTAAGCGCGACTAGAAGCACAACTACAGTTTCACATATCGCTGTGTACCTGGAATTGTTTACTGGCATACTGACTCGCTGCATTGCCAAGGAAATGAGCTGGTGAACAAACTGTAGATTACGATCCTGCAGTCGCTTTTTTACATTGTTGGAATTATAATTTTAACAATGGATTGCTCACGACTTTCAGATGACCTTCGTATTATAAAGAGAACAAACACTCTCTCCCTCCCTCTCTCTCTCTCTCTCTCTCTCTCTCTCTCTCTGTGTGTGTGTGTGTGTGTGTGTGTGTGTGTGTGTGTGTGTGTGTGTGTGTGTGTGTGTGTGTGTGTTAAAATTACTTATTTCTGTTTCTCTCTTGAGCTGTATTGTGCAAAGAGCTTCTGATTTCAACTTCTGAATTACTAAAATATTAAAAGGAATTCACAATGCCTGTGTACGAGAATGTAAAATGTAGCATTTCAAATATATACATATATATATATATATATACATATATATATATAAAATTCTTAGATTTTCTAAGAACTAGTGAAGACTTGTGTAATTGATAAATCGTAAAAGATACACAAATTTTGCTAGTCCCCCCTCTCCCGCGCAAATAGATCTCGTTAAAGCGCACAAAGATTTAACCGTTTCTAAGATATTCTTTTTTATTGCTCTAAACTTTCAAACATTTTCACTTTTTAAAACTGGTACCTCTCTGTCCTTTTCTTTTCTCGTAGCCAAGCAAAGAGCATGGCTTGTGTGACTAAAATACCAACAGTAATGTTGGCATAAATAAATAATAAAGAGCATATAATTTCAAAGTCATCATATAGTGACAAAATATTTTAATTATCGAGGTGTTTCTTTAGAGTGTAATAGAGAAAATGGTATAAATAATAAATTACAAAGATTTCAGTATTTATTTAGCACCTTGAACAGAACATTGGGAAAGAAAGTAAGGCATGGAACATTTAAAATGTTATAAATTATTGCCAGTGCCTGCATTAATGCATGCATTAGGAATATGGACTCCGAGTAAACAACCACTTAATAGAAGCTGCAGAAATGCAATATCTACGATTTGTGGCAGGTTATACATTAATGGCAAAAATAACGAAGTGAGGACATTCGTAAAGAACTGTAAATAGTCTTACAGATAAAATAGGAGACATTGGGATGAATAAATCTGCAGAACGGATTCCAACAGAATGCCCAGGAGAAGTTTGAATTATCGACAGAGAAGTGGCAAAAGAGACCAGGAACGTCCACGGAAGGGACGTAATAATAACTGGAGCCGAAACAAACCAACAGCGTTTAAGCCTTAAAAACAGAAGAAGATGATATAGTGACCCCATTTTTAAAAATCTGACTATCGCTTTATTGTGCGTCTCGCTATTGTGAGATGTGTATATGCTGTTTCGATTAACAAGAAACAGATTGTGTAGGGGGCAGAGAAACACCGGAAGTTACAGGGGTAGTGGGCGTGCAGCGCTCGGTTGCGGGGGTGCGGGTTGCCATGGCAAAGAAAATCCCGGGTAAAGCTCCTGTCCATGTCCTGGACCCTTCTGTTGTACCGTAAGAGCTTACATATTCGTCTTATTACACTCCTGACTGGTGGGGAAATTATTTCTTATGTTCCACAAGCGCAGAGACTTCACCACGTACCCTGATTTTACATTTCCTGTCAGTGCCGCCTGATTACGATACTCAAGAGCCATTTCCAGTCTTGGGACGTTATATAAAAGAATAGAATTTTGTAAGCAATGTAATAGTAAAGTCATCTGAAAGCAAACATCAACTTCAAAAGGATTAGTGTATATGCTGTTGCTCGAAATTTGACGATTTATCCCTAAAACTTTCGAACTTCGGTTGCAGTTGTGCAATAGCCTTGTGTTTCTTATGACAAACTCAACTCAAACACAAATTAAAACGTCTTTCATGGCGACAATTAAAACTTGATCATATTTATTTTAGAAAGAGCAGAAGCAAATAGTAAAAAGTTATTATACCGTGCGTATAATAACATACATACTGCGTAAACTGCAATAAAAATTTGCGGAAGACCTAACTCACTATCTCGCTCGCATCCCCGTGAATGTATATTGCCTCGCGGTCGCACCTATAATTGCTCTGTCCAGGTTGTTAGAACTGTTGGAACTATTAAGAAAATGTTCTAATAGTTACCCAAGAAACATACATAAAATTCAGCTTTTATACTATAACGAAAGTATAGTTACAATTTATTAAAGTTTAAGGGTATCCGGCGAGGGGTTGCCACGATCCTATAATAAAAAATGACACAAATAAAGAATATCTCCGAAATGGTTCAGTCCACAAACAAATGCATTTCGACATAACTTGTGTAGAGAAGGGTTTGTTCTTTCTTTCAGTTATTCAAAAGTAATCACAGCAAACAAGACTGCATTGTGTATAGCCACAAAATTCAAAATATACATTTTATTTTCCATAAAAATAGCTTAAATATATGGCATTTTAAGCGAAATCGTTAGCACCATTTTTGAGAAAATCAACATTTTCGAAAAGTTTTCCATGTAAAGGGTAGTTCAGAGTAGAGGAATTTTCTTCAAAATCTTCTTGTGCCATGCTTGAAAGATCTTAAACTTAAAAAGACAATAAACTTTTCTATTTGGAACTTATTCGAGAAGCTGAGAAAGTCTAAGTGAAGGAAGGAAAATAATCGGAATCTTGAATTATATTCTTTGGATCAAGAATATTTTAAATAAAAACAATAGAACAATTTTATTTATAAATCATTGTATGTTGTTGTATGGAGCTGAATCTTGTACATGATAGATCACCTGCAAATAAACTAGTGGCTATGAAAATTGATTTTGATGCAGAGCAGTAAAACTCAAGAATACAAAAATTTAGAAACCAAAGTATCAGAGAAATGATGGATAGGGACAACAACAATATTCTAGAAGTCATTGAAGAAGAAAAATGAGGTGGTATGGACATATTAAAATAATGGGGGAAGAAAGAATTTCGTATGTGATTTTGGAATGGAATGGTGAAGGCACAAAGGGAAGAGGAAAATCACAGAACAGTTGATGGATGGAATATGGTGGAGTATGAATATGATAGAACAAACGGAAGATACTCACTCAGGATAGATATACGAGTATATGGATGAGTAACATTACCTTGGGTTGAAGGAAAACTACTGCAGTTCAGAAAATTCCGAATAAAGCTCTCATGTGATGCAGTCACATGACTTTCCCCACTTCTGTACAAACTATTCTTACACTCACTTATTCCTATATCTACTTCGTGTTGAGATAAACATTTTCGGAAATTACAATATTGCTAATTTTCTTTTAGGTGCAAGGGAAATATGAAAATACTAGGCTTTAAGAGGTAGTCAAATCTTTTAAGTACTGGTCGCTATGTGATAACTTCGAAATTTCGTTCTCTTTTCATGGCCAAGAAATAAAAAAGTTAATAGCGATTTCCCATTTGAAAAAACAAATAACGAAATAACGAATGAAATTTATATTTGTTGTACAGTAAGATTTTGTCTATCTCTTACGGTTTACCAGTTATGCAATAGTCACTCAGAATGAAGCGGACTTCCGAGAACATTCCCAGAAAATTCAATTTCATTTGGCATTACTTCTTCAACTGATTACTCTCCCCATATGTAGGACTTACACCCCTAGGACTTACAAGCCTGTGTCTAGGGTCAGACGCCCGTCGGGGAGCACAGGAACCTATGGACCGGACAGAGTGAAGACGTGGAAGCGGGTGATTAACCAAATAGAAAAAATTTTGAAAAAATATACATTTTGAAAAATAGTCCACATAAAGGGTAGTTTTTGAACGAGGGGAATTTTCTTCAAAATCTTCGTGCCTCATCCTTGGAAGATGTTGAACTTAAATAGGTACTATGGTGTTTAAACGGTTTTTCGTTATTTAGTTAAATTCACAACGCAGACACAAGACAGAGACAGACAGACAGACATACACACATAGACACACATTTGCTCACAAAGCTTTTTCTAAAACGGCTTTTTTTATTTTTATTTTTCTTACTCAGGAGTCTCAAAACGTGTATTTGCGGTGAAATCTCGATATTGCATTACGACTGGAAAATTAATAATTTTAGTATTAACTTTTCGCTTTATTAATTTATAGACAACAGGAAAAAAAAAAAAAAAAAAAAAAAAAAAAAAAAAAAAAAAAAAAAAAAAAAAACCCTAGTGCAACAGCCCTTCGCGGGCTAAGGCGTACCGCTTGGCCGCTGCGTCCCCCACCTCTGTCCACTACAGGTGTCATGAATAGGTGTAGAACTGGAGGGTTGGATGTGGTCAGAGCCCCAAGCTCTCCCGGCCGGTTATGCGGTTTTCGCGACGAGGGTCGCTGCATACTTCTTTATTCAAGAAGCCCCTCAATTAGCCCCTTCGGGACCTAAGGAGGTAAGTGCACCCCGTGTCAGACCTCTTGCACCCCATGCCGGTACCGAGGATCGAACCCGACTCCTCCGTGCCAGAGGCAGGCGTTCTAGTAGGCGGCTTTATTCATTACTACAATGAATGAGCGAGTGAATCTGTGGTGTTTAAGGGCCCGTCGACAACTGTGTCATTAGGACTTGACAGTGACTCTATTGTTTTCTGCTTCCCACGTGGTAAAACGCTCAATACTGAAAGAACTAGATTTCAAACGCAACAATAATGAGTTTAACTATAACACAGCACGGATACGGTAAGAATTACAAATCAGCGTGGGAGTGTAACACATATTGAAGTCAGAAATTACTTGAACATTGATAATTAAATGGGGCTTACTATAAAAATCTGATGTGTTGCACTCACATGACTTTCTCTACTCTTGTACTAAACATTCTTACAAACTCTTATTCCTATATCTTCTTCGTGTTAAGATAAACATTTCCACAAATTATCTTATTGCTTATTTCCTTGTAGGTACAAGAACAATATTAGGAAATAGTAGGCTTTGTGCGATAGTCAAATCTTTTAAACCTTTGAGATTCTGTTCTCTTTGCACGGTTAACATACAAAAAAATGAACAACGATGTTCCATTTCATCAAAGTTTTAAGTTTTCAGAAACTCACACAAAGAACGAGGAATATCTCCGAAATGGTTCAGCGTACAAGAAAATTTATTGAGACGTAAATTGTGTATTTTAGCAAGATCTAGATTTTTTATATAGTATGATTTGGTCTATCTCTAACGGTTTACCAGCTATGGAAAAATCGTCCAGAGTAAATACGACTACAAGGGCTATAGCCAGAAAATTCAAGATATACATTTCATTTGTCCATGTAAAGGGTAGTTTAGGGTGGAGCTATTTTCTTCAAAATCTTCGTGTCGCATCCTTGAAAGACATTAAACTTAAATACCAACTTTGATTTTTAACCGACTTTTCCTTTTTGAGTTATGCTGTCCACAGACACACTGACACAGATACACACACGGAGCTTTTTCTAAAAACGCTTTCTTTATTCAGGGGGCCTCAAAACATATATTTCCGGTGAAATCTCGACATCGAATTTTTGGGTGGAATACAATACTTCTGCTTTACTAAACCTAGTAGAGTAAGTAATACTAATGAAAACCAAATACAGAGGCAAGCGCGAGAATTAAATCAGGAGTATAAAAAATCGAAAAGGTATGATATTTTACTATCTAACGTTTAAAATCATCAAATTCATGTCTATTTTTGCTAAAAACTTTAGAACTCTTTCAGCCGCTTGTTTATCGTCCACCAGGTAGTTGTAGAGAGACTCAAAGGTGCGCTAGGAAAACACACATTAGCACCACGTGACGGACCGACGAAAGGGAAGCAGGGTCCCATGAGTAAAATTGCAGTGACCAATGCGTAACCGAGCCAAAATCATCATCTCGCGACGAGATACGCGAGAGGAGGTTATTCGGAATTTCTTTCACTTCTCTAAGCTTATTACCACGGAGAGCTGGAACGGCATTTCGGAAGAATACATGCTAAAGGGGCAAGATTGCACAAACAGCGTTTAAATGGTACACTTTTGGATGGTCGATCTGGATGACGTTGACCTTTACAAGTTAAAATTAGTTTGGTAAAATTATGTTTGATTTAAGTGTATTAAGAGCTTAATTTTCTCCATAATTCCTTTGAGTACGTAAAGTGATGAAGTTAGCAGAGCCAGCGATCTGTTGCTCTGTCAGAATGTGAAGACTACAGGTGCGTCAGTTTCACAAGCTGTTGCATTATTGGATTTACACCACACACAATGTAGTGAGAATAACGTTGTTTGCCCAGATTATCACACTGCTAGCGGTAAACAATAGGGTGGGGGAAGAGGAACCGTGTTGCCATGGTGAACACAATGGCGAGCAACTAATTACTCCAGCATATGCTTCATTACCCTTTTCCTTAATGTCGTTTACTACGTTATACTGGATAAGTCTCTCTTCTGACATAATACATCTACTAATATTCCCTCTTGTCTCTGTAAATGATGAAGATGAAGCGTGCTAACTTCTCAACTTAGAGGTTCCGAGTTCATATGGTCTTGGCATTATTGTTTCACATTGCAACAAAGTCACAAAATCGAGTTTTCAGTCACTTTATTATATTCTAAAATGTTACCACAAATACAGTTTTATTCTCATTGTTAATACAGTCTATAGTAGCGCAGTCCGCGATGTATTTTTCTGGCGCCCTTCATAAGCAAATTTTTACTCCTACGATTTCTAATATTAGTTAAAATTTCAAGATAAAACGATTTCCTTCCCAGTACGTACCCATGAAATACATTTTTGTACACTAAATCTGTGTTCATTACTTCCCTAGCCAGAGTTTTTCCTCTTAAAAGAAGGGTACTTGCCCTAAGGGTGGTTGTGATGGCGCCAGCGCCTCTTTAGGCATGAGTTAAATGTGCCCGAGCGCATGAGAAAGTTGGACAGCACTGGTCTAGTCTTTCGGGCTATCACAAGTCACAATTCTAGTAACCTTGCTCAGTCCTTTCAGTGTCTTTTCCCACTTACTGTCTTTTTGTACCCTAATTACGGCGTTACAATCACTCACATCTTGACACGATGTACTAACACGACGACACACACGCACAGCTGTTTTGCGCTTCCTGATACACTCATTGACTTGTGCCCGTAACTCAATTCTAAAATTCACTCCAACTCGCTCACTGCTATTTTTGACCTACTCATATAATGGGGATGCTTCACACGGACCTTTCTCGATTTTTACACACATGCACCGCAAATGACTCAACTAGAAATCTCGCGAACGTTCTCGAAACCTTTTGTTTCTGCCGCTTCGATTGTTATGTTTACATGGAACAATTTTCAAAATGTTTGATTTAATAAAAATGGTTATAACAATTTTGATTAAATACCATATATTTAAGACATTTACACGACAATGAATAATACCGGGTGGACCAAAAGCTTCATGGGGATATTATGAATTGGTCACTACCTGGGAGAAGAAAGAAAGGACGCCAAAAGATACATGGAGAGGAGAAGTTTTGAAGATGATACGAGAGCGGGATTTGGAAGATAGATTATGGGATAATGGCATTCAATGGAAAAGGAGAATAAAAGGCAACCGCTGTTAATAGAAACGCCTTTTGTTAATGTAAGTAGTTTATGGAATGATAAAATGCTACAACTGAATTAAAAGTATGGTTTATTGAACCCGCCATAATTAAGCAATGGAAATATGCAAAGTAAAGATTTCTGAAACTGTTAAACGTCTAACGGGTCGATGTATACCCCATCATTTTGCATACATGGCTGAATATGCCGCCATGTCCCTCTGAGCATTTCAGGATTGACGTACTAAAGAAACGAATGCTCTCTTCAGTTGTTCAAAAGAATCCACCAGAGTCCTTCTAACTGGAACTACAGCCAGTTGTACACTGTAAACTCTGGGCTTCTTGGAGGCCAATTGAGACCTTCACCTCGACCGATCCAAGTAAGAATGCTCGTATTTAACCACTCCCGAACTATAAGTCCAACAATGCCCGAGGCTTCATCTTGTTGAAGAGCAATGCTGTTAAGAATACCAACTGCGTGAAGTGACTCCAGTGACAGATGCCACAAAGAAATATGGCCTGATCATAATCTCACTGGTAACCCCGGCTCATATCACGGCATGAGGAAATGTTGTTGAACTGCTTCACAGAAACAATGGTTATGTTTGGCCCAGAGATAAACATTAATCCAACGGTAATTGAGATACACGTGCCCAAGACGTTACGACGAACCCCTGAGGTGAAGAACTGGAAAGTTAAGTTCAGGAGTTAGAATCAGGGCTGAAAAATTCAATACCATAGCCGGGATTTCAGCCAGGATATGCTATGGCATTGGATTTTTTCAGTCCTGATTCTACCTCTCACGCATTGCCCACACACGGCTTGTGTGTTTAAAATACCAGCAGTAAATTGGTTGCCACACAAAAATAACAATTATCGGAAACTAATTTTTCCCACGCGTCACGTCGTGTTGCTTAATTCACTTATTACTTATGGTAGTGGGTTTATATTCATGATAAAGTTCATTTTTGATCCAACGGCGCAGCAAGAAAATGTTAAACATAGAGACTTTGGAAACCGATTATCTTATGTTTCAAAAATAAATAATAACGCTTAATAAAGAAGTGAAAAATTGGAACCTCATTTATGCGTATTTCAAGGGGAAAAGGAAAGATTAATTGCAACTCAGAATTACTTAAAAATGAGATTTTGACAATGCAACGTTTTTCTTAAAAAAGAGCAATACAGTGGGTCTACATGTGTAAAATCTTACAAACAACAACGATATGTACGAAGAAAATATTATTTTGAACTTGGTCCTTCTTTAACAGAATTAGTTAATTTGGTTTTTAATTTTCTTGTATTACGTGTATACACCTCATTTTATTACTGATGACTACCTAGCGTGGTATAAGCAATTCCTAAGTCTGAAGGAGTTTCGATTTTGGTTTTGTTTGTATTTAGTTCCACTTCTTGATTGAATTTTCCTTTCTGATCTAGTGTTTAACATTGTCTTTCTATGTTCTCCATAGCTGATTAAAAGCAATTGAGAACTGAAAGACAAAATCGCTGTTCAACAATGAGCAGAGACACGGAACATTTTTATCTTTACTTTTCGTTTGTTGCTGCAACATTGTCGCGCCTAAAGCCACCGGCTCTACCGGAAACATCTTTGTCTTTCTTTTCGCGGCCGAAAGCCGCACGTTCAGGTTGTCTTTGTCAACAGAGAGAAAGAAAATACGCCTCGAGTTTAAGATATATATGGCGTATGTTCATTATAATTACGTAAAACTAAGTTGTATTTCGCTGAAATTTAATACCTATAGCAGCGAAATACGTATGAGTGCATTACGTATAAATAAGGTTCTGTTAACATGTTTCTAAATTAAATTTTACCGGAATCTTAAAAAAAAAAGATGTATAAATACGAATTACTTGGAACTGGGTTACAACTGTATAATGTATCTGAAGTCTAGAAGAGAAAAGTAAATTGTAATTTATGCAGGGCAACTGTATTTCAAGGGCGTTAAAAATCCTTAGAAATCGAAATAAATAAGATAAGGTCAATGTAAGTGTTGTCATTATATTTAAGGTAATAGTAGCTTTTCCGTCGGCAGGGCCTGTAGACAAGAGCTTCATGCAAATATCGACTGAGTTACAATCAGGGAAATAGTTTCAGGGTTCTTGGGATCTGCCTTTCCAGCGATCGTTTCCTTGTTGATTTCATTGGCAAAGGCACCAATGTTTCCTTTAGGCTCTTCTTGACGTCATGGCTGCAATACTTTTTAGGTCTTCCGTTGCGTTTTGCATGCAATCTTCTTTTCCAGGTTCCGAAGTTGGTTTCAGTTGAAGTTGCTTTATTGAAGCGAAAAAAAGTTCCTTCTTTTTTTTTTAATCTTTTTATGATTTCTCCGTACGTTTCACCAGTTTATTTTCATGAACCCACACACGTTGAGAAGCCCTTGATCGTACATTTTGTTGTATCCGTCGTTGCTTAGAACACGGGCAGATACAGCGTTTCACGTCAACAACAATGAGCCAACAAACCCACGCGCCGAGAAAATATCTGGTTTACAAATAAAACATGAAACTGTTCTCGCTCTGTCGAAAAAATGATAAACTAATGCCACAAGCAGAATATGCAGAGAAAAATATCCTTTTCGTCCTAGGAATAGTTCTTTCGTAGTTTTCGCTTTGTAAAAATGTATTATTTCAATATAAACATTATCCAATCACAACTTCTGTCGTTCTCCATGCTCGTTAGCTTCTGGTTCCCGAGGTCACGGGGTGAAACTTGGCGAAATATGGTGGATTTTTTCGTAAAGTATTTAGCATGGCTATTGCGATAATTTAGTTTTTGATGCGAATGGTATATATTTAATATTAAGGTATTTTTGGATTGTAAATAAATTGAATAATTGTAATAAAATAGATTGTGCTGAAACTTTATGTGGTAGTTTATACGATAAACACCCTTAAGCGAGCAGAGTATTGATTTTATAGGTATAAAAGTGTAAACAATTCAAATTTCTGTACCAGGGTCCCTTAAGAATAGTGCTTCTTGCCGAAGTAAACGTTAATTAAACGTGACACTGAGAAAATGTGAGAATGATCCTGCAAAATTATGAGAAGTATGGCTGTGATTGGTTGAAATTCAACCTAATTGATAGTAAAGTTATGTCACATAAAGAAAGTAATAATAATTGGGACACAGCGATAAGTAATTTAACTCTGTGTGTCAGACAGAAAGATCAGACATGAACAATGGACTTTGATGTGTGTGCACCATTTGAGACTAATCCATGACCTTTTGATATTCTGTTCAAACATTTGCATAGCTTCTCACCCAGAGCAGTAAAATTCTCAGATTTATCTTGACATTTCTATAACGGCAGTTAATATCTCCTCAAAATTTGTACACAATCAGCGGAATTACATTATCAACACATAAGTCAGTGGTTCAGAAGTTAATGATGTTTGTGTCGTAACAGATTTAATGAATCAGCTGTGTGCATCAGGCAGTAACCAATGCTGAGGTCTACTCTCTCAAAACCGGCATCTAAAGATTAGTGTGATAGTTTCCATGATTTTATGAACAAATAACGAACATGCAAGTGAGGTACTTGGTGATAATGAGTGCAGTGATGCACTTCGTAAGTGCAGGAACATACTATGCGAAAGAAAACGAGTTCGCTGATACTTGGAGAAAGATTGGTCAAGAGAGGCTGAAGAAAGCGTTGAAGAGAAGGCCAATGCATCCCAAGGAGGTCGCGAAGAATGTGATTCTGTTTATCGGGGACGGTATGGGAATGTCAACGGTAACAGCGACACGCATCTACAAGGGTCAACTCCTCGGCAAAACAGGAGAGGAACACGATCTTAACATGGATACTTTCCCATCCGTTGGTCTTGCCAAGACTTATGAAGTGGATACTCAGGTAATATTTAACTCAACGACGCGTTAAGTTCGTAGTTTACAATGGTAATAAATGTATCAAATTTTTAGATTCCAACAAAACAAAAACACCAATTTGTTCGTAAAGGAATGGGATTTTATCAAAGAAAGCTAAAATTATGACCAGCACTGTATGTTCAATAAGAAATAGTGTTTCTTCTTTGCTATAAACGACATCAGCAAGTATATTGCAAGGGATGTTCTCTGTGACATCCGATATTGACCCAGTGGATCTGGTAAGAAATATCTTTTCTTTTAGATAACCCCATAACCAGTGTTCAACTGTAGTTATATTCGGGGACCTAGGAGGCCAACTGTTCGCAAAATGTCGACTTTACATGTGTTTTGTAATAGCGTTTTTATAGTATTGTGCATGTGGGGAGGAGCAAAATGATTTTAAGATTTTAAGATTTCAACGGGATCTACATTCTTTTGTGTAGTAAGATTTTGTCTATGTCTTATGTCTTCGGTTTACCAGTTATGCATAAGTCACTCTGTAATGAAGAGGACTTTAGAAGTCATTCCAGAAAATTCAAGATGTGCATTTCATTTGCCTTGAATATATTTTAAACGTATCTCAATTTAATACAATTCTTAGAGCTATGTTTGAGAAAATAGATTGTTTTTCAAAAAATCTCCATGTAAGGGCCAATTTGGGAGGGGGGATCTTCGTGTCGCATCTACTACTGAGCTTTTGTGACAAACTGCCAGAATGGCATTAAATTCTCAAACCAATAGCTCAGTGGTAGAGCAGCCGCCCGGTAAGCGGAACGTCTGTGGTTCAAATCCTAGTTGTGGCATTGAATTTTTAAGTTCCAGTTCTACCTCTGAAACCTTGCCCACACACGGCTTGTGTGTTTAAAAACACCAACAGTAAGTTTGTTGGCATAAATAAATAATTATTGTTAGAGAAGTTTAATTCTTCTTGGTCCATATTAATCCAGTTAAATGCTTGCAGAACTGATTTTACTACAAATTCTGTATACGTACAACTGAGATCAAGAGGCTGAAGTGATAGTCAAATCTTTGAAAAGCGGACTGCTATATGATGGCTTTGAAATTACACCATTTGCTCGATCGCAAGGAAAAAAAAAAAAAAAAAAAAAAAAAAAAAAAAAAAAAAAAAAAAAAACCTTGCTACTTCAAAAATTATAAAGGATTTGAAAATTCAACCGAAAAGGCAAACGCTATAAAATTATTTGAAATACATGTTATGTTTTCATATCTACACTTTTTGTTTTCTAAATGTCTGTCATTCTTTAAAATTTGCAAGTTATTCTTTTTCTTAGACGAGGAGGCAATCTCTAAAAATTCAAGATGTATATTTTACTTGTCATATAAAGGTTTTAAATGCGTGGTATTTCAACTCAAATCCTTAGAACCGTTTACATTTTCGTATGTAAAGGATAGTTTGGGTGCAAGGACTTCGCTTGGAAGACTTCGTGTCGTATCCCTGGAGTTGAATACCAGGTTTGGAATTTATTTGGCAGTTTCTTTTTAAAATATTATGGTATTCACACACACATACACACCACATATACATACATGCGCTCAGATAAAATGCTTATCTTGGATTTAGTGAAGCTCAAAACGTGCATTTCTGGTGAAATCTCGATGTCGAACTTTGGTGGTAAAAGGGTTTTCTTCGACTTACTATAGTAGAGACAGTATAAATGGTATGCTTTCACTCAATGACAACTAGCGAAGGGGAACTTAGCCTCTCAAACGGAAGGCCATTTTTTATGCCTATGCCCCTAACGGGGTACCCCCGGGACGATGGATGAGGGAAATGTTTCCGAAGGGCAACCGAAATTTGCCACGGTAGAGGGCAGGGTCGCTACATTTTTCCAGTTAGAAGAATCTAATTTTCACGTAAATATCTTAAATATATGATAAAATGTTTTCATATAAAGCGCGTCTCACCCTTAAAAGACAGTACACGATAAATGGAGCGCAGTGTTGCAACATGTACTAGTTGCGAATCTTTCTCCGCGAGCGACTCGAGGTGGCCTGAGTCCTGTACTTAGTCCTTCAATTGCTGCTTGACGAGACGGCCACTTTTAACTTTGGTATTCCTCCACGCCTTTGTTACTGTATGACCTAAATTTACAAATTACTCGTCTGTATAAACAATTGATTTCCCTGGTCCCTAAACCTTTTACGTCTTTTAGATATTTATGTCGCTATCTGATGATATCGATATCGTCTGTTTCTATTAATATGCACTTATTACCCTTTCTTTCATATTCGAACCCCAAATCAGAGTGGCCCTTGAGAAATTTGGTAGGGTCTCATCACTGTTGAACTGTGACAAAATTATATTCAGCGTGGGTGGAATATTTGCAAACAGTAAAGAATGAACAATTCGCCGCACTCCACCTTGCACTATTCAATCATATTGCGTTAACCTAGCGTTTTGTGTTGTCCCGCCCTTTTTGCTTTCTTTTTCGATGGCGTTCTTAGAAGTCCTTTCATTACTTCCTTTTTAATCCTATACACTACTGCTTCTGAACACTCAACAGCCTTAGCTGTTTCTTTTACTGCCTTACACGCATTTTACTTCAAAAATAATCTAACACATTCATAATTATTTGGCGTTCCTTACTTCTTTATTTACCAACATATCGTCCCTTCCTAGCTTCACCCTCCATAACTACAAATATTTACAAAAATATTAAACAAATAACGCAATAACAGCTCATAGTTACACACACGGCTTCTTTCGAACTAATGTTAGTGCTGCTCCTTATACTATCTTCTGTGTTAGGCATGACGCTGAATAGATGAATACCTTTTGTTTGCCCTACTGGATAAAAGAAAGAGGTTACTGCCTTTTGGTTTATTTTAAAAACTTTCTCCAACCTTCCTCAACATTTGTTCTCGCTGGTTCCCTGATGTAAACTCAATAACAAAAAAGTTTCACACTGCGTAACTTTTGCAGTGCACATATATAAAATTTTCCGAAAACATTTAATTTAAAAAATTATAGCACTTAACTGGGTAAACATAGAGAATTCAAAGTAGGCAGGTAGTAGCACTATAGTTTACTCTACCTAAGAAAAAAATATAGATGCATTCTAGCAGTTAGTTTGTTAGTTAGTGCGTGATGAGTGTAGAAACAGCAAATATCGGACTTCTATTGAAAAAAACGTTTTCTGAAGAAATTTGGACCTATAGAAATGTATAATGACTCTGAAAAGGATATAGCCTGATAGAGAAAAAAATTCTGCATAGGATAATGTGTTCAAACCTGAAATATATAACAAATGAATATTTATACCATGCTATTAGGAATCTGGCAACAGAGCGAGGGTAGAAAAGGACGCGGCTAATGGCAACTTGTATGCGCTAGATAGAGACAGAGATGTCCCATTTAACTCCATACTGTCTTCTAAGAGTGAAACGCTATATAGTATGGATAATATGGAACTGAGGGATCTTCGTTAAAATCTTCTTTTCATATTCTAGGAAAATGCTGAACTAAAAATATATCGTGTCACACACACACACACACACACACACACACACACACACACACACACACACACACACACACACACACACACACACACACACACACACACACACACACACACACACACACACACACACACACACACACACACACACACACACACACACACACACACACACACACACACACACACACACACACACACACACACACACACACACACACACACACACACACACACACACACACACACACACACACACACACACACACACACACACACACACACACACACACACACACACACACACACACACACACACACACACACACACACACACACACACACACACACACACACACACACACACACACACACACACACACACACACACACACACACACACACACACACACACACACACACACACACACACACACACACACACACACACACACACACACACACACACACACACACACACACACACACACACACACACACACACACACACACACACACACACACACACACACACACACACACACACACACACACACACACACACACACACACACACACACACACACACACACACACACACACACACACACACACACACACACACACACACACACACACACACACACACACACACACACACACACACACACACACACACACACACACACACACACACACACACACACACACACACACACACACACACACACACACACACACACACACACACACACACACACACACACACACACACACACACACACACACACACACACACACACACACACACACACACACACACACACACACACACACACACACACACACACACACACACACACACACACACACACACACACACACACACACACACACACACACACACACACACACACACACACACACACACACACACACACACACACACACACACACACACACACACACACACACACACACACACACACACACACACACACAGTGTCATCCAGTCGACATACCAATAATAAAAGAAATAAATCAGAATAAAACGTATGCACTGGAAATCTATACAGATGGCAGTAAAACAGAAGAAGGAGTTGGTTCTGGAGTAGCAATTTATCATCAGAACAAACTGAAATATCAGCTACAATATAAGTTAGATAAACAGTGCTCCAATAACCAAGCTGAACAATTTGCAGTGTTGAAAGCATTAGAAACAGTTAAAAATATTCACTTAACTGAAGAAGATAACAAAACTGCAGGGATATACACGGACAGTAGAGTGACATTACAATCATTGCATAACTATAAAATTCACAGTTACCTAACAGAAGCAATTAGAACAGTGTTAAAAATTTTAGAGAAACAAAACTGGAATATAGAAATTGGGTGGGTCAAAGCACACATAGGGATACAAGGCAATGAAATTGCACACCGACTAGCAAAGAGAGCAATGAGGAATGCAGCTATAATAGACTTCCAAAGAGTTTTGTTAGAAGAACATTAAGACAAGAAAGTCTAAAACATTGGGAACGTCAATGGCAAGAAACAACTAACGGTCAGGAAACAAAACAATACTTTCATACTGTAGGAGACAGACTGAAGTTAAGGATAAATCTAACGGCAAACCTTACAACACTACTGACAGGACACGGAAGATTCAAATCATACTACTATAGGTTCCACATCACATATGACCCAAGTTGTTCCTGCAATGGAGGAGAGCAAACAACAGACCATATATTATATGACTGCAGAAATCTAGAGGAACAAAGAAGAACATTCTGAAAAAAAATATTTCAACGAAGAGGAAAATGGCCACCAACTAAAGCATAAATTGCTAAAAGTTATTTTAAAGAATGTGTTCAATATGCAAATTCAATTGATCTAACGAAAAATAATTGAATTGTATAAATCTGTATAATTATTAATGTTAATTAATATATGATTATTAGTTTACTTTGGAAGAAAATCCAACATGTAGTATTACATATTGTAATGGAACATGTAGAACGATAAAGAATCTTAAAAAACAAAAACAAAAAACAAACAAACAAACAAGGAAAACACACACACAAACACAGGCACACACGCACACACACACCACACACATACAAAGAACACACACGGATCTTTCTGTACAAAAAAGATGGTTGTGCACTCATATGACTTTCTCTACTAACTCTTGTAGAACTTATTCTTAAAAGTTGTTATTCTTCATGTTTGAGGTAACATTTGCAGGTAAAATGCTTTTATTATATATTTTCTTGTAGGTACAATGGGGCGCGGAGGCTTCGTTCCTCGCTACCGGCATGGGATTTTTCCCCCGCTGAGAGGTGTGGTACGGGGTGCACTCAGCCTCGTTAGGTCCCCAAGGTGAGGAGCTATGCTGAGGTTGCGTAGGTCAAGTAGTCGCTTTCCGGTAGGAGTTGGCATGCTGACCCCGGCCACCGCCAACCTGCACTCCTTCATGGCCTTGGCTGAGGCTGGAGGACGCAGCGGCCGGAAGAATGAGAGTAAGCTCTACCTAGAGGAGACGCCCTAGGGAGAAAAAAGTACAATGGGAGTAGGAGAACACGGTGGGGTTAGGTGGCAGTCAAATACATTAAGAGTTGATTACTATGTGATGACTTTGATGTTCTATTCTCTTTTCATGGCCAGGATATGAAAAAACAAACTAACGATTTTCTGTTTGAGAAAAGTATAAGAGCTTTTTATAAACTTTTTTTTTAGATTCAGGGTTCTCAAAACATGTATTTCCGGTGAAATCCCATATGAAATGTTTGGGTGGCATTCAAAACTTCCCCCACTTCCCTTACTTTAGGCAGTAGAGAAACTAAAAATGATTGTTTTTAGATTTAGGGGGCTTAAAATATTAATTTCCAGTGAAATTTCCATATGAAATTTTTAGGTGTAATACGATTTTTCATCTATATTTCGGGTACGCAGTAGAGATAGCAGAAACATTTTTATTTGATGAAGACTGTTATATGTATATGTTTGTCTGAAATATCCATATTTTGCATATCTAATTCAGAGTGTCGGATGATGATAAGGATAACACATAACTCAGTTTATTAAGGATGTCATTAACCTGGAAAGCTGTGTAGTGTAATGTTGCAATAAATATCTGTCCACTGTCTGCGGGTGTAACCACAGGACTGCTAGTGGACGTGAAGATAAACCTTGACGTTGTAGATCTGGACAGTGTATGTACATGACAAGTGTCGCGACATTGTTCCAGTTTCTGCCGCTAGAGGCGCAGCACCTCTGTTTGTACTCGGGGTATACTTACACAACGTGAAAGACGTACAGCGCGTGTGACCAGGTTTCGCTTGAATGTTGCTACGGGCAGTCCACCGCTTACATGGCACTGCTATACGAATCTTCGCGGAACTGCCATACATTTTTGTCTTTTCAATAATGGTGAACGCACTCACTGAATTTTTACACCCAAAATAATAAGAAACGCATACCGGGTAGTCTCTTGGGATAACCCAACCAGACAGCACCACGGCAACGTGTGCAAATCGCATTCGAGAGGTCCCGGGTTCAATCCCCGTCGACCGACGACTCTGACTAGGGGTTTTCCGTCGTTTTCCCATGTCGAATCTCTTTTCCACGGATTTCTTTCCCTTTCTTTCTCATTTCCCTCCCTTGTCATCTTTCAGGATATGCTGGTAGCGTGGTACGTACCGGCGAATGCGGACAAATGGCACAGATGCTTGCGTTCTATAAACCCTCCTGCCCTGGCGCTTCCTGGAAGTTGCTGGCCGGGCCACAAGGATCGCTTCGTCGCGCTCTTCCTGGTTAGAGGAAATACTTCGGTCGTGTACCAACTGTCAATATCTGTAACTACTAGGGACTTCTGTGCGTCTCTGTGCTTCGCTGACTCTGCTCTCTGACAGGCCTCCGGTCTCACTTCGCCTCATCCCTTCCCCCAATAGATCCATGTCTCGATCGCGGTATGTCGAGGTGTCCCCTTGCGTTACTATACACTTAACATCACTATTTTGAATTGTATGAGGATTTCTTAGATAAACTTTATTTTTAATATGACCTCTTAGATACTGATGCGGAAGATTTCCGTTCTAGGGCCAGCTTTTGGCTAAGAAACCAAAGTTGGCATTATTGGAGTGTTAAAAGCTTTTGAGCACTGCATGCAAGAATTTTGTACTTTTAACACTGTCGTGAACTGCTAAAAGTCCGAAGTTTACTATCAACTGTCTAAAAAAGCATTTACCTATTCTAAAACTGTATTGTTAAATACGATGTTTGTTCTTAAGGTGTCATATCATTTATATACCAATATTTTAGTTTTCCTTTTTGAAATTTTGAAATTATATGTTGCACTTGCTTTACTGAAATTAAAAATTCGCTCTTTACAGATCGTCTTCTGAGATACAAATCATTACTTCATCATCCGCAAACAACATTATGTCTAAGTAAACGGTAATTTTACAACTCCAATCTAGATTTCTTCAAGTTGAGGAAGTATTGTATTCCACCCAAAAATTCGATGTCGAGCTTTCATCGGAAATATATGTTTAGGCTCCCTAAATCCAAAGAAGCATTTTTAGAAAAAGGTCTGTGTGTTTGTTTCTCTCTCTCTCTCTCTCTCTCTCTCTCTCTCTCTCTCTCTCTCTCTCTCTCTCTCTCTCTCTCTCTCTCTGTGTGTGTGTGTGTGTGTGTGTGTGTGTGTGTGTTACGAAAAGTTGGTTAAAAACTAAAGTTATTTAAGTTTAATATATATCAAGGATGGGTCACAAAGATTTTGAAATAAATTCCTCCACCCTAAACTGCCATTTACAAGGAACATTTTTATTTCGAATTTTCTGGATATAGCTCCCGTAGTCCAGTTAACTCTTGATGAGTTTTGCATAACCGGTAAACCGAGTCTCACTATACAAAAATTGTAGATTTCGTTAAAACGCACAATTTATGTTTAAATGAATTTATTATGAGGTGAACAATTTCAGAGATATTCCTTCTTATTTGTGTGAGGTTTGCAATACCTATACTTTCCTCAAATGGAAGGCCGTTAGTAGTCATATAGTGTTCCTTCTATTCCACTTAGCATCTCATTAGCATAACAATACACCCCCCCTTCCCCCTCCCCACCTCCCCCTCCCCTCCCCCCTCCCCCCCTCCACCCCCACATGTGGGAATTTCCAAAAAGGTAGCTGTTCCTTCTATTCCACTTAGCATCTCATTAGCATAACAATACACCCCCCTTCCCCCTCCCCACCTCCCCCTCCCCTCCCCCCCTCCCCCCCCCCCTCCACCCCCACATGTGGGAATTTCCAAAAAGGTAGCTGTTCCTTTACCACCACTTAGCATAAATGTCCCATTAATCAAATCCTGTCACGCCCCTCCCCCCTTAAGTGACATGGGTATTTCTTTGGACACGTGGGAATTCCGAAAAGAGAGGTTGGATGATCTGTCGCGAATAGGATGACAAAGGAAGGATAATTAATGACCCCCCGCCCCCCCTGACCCTCCCATTCTAGTGTCTGCACGTGTTTTCGAAAAAAAAAGAACGTGAGGGTAAGAAACCCTAAATTAATGGATCCTTACAGATCTTGATATATTTATGTGACAGTTGGAAATGTTCCCTCTGACAGTTTTGAAAAGAACAAGCTTCATCTTGGAACGGCGAGCATAGACATCTGCATTTTTCCTGTCTGAACAGGCCTAGTGTTTTTCTCTTAACATAACAGCCAAAGATCGCCCACCTGCAGGATGAGATCTTTTCACAAGCGAAAGAATACTTCTGCATTGACACGTGGACCACCCATGTGGTCCCCACACTATATTAACCACACAAAGACCCTTTGCGGGGGAGGGGTTACCTGCCTTCCCTCATAATGACTGTATTGAGCGGAATGGGCTGCGGTTGTCTTGGACACACTTGAATGACATTCCCTACTCAGTCTTCTGCAAATATTTCTTACCAGCTCTTATGCCAATATCTTCATCGTGATAGTTGAGATAAGCATTTGTACAAATTATCTTATTGCTTATTTCTGAGTGATTTGGTCTACTCCTTGCGGCTTTCACATTCACAAGGCTTTTTTGGTCCACTTTTCCTGCGTCATGTTTCTAGTTTTTGTTCTTTATTTATCTATTTGTTTATTTTGGATTCCTTAAAGACTTCAATGATGTCCCGCACAATCAATGCAAGCACTATCTCTCGATCTTTTACGCTCATAGAGTTCTCTCTACACACGCTTCTTACTGTGACATGATTGTTTGCATTCTGTTAATCCTCATGAAAAATACTGGCTTATACTCCCATTTAATTTCAATATTATTCTATAATAACGATATTTTATACTTGCAACATTCATTTTGTGTATAGGATCATGTTCGACGATCAGAGAGACTGTTTCTCGTTTCTTTCAAGCAAATTTAAGCTTTGACAACATGTTAATTAAGCTGAAAATATTGTCTCGTCTGTTACCCTCACGCAATTTTCTCTACTCTTGCCCCTAACAATTAATACAAATTGTTATTTGCACTAACATCTTCGTGTTAGCTGAGATAAATGTTTTCATAAATTATCTTATTGCTTATTTCCTTGTATGTGCAAGGGGGGATATTAGAGTAAGGAAGGCTTTGTGTACTGATCAAAAGCTACACGCAATTCTACTGAAAAAACCTATTCTCACTGAAATTTTCGGACCGCACACATCTTTGACTTTGCACTAGCCATTAAGCGGAAGGGTAACTCATTCTCCCTATTGTGCTTGCAGGTGGCTGCTTCAAGCATTATTTAAGCATTGACAATGACGACAAAAAGTTAAGGGGTTTCTCTTACACATAGAGGCAAAGACAGCAACAGTATTGTATTGAGAAAGGACAGCGTTTGTTTGCTTCTTAGGGAGCATCGCCCAAAAAAAAGATTAGGTCTTCTCCCTATTGTGCTTGCAGGTGGCTGCTTCAAGCATTATTTAAGCATTGACAATGATGACAAAAAGTTAAGGGGTTTCTCTTACACATAGAGGCAAAGACAGCAACAGTATTGTATTGAGAAAGGACAGCGTTTGTTTGCTTCTTAGGGAG
Organism: Tenodera sinensis; assembly: GCA_030765045.1. Taxonomy (NCBI): domain Eukaryota; kingdom Metazoa; phylum Arthropoda; class Insecta; order Mantodea; family Mantidae; genus Tenodera; species Tenodera sinensis. The sequence goes on along the minus strand of CM060963.1, from coordinate 52,513,206 downwards.
CATCGCCCAAAAAAAGATTAGGTCTTGCACACACTCACACGATATTCTCTACTCAAGTACTAACAATTTATGCAAAAAATGTTTTCAACTAAATGTATTGTGTTAGCTGACAAGCATTTTCAGAAATTATCTTATTCTTTACACACTGTAGTGCGAATACATCAAATCCGGGTTATTGTCGGACATTTTCAGTTTGAAATTCTCTCTTCCAAAGCACATCGCATATAGAACAATGGAAACAATCAGTTATTCTGGCAAATTTATGTTCCAATATTCCTCTAATAACATGGACACATCTCCAAAAAAAAAAAAAAAAAAAAAAAAAAATCCTACACGCACAAACACATGCAATCGAGCGCACACACTCACGCACAACTTTCAGAAAACACACCTACACGCGTACACACATGCACGCATACACCCACGAGCATACACACAGACTGACACCCACACTTACACACATACACCCATACACATGCACCCAATCACACACAGGCCTACACATACACTCACACACAAATTTTCAGCAAACACTCACACACACACACTTAGACATACACACACGCACACATACACATACACTCACACACCCACCCACACTTACACACATACACACACTCACACACACACGCAGACACCCGCACTTACACGCATACACTCATACACATACACACACACACACTCTCTCCATCACAGCCACACACACACACACACACACACACACGCACGCACACACACACACACGCACAATTTTCAGAAAACACACCTGCATGCGCACACACATGCACACACACAGCCACACACACACACACACACACACACACATACACACACATACACACGCAGACACCCACACTTACACACATACACCCATACACATGCACCCAATCACACACAGGCCTACACATACACGCACACACAAATTTTCAGCAAACACTCACACACACACACACACACACACTCCATCACCCATACACACACGCACACATGCACACACATACACACACGCACACATGCACACCCACACACATACACACACTCACACACACCCGCTCATACACATGCACACACACATGCACGCACACACACGCACAATTTTCAGAAAACACACATGCACGCGTACACACATGCACCCAATCACACACAGGCCTACACATACACGCACACACAAATTTTCAGCAAACACTCACACACACACACTTAGACATACACACACGCACACATACACATACACTCACACACCCACACTTACACACATACACACACTCACACACACGCAGACACCCACACTTACACACATACACTCATACACATACACACACACACACACTCTCTCTCTCCATCACAGCCACACACACACACACACACACACTCCATCACCCATACACACACGCACACATGCACACACATACACACACGCACACATGCACACCCACACACATACACACACACACTCCATCACCCACACACACTTAAACACACATACACACATATACACGCAGACACCCACACTTACACACATACACCCATACACATGCACCCAATCACACACAGGCCTACACATACACTCACACACACACACACACACACACGCACATGCACACAGTAGATACTTTCTTAGTTCTCATAACATTTTCTACACTTATTAGATATCTTTAACTTCGAACATGTAATTCACCTTTTTATGTCTGTCAACATTTTTTTGCTTTTATTAGACCCTAACGAAGAAGCATTTATATATTTGTAAGTAGAAACGAAGTATGTATAGAGAATCCAAGAGCAAGGGATGAAGTGAAAAAAAAGCTATAGATAATTAACCATATGTAACTCAACCTGAAGCTAAAAATTGGTTAAAGTTCCTATACCTATTCATCTCAGTTTTATATTACAATCAGGATGTCACGAGTCTCTTCAACGCTAACAGAGATTGGAGAGTTTAAGAATATAAGCGATTAATCAGTCACTGTTATTTAACAAATTCTTTATACAATTAATCGATTACATTACAAATTCATGCTTAATTTTTAAAATAAAAATAATCTGAAAAATATACTGCGAAGCTTCATTTCAATAAAATTACAACAGTATATGTATAATTTATACAAAGGGTTATTTTTTGCATCTATTAGCTCATTCTTCTACGGTCATAATCTATTTGTAAATATCAAATCAAAGAGCTTACTAATTTATTTATTTATTTTGATTATTAGCTGATTTATTGTTCCTCTATTTGCTTATTTATAGCAGCTTACATGTTTAGATGCTTGCTTATCTGTATTAAGTATTATTTTTTAAATCACGCCAAAGAATTGCGATAATGCAATGCAGGAACTTGAGAGGCCTGCGGAATGTACATGGATAATTGAAGAAATAGCAATGCAGAATATTTTTGTTATTACATCATAAAATAGGTTCAAATTTTTTCAGTTCCTATTCAATAATGAATTACATAATTTCTAACAAGAACTACCACCAATCCCCACTCAGGCTAGAAGAGGAACTTATACCATTCATTTTAACCCTACCGAAGAGTAACCAATCAGGACAACGAACAGCGCCTTTTCAGTATTCTTTGCCCAAACTCTCCCCTCCCCCATAGAGTGACCATCCATATATATTTCACCGCTTCTGCAAGCACAACATCAGTGTTTATACCCATCGTGGTTGCTATTGTTATAACCCAAATAGATTCGAGGATTTAACGGAGATTGTGTTTTTTTTCATCATGCCAAATATCGATGCAGTTTTCGCCTCTGATGAAAGCGTGTGTAAGTTTAAACTTATTAGACATTGTTGTTTAAGTGATATCATTTATGTAGCTCTGATTAAAAAAGTTGTTCATTATTTTTTATGTTTAATACTTACAGCTGGAGAGCCTCCAGAGACCATTTTTATTTCATCCTCCTCAGAATCGGCGGAAAGCGTGTGTAAGTTTAAAACTTATTAGACATTGTTGTTTAGGTGATATCATTTATGTAGCTCTAATTAAAAAAGTTGTTCATTATTTTTTATGTTTAATACTTACAGCTGGAGAGCCTCCAGAGACCATTTTTATTTCATCCTCCTCAGAATCGGCGGAAAGCGTGTGTAAGTTTAAAACTTATTAGACATTGTTGTTTAGGTGATATCATTTATGTAGCTCTGATTAAAAAAGTTGTTCATTATTTTTTATGTTTAATACTTACAGCTGGAGAGTCTCCAGAGACCATTTTTATTTCATCCTCCTCAGAATCGGCGGAAAGCGTGTGTAAGTTTTAAAAAACATCACGATCTATTGAGAGCATACATTCATTCAAAGGATTAAGAATTCAAATTGTGAAAAATATTTTTACAGATGAGGACATCGCCGAGACGAGACCGACACCAGATATGAAATTCGACAGGGAGTACATGATAAGGAAATATCTTGAGCTAGATGAGATTTTCTCTCAAGGTAAGATCACGTAACTTCTTGATTTTAAAAAAAATAATAAAAAATAAGTGTTATTTACTATTTTTTTCATGCTCGGCTTGGTAATGATAGAAACAATGATTATCATTGACTGAATTATTTAAACAACTTGTCTCGGTAATGTTAGAAACAATGATTATCATTGACTGCATTATTTAAATAACAAATAAGCTTTTTTATTGATTTTCAGGGGCATCACCATATGGATAGAATCCCGAGTAAATAAATTCATGGGTTTAAATAAGAAATACGATATTTTTTATTGTATTAATAAAATCTATTTAATTTGATTAATAATGTTGCAGATCCCAGAGAATTAGTTAAAACAATATCAGAGACCACAACTATTAAACTGCCCAATGCTGAATGTGCAGGAGTGATTAACATTCCACCGGTCCCGCCGTTAATACCAATTAAACGACGGGCTCCAAAGAAGTACTGTAAGTATTCAATCTTTTCATGAAAGAACCTTTTTGCATAAAACTATGCAAGAGCTTTAACCATATCTCATGTATTTCTTTCAGAAGATCGCCATTTGCCTTTACGATGACCTAAAATTTCTAATGCGATCAATGTGAAATGTTTCAGTTTCACATTCCAGTAGCAGCAGCACCAGCAGCAGAGGTTCCATTGGAGGAAAAAGAAGGAGAAGAAGAAGAAACGAGATTGATTAAGGGGGTATGCCAGGGGTGATGGCTCAAGTTATTTGTATTGAAAAATTTTAATAATAATAAACAAAATGTGATGTTCATTGATGTTTTTATTTACTAAGAAACACCTTTCATTCCTCATTTAAACTACTGTTCAGTTCAATATATTCATGGGGAGGTGGGGGGGGGGGGTGAATTTAATGAGGTGTAGAATGCAGACTAACATAAATGAAATAATTTGTTTAAATTCAATCGTATATATTTTCTAACCTACCAAAGATCAGATGAGGAGAATCCTAGGTAGACAAGAGAGGGGAGAAAAAAGAAAGGTATAATAAGAAATAGAAATTTGTAATATTACATAATTACAATCAGACAATTTTATTTAACTTATAAAGATGAATACACTGCCATTAGCATTCAGAAAGCAAGCATACACTATTGAAAGACAATATATATTCATTTCATTTCTTAATCATTCGATGATGCCAGTCGATTTCAGTTCATTGATAATTCCTTGAATTTCCTTCTGGTGATTCTGTCTGGTCGATTCTTGTGACATGATTAATAATCTTAAACGTTTTTACTAATTCATTTGGATCAAACCAAGGATACTCGAGGCGAAAAGCACCACTTGATGAAGGAGCATCTTGCATGTTATTCGAGACTTGGAGATTATTACTTTCTTCCAATGAAGCCATGTTTCCAGATGTTTTTACAAGGACGCTTAGCGTTGATCTTCAATCTTCATTATTTGATGTTTCATCAATCCCAGATTTTTCACTCTCTTGCAACGGAAATGACCATGATTCAGAATTAGCTATATTGTTCACAGGACCATTAGAAACTTCTTTCTTGCATATTTTATTATGGCGTTCAAGCCTACTCGTTGTCCTATTGTTTAAAGTCTGCCCACACTCACACAGCATTTGAGGAAACGATCCTTTCCAAGACTAATATATGAAAAAATTAAGTCCTGAGTATCTTGAGCAATACAACCTATTACCGTGATCATTTATTGTGAAAATGCAAGTGAAGCTGACAATAACCATTTAAGCAAAAGTTAGATATGCTTGATATTTTTTATACATTGATTGTTCACATGTCAAATATAAACTCGCACCAATGCTAAACAAGTTAGTGCAAGCAGAGACACACTAGTAACCACGGTGACAACAGGGACCTCAAGTGGCCTGATAAGGTGATCAAATAGGTAGCCCGTGACCCATGCATGTACGCGAGCAAAATAAGTGCAAGCTAATGTGAGACTATCAAACATTCAAGATATATAACCTAAACCTTACCTAAGCTATCTCAACCTAACCTAACCTAACCTAATGTTACCTGAACCTGCTTGCTTGAATCTACACACTGTAAAAAATTTTAATTGAGGATTTCATTCTGCTTGCACCAACAAATATAACATTTCCTAAGCTGAATTCTTCTATTTCAAACTTTTATTCTCGTAACACATGCACTATGTCACCCCATCCCATACACATATTCAATTTTGTGTATAAGATAGCCTAATCTACTCTTAATGTGGTTCATGTCTCTTAAGACACGCTTCAACATTCAGAGAACAATGGCTCAGGTCGATTCTATAGACACAGTTAACAAATCATTTCTGGAAAGTAATGTTATTCCACTATTCTTCCACACATCACCCATACAGGTTATTCACACCAATCAGATAAACATATATCCTACCCTCACCTAACTCTAATCTAAATTCAAGCAAACTATGCTATTATATTGATGATACTCTAATGAAGTCAATGTGATCTTTTCCTCTCATATACAAATATTCAATACTCTGAACACCAAACCTGGCTTAATATTCTTGATGACACATAAAATCAACCACAATTAATTATCTTGAGAGCAAGCTGTTTCGATTATCTTCTGGTGTGTTTGATTTTATGTGCCATCAAGAATATTAAGCCAGGTTTGGTGTTCAGAGTATTGAATATTTGTATATGAGAGGAAAAGATCACATTGACTTCATTAGAGTATCATCAATATAATAGCATAGTTTGCTTGAATTTAGATTAGAGTTAGGTGAGGGTAGGATATATGTTTATCTGATTGGTGTGAATAACCTGTATGGGTGATGTGTGGAAGAATAGTGGAATAACATTACTTTCCAGAAATGATTTGTTAACTGTGTCTATAGAATCGACCTGAGCCATTGTTCTCTGAATGTTGAAGCGTGTCTTAAGAGACATGAACCACATTAAGAGTAGATTAGGCTATCTTATACACAAAATTGAATATGTGTATGGGATGGGGTGACATAGTGCATGTGTTACGAGAATAAAAGTTTGAAATAGAAGAATTCAGCTTAGGAAATGTTATATTTGTTGGTGCAAGCAGAATGAAATCCTCAATTAAAATTTTTTACAGTGTGTAGATTCAAGCAAGCAGGTTCAGGTAACATTAGGTTAGGTTAGGTTAGGTTGAGTTAGCTTAGGTAAGGTTTAGGTTATATATCTTGAATGTTTGATAGTCTCACATTAGCTTGCACTTATTTTGCTCGCGTACATGCATGGGTCACGGGCTACCTATTTGATCACCTTATCAGGCCACTTGAGGTCCCTGTTGTCACCGTGGTTACTAGTGTGTCTCTGCTTGCACTAACTTGTTTAGCATTGGTGCGAGTTTATATTTGACATGTGAACAATCAATGTATAAAAAATATCAAGCATATCTAACTTTTGCTTAAATGGTTATTGTCAGCTTCACTTGCATTTTCACAATAAATGATCACGGTAATAGGTTGTATTGCTCAAGATACTCAGGACTTAATTTTTTCATATATTAGTCTTGGAAAGGATCGTTTCCTCAAATGCTGTGTGAGTGTGGGCAGACTTTAAACAATAGGACAACGAGTAGGCTTGAACGCCATAATAAAATATGCAAGAAAGAAGTTTCTAATGGTCCTGTGAACAATATAGCTAATTCTGAATCATGGTCATTTCCGTTGCAAGAGAGTGAAAAATCTGGGATTGATGAAACATCAAATAATGAAGATTGAAGATCAACGCTAAGCGTCCTTGTAAAAACATCTGGAAACATGGCTTCATTGGAAGAAAGTAATAATCTCCAAGTCTCGAATAACATGCAAGATGCTCCTTCATCAAGTGGTGCTTTTCGCCTCGAGTATCCTTGGTTTGATCCAAATGAATTAGTAAAAACGTTTAAGATTATTAATCATGTCACAAGAATCGACCAGACAGAATCACCAGAAGGAAATTCAAGGAATTATCAATGAACTGAAATCGACTGGCATCATCGAATGATTAAGAAATGAAATGAATATATATTGTCTTTCAATAGTGTATGCTTGCTTTCTGAATGCTAATGGCAGTGTATTCATCTTTATAAGTTAAATAAAATTGTCTGATTGTAATTATGTAATATTACAAATTTCTATTTCTTATTATACCTTTCTTTTTTCTCCCCTCTCTTGTCTACCTAGGATTCTCCTCATCTGATCTTTGGTAGGTTAGAAAATATATACGATTGAATTTAAACAAATTATTTCATTTATGTTAGTCTGCATTCTACACCTCATTAAATTCACCCCCCCCCCCACCTCCCCATGAATATATTGAACTGAACAGTAGTTTAAATGAGGAATGAAAGGTGTTTCTTAGTAAATAAAAACATCAATGAACATCACATTTTGTTTATTATTATTAAAATTTTTCAATACAAATAACTTGAGCCATCACCCCTGGCATACCCCCTTAATCAATCTCGTTTCTTCTTCTTCTCCTTCTTTTTCCTCCAATGGAACCTCTGCTGCTGGTGCTGCTGCTACTGGAATGTGAAACTGAAACATTTCACATTGATCGCATTAGAAATTTTAGGTCATGGTAAAGGCAAATGGCGATGTTCTGAAAGAAATACATGAGATATGGTTAAAGCTCTTGCATAGTTTTATGCAAAAAGGTTCTTTCATGAAAAGATTGAATACTTACAGTACTTCTTTGGAGCCCGTCGTTTAATTGGTATTAACGGCGGGACCGGTGGAATGTTAATCACTCCTGCACATTCAGCATTGGGCAGTTTAATAGTTGTGGTCTCTGATATTGTTTTAACTAATTCTCTGGGATCTGCAACATTATTAATCAAATTAAATAGATTTTATTAATACAATAAAAAATATCGTATTTCTTATTTAAACCCATGAATTTATTTACTCGGGATTCTATCCATATGGTGATGCCCCTGAAAATCAATAAAAAAGCTTATTTGTTATTTAAATAATGCAGTCAATAATAATCATTGTTTCTAACATTACCGAGACAAGTTGTTTAAATAATTCAGTCAATGATAATCATTGTTTCTATCATTACCAAGCCGAGCATGAAAAAAATAGTAAATAACACTTATTTTTTTATTATTTTTTTTAAAATCAAGAAGTTACGTGATCTTACCTTGAGAGAAAATCTCATCTAGCTCAAGATATTTCCTTATCATGTACTCCCTGTCGAATTTCATATCTGGTGTCGGTCTCGTCTCGGCGATGTCCTCATCTGTAAAAATATTTTTCACAATTTGAATTCTTAATCCTTTGAATGAATGTATGCTCTCAATAGATCGTGATGTTTTTTAAAACTTACACACGCTTTCCGCCGATTCTGAGGAGGATGAAATAAAAATGGTCTCTGGAGACTCTCCAGCTGTAAGTATTAAACATAAAAAATAATGAACAACTTTTTTAATCAGAGCTACATAAATGATATCACCTAAACAACAATGTCTAATAAGTTTTAAACTTACACACGCTTTCCGCCGATTCTGAGGAGGATGAAATAAAAATGGTCTCTGGAGGCTCTCCAGCTGTAAGTATTAAACATAAAAAATAATGAACAACTTTTTTAATTAGAGCTACATAAATGATATCACCTAAACAACAATGTCTAATAAGTTTTAAACTTACACACGCTTTCCGCCGATTCTGAGGAGGATGAAATAAAAATGGTCTCTGGAGGCTCTCCAGCTGTAAGTATTAAACATAAAAAATAATGAACAACTTTTTTAATCAGAGCTACATAAATGATATCACTTAAACAACAATGTCTAATAAGTTTAAACTTACACACGCTTTCATCAGAGGCGAAAACTGCATCGATATTTGGCATGATGAAAAAAAACACAATCTCCGTTAAATCCTCGAATCTATTTGGGTTATAACAATAGCAACCACGATGGGTATAAACACTGATGTTGTGCTTGCAGAAGCGGTGAAATATATATGGATGGTCACTCTATGGGGGAGGGGAGAGTTTGGGCAAAGAATACTGAAAAGGCGCTGTTCGTTGTCCTGATTGGTTACTCTTCGGTAGGGTTAAAATGAATGGTATAAGTTCCTCTTCTAGCCTGAGTGGGGATTGGTGGTAGTTCTTGTTAGAAATTATGTAATTCATTATTGAATAGGAACTGAAAAAATTTGAACCTATTTTATGATGTAATAACAAAAATATTCTGCATTGCTATTTCTTCAATTATCCATGTACATTCCGCAGGCCTCTCAAGTTCCTGCATTGCATTATCGCAATTCTTTGGCGTGATTTAAAAAATAATACTTAATACAGATAAGCAAGCATCTAAACATGTAAGCTGCTATAAATAAGCAAATAGAGGAACAATAAATCAGCTAATAATCAAAATAAATAAATAAATTAGTAAGCTCTTTGATTTGATATTTACAAATAGATTATGACCGTAGAAGAATGAGCTAATAGATGCAAAAAATAACCCTTTGTATAAATTATACATATACTGTTGTAATTTTATTGAAATGAAGCTTCGCAGTATATTTTTCAGATTATTTTTATTTTAAAAATTAAGCATGAATTTGTAATGTAATCGATTAATTGTATAAAGAATTTGTTAAATAACAGTGACTGATTAATCGCTTATATTCTTAAACTCTCCAATCTCTGTTAGCGTTGAAGAGACTCGTGACATCCTGATTGTAATATAAAACTGAGATGAATAGGTATAGGAACTTTAACCAATTTTTAGCTTCAGGTTGAGTTACATATGGTTAATTATCTATAGCTTTTTTTTCACTTCATCCCTTGCTCTTGGATTCTCTATACATACTTCGTTTCTACTTACAAATATATAAATGCTTCTTCGTTAGGGTCTAATAAAAGCAAAAAAATGTTGACAGACATAAAAAGGTGAATTACATGTTCGAAGTTAAAGATATCTAATAAGTGTAGAAAATGTTATGAGAACTAAGAAAGTATCTACTGTGTGCATGTGCGTGTGTGTGTGTGTGTGTGTGTGTGAGTGTATGTGTAGGCCTGTGTGTGATTGGGTGCATGTGTATGGGTGTATGTGTGTAAGTGTGGGTGTCTGCGTGTATATGTGTGTATGTGTGTTTAAGTGTGTGTGGGTGATGGAGTGTGTGTGTGTATGTGTGTGGGTGTGCATGTGTGCGTGTGTGTATGTGTGTGCATGTGTGCGTGTGTGTATGGGTGATGGAGTGTGTGTGTGTGTGTGTGGCTGTGATGGAGAGAGAGAGTGTGTGTGTGTATGTGTATGAGTGTATGTGTGTAAGTGTGGGTGTCTGCGTGTGTGTGAGTGTGTGTATGTGTGTAAGTGTGGGTGTGTGAGTGTATGTGTATGTGTGCGTGTGTGTATGTCTAAGTGTGTGTGTGTGAGTGTTTGCTGAAAATTTGTGTGTGCGTGTATGTGTAGGCCTGTGTGTGATTGGGTGCATGTGTGTACGCGTGCATGTGTGTTTTCTGAAAATTGTGCGTGTGTGTGCGTGCATGTGTGTGTGCATGTGTATGAGCGGGTGTGTGTGAGTGTGTGTATGTGTGTGGGTGTGCATGTGTGCGTGTGTGTATGTGTGTGCATGTGTGCGTGTGTGTATGGGTGATGGAGTGTGTGTGTGTGTGTGTGTGTGTGAGTGTTTGCTGAAAATTTGTGTGTGCGTGTATGTGTAGGCCTGTGTGTGATTGGGTGCATGTGTATGGGTGTATGTGTGTAAGTGTGGGTGTCTGCGTGTGTATGTGTGTGTATGTGTGTGTGTGTGTGTGGCTGTGTGTGTGTGCATGTGTGTGCGCATGCAGGTGTGTTTTCTGAAAATTGTGCGTGTGTGTGTGTGTGTGTGTGCGTGCGTGTGTGTGTGTGTGTGTGTGTGGCTGTGATGGAGAGAGTGTGTGTGTGTGTATGTGTATGAGTGTATGCGTGTAAGTGCGGGTGTCTGCGTGTGTGTGTGAGTGTGTGTATGTGTGTAAGTGTGGGTGGGTGTGTGAGTGTATGTGTATGTGTGCGTGTGTGTATGTCTAAGTGTGTGTGTGTGAGTGTTTGCTGAAAATTTGTGTGTGAGTGTATGTGTAGGCCTGTGTGTGATTGGGTGCATGTGTATGGGTGTATGTGTGTAAGTGTGGGTGTCAGTCTGTGTGTATGCTCGTGGGTGTATGCGTGCATGTGTGTACGCGTGTAGGTGTGTTTTCTGAAAGTTGTGCGTGAGTGTGTGCGCTCGATTGCATGTGTTTGTGCGTGTAGGATTTTTTTTTTTTTTTTTTTTTTTTTTGGAGATGTGTCCATGTTATTAGAGGAATATTGGAACATAAATTTGCCAGAATAACTGATTGTTTCCATTGTTCTATATGCGATGTGCTTTGGAAGAGAGAATTTCAAACTGAAAATGTCCGACAATAACCCGGATTTGATGTATTCGCACTACAGTGTGTAAAGAATAAGATAATTTCTGAAAATGCTTGTCAGCTAACACAATACATTTAGTTGAAAACATTTTTTGCATAAATTGTTAGTACTTGAGTAGAGAATATCGTGTGAGTGTGTGCAAGACCTAATCTTTTTTTGGGCGATGCTCCCTAAGAAGCAAACAAACGCTGTCCTTTCTCAATACAATACTGTTGCTGTCTTTGCCTCTATGTGTAAGAGAAACCCCTTAACTTTTTGTCATCATTGTCAATGCTTAAATAATGCTTGAAGCAGCCACCTGCAAGCACAATAGGGAGAAGACCTAATCTTTTTTTTGGGCGATGCTCCCTAAGAAGCAAACAAACGCTGTCCTTTCTCAATACAATACTGTTGCTGTCTTTGCCTCTATGTGTAAGAGAAACCCCTTAACTTTTTGTCGTCATTGTCAATGCTTAAATAATGCTTGAAGCAGCCACCTGCAAGCACAATAGGGAGAATGAGTTACCCTTCCGCTTAATGGCTAGTGCAAAGTCAAAGATGTGTGCGGTCCGAAAATTTCAGTGAGAATAGGTTTTTTCAGTAGAATTGCGTGTAGCTTTTGATCAGTACACAAAGCCTTCCTTACTCTAATATCCCCCCTTGCACATACAAGGAAATAAGCAATAAGATAATTTATGAAAACATTTATCTCAGCTAACACGAAGATGTTAGTGCAAATAACAATTTGTATTAATTGTTAGGGGCAAGAGTAGAGAAAATTGCGTGAGGGTAACAGACGAGACAATATTTTCAGCTTAATTAACATGTTGTCAAAGCTTAAATTTGCTTGAAAGAAACGAGAAACAGTCTCTCTGATCGTCGAACATGATCCTATACACAAAATGAATGTTGCAAGTATAAAATATCGTTATTATAGAATAATATTGAAATTAAATGGGAGTATAAGCCAGTATTTTTCATGAGGATTAACAGAATGCAAACAATCATGTCACAGTAAGAAGCGTGTGTAGAGAGAACTCTATGAGCGTAAAAGATCGAGAGATAGTGCTTGCATTGATTGTGCGGGACATCATTGAAGTCTTTAAGGAATCCAAAATAAACAAATAGATAAATAAAGAACAAAAACTAGAAACATGACGCAGGAAAAGTGGACCAAAAAAGCCTTGTGAATGTGAAAGCCGCAAGGAGTAGACCAAATCACTCAGAAATAAGCAATAAGATAATTTGTACAAATGCTTATCTCAACTATCACGATGAAGATATTGGCATAAGAGCTGGTAAGAAATATTTGCAGAAGACTGAGTAGGGAATGTCATTCAAGTGTGTCCAAGACCACCGCAGCCCATTCCGCTCAATACAGTCATTATGAGGGAAGGCAGGTAACCCCTCCCCCGCAAAGGGTCTTTGTGTGGTTAATATAGTGTGGGGACCACATGGGTGGTCCACGTGTCAATGCAGAAGTATTCTTTCGCTTGTGAAAAGATCTCATCCTGCAGGTGGGCGATCTTTGGCTGTTATGTTAAGAGAAAAACACTAGGCCTGTTCAGACAGGAAAAATGCAGATGTCTATGCTCGCCGTTCCAAGATGAAGCTTGTTCTTTTCAAAACTGTCAGAGGGAACATTTCCAACTGTCACATAAATATATCAAGATCTGTAAGGATCCATTAATTTAGGGTTTCTTACCCTCACGTTCTTTTTTTTTCGAAAACACGTGCAGACACTAGAATGGGAGGGTCAGGGGGGGCAGGGGGGGGTCATTAACTATCCTTCCTTTGTCATCCTATTCGCGACAGATCATCCAACCTCTCTTTTCGGAATTCCCACGTGTCCAAAGAAATACCCATGTCACTTAAGGGGGGAGGGGCGTGACAGGATTTGATTAATGGGACATTTATGCTAAGTGGTGGTAAAGGAACAGCTACCTTTTTGGAAATTCCCACATGTGGGGGTGGAGGGGGGGGGGGAGGGGGGAGGGGAGGGGGAGGTGGGGAGGGGGAAGGGGGGTGTATTGTTATGCTAATGAGATGCTAAGTGGAATAGAAGGAACAGCTACCTTTTTGGAAATTCCCACATGTGGGGGTGGAGGGGGGGAGGGGGGAGGGGAGGGGGAGGTGGGGAGGGGGAAGGGGGGGTGTATTGTTATGCTAATGAGATGCTAAGTGGAATAGAAGGAACACTATATGACTACTGCCGTTGTTCAGTTTTTATCTCTTGGCCGTGCAAAGAGAACGGAGTTTCAAAGCCTTCATGTAGCTACCAGCTTTAAAAGATTTGACTATCGCTCAAAGCCTACTGTATGAAATGAAATTGGATTTGATTTTCTCAATACTTCTACAAGGAATGATTAATTATACATATTATTTTGTGACATATATACACATTTCTGTTCGTTTAAGTTTACAAGATATATACTAGTTTGTGGGAATTTTAGTAAGCTCGTGGAGTGATTACTAAATTTGCTGTTGGTTTATTCCGACGTTTTGAGTTGTAGTTGTTTTAGAATATATTGGTTTACAAATTATCCGTGATTCTTTTTAAATGTTATACAGTCATCTGTATACTACACTAAATTAAGTAAATATATTACTCTAAAATAGTTAACTGTGCTATTTCCAAATTTTATAATAATTTATGCATAACATATTTTTACATTATACGATTTTTATCGTTTATCATTCATATTTAAAATTGTCTTTTGCTACAGATCTATTAGCAGGCGTGTCTTTATGACAACCCTAAATTAGGACAGCTACACAACTGCTGGATTTTCTCTCATGTTTCCCTTGTACCTACAAGAATACTAGCAATAATTTCTGCAAATGTTTATCTTGACTGACATGAGGAAGATAGAGGAATAAGTGTTTGTAGGCATGTTTAGTGGAAGAGTAGAGAATGTCATGTGAGTGTAACACATGAGGTAGGATGGAATGCTAAACCGACGTCTCTGTGTTGACCTAGGTGCCAGACTCTGCGGGTACGGCCACAGCAATACTATCCGGCGTCAAGACAAACCTGGACGTGGTGGGTTTAGACGCCCGCGTCATGAAGGGCGAGTGTGACCCGGGGAAGTACGCAGCAGGAAGACTAGACAACATCGTGTACTGGTCCCACGAGGCCGGCAAACACACCGGCGTCGTCACCACCACCCGGATCACGCACGCCACTCCAGCAACAGCCTATGCTCACGTCGGAGACCGTTATTGGGAATGTGATGCCATGGTGCCCGAGGAATTCAAAAACTGCACCAAGGACGTAGCGAGGCAAATGGTGGAGGACGAACCGGGTAGGTGAGTGACCTATATCACTTATTGATTCTACACACACTCACACACCCCCACACACACACACACACACACGCACACACGCACACACGCACACACGCACACACACACACACACACACACACACACACACGAGAACTTAAAGTGGCGGAAGCTTAGAAAAGTGATCTGCCCAGAAACGGAAAGTAAACAAATGACCTATATCCTTCCGCTGCCTTCAAGCGATTGTCAAGTATTCTAAAGAGGGGCAAATAAGGCTTTTACTATTGAAACTCTGAAAATTCATGTCCTTTAACGTATAAACAATAGCTCAAATAATCTAAGGAATTTGCTACATTCTAGAGTAATTTTCAAAACAGCGATTGTCAAGTATTCTAAAGAGGGGCAAATAAGGCTTTTACTATTGAAACTCTGAAAATTCATGTCCTTTAACGTAAAAACAATAGCTCAAATAATCTAAGGAATTTGCTACATTCTAGAGTAATTTTCAAAACAGCTTCTACTCTAGATGGGATAATACACATACATATAATAACCTGTTTATTAATGGGAAATTTAAAATAACTATATCATAAATGTAACTTTGCTAAACTCGTGGTACATTATCTCAGAAACTATTTAAGATAGAAATGTAAAAAATTCACAGGAAGTCAATCTGCATCTTCTATGTTTATTCACCTAATTTTATCTATTTACGGGAGAACAAAACACTTACGCTGCGCGGTGTTTTGTTTGTCCGCATCCTCGGTGCTCGTTGCCGTCTGCCTCTATCATAGAAAGGCACGGATGAAACCATACAACGTTCCAAAAACTACTTTTGAAAGGCTTTACTTATCAACTTTATGAAACCAGATGATGAAACTGGCCAACGCAGTAGTTCATAATTATTGGCACCTCTTTAGGAAACTATCCATCACTCGCCGTAGTTCATGTTGAGAAATGCTGGCAATTCCCTGGCGGATATTTTGTTTTAATTCTTGCAGGGTGTGTGGGTTTGTATTGTATACTTTATGCTTTAAGTTACTTCGGGAAGTTAGGTCTGTCTGTCTTGAAACACATTGTCTATTGTTCTCATTTAAAGATTGGCTATATGAATTGTTGCAGTCTTATTGAAAAATCTTATGTGTTGCACTCACATGACTTTCTCTACTCCTGTACGAATAATTCTTACAAACTCTTATTCCTATATCTTCTTCGTGTTAGTTGCGATAAACATTTGCACAAATTATCTTATTGTTTATTTCCTTGTAGGTGTAAGAGCAATATTAGAATACAGTAGGCTTTGAGCGATAGTCAAATATTTTAAAGCTTTGAGATCCCGTTCACGCTTAACATATAAAATAAAAAAAATTAACAACGATGTTCCATTTCACGAAAGTATTTTAAATTTTCCGAAACTGACACAAATAACAAGGAGTATCTCCGAAATGGTTCACTCTATAAAAAAATTTACTTCCACATAAATTTTGTGTTTCAGAAAGACCTACATTTTTTCTAGAGTAAGAGTTTGTCCATCTCTTACGGTTTACGAGTTATTCAAAAGTTATCCAGAGTAAACACGACTACATAGGCTATAGGCAGAAAATTCAAAATATACATTTAATTTGCCATACAAATATCTTAAACATATGACATTTTAATCAAAATCGTTGGAGCAATTTTCAAGAAAATAAACATTTTCGAAAAATTTTCCATGTAAGGGGTAATTTAGAGTGGGTCTATTTTCTTCAAAATCTTCGCGTTGCATCCTTTAAAGACATTCAACTTCTATACCAACTTTGGTTTTTAACCGACTTTTCGTTTTTGAGTTATGCTGTCCACAGGCGCACACACACATACACACACGCGGACCTTTTTCTAAAAATGCTTTTTGTGGATTCGAGGGTCTTAAAACATAGTTCCGGTGCAATCTTGACATTGAATTTTTGGGTGGAATACAATACTTCCCCTAATTACCAGTAAATCAAAATCACGCTCCCTGTCTTTTAATTCTCTAAAAAGGGAAAAAAATGGCATTCACGTGTGTACGGGTCCCAAATGTTGACTCGTAAAAATTGGCTCTATAACTCAGAACGCAATACCCCATTATGACGAAAACAGTGGTGTATGGTGCGCCATTAGGGGAGAAAGGTTTCTCAGAGCTCCAATAAGTAACGCTGGTCAGTTTTAGCATCTCCTTCCCCGCCAACCCCAACATCACAGACATTCCAACCCTAGAGGTTGCGGTCTCTTCCTTCACCTCTGTCGTGAAGCGAACGGTCCACAACCTCACCATCCACACCCCAGCTCCTCTTCATCCTGATGTCCTGCCTTTAGAGCTTCTTTTGCTCATCCGCCGCTCTTGGGCGGCTCGCAGGCGCTACCAGAGGCACCGCATGCCCCATCATCTAACGGTTCTAAGGCGATTACGCCACGAGGTTTATCTCCGTCTACGCGAGCACCGAGTGCGCGCGTGGGAGGACACGATGACTCGTTTGAACCCGGAAGATGGTGATGTGTGGAAAATCGCCAAGAGACTCAGGAACCGAGGAGGGTCACACACCTCACCTATCCAAGGCACCCGAGGCCTGGCCTATGAACCCCAAGCCAAAGCAAATGTGTTTGCTGACTACCTGGAGAGGACTATGCGTCCTAGAGATGATCCGCAGGACCTAGGCTTCTCCGACCGCGTCCGCCGGGAGGTACGTCGATACCTTCGACGTCCTCATGAGGAGGCGGATCGGCTTCCCATCATCAAGCCCAGTGAGCTCCAGGGCGTACTCCGGCGCCTCGACCGCAAAAAGGCTGCGGGGCCTGACGGGTTAATCCCTGCCATGCTCCGCCACCTTCCTTTCAAGGCCGTGCTCTTCCTCACTAAGATCTTCAATATGTGCCTCGCCCTTAGTCACTTTCCACGCGAGTGGAGGGAGGCCCGGGTGATCTGCATATTGAAGCCAGGGAAAGATCCGGTTCATCCTGCCAACTACCGTTCCATAAGTCTCCTGTCTGTACTCTCGAAAGTACTCGAGAGGCTTATTCCAGTCCGCTTGTCTCCCATCTTGGGGGACATTCAAGCCATCCCTCCCCATCAGTTTGGGTTCAGGCCTGGCCACTCAACATCTCAGCAGTTGCTGCGTGTGGTGGAAGCTGCCGCCCTGGGTTTCCAGGACAAAGCCTACACCGCCGCCATTTCTCCAGATGTTAAGAAGGCCTTCTCTACGACCTGGCATGTCGGTCTCCTCCGCAAACTCATCCAACTGGAGCTACCCACACGCCTAGTGCACCTACTACACTCATTTCTAAAACACAGATCCTTTTGTGGTCGCAGTTGCGGGAGCCAAATCTACACGAAGGCCAATCAGAGGCGGAGTCCCTGAAGGTTCTGTATTGTCCCCTACGCTGTTCAGCGTATATGTGGCCGACATTCCATCCGAGCAGCACGTTAACATAGCCCAGTATGCTGACGACGTGCTGCTATACTGTACAAATAAACACCCTCGCAGAACCTTCCTCCCCATACAACATCTCCGCCTCATCCAAGAGTGGTGTAGGCGTTGGCGATTGTCCATCAACCCGGAGAAAAGCCGCGCCATACTTTTCACCAAACGCCGCTTTCCCGCCAACTTCCCCACATTCACATACCTTCGCCGAAGGATAGAGTGGGTAGATTCCCTTACCTACCTGGGAGTAAAGCTCGACAAGGGCCTAACTTTTCGGGGACACATCAACGACCTATCAGCGCGGACCAGCGGGGCAATTGCCTCACTGTACCCCATGCTGCGGTCGGGGATGCTAATTCCCTTAAAGCTACGCCTCTTTCGGGCTCTCATTATCCCTATCCTCCTGTATGCCTGCGAAATCTGGGGCACGGCTGCAGACACCCACCTCCTGCGTCTGCAACGTATACAGAATAGAGGTCTTCGTGTAATCTATTCTGTATACCGTAGATTCCCTACGAGACTACTGCACAAAGCCTCGTCCCTCCCGTACGTGGAGGACGAAATTAGGCGCCGGGCAACCAAATTCTACGACCAGTTTTCACAACATCGGAGCGCCCTGGTTAGGTCTCTTGGGGACTATATCCCTAGAGAACGCACGCTTCTGCGACACCGGGTTCCCCGCATGGCTTGCGGGCACCCCCGGTAACACAGGAGCTACCCCATCAACAGCCTTACAGCCCTTCCAGGAGTAGTTTGGAAGTCAAAAATGTTTCGCCAAATATCCATATTTGGATCACCCATCAGCAGTGCCCAACGGTAGTTGCACGCTGAAATAATCACCCGACGAGGAGCACAACCTATGCTACCTCCTAGCAACCCACAATCTCCATTCTTCACCTGCCATCCTACAACATCCTAATCCCGTCATACAGTGGTTAAGCCCTAAAAGGGCAGCTACACGAATGACACACCTCGGGCTGTTCTCAGCCTGCCATCTGGTAGTCTAGTCTAGCATCTCCTTTCATAAAGTTGGTAAATTAAGCTTTTAAAAGTAATTTTTAAAACGTATAGTTTTATCCGCATCTTTCTATGCTAGAACAACGAGCACCGAGAATGTGAACAGGCAAAAAAAGAAAGTTTGTCTATTAACGAAGAAAGTATTCTTTTCTCAACTACACCCTTCTGTAATTGAAAATTATGAGCAATTATTTTTGTAAAACAATAATTAAACGTCTCTTAATACCAAAGTACCAGTATTACACGCTCAACAACATTGAGTTGGTATGTATTTCTTTGTAATATTTTAAACCCTATTTCTTGAACTAGCAGAAATCCTAAATTTGCTCTACGTTGGCAGAAGGTGGAGTGGTAACCAAACCAACAGTGATTCCAGAAAGTATCACACACACGCACGCACACGCACACGCACACGCACACACACACACACACACACACACACACACATACAAGAAGGCGCGCTATCGAATGATTAGAGGTCTGTATAACAAACGGAATGCACCCTTTCTGCCACTTTGAGGTTACTATACGAATATAGCCTTTTATGGTTTGTTTTACCACGATTAGCTGCAATCTGGAACACTCAACTTTTGCTATGAGAACTTCTACTTTAATTCTCGAATTCGAAGTTCTTGAAAGCCATTTCCTTTTTATAACATAACAAACTAGCTCATCCAATATTACAAAGACAGAGCTGCACAGCCTATAATGCTTCTTTAGCGGTGGAACAATCATCGGTAGGACTGATCGAGTAATTTTTTAAAATTAACATCGGGAATGTGGTAAGCGTGGATTTGTATCTGAGCTCTGGACAATGTGCAGTTTGTTAAAATATATCTAATAAACACCTGAGTAATAGCTAAGTTTTCTGATACATATTTGGTTGTCTTTTCTATAACACACAAATGGTTGTATCATTTTGCAACGCACCTATGCTCTTGGAACTGAACTATAGAATTGCTTGAGGTGTTGCAAATCACTGAACTTTTCGAATGAAGTTCGTAATAAATGTGAAGGAGATAAATAATGTTATTGCTGATCATGAGCTCTCCATGGTGAGAGCTGAAAACATTACGTGAGTGAAAATACCGTTATATCCAGGACTTGCGTTCTAATGTAAGTGATTTCGAATAGCGAATATTGTAACGGCATTAGCGAATGATTATGGTAATCAAGTGCTGGCATTCGAATGAAAGTTTGGATTCTTAAAAGTATTCGAATACAATGTATTCGATTTTTGAAAAGATTAATTTATTCCCATCACTTCTGGCACAGAACACCTAGTAGTTGTCAATTTGTTATGATGCAGTGATGCTATCATTACAGTGATACAGTGTCAGTAAAACAAAGGAATGCTGATGCCAATGCAGTGTAGCAAACATACAACACAACATTACCCTTTCTTACGCAGTTTTTCTGGGCCATTCTGCCTTTTTGTGTTGGCGCCAAATATTTAAACTTCTGCCTGAGAGGCCTCATCTATTTTGTAGTACAGAAAGGTTATACTATTCTACTCCATTTGATATATTTTAATGCAGATTCATCTCAATTTTTACAAAATGGTGGCATTCCCCCTTTTGCAATGGACTCTTCATATGTTTAGCAGAAGCCCTCTTCATTCAAAACACTTCTCGAAAATATTTCAGAAGATAAAACTAGGAGATTAATTTAATAATTAATGTAGGTTTACTGGACTTGTTTTACATTTTGGAAGCAAGTTTTAAAGCAACCATTGTAAAGCTGTACGATTATCATTGTGTTATATATAATATATGTGTCAATAAAGTTGGGTTACTAAACAATAACATTTTTGGTGTAAAATAGGAGCATAAGGGTGCTGATGGGCGGAGGTCTGACGGCTCTAGGGTCACCAGTAACCACTAGTGATGCTGCCTCTCACTGCCAACGTCAGGACGGACGGAATCTCCTGGAAACGTGGAAACAAGGACCTGGTCGCAGACTCTTCCTGAATAACACTCGGGAGCTGATGAACGCCGATCTCAGCAAGGTGAGCAGCAAAGAACGACTTAAAATGACTTTATGAAAAACTTGAACTTTCTCACCCACATATGTAGCGATGTCCAATCTTTGCGAAAGAGGTGAGTGTGGGTTTACCTCCTTTCAACATACGCGGACTTTGTCTCTCTTTAACCCCCTACCGTGCCTTGTGTTGCAGTGGTGATACGTATGTTGCGTTTGATTTAGGAAAGCACTTTCAAATCTTATACGATAAACATTTGTTCATTAGTGATTTCTTTGGTACTGCTTACGTTTAAGAAGTCTATAAATACTTGGCATAACCTTAGAAGATACACCAAGTGATCATCGCGTAACCTATTGCGATACAGATTTTTAGTGTAGTTCAATTTGGAGAAACTCTATTCCCAAATATATGCAGAGCAATACTCACTCCTATACACACTATTCCTGCAAATGCTTATTTCTCTAACTACTACATTTTAATCGACATTAGCATTTTCAGACATTACCTTTTGCGAATTTTTTGTAGGTGCAAGGGGAATATGCGAATACGATAGGTTTTAAGCGATAGTGAAATATTTTGAGAGCTGGTTGTTATGCGATGCTTTTGAAATTCCGTTCGTTTTGCAAGGGCAGGAATGAAAAAGCGAATAACATTCCTATTTGAAAAAAAAAAAGGTATAAGTATTGGCAAATTCAGACAAATAAAGAATATCTCGTAAATGGTTCAAAAGAAAAAAATAAGTATTTGACATAGATTACGTGTTTTAAAGATATCCACATTTTTTCATTTAGTAAGCCTTTGTCTGTCTCTTACTGTTTACCGTTTATGCAAAAATCATCCAGAATGAGAGGTCGTCTAAGGATCTTACCAGAAAATTCAAGGTATGACTTAGAAACTTCCATGTTTGTGTCCGTCACTGCACACTGACTGTCCCTCCAACTTAGGAGTGGAGTGAGGCATTGTCGCTCACTGCGTAAGGCTCTCCAAAGAGAGGGTAAGTTGGACACAGAAGCGCGTGCACCTTTTTCTAAAACTGTATTGTTTTATTTAGTTGCTTGAAAACATATTGTTGGTGAAAGATCAGTGTTGGAATTGTGAGTAGAATTCACCACCGCCACCACCACCGCCGCCGCCGCCACCACCACCACCGCTACCACCACAACCGCCGCCACCACCATCACCACCACCACTACCGCTACCGCCACTGCCGCCGCCACCACAATCGCCACCACCCCAACCGCCGCCAACACCAACATCACCACCACCACAACCACCAGCACCAGCACTGCCACTGCCGCCGCCACCACAACCGCCGCCACCACCACCATCACCATCACAACCACCCCAACCGCCGCCAACACCAACATCACCACCACCTGAACCACCAGCACCAGCACCACCACTGCCGCCGCCACCACAACCACCGCCACCACCATCACTACTACTGTTACTTTAAACTTTGTTTGCGTCTATGGCCACAATTCCACTCAAACCCTTCCTAAATACAATGAAAAACTGTCGCTATTGGCAGTGAAGCAATATAAATAAACAAATGTATTAAATATTTATACCAAACTTCATTTCTATTAGGTTTTATGTTGTTGAATACTTCGAGTAACTAAATCAATTTACGCTAATACAAGATATTTTCTGGAAAAACTGGCTTAATTAATCAGCTCTTGATGGTGGCCATGGAGTTTAATTTGGCCAAAGGCTCGACATTTTTAAATTTAATTCGCTGATCAACCGTGAAGCCATGATCACTTGAATGATGTAAACTGACTTCTTAATAAGCCAATAGAGATCCATTTTATGAATTGAGTATTGCCCAGATTAAATAACTGGCGTGAAATTACTTTTGCCTGTCTTTATAGCCAAGAGTTCAAAGTTCTTGTGCTTTGTCTGGGCCTACTGAATACAATTTGCAACACATTTTGTATAGAAGCGCAGGCTATTCCTGCCTGGATCGTTCCATAATGATTCACACTCCCCTGTAACTCCGCAAAGTAGCAATTTGAAAAGTGTGTCGATATATGCGTAAAGATCGACTATAGTACGGTGTACCACCACCAGATGATGTTGCTTCCCACAGGTAGCTCACTGGAGCAAGGGCAAAAGATTCCCATTCCCATTTCGTGTTCCATATTTCAAATTAGGTTTAACTACAGAAATAATACTTAGTGAGTCAGTGTTACAAAATATTACTGCTTCTGAAATGTTTTCCCTCGAACCTTATGCAATATTTTGGAGCCAACATTAGCAGCAGTGAATTGTTTCCATGATTGTGAAGCGGAAACCCGCGCCTATTAGAATTATAAAAGTTAATATGGATGTAACATATTATATTTTTACTTACAGGTTGACTATTTACTGGCACTGTTCAGCCCGGACCACATGCCATACTCACTGAAAAGAGCCGAGGGACCGACTCTCTCACAAATGACTCGACAGGCCATCAAGGTGCTCTCTCGTAACCCAAAAGGATACTTCCTCCTTGTTGAGGGTGGCAACGTCGACAACGCCCATCACGACAACTTTGCACAGCATGCCCTAGCAGACACTGCCGAGATGGATGATGCTGTGGGAGTAGCTATGGAGATGACGGACCCTCGTGATACTCTCATCGTGGTCACTTCGGATCATTCTCATACACTGACCATCTCAGGGTACCCTGACAGAGGATCTGATGTACTGGGTGAGTTGTTTGTTGAGAGAGAGTCTGTGTGTTCCCATGTTATAGGTACAGGAGTGAAGGGGAACACCTCGGGTCAGAGAGGTAGCTACTGGAGGCTACAGAAATGAAGGAATCACGGCAGGCTACGACCGCATACAAAGACCCGCGGAAATATCTAGTAGTTCCAACGATGAGCCACCCATCAACCAAGCAGCCATCTAGTATCCACGGGGAGTACTCTTTCTTTTGAGCAGGCACCCGCGCCATCCGTCCGATATCGCCATTCGCTTAGCATTCGACTTCCAACCAGGGAAAATCGCGAAAAACCGAAAGATGAGAGGACGGTTCGCCAGGAATCGAAGCCGGAACCTCCTGAATGCGAGTCTCACAGAGCTGCCTTGCTCGTTGCGTTAGCATCTTGGCCTGCTTCAAGCCAACTGGTAGTTCTGCAGACGCTTCTCAGTGAATCCTATTGCAACATGTTCATTGCACACTATTCCAAGCAACAAACAATACTAATTGGAAAAACATCCATTTAGAACTATAATTCCTTTGTAATCACCTTGGTGATGTTTCCGTTGACGTCATACGTTACGCGTAGAAACGTGTTGTGCGGTGTAAGCAATGGATGTGATTTGAGGATAGACATATGTCTTCTCTTGTGGCTGGAAATGTTAAACACAACGCTGTGCTGCACCAATCACCGCCAGTTCGGACTACTCTTCGTATCTTCTCATCCCATTCTTTGCTCCAAGAGCATTCTGAATTGCTCCGCCGTTTCTGATCCATATCCTAGGTCTAGCGTGCCCTACCAACAACACCAGTAACATTTTATTATCCATACAATGTGCAAATAAGGCTTTGTTCTCAGTATCGTCAGAAATCATTTCAGCTGGTTAGAAATATGCGTAACTTAAATATCCATAAAATTAATTAGCGCATTCGCATGACGCCTTTGAACACTTTCTAACCGTCCTGATAAAGTCTAATTCTGGGTTGCAACAACGCATTTATAGGATTCGTTAGCGCTAAAGTGTTTATTGCTTGTAAAATGAGTTGCGAAACCGATACACACCGCTTTTGGTTGGTTAATGGACCATAGGTCGAATCTTGAACTTATAAACGGATAGTGGTTTGCTGTCATTTATACTTTCATCATATGGTTTCCTCCTAATTACTTACGTCATCTTCAGATACAGGTAAGTAAAACTATTGCTTTTTGAATTACTGTCGATTGAGGTAACATTACAGTTGTATGTCGGAAAGTAGTGCATTTGTGCTCTGTTGTTTATTTTAGAATATTTTCTGACGAAGAGGTTATATTTATATCCATGCAATTTGAAGTTAGATTCTGCAGAAAAAGCAGACATTTTGGATATATGCACATGCAGGGGGCGCTGCAGATTGAAAAAACTGACTGCACTGTCGCCACAAAATCAGCTGTTTGGTTACCATATTTCTTGGTAGTTCCTTATTTTATGAAGTTAATTCTAACAATAGCATTTTGTCCCTTCTAGAGAAAATTTTGGCTCCATTCCTTTTGTTCTGTATTTGAGCTTGTAGAAAGCATGGAACAACTTTATCAATAAAGTCAGAAGTACAATCCACGACGTGTGGCGTCATTTGTTTCTGCAGCGGCCTCATACATGTGACAAGACAATTGGGTACGTATGCCGACTACCTCAGCTCAGTCATTTTGGTGCTTTTTTAGACAAAGAAGGGAATAGGCAACGTGTAATATGTTGTATTTGTGGCGATCTACATTTAGAAACGCCGATAGTTTTTAATCCATTAACTGAAGAAGGGAATATCTAAGTACATATCAGTTTTCTTGTAACCCAGCATAAGTCTTTTTGCAGGCAGAGCCATGTTCGAAAGGTACCTCACAGGACCTCATAAAGCAACGCTTTCCTACTCAAACGGACCTGGCTTCTACGTCTATCTCAACAACAGAGCTTCGGGATTGGAGTGGCCTTGGCGAGAACTTCACGATGAGGAGCTAAGGGATCCCAATATTCCTAGTTTCGCCGGTTGGGTCACATTGGATGGCAAAGAAACTCACTCTGGTGAAGATGTACCGGTTTATGCTCTGGGACCCAACTCGGATTTGGTGACCGGAGTGTTCGAGCAGAATTATCTGGCTCATTTTATTGGCTATAGTGCTTGCATTGGTCCGGGTGTAACCGCGTGTTCTTCAACAGGTGTGACAGAGGTATCTGTGTCGTTACTAGCAGTGGTAGTCTTCAGATGTTTCTTGTTACAGTGAGCAGGAAATGTGGTATACAAGAAGAACCATTCTTAAAGGAACACTGTGAATAAAACAATAAAATACAGAACCTTCATTATGTTCTGCACTAATGCAAAACGGTTACTTGTTGTTGGAATCTCGAATCTTTTGAAATATACATCCAGTTTTCCATGACATAATATTTGAATAAGTTAAAAATTGTGCACTATGTATTTACATTTTTACCTGTTCTGTACAAAGGAAAATAATATTTCCTTGATTAAGAACCATTTTTACTTTTTAGTCATTTATTATCCCAGTGGGTGAATATTTCTTCTTCTAATGGCATTTAGACAAACTTTTTAATTTAATTTTACTATGACTTAAGCTGGCAAGAGGCTTGTTTGGGCCCTCAATAGCAGAATGTCCTTTTACCCATCTAAAACACAATATGTTCCCTGTATTCTGAAACTATATTCCTGATTGTCATAGAATTACTATTCAAGTAATATTTATCATTTAGGTGATTCAATTATTCTGCCTGCGAGTCATTGAAAATATTTACATTAGTATTATTGCAAGACTTGAAGCGTTTATGGCAAGCTTATTAATAATGGCTTCACGGGTGCTCTGCCGTGTTAAATTTAAAAATGTCGAGCTTTCGACCATACGAAACTCCATGGCCATCATCAGGAACTGAATAAATAAATTACCATCTCATACTCGGGGCCTTTTAAGGCACTGAATAAGAAATAAACGGCCATCTCAAAGTCATAGCCTTCAGGAAACATTTGTTATATTTAAAAGTTTGCATGGCCATCTGAAAGTCCCACGGTCTTCAGAAATCGAGTAACTGAATAAACCATCTGTGTGGATGTGTTCCGTGAGGTCCGTCATTCTCCTCTGGCAGGTGCGTTTAGTGGCTTGTATCCAAGCTAGACACAGTTGAAGTCTGCAATCTCTATTGTAGTTCACTGGGTGTAATTTAATTTGAAAGGCCTCTTTGATTACTCTATCAGAATGGTTTTCCGTACGTTCCAGAACTGAAATGTCATTAAAGTTAATTTGGTGCACCTTCTCAATACATTGTTGGGCCACTGCTGAAGGAGGTCGATGTTGCGCTGATGTTCCTTGCATCTCTCTTCAATAGTGCGTCGTGTTTGCTTTCCATGTTCACATAAAATCCCGTACATGCCAGGAAAGTAGTGGATCTTTTACGGGATTTAGGCATTGTCGGATATTTTTTGGTAATGTAAAGTAGATTTTGATGCTGAATTTGGAGAGGATGCGCGAAAAAATGTTAGTTTACCATAGCTGTTAGATTACGATTAAACATAATCAATGTTTCCTGAAGTCTATTAGATAGACTTTCAGACACACACAACAGTTCTAATAAAACCCCACCTACAACCGGCCAATCACTACCGTAGACGGCGCAACAATGCCCCGCCCACCCCCACCCATATAAATCAACGTAACGGACATTAACGGTCATTTCTTCTACTACTTCTCTGTTTCCACATTCTAACTCTGACCAGTGCAGATGGAGGATCGTGTTACCCTGATGATGCCAAGCGCAGTACTTGGCGAAACGTTGGTATCTATCATGCCTTCTAGACCACGGCCTACAAGCCCGGAAGAGCTAAACATTTGGAATAATCAAGACACCGGCCGTGAAAGCCTAAATACATATATTTCCTGAAGAAGGCGATGAGTTTGAGATTGTAATTTATTTATTCAGTTCCTGATGATGACCATGGAATTTCGTATGACCGAAAGTTCTCTTTCTTTTTTCTTTACCTGATTACCCTCCCCCTATGTATGACTTACACCCCCTAGGACTTACTAGGGTCAGACACCTGTCGACGAACCTATGGACCGGACAGAGTGAAGACCTGGAAGCTGGTGGTCAGCTAAGCACCAGGTATGAGAGTGAGAAAGAAGATGATATGAAATACAGGCGAAATGGATGATTGGAATGGTGATAATGGAGCAATTGGTGGAATGAACGGGGGAAACTGGAGAACCCGGAGAAAACCCACACAGACGCCGCTTCGTCCACCACGAATACAACATGCGGGTCCTTGGGATCGAACCCGGGCTGCCTAGGTGGTAGGCGAACGCGGCCGAAAGCTCAAAATTTTTAAATTTAGCGTGGCTGATCACCCGTGAAGCTATAATTAGATTGTATTATTGTCCTAGCACATACCAGTTTCTTAAGCAAAGCAAGAAAAAATACAGTATGATTTTAGTTATATTTGCCAAATAGACATTTCTCTTCCTTCTTCACATACTACAAAGGCACGCTCCAACATCGTAATCGTTTTCTCAAAAGTGGGGGATTGATCAGGGGAGATATAGTACTTGTGAGATTTGTAGCACTGCAATTCAATATCAGGAGAAGGGAATTTAGCTGGGTGTTCTACTGTGGTGCAATAAGCATTATTTTCATTGCCAGCATCGCGCGCAATGGCTGGCCAACTGATGTTCTTTTTGCAGTTGGAATGTGCAGGGGTTCCATGCCTGGAATTACAAGGGCAGCATCAGCCAAAATTGTGTGAATGCGCGGGTGATAGGCAAAAGAAATCCTCTCTGAATTTATGCAAGTTTATGTTGGGCCCATTGCTTATGTAGTATAGAACAATTATTGGTTGTACTGCCCCACAATATAATGTTGCAAAATAGCTTCCATAAGCTGTTACTACTAAATCTTATTCTTATCTCTATCCAAGATTAATTGCAAACGTCTGCACAAAATATTTCATTTCACATTTCTTTATAAATACATGAAACCGAAGCGATAGACATATATTCAAAAGTAAGTGACTATACTGTCCCTGAAATTTCATACTCTTTCCATACTGTTACGAAACGCAATCAAAGGTAATATTTCAAAACAGAAATAAAGTAGAGAAATAGAAATGAAAGTCAATGGATATCTCAAAAGTGTCTGACACACGAAAAACAGAAATGTTGATTTACATTACATATTTAAATGAGATCTTGCTTTTTGTGTATCACTAACGGTTTAATAATTAAACAAAATTGAATTAGAATGAAGAGAACTTCAAGCTATTCCCTGAAAACTCAATAACAGTGACGTAGCCTGGTGCGTGGACTTGGCATGCACTTTGAACTCGTGTTAAGGGACACATGAAATTTCTAAATTCTACAATTATTACCGGATTTTCTTAAAACTTATATCAGACATAAAACATATAAGGGATAATGTATATCCAAATTTTCATTTTAATTTCGTCAACACCTTCAAATTTATTATCTTTTCTAGCTATTGTTTTGGCAGCGTGCCTAAAATGCACCACACGATGAAGATTTAAAAATGTTTATAATTTGAATTCTTATTCTCTTGTAGATAAATACTCTCAAAAGAATGTTGGGAATAGAAAATTGTATAATGGCTTGGTTTATTAAATAACAATTATTAACTTTGAAAGAATAAACTTTTTCAGGAATTTTTATAGAAATTTTATAGAACACTAACTGATAAATACTAAAGTTACAGAACAATCATTCCCAGTATTCTTTTCTGCTTTCTCAGTTTGTTGATTACTGCTCCATATTCGCAGCAGTAGTTTTCCAGGAAATGTTTTCCTCGTAGTGAACCATGCGGAAGCACTTGAGCAGTGTGCATACCCTACCTTCGGCTTCCTGGCGTATTTTTCTGTCACACATTACTGTTCAAAAGCTACTTATTGTACTCTGATATGTACAGAAAAAGTAAAAAATATGAAATAAACCTTCACTGCCAAACAAAATACTGAAAAATGTAGCTTTAAACCTCATTAACATTAACAAGCGAGATGCACTTTTCTGTGTTGCATCCACAAGCGTGACTCAAGCAAACCACTAGCCGCTTTATTTCATTGCTGGGTGTAATACACTAGCAATACTAATTCATATCAGATTGTTGTTCGAAACATACTCTTCAGTAAGCACTAGGTCAGTTGGATTAGTATAAAGATAATACAAAAAGTCAACTAAGAAAATTGGCAGGGTACGCACAAAAAGGCAACAAATTGTGGGTTCTTTTAAATTTAATTTACACAAAAACAGTTGAATCTATTGATACGCCAAAGGAAAAAGTTGTCGTTTATTCAATTTTCTATGAATATAGCCATAAATCAAGAATCTTCAATCAATAATAACTCAGCCAGGTGATGATAAATTTTTTTGATAAACATTTTTTTTTCTAGAAAACAATAAACTTTTCAACAATTTGGTATTAGACTTTCTTATTATTCACAACATCAGAAATTCCCTGTTTAAGTCTGACGGATCATTTCACTTCCACCCTGTATAGTAATTAGGAGAACTACATATTGTATTCGACTTAAACATTCGATGTCAACATTTCAACGGAAGTATACGTCTAGAGGTCCCAGAAAAAAAAAGGAATTTAAAAAAAATCCGTGTATGTGTCTGTGTGTGTGTCTGTGAACAGCATAATTCAAACACGAAGGGTACAAGGGGAATATGGGAATACAGTAGGCTTTGAGCGATAGTCAAATCTTTTAAAGCTTTTATACTCCGTTCTCTTTGCACGACTAAGATATAAACAAATTGATAACTGTCTTCCATTTGTGGAAAGTATACGTATTTTAAAACTAATAATACAATAACACAAATAACAAGGAATATCTCCGAAATGGTTCACTCTACAACACAATTTATTTGGACAATTATTGTGTTTTAGAATAATCTACATTTTTTGTACAGCAAGATTTGGTCTATCTCTTACGGTTTACCAGTTATGCAACTGTCATCCAGAGTTAACAGGACTGCATAGGCTATAGCCAGAAAATTCAAGATATACATTTCATTTGCCATAAAAATATCTCGTGTATATAGCATTTTAATCAAAATCATTTTCGAGAAAATAAATATTTTCAACAAAAACTTTCCATGTAAAGGGTAATTTAGGTTGTTAGAGTTTTGTTCAAAATCTTCGTGTCGCATTCTTGAAGCATATTAAACTTAAATGTGAACATTGGTTCTTAACGGTCTTTTTTTTTTTTTTGTTTTTTTGTTTTTTTTAAATTTGCCTTTATTATTGATCATCGCTGCAGCGCTATACAGATAAGTGAGAATTACGGGGAAATAAATTTGGATACAAAAAGCACAAAAACTTACTACATAAGAACGTGAGTCTGAACAAGAATGAGGTCAACCTCTATAGGCCCCTCAGGGACAAGCACATGGTGAGAATGGTGTAGATCTCAATCCTCTTCTGCGGTGTCAGGTGGTAGCAGCAGATCTTGCGGCAGACGACTGCGGATGCGGTTTGGAGGCTGCGACCTATGGCCCAAAGAGAAGAAAACCGCACCTGGGACCTGGTGAAGACGACTATAGAAGCGATGAGCCTGATGGCGGATGAAGTCCACTATGGAGGAAATTCCTAGTTCACGGTGTAGCTGAGTGTTGCGAACAAACCAGGGAGCGTGAAGAGCGAGGCGTAAAACTTTATTCTGAAAGGACTGCATGGCTGCAATTTTACTAGAAGCTGCGCCGCCCCACACAGGGCAAGCATACGTGAGAAGAGGACGAAGTAAAGAGGTGCAAAGTAAAAGCACTGTAGCACTTTTCAGAGAAGATTTACGGTTAATCAGAGGATAAAGCTTGGAGAGTCGGGAATAAGCCAAGTTGAGTTTGCTGTTGATATGAGCCTTCCAAGTAAGTCGGCGGTCAAACAGTACTCCCAGATATCTTACTGTTTCGTCCTTGCGCTTCCAAGGTATGTGGATGTTATCTATCAAAACAGGTGCAGGAGACGCGGGCCGGCGGAGAGTGAAAAGCATCATTTCACATTTGCTGTGGTTGAGGGCGATGCGCCATGATTTTAGCCATAGAGATAAAGAATCCAGGGCACTTTGAAGATGATTGCCAGCTGCGTGAATATCCTCGTGGGAGGTAAACAAAGCGGTGTCGTCGGCGTACATGGACACATTGATAGACTGCAGGGGAGGAAGGTCTGAAATGTAGATGTTGAAGAGGGTAGGTCCTTAGACGGAACCTTGAGGTACACCAGCGAGAGCGGGCCGGGAGGAGGAACGGTCTGAACCTAAAGTGACGGACATGCTGTTCAGAGGCGCGCGCGCACACACACAGACACACACAGACACACACACACACACACACACACACACACACACACACACACCCATGCATATACCTTTTTCTAAAAATATCTTTTTTGGGTTCAGGGGGCCTCAAAGCATATATTTCCGGTGTAATCTCGACATCGAATTTTTGGGTCGAATATAATACTTCCTCCACTTACTATACGGAGTAGAGAAAGTAAAAAAATATATAAGAAAGTTGAAACAGTTGCTGACAAGTGAATTAGAAAACAACACACATTTTATGTCAAGTAAAAGTTCTTTGTCGTTTTAGCTATTTACGAAATACTATTAGTTGTTGGTTTAAATTTTCCAATACTTCCTATCGTTTAGCCCGTTGTGTTCGTTTTACACGTACAACAAAATGCATAATTAGCGAAAGTTTATTTGGATTAACAGGAAACAGACAAAAAAAAAAAAAAAAAAGTTCTATAAGAATAGTTTCTAGAAGAGACGGTCATGAGAATACAAACAAGATTTTTTCAATTCCTTCATATAGCATGATAAACTCTCCGTTTGTCACTAGAGACCCCTAGGTTTATTTAAACGCAATAATTTGCTCACTAGGACATCTACCATTACACTTTACTTGATTGTTTGCTGCAGCAACAACCTTATGTGTTTATTTCTTTAGCTGCAAGAATGATTAATCGGCGGTTAGATGTCGCAGAGGTTAACTAGTACCTGCGCGCTTACTCTCGTTACGTATTGCTCACTTTTGTTTATTGTTTTTTGTTATTGCCATTGCAAGTAGTACGTGCTTATCAAACTGGTCATTATTATTATTATTATTATTATTATTATTATTATTATTATTATTATTATTATTATTATTATTATTATTATTATTATTATTATTATTATTATTATTATTATTATTATTATTATTATTATTATTATTATTATTATCATCATCATTATCATTATTATTATCATCATTATCATTATTATTATCATCATTATCATTATTATTATCATCATTATCATTATTATTATCATCATTATCATTATTATTATCATTATTATCATCATCATTATTATTACCATTATCATTATTATCATTATTATTGGCAGTACATTTCAAATGTAATGATTACTGTATTTCATACTACATTTTATCCATGTGTGATCTATCTAGTAAGACAATGCTAATTAAAACTGTGTGTATTTAAACAAATGAAGCAAATTATGAGAATGAAGGAAAAATGAAACTTAAATAAATACAAGCATATAAGCCCAAAGAGTTCTAGCAGGGCGCGCGCCTAACTGAGGGTTAGGCATGACGGTTGTGGTATGCGGTATAAGCAATTGATGTGTTCTGAGGACGGAAATACTTCTCTGTTCAACTTAGAAACGTTAGGGAGCATGCCGTGCAAACCAACCGCCACTAGATAGGACCGACCAGGGTTGCAAACCTGTAGGATAATTATAGGACATACGATAATTTGAATGTATGTGCTCATGGTCGTCAACTATATGATAATTATGGTGGTGTACGATAATTTCAATACCGGCGAAATATCATTTTCACTGGTTTGTCACATCAGCGAAATGAAATTAAATAGAGCTGGTGGAGATTGCATTATCTGTGATTTCATTGCACCACAGAAACACTTCTTGCGAAAGAGTTTTTGTTTTCCAAACTAGGTTTAATAAAAACCAAAATTAGAAACAGTTTGGCACTAGATACGGTAAATGAACTTATTCTGTCGTCTCAGCTTATGAAAGAATGTGGTGGGTCCAGAAATCTGTAAGTCACCTAATTGTTGAAGTTTATCTCAAGAACAATGAAGAGTGCGAGAAACATAAGTGCTAAAGTTGTAATACTGATTGAGGTCATTAATGTTGTAAGTCGATACCCTAAACAACAATAATATTACATTTTCATAACTGTTATGCTGATACATTTATTGTTATAGCATTTGGTTTATGATGTATGATAATTTTGAATCCAAATGTATAATTTTGAGTGGCTGGTACGATAATTTTACTTTTAAACATTGGCAACCGTTCGTATCCTTTCGCCTCATCCTTTCCTTCCCGAAGGTTTAGTAGACGCTGCAGTGCTGAAATGTGATACCATTACCAATCCACATTCGTAGTCCAACACACCCAAATGTCTACTGCAGTGGTGTCATTTTATTAGCCATAGAATGTTTAGCTAACACTTTGTTTGCTACACAGTCAGAACCTGTTTATGCATGCACATCATACTTTATGAACAGTTTCTGGCCGTACTGATGACAGAGTTTAACTTCTAATGCTCTATTATTGCAGGCAGAGCCATATATGAGAGGGACCCCGTAGGACCTCATAAAGCAACCCTCTCCTACACAAATGGTCCTGGCTTCTATGTCTATCTCAACAAGAGAGTTTCCGAGTTGGACTGGCCTTGGCGAGAACTTCACGATGATGAACTAAGGGACCCCAACATTCGCAGCTTCGCCGGATGGGGACCTTGGAACGGCAAAGGCACCCATTCCGGTGAAGATGTACCCGTTTACGTCCTGGGACCCAACTCAGACCTGGTGACCGGAGTGTTCGAGCAGAATTATCTGGCTCATTTTATTGGATATAGTGCTTGTATTGGTCCAGGTATAACAGCATGTTCTTCAGCAGGTCTGACAGAGGCGTCTGTCTATTTATTAGTCGCAGTGCTCGTCTGCAGGTGTTTTTGTTACAGTGATCAGTGAGTACAAGAACATTTGAACAACAAAACCATTTCTAAATAAACATTGTGCCTAAAACAGTATAAGACAGAGTGTTCATTTAATGTATGGCCGGAATTTCTCGCCGTGCACTGCGTTATTTCCATTTTGCACTGTTTCCCGTCCTCCTCGTGTGTCGCCTAATTAACTGATGTGTAGTCTGTTCTGTACAAGGTCGATGTGTTGTGAGACCACGTGATTTAGCACTGTGTTAGTGCTGGTATACTGCCAAAAATTCTATATACTTACAGCACACGATTTTTTTAACCGAGTAAGTCATCGGACGGTGACTGAAGGAGATGGTCAAAATGAGGCTCAAAGGATCCCTAGAGCTTAGAGCTATTCAACAGTCCTGTTCTAAGGATAAGTGAAAACCCTAAAAAGGTCCTATCCACCTTAACTGAAATTTAGCGCCTCACAGAGAAACGATTTGCGATATTAGAAATATATTTAGTGAAACAGGATCTACTCTTGAGGATTAATAAAAATTAAATGGCTTAAAGAGAAAAGAAGTCTTAGTGAATTTATAAATAGCATGAGAAATCCATGCACGTGAATTAAAGGGGTTGTAAATATCCGAATTCGCCGGCAGTGTGCCTCCCGGTGCTAAGAGAATTCACACGCGTCCAGACGAAGGCTCTAACGTGGCATGAGTTCTAACTCTGTCTCAGTGATGCGGGTTGCGTTATAAATAAACTGGGAGGATTGCTGTGTTCTGCGAAGTCACTGCGTTGAACTCTCACTGAGCGTTCACTTCTGTCGCCGTTGATGTGGTATTATGTGTATATGTTATTGATGTGTATGCGAGTGCGTAATTACTTTTGTTTCTACGGTCAGCTGTATGGGGTGTACCATTAAGAATGGCGGTTTTCAGTTGTTGTATAAAATACTGTATTTGTACGAAATACAGCATATTTCCATATTAAGGGAACAATGAAGTGATATTTTTAGCTTGTTTCGTCAAAAAAAATCGGTTTTTGGATTTTTATTACAAAAATGCACCATACGTTAAAGAATTTATCTGCGAAGTTTTAATACCCTAGGAAGAGGGAAACACATCTTTTGGATGCCATTTTTAAAGTTGTGCGCCTCTGCCTCTTTTAAATGGGCATACCCACACTTCAAACTCATTTTTCTCGGTAACAATTTTTTGTTACTTTCTGATATTCAAAATCTATCTTCCCCCACAAAAATTTACCTAGAGAGTTAAAATTGTTTTCTAATATAGTTCGGAATATGGGTCCTAAAATGTTTTTTGGAATTTTTATATTCGTTTTTTTTAAAAGATAATATAATAATGTTTTGGTGAAATTTTTACACTTTGCGATATTAAAATTTTTAATGGGAAAAACTATTCACTATATGAACATTTGAGTCGAAACAGGCCAATCTGGCCTATCTTGATGTCGATGATGATGATATGAAAATTTGCATCCTTTAATTTGTTACAAAGGTAATAAATGATATAATTTTAGAAAATTAACTTTGTTCTCAACATCTGTTGGAGGAAATAGATTTTGATTATGCCCAATAAAATTGATGTAAATTAATTAATATATGAAGAATGTTTAAAAAAAATTATTTTGTTGTTCAACGACGCTGTCAATTGCCAGGATCACATCAGCGTCGCCGGTGTGCCGGAATTTTGTCCTGCAGGAGTTCTTTTACATGCCAGTAAATCTAATGACATGGAGCTGTCGGTTTTAAGCACACTTTAAAACCATCGGCCTCGGCCGGGTTTGAACCCGCGACCTTGGGATCAGTAGGCCAGCGTCTAACCAACTGAGTCACCCAGACCGACTATGAAGAATGTGATTAGATATTGGAATGAAATATGGTACACCCACATCTTTAGTGGCTTAAGAAAAGATGAAAATATTACGTATGACAGATTACATCTGGCATACGTTAAAACGAATTGCTCTGCATGTTGTAACTCTGTCAATAACATGTCATCACTTTTAGGCAGAAATGCTTTTGGATTGGGCGACTACATTCAGAATCTCTTCCTTTAGTTGTGGCATTGTTCGGAAATTATTTTTATAAACTTGCAATTTTAAATTCCCCTAAAGGAAAAAGAATTCGCTAGAGGGAGCTTTTTGCAATACCCAACTGTTGTGAACGACGAATTGATCTTTGGACTGATGGCACAATTTCGATATTCTCATTAGACCGCCTGGAATGAGAGCGCACCGGAGTTCATGCAATCGAACCTGTTGGCTCCAATTTTGTCATTAGCCTACGAACTCTTGACTCATTATGTGCATTATAACGACAGAGAGCAGCAGTTTCTGCCTAACATTCATCGCATTTGTAACGAGTTTTCATAATCATTATCCGTTGCTACATTGTAAAGCGTTCTATGATAGCTAACCGCATGAGATACTGATTATCTCTCATAATGACGATAAAACAATTAGAAGACAGCGATCTTACTGGTCCACCCTATATTACTCTTCAGGGGATGAACAATCTGCTATTCAAGTCTACTTCAAACGATAACACCCAAGAAGTCTCTGCATTTATAATAATCATGATGTTATGTAATTGTAGATTTCATTATATGTAGATACTTCTGTGTAAGGTGATGCAAGTTCAACGAGTATACTTGTACACCGTTTCACTGTTTCTCACACAACTATGTATACATTATGAACATCTAGATGTAACGCAACCAAAACTTGCCAACGGGAGCTGCGTTACAGTTCGGGACTACTCGGATAAAGTTAGGTTACCTCACTCGATTGAAGGCCACATGCCACTTCCACTCCCACTGTCTACTGCCCCTCTACTCTTTCATTGCGATATGCACACATCAAGGCGTTAGATACTGGAGCCTGTAATAGGGATACGGTCGCTCCACAACAGGCGTAACGGTACAGTACAAAACTAATCTTCTGTACATCCTTCGGATTGACAAGCTTTCGTTGCGCCAGCTCTACCTGTATATCCGTTCGCGTATTTTATATTTCCGGTACCTCTCTAACATACCAAACGTCACATCTTACTCGTACGCAGTCCACGTTGAAATGGATTGGTTGAAGATACAGTTATGGCATCCTTGATTTCTCACTTTTGAACATACACACAAATGCTATTGGTTCTCCTAATAACGTAACATTTGTATTTGCTTATCATAGCTTTAGATTCAAAGAAATGTTTAACATATTTACAGTTGGAAAGTCAAACCTAGAGCTTTCTATTGTTTGCCTGTTCTAAGGTCTTTTCTGCTTGCATCTACTGTTTTTAAAAAAATATTCTCACTTTTGATAGCTACAATGCTATACTTTTAAATATTTTCTCGGCAACGGACATTACTTTACTGGTATTATATATTATTAACAGTATTAATTAGGTATTTATGAAATTATTTAATAGCACACAATACATTTCCATCAACACGATATTAAAGATTCACTAGCAGTGCCATTATGTTAATGTGCGAAGAAGTACAAAAACGTCATTCATCCCCAGTCCAATCTCTATAAAAAGTTTTAGTGAACCTGTATATCTATCCATGCTTTACATTTTACAAGTGTACCTCTCGTGTGGGTATTTTACACTTTTCTAAATCTACAATATTTCTAATGCTTAGTTTCAACGAAGTATTATTGCATTATATCTTGTAGCCTTTCTGAATTTACCTGTGAGCAGTCTCAATTCATCAAATAAATATAAACAAAAAGCACAATAGTTATGGTCTTCGATAATGCTTATGTTTTGCAACAAGAGCATAATTGCCATTATACTCAAACTTCATACAACTATTTATGCTCGGCTTTAAAACATGTATAAAATGTTTTTAATATTTTACGCTACATGTTATTGTCGCTAGTGTCCGACATCATGTGTTTGTTATTCGATAGTACATTCGCTAGTTGCGCCTTCAACTTTTATTGTTATGTTGGCCTTGACACAACCTTACAGAGAGTATGTATGTTATAACCTTTAAAGAAGTAGAATTTCAAAAACGAGAAGACAAATTGAATTTGAATGTCATTTACAATATTAATCCTAATTATTTATTAAATAAACATGTTAGTTTTGTTTCATATACAAGAATCGATAGATAGGATCTTTTGAGTGGTGGATTAGCAGTGTCGTTATGAACAGATGCACCTCTGATTGGTGGATTAGCAGTGCCGTCATGAACACATGCACCTTTGATTGGTGGTTTAGCAGTGTCGTTATGAAGAGCTGTACCTTTGATTGGTGAAAACAATATTGTTATGAATAGGTGCGGCTTTGATTGGTGTATAGTAGTATAATTATGAACAGGTGCATCTTTGATTGGTGGTTTGCAGTGTGTTAGTTAACTCAACAGAGCATAGGTTTAAATGACAAAAATGACTGACTCTCGCTTCCATGAAGCATTTATGTTGAAGTAGATGAAAGAACTGGAAGAGTAGAAGCTCAGAGCGCAGAATACAACAGGAAATACTATGTTTGAATCAGTCTGACAAATTTTGTATTGAATGAAATTATAAATTAACAGCAGATACTCCAAGTACTGCCATTGACAACATCTTAAAGGATTGGAGCATCAATATGGGAAGTTAGAGGTTAGTAATTATAATACAATATTTAAATAACATTTCATAGGCTGTATCATTCTTTAATTTGTGAAATAGTCTTATTAAATGC
The DNA here is from genome assembly GCA_030765045.1 of Tenodera sinensis. Lineage (NCBI taxonomy): Eukaryota > Metazoa > Arthropoda > Insecta > Mantodea > Mantidae > Tenodera > Tenodera sinensis. The sequence goes on along the minus strand of CM060963.1, from coordinate 52,473,312 downwards.
AACTCGTGAATCAAATTCTCTAGATAAATTGACAATCACCTATAATACAAATATGTATGTTATGGTTACGATTTAGCAAAAAGATATTCAATAAAACAAAATCGGATCTGCTTATAACAATACAGTACCAACTGCCAAAGTAATTTACTACTTTATTGAAATAAATCGACAACTTCCATATTTTTTATCGGTATGGGTGGCTTGGTTAGACGCTGGTCTACTGGTCCCAAGGTCGAGGGTTCAAATCCGGCCCAGGGCGATGATTTAAAAGTTAAAAACGACGGCTCCTGTCAGTAGATTTACTGCCATGTAAAATAAATCCTGCGGGGAAGTTCCGGCACACCGGCGACGCTGATATGATCCTGGCAATTGACAGCGTCGTTAAAAAACAAAATAAAAAGAACTTGCATATATGGGTTGCAAAATTTTACAAAGAAAATCAACTTAAGTAACAATATTAATAGCCATTAGACAAAAGTTTGAGTTTTGGTGTAACAATTTACAGTCAAGATATGGTTTTACATAGTATTAATAATATTATAATTTGGTACAATTCAATCTTTTAAATGTAGATCATATAAGATAAATGTCTTGTACTTTTAAGATCCCAAAAAGTAGGACTTACGAATGTTTAGTGACATTAACAATTTTCCTTATGTTGGTAGAAGTTTGAATTGTTTCCAAAAGTTCACAAAAGGTCCTGAAATTGTGTCTCGGGTGCCTACCACGAGACCAATAATTCTGATGTCATCCGGCTGGTATTTATTTTTATAAAAGGGTACGGTTGGTGTGTAGATTATGTGAGAAATTTTAATTTGTAATTATACTATAATTAAGTTCATTACCAGGACATGCTAAGTAAGTACATAGAGAGAGAAAATTACTAACATTACATATCAGTAAAGTTGTATTGTTTTTTGTTTTACTTGTTCTTATTCACTTCCCGCTGGTATAAATGAAAATTCTGAGAAAGTGAATTGTGAAGTGCAGCTCCTTTTGCAAAAGAGCTACAGGGATAAAGTGGCATCTGCAGGGAAACTCAGAAATCAGCTATAAGTATTACCTAAGCGTGTCGTAAATGTGACGTACTAAAAAATCTGATGTGTTGCACTCAGATGACTTTCTCTATTCTTGTATTAACCATTCCTACAAACTCTTATTCCTATATCTTCATGTTAGTACAGATAAACATTCGCAAAAATTATCTTATTGCTTATTTCCTTGTAGGTGCCAGGGAAATATGCGAATACAGTAGGCTTTGAGCGATAGTCAAACGTTTTACAGCTTTCAAATTCCGTTCTCTTTGCATGGTTAACATATAAAAAATGAATAACGATGTTCCATTTTCCAGAAGTAAAAGTTCTCCAAAACTCGCACAAATAACAAGGAATATCTCCGAAATGGTTCATTCTACAAACAGATTTATTCAGACATAAATTGTGTTTTTTAGCAACATCTACATTTTTTGTAGAGTAAGATTTGGTCTATCTCTTACAGTTTACCGGTTATGTAAAAGTCATCCAGAGTAAATAGGACTTCAGAGCCTATAGCCAGAAAATTCAAGATATACATTTCATTTGTCATAAGAATATCTCACACATGGAATTTTAAGCAAAGTCGTTAGAACCATGTTCAAGAAAATCTAAATTTTCCATCTGAATGGTAGTTAAGGGTGAAGCATGGGTGTCGCGAACGGGGGGAGGGGGGGAAAAGGGGGCCGCGGCGCCCCCCCCCCCCCTTGGAAGTTGCTGAACTTAATGTGCAATCAATTATTGGCTATTAAACTATTATTTTAATTTAGGACAATTGTTATTTAGCACAAGCCACTACGGTTAACTGTAACAAATATAAATTTCGACAATAAAATGATGAATTAATAATATCTGATTGCAATCTTCCAACATGTGCCCCCCCTGGAAAAAAGTCTGTTCATGGGGTGAAGGGTTTTTCTTCAAAATCTTAGTGTCGTATCCTTGAAAGACATTAAACTGAAGTATCAACTTTGGTTTTTAACCGAATTTTCGTTTTTCAGTTATGCTGTTCACAGACTTGCAGACACACACACTGACCTTTTTCTAAAAGTTTTTTTTTTTAATCAGAGGGCCTCAAAACATATATTTCCGGTGAAATCACGACATCGAACTTTAGGGTGGAATACAATACTTCCTCTACTTTACTTTACATAGGAAAGAAAGTAAAAATTTCTCGATCATTCCGACCAAAGGTTGTTTCAGCCAAATGTGAACCATTTCTCGAATTTGGAAGAGTGTCACATCATGCACTTTTTTGATGCTTTCCGTTGTGGTTGCTGTTTTTGGAGGTCCTTCCATGGATTATTTTGAATTTTGGTCGATGTTAAACCTTTTCTCACGAATAATTTTATCACACCCGCCAGTGGGCAACTTGCAAATTACTTTTGATGCTTACTATGAGAATGAAGGATCTTCAAACAGAGACGATTATATGGAATATTTAAATGAATTAATAATTTAAGATGCCTCTCTTTAAGAGCATTTGGAAAAGTTGACTGTTTTTCCGTGCAACTTCACCTGATATTCAGAATGACTTAATTTCAAGTGAGTATGTCATAATGCTGTATGGAGTTATTAAGAATGAGATTCCTGTTGCATTCTTTGTTTCATTAATACTATACGAAACTCCTAATGTTAATAGTGGAAAACATTACATAAATGTTGGCAGAATTGTTGAAGAGATGTTTATTTGCCTTACAAAGGTAAGCTGTGACAGAAAATCCGATTTTCTTTTGAATCACGCTCTCAATATTGTCGAATATTTCTTTCCGACAGTGATCGAACCTAAAAACTTCCAAGGACAATTCTATTTAATTTTTAATTTTAATTTATTTATTATTTGAAGTCGCTTCAACATAAAAGTCATATCGCGACTAAACATTGAGGAAAAAAAGGAGGAAACATCATGAAGTTTACAATGAATTTAAACATTAACTTTGCATGCTTTGATGAACTTGATGATTTTCTTGTGATATTGTTGATCACCCAAAGCTAGCTGAAGGTTCTCAGGAACTCCATACTGAAGTCGCTGGTGAGTGTATCTTGGGCAAACAGTGAGCAGATGAGAGTAGAATCACACAGAGTACATTTAGGAGGAAGTTCACGGGACAGAATGTAGGAGTGAGTAAGCGCAGTGTGGCCAATGCATAATCGGGTTATTAGCACCTGGTCTCGCCGGGTTAGTGTTCTAATTGTTGTGGACAGGTTAGGTATTGGACAGATATCATGCAGTTTGCTGATGGATGTAGTTGTCCAATCTGTCTTCCATCGGTGTAGGATAGTTGTTTTAAGATGCCGTAAATAGTCTTCATGTGGTAGCTTAAGATCTGGTAAGCTTGGAGGATGCTTGGTAGCTTCTTTTGCGGCAGTGTCAGCAAGATCATTTCCTGGTATGTTACAGTGAGATGGTATCCATGCCAAGACCAGTTGTTTACCTGATGAAATAAGCTCACTGTATAATTCACGTATCTCCCTTACCAAGGTGTGGCAAGGAGATCGTTGTTGTATAGCCATTAATGCACTAAGGGAATCTGTGTATATAATGAATGATTTGAAGTCTCCATTCTTTGATATATACTCCATGGCGAAACGTATAGCAAACAGTTCACTAGAGAAAATGGTGAGAGTGTTTGGTAGACTATACATCATGGTTTGGTTAGGAGCAACCACCGCACAGCCATGATTGTCGTCACACCGGGAACCATCAGTATAAATTGGCTCAAAATTGGCATACGTGTCACACAATTCTTTGAACAGCATGGTAAAACAAGATTTTTGGGTAGGAGCCTTCACATATTTTGTCAAAGTGGTGTTGATGACAGGTAATTTTATTCTCCATGGTATATCATTTATGTTGAAGGTACGGGAAATGAAAGAAGGAATAGTCAGATTAAACTCTTCAAGGTATGTAACAATTCTTTGGGAGAAGGGTTGGATAGGGAACCCTTTGGGTTGAGTATTATCTTGGCGTGATATATGAGCAACTGCACCAGAATTAGGTCTGGTTAAGGTCTTGGTAAAATAAGTAAGACTTAACATTTTACGTCGGAAAGAAAGTGGTGGTTCATCTGCTGCAATTTTTAGACTCTCTGTAGGACTAGTATGGAATGCCCCAAGTGCAATTCTTAGAGCTGTGGTTTGAACAGTGTCCAGCATTTTAAGACTTGATAGTTTGGCGGAGTTATAAACAGTAGAACCATAATCCAACTTGGAGAGGATGGAATTCTATTTAAGTTGAGTCATATTTTAACGAATTTTACAATATTCGTTGGGCTATATACCGAGTCTCATTAGCTAGTCAGACCACGCCACTGATGCAACAGACATGATTTATCAGCTACTTTCTCATTATTTTGTTTTTCATTTGTTCGGCGCAAAGAAAGCATTGATTTCTGTTACGCCGTAGACGCAAATTTGCCTAGGCTTCAGTTAAAGTTCAAAGGTTAAGATAAAATCCATGTTACTACATCGCCTTAAGTAAAACACAGGATAACCATGTTTACGTTAATCCGCTGTGATGCTAGGAAAACACACCATGATGGGCTTTACCTTCTTTTCCTCGGGGTTCTTTATGATCACAGGATAAAAGGAAAAAGATGGATTTTGATACGCTTCAGAAACACGCCTACAGAGCATGTATTGTGCCACAAAGGAAAAGTAAACTTCATTTGGAATATCCTCATTAATTCCTGTGAACGCTAAAGCTTCAGTAAATATTTGAAAACAAGGAAAATAACATTGTAGACATTTATATTTCACTCCGATGAAAGAACGTGTCGCAAACGTTGAATATGGACTATTTTAGGAGCAAACATGCTGTTGGAAAGCATGGCTGGGTTCGGAAGAAGGCCTCAGCACCTCGTACGTCTACCCCTACGCCCCCGGGAGGCAGTGGTGAGAGGAGAGACGACAGCAGAGGGCAGGGTACAAACACCATCGTTGTATCATCTCTTTGGCTTTCGCCTCTTTAGTGACGAGAAAAGCAATTTTCTAGTTTCCTTGCAACGTAACTTTTGCGATCGCCAGTTTTTTTGTACATTCCATATGACTATCGTTAACAACGTTGTTTTCATAACTGAATACTTAAAATTAATTTCAAATACAATTAACAAAATCTTTTGTTTGACACATAATTATAATTAACTATGGCAGACACAAAAGTTAATGATGGTTGATAGCTGACAATTACTATTCTCTTTCCTATTGCGTAAATACATTTTGTAGGTGAAAATGGTATTTATGTTACTCTTATTAGATGCTGTGTTAACCAGTTCTTTCTGTCACCTGCCATTAAATTTTGTGTCCGCCATAAGTAACAAGACGCTTATTTTTCTCTTTTCCTTTGAAAAAATTAACAATGTTTCATTTAATTCGCCCGAGGACCTAAACATCGTTCACCTCAATAACTGCATTGTGACAAAGCGACAAATTTCAGTCTATTACTTTGTTGTCTTCTAAACTTTTGCACTAATACCTACAGTTTTCTTTGCTGACGTTCACAGTATCTAGTATTTCACATCAAAGCTCACATTGTTTTCATCTTGTCACCTTTACTCAGTCCTTTCGCTGTCTTTCTTCACTTTCTGTGTCTCTTATACACTAACTCCGACGATACAATCACTCGAATCTCTTAAAACTCTTTACGGCGTGACGATACACGCACAGCTGTCTCGCAGTAGCTAACACACTGATCGACTCGTGTATATAACTGTAACTCTCCGTTGTTTCCTCACCTCTTTATATAGTAGGGATGACGTCACACGGATCTTTCGCGAACTTCTTCAGACACGCCGGTGACATAGCCAAATCTTTCTCGAAGGCTCTGGAAAACCCCCTTTTAGTTCTGTCTCTCGATTGTTGTCAATCACGTGCACACAAACAGTCGCGCGAGGCAGTCTGAGCTAGATTATTTTTATTTGCTCGCCGGTCTAGTATATGGTTGTAGTAGCTTAGCCACGACTGTCCTTTGTTTTGCGCCGTTTCCGGCGCCAGAATGTCTCTTCTATAACAGACGCCCCAAAACATATAGATATTTCCGTAAAATGTTTTGGGTGTAATGCAACACTTTCTCTATTATTTATAAATGGTAGAGAAAGTAAATGTCTGTGCTAAATCTCGAAAGTTTACTTGTGAATCCCAAGCTTATAAATGATCCATAACAGGCGCTTTTACCCTATTTTTTATTTTTAGAAATATGAAATTTGAAATATGACCAACGTTTATGGTCTGGTTCCATTAAAATAGTTCATAAATGTTCACAATTAGTTTTGTGATACAACTTCGCTAGAATGATGGAACAGATGGTTCCATTTCCTTCTGAAATACTACGATTAAATAAAAACGCCCACTGGTCCGTCCTAACAATGACTTTAAACTACCAGTGGAACGTTTTTGAAGCACTATTAAGGCATTAAAGCGAATGGGTGATGTAAATTGGGTCATTAGGTTAATCTAAATAGCTTTTGTGAGACGAGTGTTCTCCACAGATAAAACATTTCCACTATAACGCACTCTAACAAATTCTGTTAGCCACAAGTAATGGAAGTGTGGAGGAGAGGGGCCCGGGGGGGGGGGGGGTATAACGGCTTTCTACACAATGGCACTGACTGCTGCAGTTCCAATGAGAACCCCTCCACTTACACAAAATTTACGAACTAAGAGAATTCGACCAGGATTTCGCGGTGAAACAAGTCTTGGTGTTCACAGCATATTCATTAAATTTATTTTAACAGGTGTATAAACGCATATGGAGGTGTGCACCTTGTGGAACGTGAGCCACTTGCAACCGAGCGAGATGATTCTGGTGAGGCTTGCATTTGGGAGGTCCCAGGTCGACTCCCTTAGCACCGACCACTCTGACCGTGTTTTCGTGGTTTTGCCAACCAGCAGGCAAGTGCTTAGATGATTTCTCTTCTATCACGAATTTTCTGCCCATCATTTGCTGTAGGACTGTAATATCAGGCGACGGCAAATCGTGCGTTGCGGCGGGCCGTTTGACTATGTAAAGACTTCTACCTGCCGTTTGGATTGCTCCCTGGTAACCTCTGCCTGTGGGGGTTAATGTGGGTATCAGGATTGCTTTTATTCCGTGATCGTTTAGGACTGCGTCCCTTCGTGTCTTCCCTTCATCTCTTCCTGCTAGAGGACACGTAAGCCACAAATAGCCTACAATGCCCTACGTGTTGTAACGGCTGTGGGTCCTCTCCTCCCATCTAATCATAACCCACATGCAGCATTACGATAGCTCAAACAATGCTGTTCTCTGTTATAATTCAATCAGGTGTTCATCACTAGTTGATTTCTCGACTAGTAAGTAGAGGAAGTATTGTATTTCACCCAAAAATTGTCAAGATTTCAGCGGAAATATATGTTTTGAGACCTCCTGAATTAAAAGAAGAAACATTTTTAGAAAAAGTTCCGTGTGTGTGTGTGTGTGTGTGTGTGTGTGTGTGTGTGTGTGTGTGTGTGTGTGTGTGTCAGTGTGTGTGTCAGTGTGTGTGTGTGTGTGTGTCAGTGTGTGTGTGTCAGTGTGTGTGTCAGTCAGTCAGTCAGTCAGTCAGTCAGTCAGTCAGTCAGTCAGTCAGTCAGTCAGTCAGTCAGTCAGTCAGTCAGTCAGTCAGTCAGTCAGTCAGTCAGTCAGTCAGTCAGTCAGTCAGTCAGTCAGTCAGTCAGTCAGTCAGTCAGTCAGTCAGTCAGTCAGTCAGTCAGTCAGTCAGTCAGTCAGTCAGTCAGTCAGTCAGTCAGTCAGTCAGTCAGTCAGTCAGTCAGTCAGTCAGTCAGTCAGTCAGTCAGTCAGTCAGTCAGTCAGTCAGTCAGTCAGTCAGTCAGTCAGTCAGTCAGTCAGTCAGTCAGTCAGTCAGTCAGTCAGTCAGTCAGTCAGTCAGTCAGTCAGTCAGTCAGTCAGTCAGTCAGTCAGTCAGTCAGTCAGTCAGTCAGTCAGTCAGTCAGTCAGTCAGTCAGTCAGTCAGTCAGTCAGTCAGTCAGTCAGTCAGTCAGTCAGTCAGTCAGTCAGTCAGTCAGTCAGTCAGTCAGTCAGTCAGTCAGTCAGTCAGTCAGTCAGTCAGTCAGTCAGTCAGTCAGTCAGTCAGTCAGTCAGTCAGTCAGTCTGTGGACAGCACAACGCAAAAACGAAAAGTCAGGAGTACCAAAGTTTGTATTTAAGTCTTTTAAGGATATGACACAAAGATTTTGAAGAAAATTGCTTCACCCTAAACTATCCTTTACAATGAAACTTTTTCGAAAATTTTTATTTTCTTGAAAATGGCTATGACGATTTTGATTAAAATGCCATATGTTTAAGGTATTTTTATGAAAAATAAAATTTATATTTTGAATGTGCTAGATATAGCCTATGTAGTCCTGTTCGCTCTGGATGACTTTTGAATAAGTCATAAATCATAAGAGATACAAAAAGTCTTACTGTATAAAAAATGTAGAACTTGCTAAAACACATAATTTATGTCACAAAGAAAGTTTTGTAGAGTGAACAACTTCGGAGATATTCCTTGTTATTTGTGTCGGTTTCGGAAAACAAACTTTCGTGAAATGCAACATCGTTGTTCCTTTTTTTATGTTAACCTTGCAAAGAGAACGGAATCACAAAGGTCTAAAAGATTTGACTGTCGCTCAAAGTCTACTGTATTCTAACATTCCCCTTGCACATACAGGGGAATAAGCAATAAGATATCTTGTACAAATGTTTATCTCAACTAACACGAAGAAGATATAGGAATAAGAGTTTGTAAGAATGGTTAGTACAAGAGTAGAGAAAGTCATGTGAGTGCAACACATCAGATTTCTTTTTACTTTCTCTCAGGGGCCGCTTCTTAATGTGGTAGCAAGTTTGTGCTACAGCCAAAATTCTAGCTCTCCAAATAATGTATATCGTTTGCACATTTCGGGTTCATTCTGACCTGATCTTTTACAGTGAACTTCAGCAAGTGTTTGCAGGTGCCAAGTTCACTCTCAGCTGCAACCCAAGGTGGTCTAATGCTTACCTATAGGGCATGACAAACCAAGAGAGCTCAGAGACGTTTGGGGGGGGGGGGGGGGGGAGGATATGGGGCATACGCAGAGGATAGAGAATAGAATAGGATTTATGCTAACGGGAACAAACCTTTTCGTTTCATCTCATAATATCGCCATCCGGTGAGGTCATAGTATATTTTTGCCTGACTTCCGGTCTTCTCTCTATTGAACATTATTACATTATCTGTGTGTCACATGGTTTTTGTTGTGTGTGCAGTGTAAATCCATGTCGGGCTTTAGTTGCTGAATCAGAGTGGTTTATATAGTTAAACATGGGTAAACACTGGTATAAAGGAAAACAAAGAATTCCGTTCGGTCTCTTTTAGCGCAACCTTCTTCATTGCCAACCTTGAGGAAAATAATGAAATGAAACATATTAGTAGGTCAAAGCCATGCTGCAAATTCACTCTGGGAGTTAAAACAAAAACAAGATGTTTTAATAGGAATTTTAACACCGATATATATATATATAAAAATCCGAAGTGTTGCAGTCGCATGAGTTCCTCTACTCTTATACCAACTATTCTTACAACCTATTATTCCTCTATCTTCATGTTGGTCGAGATAAACATTTGCAGAAATGATCTTATTGTTCACTTTCTTGTAGGTGCAAGGGGAATGCGAGCGATTGATGTTGGTCTATCTCTTGCGGTTTACCAGTTATGCAAAAGTCATGCAGAGTAAATAGCCAGAAAATTAAAGCTATACATTTCATTTGTCATAAAAATATCTGAAACATTTTAATCAAAATTGTTAAAACCATTTTCAAGAAAATAAACATTTTCAAAAAGTTTTCCATGTAAAGGGTAGTTTAGGGTAGTAGAATTTTCTTCAAAATCTTTGTACTGCATCCTTGAATCATATTAAACTTAAATACGAACTTTGTGTTTTTAACCGACTTTTCGTTTTTGTGTTATGCTGTTCTCACACGCACGCACGCACGCACGCACGCACGCACGCACGCACACACACACACACACACACACACACACACACACACACACACGCACACGCGCACACACAGGCACAGGCACACGCACACGCAAACACGCACGTAACTTTTTCTAAAAATACTGTTTTGGGTTCAAGGGGCCTCAAAGCATATATTTCTGTTGAATCCTCGACATCGAATTTTTGGGTGGAATACAATACTGAATACTTTCCCTACTTACTATATGTAGTAGAGAAAGTAAAAATAGAATTGGATATGTGGTTGTGATGTTAAATATGCCCTGTTTTGCTTTGCTTGCGTCTTCTTTGGTGGTGAACATCCATGGACAAAACTTTCTTTATAAATATGTGAGTGCCATATACTGCGCAGTTTACATAAAATGTGTGCGTGTTTATGCTGCGAAACCCCATTCACTTGTTTAATTGCGTAATAGCAGAAACGAGTTTATTTATTGCTTTAAACATTTCAAATTGTAGCATTAATTTTTTGTACCACCAAAATTCATTCACCAGACGCCCCCGCATTCTCTACCACGTACATAATGGATAGAGGAGGTAGTGCATTCCACCTAAATATTCGATACCGAGATTTCTCTGGAAATACATGTTTTGAGATCCAGGAATCCAAGAAAACTTGTGTGTATATAACTCAAAAACAAGCTTTCTGGTTTCAAATGTCAAACTTAAGGAAGGCAACAATAAGACTAGATTTAAAAATGTTTTCAGTTAATGATAAGATAGAAGAAAATATAATAAAATGGAAGGATCATGTTAAGAATGATAGAAAATAGATTACAAAAAAAGCTTAGTATTTAATGGTGAAATGAAGATCTATCCTGCACTGTCTAAGCGGGATCGGACGAATAGGAAGGAATCTTTACAGTACATACCTTCACCGCCCAACCACAACCCACTGCACACCGTCGCCTGGTCCTACACCTCTAAAACAGATGACAGACAATGAAGGAAATTTATGAGTACAGTAAAGTTGTGGTAGAAGAAAAACCACGCCAGCATTCGTCTACTGAACTAGGAAACAACGAAAAAGCCATGGTCTAGAGTGGGCGGTCACCAGGGATCGAACCCGGGATTTCCGAATGCGATTCGAGCATATTACCGCTGTGGGACCTTGCTCGGTAAGTGTGTAATTAATAAAGTGTGTCCCAAATTGATGTATCCACACGTTGAAACGTTATTTCTCAGCAACGAAATTAGACAGAAATACAATTTTTGTTGTGTATGATCCAGAAGGCACTGGAAAGCATAGCAACATGTCCATCGTTGTACACGTGTTTATATACAAAGATGGCGGTGAGATTATCATTCGATGACGTAAGTGGTTACTGAAGTGTTATTTGAAAGTGAAGTGTTAATTGGTATAATGATGTGTTCAGGACTAAGGAAGACCTCCACATATTTGAAGCAAATGCCGAGAATCTTCCGGGAGGAACGGTAGGGTGTGGTCTGTCTTTCAAAGCAGTAATTGGGTCCTACTTCTTCGAAGAGACTGTCACGGGTCAGAATTACCTGCAAATGCTGGAAATCATGATTTCACCTCTTAATGATGTCTTTGGGAATCAAAATGAGGTTTACTTCCAACAAGACGGGGCTCCGCCTCACTCCCATGTCGTGAGACATTTTCTCGATCCCATATTCAGAATTGGAGCAGGCGAAGAGGAAGTGCAACGGAGTTCCCGTCTTGATCTCCTGATTTTCCTCCGACCTCTACATTTGGGGAACTTTATAGAACACTGTGTACGCCACAAAACCACAGACACTGCAGGAAATCAGAGATCAGATTGAACATGCCATCAGTGATATTCGATTAGCAGCAATCTAGAGGGCGTGTCGCTTGTTCGACGTCGCTGTTGGCAGTGTATTGTGGTAGAAGTTGGTCATTTTGAATGTGTACGGGCTTAAGGAAGCTTAAGGAGTAGAACAAAACAAAACTTTTATTTCTGTCTCATTGCCTTGCTAAGAAATACCATTTCAAAGTGTGTGTACATCAATTTGGGACGTTATATATAATATTTCTGCTCAAGTAAATATAATTTCTTTTGGCTATATTTTCGAGGAAGATAGGATTCAGCATCAAGTGCACCGTGATAATTCATATTTGTGGTTTCATTGTTGGGCATTTTTTATAAGTTCCACCTCAACAACCAAACTGTTCACGAGTCGCTACTATAAATATGCAGAAAGAGATTATATCCGGTGGAAAGTATTGCTTCGGCGATACGCTAACCAGGGATTCTACATGAAGAGTGTAACAAATATGTCCAATACAAAAGTCGAATAGCATTTTGATCTTTGATCAGCCGATGTCGAAAAAATAAATGTTTTTTTTTTTTTATTATCCAAATTGGATGCGTAATTCCACAAGAATGTACGAAAATAACAGTTTGTTACTTGTAAAATGCATAGAGTAACTTGTTTCTGACATAGCTTCGGTAGTAATTATGCGATATCACACAGGGTTTCGAAATAATCATTTAAAAGGCATGAAGGAATACCCCAAGCTGCTCTTTCAAATGTGAAGTAAGTCGATAACGTTGCGTTGAGGTTGGTCAGGGATTGATTTGTGGGTTTTAAGGGCACTCAACATCTAGGTCATTAGCGCCCTTCTAAAATTCATGGCAATAGCCAGATATAAACTTGAATCAAAAATAAATTACTAGTATCAAAGACAAAATACACATAAACGTAAACACCGCGGCAATAGCCGGATATAAAACAATGTAATAAATAGGTCAAAAGGCATAAACAAATATCTAAAATTTTAAATCCTCAAATTTATATTGCACTCCGCTAAAAACTTAAAAACTCTATCAACCGCTGTTTTGTCGTCCGCTAGGACCTCTGCAAGTCTGGCAGGCAGTTGCACAGAATCCCTAAGGTACGCTAGAGAGCAACACTCCACCAGCACGTGGCGAACCGACAAAAGGCTGTCACACAGCGGACGTATAGGAGCAGGGTCCGTTTTAAATAGGTAACCATGCGAAAAATTGCAGTGCCCTATTCTTAATCGAGCCAACCTAACCTCCTCGCGGCGAGAGTTGGTCAGGGAATTGACCTAGTTTCTGGTAGTAAACAGGTCGAGTACTTTTGCTTTTGTGTAATTTTTGGGAGCTAACGCTTGTGATTGGCTTACATTGACGGACAAGGCAGGGTATGAGTTTGATTTCAAGACGCACAGTTACGCTGTTTGTTTGTGTACTGAGCTAGGGAAAGTGACACCCCACACAATCTGCAGATTGTCAGCTTGTTTTCGACAAAACTAAAATATCTACGTAGGAAATGTTCAGAGACAAAAACTTGTGTTTCAAATAGTAGCGAGATCTATATCTATGGTATAAATTATGTAATGACTCCCCTTACACCCTCTTTATGTTGAATTTACTATATGTAAAGGGATGCGAGAGTATGTTCGTAAGCAGAGTACGTACGCAATAGGGAACACTAACATACAATAGAGACAATAAACACTGCAATAAAACTAAACTGTTGAATCCCTGTAGTAACAGCTCTCATTTAATTTTATCACTTTTAACAGAACTATTCAATTGCATTAACCAATTACCGAAATTAAAAAAAAAATCTATGCTCCGTTCCGTATAACAGTGATTTATTCTCTTGCAGCAGAACACAAAATTAAATATAACACAAATCAGGACGGCCAACCGTATGTTGTGCACTGCAATAAAACATGCCAGAAATAAATTGCCCCAGAGATGCTAACCTATAGCAATATTTTCTCTGAAATGTTGTGACACTGGGTTTAGCATTGAATCCGAAAATTAAATTTCGCATTGCTAAAGTTAAAACTGGCCTGCGGTTTATAGTTTTAATTAGGAAGTCAGTGCACCATTTGAAAAAAAAAAAAAAAAAAAAAAAAAAAAAAAAGGTGTTGCCTCACATTACTTTCTCTACTCGTGTACAAACTATTCTTACAAACGCTTATTACTATATATACTTCATATATATATATATATATATATATATATATATATATATATAAACTATTTCAGAAATTACGATAGTAACACTATAGTATATTCGCAAATGTAACCGAGCGAGATGGCTCAGGCGGTAACATCTGTGGTCCCATTCGGGAGATCGCGAGTTCGATCCCCGAGTCCGCGCTCTCTGACATGGGTTTTTTTCCGTGGTTTCCCCATGTCACTTAGGCGAACACTGGGGTGCCTTAATATCTTCTCCACGGATTCCTTTCCCTTCATTTCTCATTTCCCTCCTGTGTCATATTTCAGGTTCGGTTGGTAGTGCGGTTCGTTCCGACGACTGCGAGCAGATGGCATAGTTGCTTGCGCACTGGAACACTCTTCCCTGGTCCTTTCTGGAAGTTGCTACCCGGGCCGCAAGGGTCGTCCCGTTGCCCTCTCTCTGGGTAGAAGAAATACTTCGGTTGTACGCCAGGTGTGAATATCTGGAACTGTTAGGGACTTCTGTGCGGCTCTGGGGTCTGCGCTGGCTCCGCTCTCCGGTCTCACTTCGCCTCATAGAGGCTCGTAGCCTGCAATACATCCATGTCGGGGTCGCAGTGGGTCGAGGTGTTCCCCTCCGTTGCTCACACACATTGGCAAATGTAGAAAAGTAACAGGGAATATATCGGAAATGGGTCACACCTCAAAAAATGTATTTTTCATAAAGTGTATGTGTTAACCAGATCTATATCTTTTGGTAGCATGATTTTAAAAACGAATAATAATGATGACGATAATGATGATAATGATGATGATAATGGTGATGATGATGATAATAATAATAATAATAATAGAAGGAAAAAAAAAGAAAGAAAGGAGAAAAGGGGGAAAAAGGGGAAAAAGGGAAGAGTCCTTTTTTTATATCTCAGACTATTATACTCGTTCTTTATTGCTTTTCATACGTGATTTTGTTACATATTGCTTTTACACAAGGAGTATCTAACCTAAATGACATTAGTCACTCTTACAATGCTTTTGCAGTTTAAAGTATCTCTTTTATTCTGTATTTAATATTTATCATATTCCTCTTTTGTTTTAAAAGTGATTCTTATTATTAACGGACTATATTTTCATTTGCGCCTGTTGACATGCAAGTTGTGCGGTTCGATCGACCAATGAATAGTTGAACACGTGATGTTGTTTACATTGCCACCTCAAATAAGGCCGGGGAAGGTATAATGATATTCGCTGAGTAAGAACGCGGTAGCTTTTCTGCTAAGTTTTCATGGAAGCCTTAAAAAGTCCTTGTTTGATGAAAAGTGCCCAAAAGACGCCTAGATTTGTTACCCTAGTGTAGTCTAATCTACTCTACAGTCTAACCCCAGCTAATATAATCTTATCTAACCAAAGCCGTATATAAAAATTAAAATCCGCTGTTACAACCTTCTCTACTCATTTTCCTGTATTACTTCCTACTAGAGAAAGTATTGTATTCCACCCAAAAATTCGATGTCGAGATTTCCCCAGTAATGTATATTTTGAGGCCCTTGAATCTCAAAAAATCATTTTAGAAAAAGGTCCGCGCACATGTGTGTGTGTGTGTGTGTGTGTGTGTGTGTGTGTGTGTGTGTGTGTGTGTGTGTGTGTGTGTGTGTGTGTGTGTGTGTGTGTGTGTGTGTGTGTGTGTGTGTGTGTGTGTGTGTGTGTGTGTGTGTGTGTCAGTCTTTGGGCAGCATAACTCAAAAACGAACAGTCGGTTAAAAAGCAAATTTGGTGTTTAAGTTTAATGTCTTTTAAGGATGCGACAATAAATAAAAATAAAAATAAAAATAAAAATAAAAATAAAAATAAAAATCTGCATACTGGACCCCGGCACCTAATTTCTTAAACCGGGGTCAATATTCAGATCTTTATCATTTTATTACAAATATAAAACAAATATACACTTTACAAAATTTACAGATTAACAAAATAAAATAAAAATAAAATAATTTAAAACACAACATTTTAACATCCTAAAACCACACCTCTTCTAACTAAAATTAAGAAAAAAAAAAAAAAACCAATAAATTACCAAAATAAAATCTAAAAATTTCCATCTCATCCCTAATCATACCCATTCAAAACTTTTATAAATTTAATAAAAAATCTATAAAAATTTTAAAAAATCACCTCTTTAAACACAAGCTCTTATAAATTATAAAATAACTTATAAGAACCTTAACTTTCAAAATCAAAATTTATAAAAAAAAAAAAACAAAAAATTTTAAATAAAATATTACTAATATCCAATAATAAAATAAATAACTGGTAACCAATTACTACTAAATCTACAAATATAAAAAATCCATAACAAAACAAAATATGACCGCCGGAATCCGGCGGCCATCTTGGTACTGGTACCCAGCACCAAAACTCCTTTACTCCACACTACAACTCAATTATACTCATGCATAATTATATAATAAACAATAATCAAAGTAACTATTGAACATAATCAAATTACACATTTAAAAATATACACATAAACATCATACAACACAAACATTACAACATTCAAAATCTTCAGAACCTCAATTAAATAACTCAAAAATACAAATTATCTTCAGACCTCCAAAATAAACAACAAATCCTTCAAATTTCTTAATCTCAGACCTCCAAAATAAACAACAAATCCTTCAAATTTCTTAATCTACTAAAGCTTTAAAACATTTGAATTTATTTAATAAAATAAAATATTGCATTAAATTTAAATCAAATATTAAAATTTCAAATTCAGATTTATATATTAAATATTACAAAAAATTTTTGATCCCTAAATTTAGAAAGCATTTGAAACTATTTAAACTCTATACTACAACACAAATACACTCGTACATAATTATATAAAATGGGAGACATAATAATCAAAATGACAATTAAATATAAACAAAATTGCACATATTTAAGATAATACACTAAAACATCATCTAACATAAAAATACAACATTTAAACATTTTCAAAACATTTTCATAAAAATTTCAAACATTTCTTTATTGTCAGTATTTATATCTTATTGGTCATCTTGTGTATCAGATAAACCAATATCAATGTTATTTCTGTGCTGTTGATTTTGTATCCTCTCGGATCGTCTTATTAATGGGTCCTGATGTTGAATATTTATTTGCCTTGGCAGAGTTTTGGTCTCGATGGCAGATTTGCTGATGGTATTAGCCATTGTCTCTAGGTGGTGGAGTAAATCCTTATCCCTTACGATGTTGCAGATTTGGTGTCCTTGTAATGGTGTCCGATGTTCTTCTGTCAGGTGTGCATATTTTGGACATTCAAAGAAAACATGTTCAGGAGTGTCTTGGATGTTGCATATATCACATATATCGGTTAATTGTTTATTAATCTTTAGCCAGTAGGTTCCATACGGGCCGTGCCCGGTTAGGAAATGTATTGTACCTTTTGTATAATTAAAACTTTTATACTTCTTTTGTAATCTTTCTCTAATGTTACCGAAAATTGAGTAAGTTCTCCTGCCTTCTTCTATTAAATCCCACTCTTCTTGCCAGATTTGTAATAGTTTATTTTTGACGTCTCGTTTCTTGTAATAAAAACCATCCATTATTTCAAAAACTTTTCCTTGATCTCCTTTTTTCATCCAAAAGCATGCACCCCTGTATCGTAGGGTAAGGTCAATAGGCCAAATTCCCAGGATAACTAGCAAAGCCATGGTTGGTGTTGTGTTCACTGCTCCTGTAAATCGGAGTAGGATCTTCCTCTGTGATCTTCTCAGTAAGGTCTTGACTGTGGTAAGCTTGGCTCTGTGCGCCCACGTTGATGCTGCATAGGTCACTATGGCTCCAAATAATGGATGCGACACGAAGATTTTGAAGAAAATTCTTCCACCGTAAACTACCCTTTACATGGAAAATTTTTCGAAAATTTTGATTTTTTCGGATATGGCTCTAACGATTTTGATTATATGTTTGGGATATTTTTATGATAAACGAAATATACATACCTTTTCAATTTTCTGGCTATAGCCCATGTAGTCCTGTTTACCTTGGGTGACCATTGCATAACTGATAAACCGTAAGAAATAGGGCCAGTCTGGGTGGCTCAGTTGCCCTGGGAATAAGTTCCTTTTTTGGCCTAAGTCTTTAGATTTATTCTTTATAGACGGTTATGGAAATTTCCTTCAAAATGAAAAGGAGTTCACAGAAAACTAAATATAGTATACATTTTGTCTGTCAGGCGCGTGTGATCTCCAAAAACACTAACCAGAAGCGGTTTAGTGACTTTTGAGAGAAAGAGAAACATCACACACATACATTAATTTATCTCTCTTTATAATACTATTATGGATTTAACGTTCGCTTTGCACGCCCACGTAAGACCCATTTCAGATTTGCTCCCGCTGACTCATCCGTTTATACCGTACCTGTTTGCATTCTAAAACGCGTCTGTTCCTATTGTGAAATACTGCTTACTAAATCCCTAATTAGTTCTCACACTTCATATGCATTCAACAGCTCCTCTCTTGTGTTCTGAAAGCGTGAAATCTGGAATATCTGATTCAATGCCTGTATAGTTAAAGAGCTATATCCCTGCACAACCTTCGTTTGTTATTTTGTCATCAGATCGTTACTGAGCGAGGAAATAGAGGAATATGTGTCTGATATTGGCTAATTAGTGTTATTCCGAAGGCTTCGTCTTTTGTCCTAACCGTAATGAGAGTACATATCCGCTTACGTAAATAGGGCGAAAGGTTTTTCTGTTTTCTTTTCCGATGTACATTTTTCGTTTATTAGCCCATATATTTATTCCTTAGCACAAGAGTAATAAATACTCTCTCTCTCTCTCTCTCTCTCTCTCTCTCTCTCTCTCACACACACACACACACACACACACACACACACACACACACACACGCAGAGAGAGAGAGACAGAGAGACAGACAGACAGACAGAGAAGCACTCCTAACGGAGGAGGGAATGGAAAATGTTCGCTGACTTTGAGAATTCTTAGCACGAATGAGCCTGCTTACTCAATAACTTTGCCAAGTAGAGCTGGCGCAACTATAGCTTGCCAATCTGCAGGACGCACAGAACACTACCTTCGTAAAAGTATCGTACCAAACCGTTACGCCTGTTGCAGGGCGACAATATCCCTATTACGGACTCCAGTATCCAACATCTCGAGGTGAGCGTATAACAATAAATGAATGGACAGAAAGTAGAAAGTGGGACTAGCAAGTGCAGTGCGGAGTGGCAATCTATCGAGCGAAGTAACCCGACTTTGAGTAGTACCGAAGTTTCGCGCAGCTCCCGTTGCCAACCTTTAGTTGCGTCACCCATAATGAGATAAATATTGCTGTTTTCCTTTTAGGGGTGGTAATGCAACGGGTCCACCTCTTTAGCGGTTGACGTTAGACGTTATTCATTAGAACGTACTTAGGATTTTCGGAGCAAGTGGGAAATCTGACGCATATATTCTTTAGAAAGATAAAAACACCATGGAGGTATGATACCGAAATTTAGATTTCAAATCGAATGGGCTTGATAAAGACACGTTTTAATTTAATTGCCGGATGTGAGATTTGCGATAAGTGCTGAGTAATAACATAAATAGATAATAGAGCAGGAAGTGTTGTAAGGTGAGCAAGATATGAGTAAATAATAGTCGTTAAATTTGTAGGATAAACGCATTATTGGTTTGAAATTAACGAGTCATGACGTCATACCATATAGTTTGAAATCAGTCAAAATTCAGGTCTGCCAACCTTAAAAGTCGCGCGATATATTTAATAAAATATAAAGAAAACATCGTTTAATCATAAAAAGGTAACTAGATATTCGGAATTCAAAAAAGAACATGTTATAATAGAAAGGGACATTTCTAAATTGCGGGAAAAGGAAGTAGCATTTTGGATACGAGGCTTTCTTTTGGATGACGTCATGACATTTAAAATTGGAGAGAACGTTTTCTTAGCGTGGGTAAGCCAGAAAGCGTCACTACTCACCCCAGACCAGTACTGCACGTTGTGGTGTGCAGACGTGAGTGCGATTCCTCTGCGTATAGAAAATTGGCATAACTCCCGAAAGTATATAAGAAGTAATAAACAATATACAAAAGTTTTTCTTGGGTAATCTATAACACCTACGCATACCCGAGATAAAGAAAGAGATCTCATCCTGAACTAGCCGGAACGAACCAAATCAAAGGGCGACACAACGTGACCAACGACATTTACGCATCAAATGGCGATCCAACGAGAACCCAACGACAATCCGCCACAGGTATTATCACAAAAAAACCCTCTAACGGAAAAAGGAGCAAATATTTTCGGCTGGAAGCAATTATGATTTCTTTTTCAACACGCATGGGTCTAATTTTCTCAATTTTTTTGTGAAATAAAGATAAAAGTCATGAGGCCTTCATGAGGCCTTCGTTACTTCAGGGGTGGTTTAACAACAAACACCCTAAACGGCAGAGGATTGGAAAATGTTCTGCGGAGGGGGGCAATTTTGGGGATACTCCCCGTGATTGGATGCGTTTTCTCAAAATAGTGATACTATCTTCATACTTTCAGGGATGAAGATGCGAAAAGTCACTCAATTGTGGATGGGACTGAAAATATTGAACTGGAGAATTTTCATATTGCTGGGAAGTGTCAGGAACACTGCAATTGTTTTAATTCATTAAGCGTAACTAAACACACACAAAATCACACACATTAATTCAAATGAGTCACAGATCTTATTTGACATACTTTTGTAACTTCCATTTTTATGACTGTCTCCTGCGATATTTAAGGTTTCTCGAGAACATAAAACAGACATGCTGGCAATGTTGTAGGTAGCGGGGGTATCGCGTTCACTTTCAAAACTGCGGCCCTCGAAGCCGTGATCCCTGGAGCGTATGTCTCTGGCGCTTCGCCGGTAGGGGACCGCGGGTTCGAGTCCCGTTTCGGGCATGGATATTTGTCTACTGTATATATGCGTAAAAAAGCATGGTTAATAGAAAGTCATGTAAGTGCAACACATCACACTATTTACTTAAATCTCTTGAATATGCAAAGAGAAAGGCATTTCAAAGCCAATACACAGCTCAGCTCTTACAAGATTTGACTACCGCTTAAGCGTAACTCAAAATACGTAAGTGATAAAATACAAATCCGGAAAGGGTTCATATTTCTCACTTGCAGTAGTTGATATAAAACCACAGTTATGAAGTATGACAAGTGCCTCCTTGGTAAAGACATTGTCAGCTTCGTGTAATAAATCCAAGCATTTGATTTATGACATAGCAAAGTTTTTTTCCGATCGAGTAAATCATCTTGGAAGGAGTTTTTGTTGCAGAAGGAAGTGTACTCTCTCTCTCTCCATGTCGATTAGGGAAGTGTCTACATGTTGATGGTCGGCTGGCTGGCTTCCCGTGAGGGATCATTACCACCTTCTTGTAAATCTCTCTTCCCACTTCCAGGATTTTCTGCGATTTACGCAGAACCTTCCAAAGTTGTTACATTATCGTTTTGATCTTTAACTTCTTCTTGCTCTTTACTCCTGAGTGATGTGTGCTTTTTCTGTTTCTGTCTCCCGTCCATGTGGACCATGGATTACCCATTTAATGTTTTTCTGTGTTAAGAGTACTTGTGAAAAATCTGTGTTGCACTCACATGACTTTCTCTATTATTGCAAAAACTATTGTTACACTTATTCCTCTATCTACTTCAAGTTAATAGAGATAAACATTTGTAGAAATTATCTTATTGTTAATTTTCTTATAAATGAAAGTGGAATACAGTAGGCTTCAAGCAATAGTCATATATTTTAAGAGTGGTTGCTATATGATGACTTTGACATTCCGTTAATTTTGCACGGCCAAGAGATAAAAATTGAATAATGGCCTTCCTTTTGAATAAGGTATAAGTATTGTAAAACTCACACTTGTAACGGTATTAAATAATACGTTTGAAGCATTAGCAGAATTAGGGATTTTGGGCTAAGAAAATGGGGTAACCGCATGGACAGAACAGCCCGATGACGTCTTCGTTACGTATGATCAGGTGATGTGTGACTTTGAGGTGAAGGAAAGTGTTGATCGCGATTAAGTGAACCATTGGTAAAGCAACGAAGATCCGAGATGTATGGACAGCATGTTAAAAGAGCACCCCCAACTCGTCGAGTTAAATTTCGGTAAAGGAGGTAAAATGTGACGTCACTGCAGATGACGAGGAGTAACTGTGCATGGCTGAGCTTGGCTGGCTGTTTCAACAACAGTGGGACACTGTTTAAGAAGACAAAGTCTTCTAGGGAGTTGAAAGCGTAACAACCTGATTTCCTTGTTGAGCGCAGGATATGGTTTCTGCATCCAACAATGCTTCACAGTAAAATGGGGCTGGTGTCGACCCTGGAGCAACACATAGTGAAAAATAATTACTGTGTGAGGAGTTTAGTAACTAAAATTGGTGGTAACGTTTGGGGAGAAAATTTTGGGACGGTTTTAAGAAAAATCCATATCTGTAATGCTACGGTAATTAATCCCATGGTTAATGGGCTTGGTGAAGTAAGCAGGGTAGGAATTAAGTATGGTAGAAAGCTTTTAAGACCGCCTCCGTAGCGCAATTGGTAGCGCGCTTGCCTCTGACGCGGAGGACCCGGGTTCGATCCCCGGTACCAGCATGGGGATTTTATTCTCTCTGGGAGGTCTGGCACGGGGTGCACTCAGCCTCGTTAGGCCCCGGGGGGACCAATTGAGGAGCTACTTGATAGAGAAGTAGCGGCCCCAGGTCTAGAAGACCGCATAACCGGCCGGGAGGGCTCGGGGCGCTGACCACGTTCCACCCTCCAATACTGCACCTCACCAATGACGCCTGTAGCGGGCAGAGGTGGGGGACGCAGCGGCTGGGCGGTAGGCCTTGGCCCCTTGTGGGCTGTCGCGCCGGGGTTTAGTTAGTTTTAGAAAGCTTTTAAGGATGGTGTTTTCAAATTGCTGGTTTAAGGATTTGAGATGTTGGTTTCATACATGTAGTAATAATCAAGGTTTACTTGAACATTTAAAGTGTTGTAAATGTTTCATAATTAATTACTGATTCATGTAAATATGTTCATGCCAGAATTTCTCATTCTAAGAAGTGGTAAATAATTAAATTGGCGCAGTGCAAGATAAAACTAACAGGTTAAATATTTTACTCATACAATTTGTTTTATGAGGAAAGTAAAGGGTTCAAGTTTGGTGGTATACTTTAAGGGGTTGTAAGTGAGAAACAAGAAATCTTGTCACTCATTGATGTAAATGTGCTTATGCAGGAAATTCTGATTTAGCCAGGGGGAACAATTTAAGTTGTGTAATTAATTATATAAATATACTATTTGATATGTCTTCATTATCCACACGGTCCTATGGTTTGGACATAGAGTGTAAGGGAAATGAATTAACGTAAGCAAAATGAAATTAATGCCGATAAAAAGGGTAACACACCGCACACTAATAACAAGGAATATCTCGGAAGTGGTTCACTCCACAGAAAATGCATTTGGTATACGTTTTATTTGCCATAAAAGTATCTTTAAGTATTTAAATCAAAATAGTCATTTTTTAAAAAATCACAACCATCGAAAATGTTGCATGTAAATACGAGTAGTGCTTTTTGACGGGGCGATAAATCTACTCTAGTACAAACTATTCTTACAAACTCTTATACCTCTACGTTTCGGGAGTGTACATTTCTCCCATCTTCAAGTGTATCTGTTTATGTGTATCTGTTTTCCTTTCCACGCATGCAGTAATGTGTTTTAGGTGGACAGTTCCAGATTATTCACATAGAAATATATAACTTTGAGCAATGTCCTCAGATGATTAATTGGCTTCCTATATACCCACAATTCTTCCTCAATGTACCTCAGCCACACTGCATATATTGCATGAGCTCAGTCATGGGACAGTGGGATGGATTTTCTAACTTTTTCAATTTTACATTTGTTTACTTGAAACACGATATGAATAAATAAATGACTGTGTAAAAGCCCAATGTCCTAGCTCAGTTTCTCAGGTAATATATAAAATACATTGTTTTTTTAACTGACTTCACATTTTTTCAGAGAAAATACTAGTGGTATTTTCTGATAATTAAGTAAACTGAAAATAATAATGTAATGTATTGAAGTTTATCTTCTTAGTTGCAGTAAAATACATTCATGAGGTTATTAGTGTCAAAATTCCTTTTCTTTTCAGTACAATATTTTGTAAGTCAATGAATACAACAATCATCAAATGCATACACGTTTGAGGTTATGTATCCAAATCTACGTATAAATCAGAGCAAAATGGAAATGTTAGGAATAGATTTAATATAAAATGAAAAACTGAGAAAAACAAAGAAACAGTGTGGTGCATCACAGTGTGTTTAAAATGAAGCTCACGAGTGGACTGATAGTTATTATTGTATACTATGAAATTCGTTATGAAAGAAAAAACAGCGATAATTCGTGATTTTGTTAACATTTTGCTATTACCTACGTGATTTATCGCGATTATATTATTCGTAAATTAGCTTTAGAGACCCCTAATTCATGGATATTTATAAGAAACCGTAGCATATCATACATGTGATTATCGTGGTCTCCATAAATATCTGCCTCTGGCTATATTTCGTAAATAATAAGAAATCCAGTTAACAGTATGTTTAAATTTTAGGTTATGAAATGAATTCAAATCTGCTGTGCATCCATACTAAGATTGAAACCATTACAATTATTCCTTATTTATTTCGCGTTTGTCTCATATTTGTGTCCTGGTGTGTAATTTTGCCTTCGACATGATGTAAAAGGTTGAGAAATAAATCTTTGCCAATTTGTAGAAAATTGCGATAGTTTTCCGGTTCCTCTAACCTCAATTCGTTTTGTAGCAGACCCAATGTTGGAAATATATTCCTAACCTATACTTATCATAAGAAACCCAGGGCAACAGCCCATGAAGGACCAACGCTTGTCGCCCACGTCTGCCATTGTGTCATTGGTGGGGTGTAGTACTGGAGGGTGGGACGTGGTCAGCGCCCCGAGCCCTCCCGGCCAGTTATATGATCTTCTCGATCTGGGGCCGCTACTTCTCCATCAAGTAGCTCCTCATTTGGTCCTCCCGGGACCTAACGAGGCTGAGTGCACCCCATGCTAGACCTCCAAGAGGGAATAAAATCCCTATACTGGTAGCGGGGATCGAACCCGGGTCCTCCACGCCAGTGGAAAGCGCGCTACCAACTGGGCTATGGGGGCGGCCATAGCAATCGCTAAATTAATATTTGCGTCCGCCATGTTTATTTCTCACGCTTGCTACATGAACTGTCATTTGTGTTGGTCCAAAATGAATCATAGTGTGACAGACAGTGTTTATTTTGTGTGCAATTCTATTGGATACAAAAATTTTGGTCAAAAAGTTGGACCGCGTGACACCGGCTTTAGTGTGGAATTAAACCTAAGCATACCTGCTTTCATTCATTTTCTTGGTAGAAAAGTTAGCGTGAGTGTTGCGCTAATTTTGTTACATGTGGTTATTTTCAAGGTGTAGGGATATGGTTTCCAGTGTTTGTTTGCTGATCCTCGCAGTTGAGAGAAAATACGGTAAGGAAACACGATAAATCTGTCCGACAGGTCAAGCGAAAGAGCCCGAAAGATAAAACAAAGAATATACGTTTGAATTAAAATAATGCTCAGATTTGAAAGTTCTCCCGGGAACCAGCCGAGCCGGTGGGAATGGAGGTAGGAATCAAAGTTTGGCAGTGCTCCAGCATCCTGTTTTGGAGAGTCATCACCCTCCTGTCCCCTTTTGGAATCTCTTTTACAAGAATGTTGGCCTACGTCCACCGCTTTTCGTGCCCATTGCCACAAACTACAGTCCCTGAACGTATTTCAGTATCTTCCTAACAAATTACGAGTAGGTACTGTATGTTCAGGGAGGGAGAAAAAAGATCTTAAACTAAACTTGCTCTCAAATGCCATAGCACTTTTAGTTTCTCTACTGCGTATGGTAGTCAGGGAAAGTATTGTATTCGGTCCAAGAATTCGATGTCAGGATTTCACCAGGCTCCCTAAGTCCAAAAAAAGCACTTTTAGAAAAAGGTCCCCGCGTGTGTGTGACTGTGCGTGTTTGTCTTTGTGTGTCTGTGAACAACATAATTCAAAAACGAGAAGTCGGTTGAAAACCACAGTTACTATTTAAGTTTTATATCTTTCAAGTATGCAGTCCGAAGATTTTTAAAAAAATTCCTGCATATCCTTTACATGGAAAAAAATTTGATTTCCTCGAAAATGGCTTAACCATATATGAAACGTATATGGAAATATAATTTAGATGTACACACCTTTGCTTTCTTCTTTGGTATATTATTTTGTCTGCCGTTTACATGTGTGTGAGAGGATTTTGTTCAAAAGATCATGGTATAATTTTGGAAGACAAAACTAACCCCGCGGCGCAACAGCCCTTTCCGGACCAAGGCCTACCGACTGGCCGCTGCGTTCGCTACCTTCACCCATCAGATGCGTCATGAGTGGAGTGCAGTACTGCAGGGCGGGACATGGTTAGAGCTCCTGACCCTCCGGCCGGTATATGTGGTCTTCGCGAACAAGGGCCGCTACTTCTCAACCAAGTAGCTTCTCAGGGACCTAACAAGGCTTAGTGTACCCCGAACCAGATCTCCCAACGTGAGAAACTCGCCACGCCGTTGCCAGGAATTGAACCCCGCTCTCCTGTTTAGTCACTAGCAGAGCTACCACCGCTCTAAGGAGACGAGGATCTTTAGAAGGTAAGCATTTAATAAGTTTTCATTTATCCTCTTCGTTTTTGAACTACATTTATCAAGTCGACACATGCAAGTAAACTTTTCTTATTTTTGCACAGGGTATCTCAAATATGTACGTATTCATTCTCGGTGTAGAGATTTGAAATGGAAGACAATACTTTCTTTGTAGGTACATAATATTGGCATTTTATTTGTCCTGTACTCGTATCTCGCAACTTAAATATTTGGTAGTAAAATTCCTTAGAACCATCTTTGAGAAAATAAAAGACATTCAGTTTTTTCCAACGGCTACAGAGGTGTCGAATTACCTTGTTAGGATCTGCGCGAGTGACGTCATGGAAATTGACGGTGGGGGTAACGTCTCGCGTTCATAAACAAGACACTGCTAATAGTGCAAACGAGCACTGTAAACACACATTCCCGCGTTGTTGCATACACACCAGTCGGAGATACACTAACTTGGCACCCCTATGGTTTTATAATACGAAAGTGAACATGACTATAAACCCTGTGTAACCTTTCGCCATTCGCCAGGTCTAAAAAATTCCTCTGTAGCCACTTAGAGCTTCATCTGATGACGTATAACTTGGCTGACGTGGGACACACACTGTATCGGCCCGCCTCATGTAACTTAATGATGAACACAAATGTCACTCGTCACAAAACAAGTGAGTGTAATCGCTCGCCTGACAGAACAAGTCTATTGTTTTATAGATCATTCAGTGCCACGGGCATGTTCTGCTGGTTAAATTGCATTCAACGCCCTCGTATACTGCTTCAGGCAAACCTCTGACAGCAGTGGAAAATTCATTCAGCAAACAAAGCAATAACGTGCTCCGTCGATTATTATATCAGTAGACAAGTTCATTACACTCGCAGATAGCAGCGTTCTTCTTCGGCAAATGTATTTACAAGGAAATGTTGTCAGATCGATGTTGGGGATGGCATCGAGTTTAAACAAATCGAAAATACGTGATTAAAAACTCTGACGTGTTGGATTCACATGACTTCCTCTACTCTTGTACTAACTATTCTTACAAACTCTTATTCCTATATGTTATTCGTATTAGTTGAGATAAATTTGCAGAAATTATCTTATTGCTTATTTCCTTGTAAGGGAAATATAGGGACACAGTAGACTTAGGGCGATAGTCAAATCTTTTAAAGCTTTCGAATTTCGTTCTCTTTCTACGGTTAACATATAATGCATAACGATGTTCGATTTGTTCAATCGAAGGGCAACTAGTGCAGATGTAGAAAGAGTAAAAATGTTGGACATGAGTGACAGTGAGATGCAACTTATACCGTTGGACGTTTCTGCAAAGGCACAATTAGACTTCGAACATGCATTTAAGATAGGTGCACTTCTACTATACCACTTTACAAGGGAGCGTTTAGGGTGAACGGCAGTCAGGGGAGGGGGATGTTACAGTGAAACCTGTGCACACGTAACCATTAAAACACACAGTTTATGTTAAATTATCTTTTTTGTGAAGTAAACTATTTCGGAGATGTTCCTTGTTATTTGTCAGAATTTTGCAATAATTATAGATGTTCTCAAATGGGAGGTCGTTATTCATTTTTTTTTTTTTTTTTTTTTTTTTTTTACTTCTTGGTCATGCAAAGAGTACGGAATTTCAAAGTCATCATATAGTGCCCAGTCTTAAAATATTTGTCTGTTGTTTAAAGTCTACTGTATTCCCCTTGCACTACAAGAAAACTAGAAACAGGGCAATTTTTACAGATGTTTATTTAAGAGTGGAGAAATTCAAATGAGTGCAGCACATCAGATTTTTACAAGAAATGTTACTGATGGAAATAATTATTGCTCCATTTGACATTTGTGAAAACTGTCCGTACTGGCTTTTCTTTATGCGTTCTCTGGCCTGATATAAGAGGGAATTTAGTGTTCATCCTAGTCTCGCAAACGTTTAGAATTGGTATTTGGTTTGGTAAAATATAGAAGTAATAAACTCGATGGCCTGAGTATCTGCACAATGGAAAACCAACGTCATACGTTAATCCTGCAAGTGAATCCCGTAGCATATAGTTTCTTATCTAACAGCAAACAATGCAATAAAGATAAATTTGAATCTTAATCTCCCCCCCCCCCCCACCCCATCACTTAACCCACTTTTGCTTATCACAGAGATGGAGCCACTTTACATTACTTCATTATAAAATTCTCTAAATGTGCACTGCATTCACTTCTACTTCAAAATAAATCTAGGAGCTAAGTTATAATACAGAAAATACTAATTTTGTTTTATATGTATTTTTTGCAGACTAGTTTTAGTATATTACTTGAAATTACTGATATTATAAAATATGATGCGTGTTACATTTACATCCTACCGCCCGACTGCTGGGTCCCCCACCTCTGTCTACCACGGGCGTCATGAGTGGGGTGCAGTAATGGAGGTGGGACGTGGTCTGCGGCCCGGTCCCTCATGGCCGGTTATGCGGTCTTCTCGACCTGGGGCCACTATTTCACAATCAAGTAGCCCCTCAATTGGCCCCTCAGGGACCTAATGAGACTGAGTGCACGCCAAACCAGGTCCCCCAGCGGAGAAAAAATCCTATGCCGGCACCGGGATGGAACACGCGCCAAAGGGAGGCTTCTTAAAACTAATTTGACAACATTTTACTGTTATTATTTATTTTCAATCGAAATAAACTTCTGCAGAGACGCCTTTGTTACATATTCTGTTGTAGAAGTGTTAAGATATAGTAAAATCCTTACAAAGCAGTTTCCTTTCATGACCACGAGAGGGGGAAAAAAAAAACAGCGACTGGGCATTTGAAAACAGTATAAACTATTTGAAAATTAAAAGCTAAACAAAAAATATTTCGGAAATGTTAAATGCCGCTGTAGTTATTTGGTATAAAGTGTGTATTTCAACGAGCTATACATTTCTGTGAAGTAAGTTTTTTCTGCAAAAACTACAAGACATGCACTTTGTCACAAAACATATTAGATATATCGCATTCTAATCGCAGTAATTAGAACCATTTTTGAAATAATTAAAAAGAGGATATTTTACTGTAAACGTTTTTGGGGGAGTATGCTGTTCGCTCGCGCGCGCACGCGCGCACACACACACACGGACGTAAATACAATTATTTTCTAAACCCACACAAGAAAAATTTTAAAATTGGTGCAATGTAAAAAACATATAAAACGATTAAAATAAAGAGCATTGAAAAATACCAGAACATTGAGTTTAATATTCTTGGCTCTTTCTACGTATAAAGCATTAAAGTTTTCTGTTAGTTAATTTTGCTGCTAGAATTTAAGTCGAGACAAATGCCTCCTAGAGTCGCTGTGTTTTCAAGGCCTATTAAAACATTTCCCAAGGAAGCAATATGGGAACAGGGAGAACTGGATTTGATTGGCCAAGGGTTGTATGCTGCTTTGTGTTGGTAAGAGCATAAAGTGGATCAGTTGGTGTCGAATTAGTGGTCGCGTTTGTTGCACGGTGAGTGAAGTGTTTGCCAGCTTTTGCGAGAATTATTAAATAGTGAGATATATAGTGGCATATATATTCCAGCACGAGAACACGTGAGTAACATTAATTTTTAGAGTTCTGTAGAGGGTTTATTTTTTCTTTCCTTCATTATTGATTAAAGTTGTTTACATAAACCAGTTCTTCGAATAGCCGAGAAACTAAGCACAGAAAATGAAATACTTCACGGAAATTAGGACTTCCTAAAATTACAAGTTTATATTTCTTTTAATTCGTTTTGTATTTCGTTGTTATGTGATTAGAAAACATTTATGCACTTTGAACTAGAGGGACAAATGCTTGCTAATATAAAAATCTAAAGTAGGTATTTTAAAAGCAACTTGCGTATATTTTCATGTTAATAAATTCAGAATAAAAAAATTCTGATCACTTTATCTAGGCTATATCGTTTATTACTTTGTTTTGGAAACGTGTGTGCGTGCGTGCATGTGTGGGAGTGTGAGAGCAGTGGAACTCATAAACGAAAAGCCGATTAAATATAAAAAATCTGATGTGTTGCACTCACATGACTTTCTCTACTCTTGTACTAACCATTCTTCCAAACTCTTATTCCTATATCTTGTTCGTATTAGTTAAGATAAACATTTGTACAACTTACCTAATTGCTAATTTCCTTGTAGGTACAAGGGGAATACAGCAGGCTTTGTGCGATAGTCAAATGTTTTAAAGCTTTGAGATTCTATTGTCTTTGCACACTTAACATATAAAAAGAATGAACAACGATGACCCATTTCTCGAAAGCTCTAAGTTTTCCGAAACTCACACAGATAACAAGGAGTATCTCCGAAATGGCTCACCCTACAAGAAAATTTATTGAGACATAAATTGTGTATTTTAGCAAGATCTACATTGTTATGTAGTATGATTTGGACTATCTCTAACGGTTTACCAGTTATGCAAAAGTCGTCCAGAGTAAATACGACTACAGGGGCTATAGCCAGAAAATTCAAGATATACATTTCATTTGTCATAAAAATATCTCAAACATATGACATTTCAATCAAAATCGTTAGAGCCATTTTCAAGAAAATAAAATTTTTCGAAAAATTGTCCATATAAAGGGTAGTTTAGGGTGGGGCTATTTTCTTCAAAACCTTCGTGTCGCATCCTTGAAATACATTAAACTTAAATACCAACTTTGGTTTTTAACCTACTTTTCGTTTTTGAGTTATGCTGTCCACAGACTTACAGACTGACACACAGACACACAGACACACACGGACCTTTTTCTAAAAATGCTCTTTGTGGATTCAGGGGGCCTCTAAACATATATTTCCGGTGAAATCTCGACATCGAATTTTTGGGTGGAATACAATACTTCCCCTACTTACCAGCAGAGAAAGTAAAAAGGGAAGATTTTCAAGACTACACTTAAAGTGGAACCTTTTTCGAAAATATTGATTTTCTCAAAAGTGACTAACGCTTTTGATTAAAACACCACGTGTTTAAGACAATTTCATGTCAAACGAAATACATAGATATCTTGGATTTTCTGGAAATATCTTTAGGAGTCCTCTTCATTTGAATGTTTTTTGCACAACTAGTAACCATTAAGTCTTGCCATTTAAAAACGTAGATCTCGTTAAATACCACAGTGTATTCTAAATGTAAATTTTGTAGTGTAAATCATTTCCAAGATAATGCTGTATTTTTATTTCTTGGCTACGCAAAGAAAACGAAATTTTAAAGCCATCATATAGTGATTGTCTCTTAACATACGTATGTGACTATCGCTTGAAGTCTTGTAAAACACTTCTCCAGTCCTTTATGTTTATGGAAACATCAAATGGCCACTTCATTACTTCCTTTTAGCTTCTGCTTTCTTCTAACTGATGTTACAGTGAATAGTTTTCCTTTTCTTGCTATTGTGTACTATTATTGTAAACAATTACCAAACAATATTTCTGGAAAAGGGCTCATAGATCTTTAGTTTTCTCTTACATAAATGTCCTCCATTGGTAAATCGTAAGAGATAGACAAAATCTTAATAAAAAAAATTGATAGATATCTCTACATTTTTTGTAGCGTTAAACATCATACTCTTGTTAGATTTGCCTTTTCAAATACCTACTTTTTGCAAGTGGTAAGTGGTTATTCCTTTTCCCTCGTGGTCATACAAAGAGTGACTTTTAAAGTTATCACATATCCACACGCTTTTTAAATATTACTATCCCATTAGCCCACAGTTTTCTTCTTCAATGTCTAAATGTGTAATGAAAGTTTGTCAATAAGCTTTTGTAAGGTTAGGTAGCTTGTATTAGAGTGAGAGAAAGTCATGTGAATGCAACACATAATGATTTTTTTATTCTTAAGCTCACCTTCGGAGACAATATGTGACGTATGACGTATTCAATATCCCTGAGAATCGTTCACAATAGAATCCGAAGAAGAAAAGCTAACAAGATTGAGATTTCCATTTAGATATCTTCTCATTTAAGGTAGTCACGGAAACTAAGTCGATCTTGCACCGCGTTTCTCCTATCAGACCTCTATAGGCGAGTGCATACTTGCTATTCTGTAAGCATGAAGCCATTCACGGATGAGGAAATAGTTATTCATAGAATAAATAGTTAATGTATAATCTGACTGACTGTGCTACTAGTATATGTTCAGCACGTGAGCGAAAGTCGGCCACTAGGTTTTACGAATGTCACAAAATGTTTATACAGCGTTATATACCACGTTTCATGCAATTATACCATTAAGATACGTAAAAATAAGTAATAAATTTGCTAAATGTAAAATTATGATGCATCAGAGATCAGATGAATGACGTAATATGGCTGCTAAGCAAACGTTTCATTTGTTTCAACACTTACAGACGAAAATAGAAGATTATGATAAAACTATTGGAAATTTGGATTTTGAAGGATACCAAGAATACTAGGAGCTTATTAATTCCAGAAAAATCAAAATATGTTTACGAGAAAGGAGAGGATAGAAAAATGAAAAATGCGTTACTTTGCGAGAGTGAAGTTTTCAGGTTTCTTACAGGCACATAGGAGACAAATGTTATGGCGGCGATGCCGTCATTGGTGTTTTGTTACCATGGCAATAAGTCATTCATTTTCTGACACTGGTGTCATAAATAGGGTAGTTTCACACGATTTATGCCGTCATAATAAACCATTTTAAAGCTAGGGATGCATAAGAAGATTTTACCTATGTAAGTTCTTTACTTGCTATGGTTCTGCTATTAATTTTTACTGGAGATGAGAAAAAGGATTTTAAAATACGTATTAATTTTTAATGTACGTGTAAGAAACATGTTTAATATTTATTTTTTTACATTTTACTTTCTCTACCGCGTACCTGAAAAGTAGAGGAAATGTTGCATTCCATTAACAAATTCAATGCTGAGATTTCGCCAGAAATACCTATTTTGAGGTCCCTTGGTTAAAAAAAAGGTGTTTTTACATTTCCACCTACTTAAATTCCATCCAAAAATGGGATATTAAATTTCACAGCAAATGCACCTTAGAGACTCCCTAAATAAACAGAAAGTAAAATCTCCCTCTCTCTCTCTCTATGTACAGAGTATTAGGAGTACGAACGTGCAGATTTCTCCTGATCGTATATTCAAATATGACGAGTAAGAAATTCAATTCATCTACCATAAAAGTTAAAACTGATAAACATTAATGGAAAGGTGAATGTTGTGTTTACTAATGCATATTCCGCTTCCATGAATACGTTCACACCTACGAATGAAGCCACAACGTAAGCCATTGCTCGCAAATTGGTCTATTCTTTCGGAAGGAATTTCGTGTTTTTTGCATAAAGTGTAAACCATATGACACAGAGAGAGAGAAAGAGAGAGACAGAAATCTACTAAACAAACTTGTCATGTTCTACAGTATTGTTGCAACGAGTGGGGTGGCTCAGTGGGTAACGTCTATGACCTGCATTCGGGAGGTAGCGGGTTCGGCCCCCGTGGCCGCACGCTCTGACATGGGTTTTTCCGTGGTGTCCCAATGTCAGTTAGGCGAAAGCTTGAGTACATTAATCTCTTCTTCACGGATTCCTTTCCCTTCTTTCCCATCTCCCTCCCTTGCCATCTTTCAGGTTTGGTTGGTAGCGGGTACATTCCGGCGACTTGGACTGATGGCACAGATGCTTGCGCTCTGGAACATCTTCCCTGGCCGTCCCTGGAAGTTACAGGCTCGTCGCCCTCTCCCTGGGTAGAGGAAGCACTTCGGCTGTGCGTCCCATCCCTTCCCCCTGGGAGATGGTAGCCCGTAATATATCCATGTCGGGGTCGTGGATGGTCGAGGTGTCCCCTTCCATTACTACACACAGTATTGTTGCTATTCGGTCGTTTCTCCTAATGTGATGGAAACAGCTTGGAAGCCCAGTATACAGCGTGCAGTGCTTAAATATTTGACCATTGCTATTCTCTTTGTACCATAAAGAAATGTCATAGAAGTGTTTATGCGAAGTTTTACAGCTTGAAGCAGATAAAAGAACGACGTGTGGTAGAAACTATATAAAAATATAATGAGTAGAGTAATGCATGTGAATGTAACACTTTAGGTTTTCTTTCTTTCAAAAACTTCTGAGTTTTAATCAAGGCCGTCGTCGGAACTTGCTGAGCATTTTTATTTCTGTTTCCTTCACAACTGCTTCTTTTGTTTTACGAAACATTTTATTTATGAACAAAACTTTAGATGCAAATCTGTATCATTTTTAAAAATAGTAGCAGTTTTTAAATTCCGCATCTTCTCCTATATAAAACGAGAACTGTGTGACGAAAAAAGC
This sequence comes from Tenodera sinensis, assembly GCA_030765045.1. Taxonomy (NCBI): domain Eukaryota; kingdom Metazoa; phylum Arthropoda; class Insecta; order Mantodea; family Mantidae; genus Tenodera; species Tenodera sinensis. The sequence goes on along the minus strand of CM060963.1, from coordinate 52,438,291 downwards.
CATTTGCGTCACGGTTTAAAGAGGTTTTTGAGATGAGTATTTATTTATGAAAAGACGCTATCCAAGTTTTTAATTGGTCCTTGAAATATTCATACACAGGACTGACCTAACCTGATGGGATTTATCTTCCAAAGGGCCCAGACCCTTCAAGGCCTGCTTGAAACGAACGGCAGGTCGGGTTAAACCACTTGGGGGCATAAACTCTCCAAAAGGGGGAAACAGAATGGAGTCGCCGACGAGCGTAAACAACAGAGAAACGTCGGAGTAGGTACGCAAAGGCTAATATTTTGTTAGACCTTTGCGGATATTTACCTTATTCTCTGCCTTCTGGCTTTGGGTCTAATGTTTCAAACTCACTGGTCTAAAAATATGCTTATTAAGCTTGTGATAGTCAAAATAAAATATTTAAATATATTTGATAATGTTTACCTTCTCTACTAGTAACCTACAGTAAGAGATTTTAGCCCGCCTCTGAGCTCACATCCAGAGAACACGAGTTCGAAGTCCCTTAGGTTGAGTTATCTGAACGGGGTTTTCTGAGGTTTTCCGTTATCTGTGAAGACGAATGTCTTAAGCTCTGTGGACCTTGGGCTCATTTGACTATCATTTCATTCATCTGATATGGCAACGATTTAGGAAGTTTATATATATATATAGGAAATAAATAAATGAATGGATAAATAAATAAATAAATAAATAAATAAATAAATAAATAAATAAATAAATAAATAAATAAATAAATAAATAAATAAATAAATAAATAAATAAATAAATAAATAAATAAATAAATAAATAAATAAATAAATAAATAAATAAATAAATAAGTAAACAAGTAAGTAAACAAGTAAGTAAATAAGTAAGTAAATAAGTAAATAAGTAAATAAGTAAATAAATAAATAAGTAAACAAGTAAGTAAACAAGTAAGTAAACAAGTAAGTAAGTAAATAAGTAAATAAGTAAATAAATAAATAAGTAAATAAGTAGATAAACAAGTCAATAAATAAATAAGTAAATAAGTAGATAAACAAGTCAATAAATAAATAAGTAAATAAGTAGATAAACAAGTCAATAAATAAAAGAATAAATCAATGAATAAATAAATAAGTAAATAAGATATTTCACTGGAAATACACATGTTGAGACCCCTTGAATATAAAATAGGCATTTATTAAATTACATAGTTTGTCAAGTAAAATAATTTGTAATGTTAAACCTTTCCGAGATGTTCTCGTTATTAGTTTGAGTTTTTAAATACTTTATGCTAGTGTGATCACATAGAGATCCGCCTTTTAAAAAACTATCGCTTTATTCTGGTGCATCCTCCCTTTATCTAAACCGAAATGTTTAAATTTATAATTAAAGTTTGTTGATTAATAAGAACTAGATAGAAGAATAAGGATTTGTAAAAAAATAGTTCGTAGAAGAATGAGAAGAAAAAGCCACGTGAATGCAACGCAAAAGCTTTTTTTTTAAAAAAAAAGTTACTGTTCTATTGTTTCTCATGACATTGTGAAAAGAAAGTAATACTTAAGGTCCAGTATATGGCAACTTGGTTTGGAGCATCCATCGATTCGGTTTCCAAAAATTCGGCATGGTGTTTTCAACACAAACTTCTCTCCTGAATAAGAGAACATTTTAGAAAGAAGGGTGTGTGTGGTGTGTGTGGTGTGTGTGGGGTGTGTGGGGTGTGTGGGGTGTGTGGGGTGTGTGGTGTTGGGTGGGTGGGTGTGTGTATGGTGGGTGGGTGTGTGTGTGTGTGTGTGTGTGTGTGTGTGTGTGTGTGTGTGTGTGTGTGTGTGTGTGTGTTGTGTTTACTACAAGTACGAGTGCGGAATTTTAGAATTCGGAATTTAAAAACATGTAGTTGATTGCCTTATAGTTTGTTCGATTTACTCTGATAATGATGATAATAATAATAATCTGTTAATGATCATCATTTAAGGATTCTGTGTTTGCCCAAAGAGAATTTACTGCAGAACATTCCTGGAAAGGAAAAAGAATTTCACTTCATGACAATACATCGTCGTATACAGCAAAACTTACTACTGGATGTCAGGACCAGGGCTGGACGAGTCGCGGGATACCATGAGCGATCTTCACATAGTTATCATTGCAAGGCCGTGAGCAGGCTGCTACCAGTGGACACCGCATCTCCGACCCTGGTTTTCAAATGCGTGGAATCACTTTTTCGTCATCAGATGAAGCACTGGAACATTATAAAGATATGGTTTATGAAGTGACTCAGAAAGAGTGGTTTCATCGAATGCCGAAATGTATTCATGTTACGTTAACGTGTTGAAAAAATGCCAAATAATTTGAATTCTTTGATAAATAATCCTCATCTGATTTTCCAAACATTTTCAGTATCGTTCGTAAACTGTGGAAGTAGTCCAAATTGTTCTTTCTGGATTTCCGTTGAAAACTTAACTAGTTTGTTTATGGAATGCAAAGTTTTCTCTTCCTATGAGGTGAGTGATAGAAAATCGAGGCCGGCAGCGCCAACTCTTTGCATGAAACGGGCTAGTAATTTACTTTTAAAGTAAACCCTATTGAAAGAAACAGCAGATTTCCTTACAGAGTTCGCCAGTGTCAGAGTTCCTGCGGACGGACAATCCAAACCAGCTGTTCCATGTATATTGTTCCTCTGCGAACGATTATCAATTAAAGACAGGTTAGAAAATTTTAATGAAATTTTGGTTAATGTTTCGTATTTACCATCGCGCTTAAAATGGATTTTTGTGCACTTTTAACATTAAATTGCACTGTTATTGCATAAGTATTACGAATACACCTTTAGGAACAATGACTGACACACATATGTAATTTATTTGCGTAAATGTCTGTAAAGTGCACTTAAGGCAAGGTGCATAAGCTTTAGGAATCGAAGGAAACAATTGCGACGCACTTCACCCATGGCATCATGGGAGCGCCTTTCCTTCCTTCTCCTGTCGAGCTGTTACCAACATGGGTACTCAAAATACAAGCACGTGCAGCTTACCTCAATTAAGTGCGGTTTACAGATACTTAGAGAAATAAATAAAATATTTTGTGTGTCAATTATTAAGGATGTATTCTTAATACATGTGCAACAAAACAGTGCAATATAGTGAAAAAAGTGCGCAAAAATAAAATCCGTTTGCTGACAGTTCCCTGCTTTTCATACGTTGGCAATACCACTTTTCCCGCTTTCCGCTTTTGTCCGTATTATATGCCCTCTGTGCAGAGCATCTATGTAACAAAGTTCGGAAAAAAAAAAAAAAAAAAAAAAAAAAAGAAAAAGGTTATTTGTTTATTTGTAAGAGTTTCAGGAGGCAATATCATGATATTAAAACAATAATGATGGACTAAATAAGGTACCCAACATTCCCTAACGTAAGGATTTATGACGAAAATTGAATTTTGGCATATACGAAACGTTATCCAGAACTTCTAATGTTATAAACCTACCTTCGCTACAGGAGTTGAGGGAATCTATTTCGTGAAGGGGTTTGGATGCTAATTCCTAGTGAGTTATATCAGATCCACCCCTCATCCCCTAACATAGAGCAACATACAGCGTCGTCCATCATTTCAGGAAGTGGCCGACGCCAACGTCGTCTAGACACAAACTTTTTTCATCCCCTCGCTCTCTCTCTCTCTTTCTCTCCTCTCTCTACCCAGGGCTGTGCTGCGTTAGATTTAGCCTTGCCTCTTCAAAATGCCACACAGCAGAAAATGACTCATCTACATGCAGAATAAGAGACTGTGTGATTCTACATAAAGTTTAATTACATATTCAATACCTGGTTTGCCCAATGTTGCACAACGTTGCAATTTTGACGTTCTAAACCTCAAATGACGATGGGATTGATTAAAAATACTTTATATAATGACATAGAAGAATTTCATGGAGAAATGGGCCCTTTATATCTCGACTGTATAGCTTTGATATTGCTGATAAATGGTGAAATAGTCACAGTTATTCACGGTGGATATTGTGTTATAATAATAGAATTAACTGCGGCCAAATAGCCAAGTGAAGTTACATGTTTGCATATTCATTGATTGACTTTGTTCGTCTTGTGCACAGTTCGATGTGATAGCAGCACACACCTTTTCACACAGCCTACATTCACAGTCCATATTTGATTCATGGTAGTTCTTGTTCTTGCATACCATCGTGGGCTCCAACCTGGTGATAAACGTGTCTCATTTCGATATTTTGCTTCGTCCATGCGCGGTCCATCGTGGCTCCTGTGCAGTAGAAATCTGGTTGTATTTCTTCTTTTCCTCTTCAGTGTTGCTAGGAGATTCTGTGGAGCACTGGAGCATGCTTGTCTTGAGTTCCTCTATGAAGAATATTTCCCTCCCCAGCAGGTATACAAGTGTTGACTTTGTTTTTGACACTCGTAGTGCTTTTATACTATATTCCTCCCCCCAACCGTCTTCCAAGTTTTGTAAGTGTTATATTATAATAATGATGATAATTTATTGAACACTACAGTATAGAAATGAACTTGGGTCCTAGTCCCTCTCTTATGAGAAACCCTCTAAAATTCTCTACATATATTTTTTGACATGTGCTGATGTTTATTTTTTAACTAATGTTAATTAAACATCCTTCAGATTTATCTTTCCTTTAACTTTCGTCTTTTCATCACTTATTTTCACCAAATTCCCGTATACTCTCCATTTGCCTAAATTTATCATTATTTTAAATTACCCATGTTATTCTAAAATTTATTTATCCCCTTATTTTTTGTTGTTTCATGATGATTTGCTAAAAATTTCCTACACCTCACTGATTCACTTTCTTCGTATCTATTTATCACTTCCGTCTCTTTTCCTCACCTCACTCTCGCTTTTTTTTATAACACCTACTTGAATTTACTCCTAAACATTTATTTCCAACCCTCCTACCACCCCTGGCTGCGTTAACTTAATCACTTGTTTTTCGTTGTTTACAGCACGGGGTACAATTTTCCTCTCTTTTCTTCTCTTTTTCTTTTGTTTTCTATATATTAACACACTTACTTTTGTGAAATGTCATACATGGGCTGTAAAGTTTCAGTTGCAGTTGAAGCAATTACCAAAATTATTGAATTTGTATAGTAAATTGTTTTCTTTGCTGTGTATGTACCTCTTAAGTAGAGGAAGATTGCATTCCACCCGAAAATTCGATTAAAATTTTCATTAGAAATACACATTTTGACGTCATCTGAATCCAAAAATAGGATTTTTAGAAAAAGATGTGTATTTGTGTTTCCTTGCAGGCTTCTACCCCATTACACCGATTTGGATCAAACTTGGCACGGATAACCTTGGACACAGCGACAATTACTGTTTCATCTAGCTTAGAATAACAAATTTCACTCCATTTCACACATTTAGTTATTTATCTTTATGTATTGTGTACGAAAGCCCCGCATCTGTCGGGTGTCTCAGGGTTAGGCTTTGGCCTAATAATCCCAAGATCGTGGGTTCAAATCCGACCCACACCAATGGTTTTTAAGTGTGTCAAGTGACAGACCTGTGTCTGTTTTACTGATATTTTAAAGAACTGTGGAACAAACTTTCGGCATGCTGGCGGCGCTGATATGGTCCTAGCAATTGACAGCGTCGTTAGCTGATTTTTTCTATTAATGAACACCTTTTAACTGCTATTTCTCAGTGTCCCATTCTATGTTGGGCATTAAAGACCACTTAATTTTGTTCAGAGACCTCAAAAATCCATCACCCTCCACCGGGATTGAACCCACGACCTTTGGAACCAGAAGCAAGCATGTTGCCCCTGGACAGCCTATGAAATATTATTTAAATTATGTATTGTAATCACTAAGCTCTTAAAAGAAACATCAAGCAGGTATACATACCTTATTTTTAGGATGTTTTCATGAAAAAAAAAAAAAAAAAAAAAAAGCATTTTTAGGTGCTCTTCATTCCGAATATCCTTTGTATGATTAATAAACCGGAAGGGATAGACAAAAGCTTACTATGCAAAGACTATAGATGAAATTTACGCTCAATAAAAATGCCTGTGGCTTTAACCATTTCAGAGATATTCTTTATTATTAGTTTGGATTTTCAAACTCTTTTGTGTATATTTTTCAGGTGGCAAATGGTTCATGTTTTATCTTGGTCATTAGGCAACGACCCAGCATCTGTAAATACAGTGCTGCGGTTTTGTTTCACAATTGATTTTATGAAGCAAGTGTAAGGTTATTTTATTTCAGAGATTTTAGCCTTTTAGATTGCCTTATTTTTTTTAACGTTTTAGCGTTTTTTACTTTGTAGCAATTTTGTTTCAGTTTTTAGCATTTTAAATGGAGCGTTTTAATAGTTGTTTAGTTGCTTTTATCTATTTTAACTTTAGAGTTTGTTTTTTTATGGGTGATATATTAACTTAGTACCATCCATAATTTTACTTTTGGACTCGGGGCCCTAATGACCAAGTTGTCGACGGACCCTTAAACCCAACACACACTCACTCACTTTATCTTGGTCAGACAAAGAGCATGAAATTTCAAAGTTGTCACGTAATGGCACGCTTTTTAAAGAACTTACTATAGAACGTATACCTACAACGAAATCTGTAAATATGCAATGAAAGTTTATCTTAATAAGGAGGTAGGTAAATAGACTAAACGTTTGCAGAAAGTATTTGTGGAAGAGTGTAGAAGGGGGAAGGAGGTCATACGGAGGTAACAGGACTATTACAATCCTGTTTGAAGCTTTGTATTTTCACCACTTCACATTGCAAGCTAATCGACTGCACTTCCCGGTGACCCATTTTATGACGCCAGTAAAATCCATCTATAAATATGAAGCGGAGTGGGAAAGAATAAAAAGCATCAGGTCAGATCTTTAGCAACGAGACGGGGATTCGATACGTTACCATGGTAATGCCAGGGGAACACGTTGGAAATGGAAAATCACTGCAGATATTGCATATGCATCGTGCGCAAATTTAAACAACACTTCCTTGACCAGCTGAAGATTTATGACTCTGACATAAAATCAATGTGGTGCAATAAAGCGGAAGTTTTCATTTTTGACTACAGGAAAATAACAAATAGAAACATCTGATGTGTTGCACTCACATGACTTTCTCTGCTCTTGTACTAACCATTCTTACAAAACTCTTATTCCTATATCTTCTTCGTGTTAGTTGAGATAAACTAACTATTGCTTATTTCCTTGTAGGCGCAAGGGGAATGTTAGAATACAGTAGGCTTTGTGCGGTAGTCAAATATTTTAAAGCTTTGAGATTCCGTTCTCTTTGCACACTTTACATACAAAAAATGAACACCGATGTTCCATTTCACGAAATTTATGTTTTCCGAAACTCACGCACATAACAAGGAATATCTCCGAAATGGTTCAACCTACATAAATTGTGTATTTTAGCAAGATCTTCATTTCTTGTATAGTATGATTTGGTCTATCTCTAACGGTATGTCAGTGTGTGTGTCTGTGTTTGTGTGTGTGTGTGTGTCTGTCTGTGTATCAGTGTCTATGGGCGACAACTAAAAAACGAAAAGTCGGTTCAAATTAAAGTTGATATTTAAGTTTAATATCGTTTAAGGATGCAACACGAAGATTCTGAAGAAAATTTCACCACCCTAAACTACCCTTTACATGGACAATTTTTTGAATACTTTGATTTTCCAAAAATGACTAACGACTTTGATTAAAATACCGTATGTTTAAGATATGTTTATGAAAAATGAAATGTCTAATTTGAATTTTCTGGCTATAGCCTGGTAATCCTGTTCACTCTTGATGACTTTTGCATAACTGGTAAACCGTAAGAGATAGAGCAAATCTTAACTATACAAAAATGTAGATATTCCTGAAACACAATTTGTATCTAATTTTTTGTGCAGTGAACTATTTCGGAGGTATTCCTTGTTATTGGTGTGAGTTTTGGAAAACAAACTTTCGTCAAATAAAACAGTTATTCATTTTTTGATATGTTAGCCGTGCAAAGAGAACATAATTTGAAAGCTGTAAAAGATTTGAATATCACTCAAAGCCTACTGAATTCCCATATTCCTCTTGCATCTACAAGGAAATAAGCAATAAGATAATTTCTGCAAATGTTTATCTCAAATAACACAGAGAAGATACAGGAATAAGAGTTTATAAGAATGGTTAGTATAGGAGCAGAGAAAGTCATGTGAGTGCAACACATCAGATTTTTCGTTCTTCCCACCACTGAAGGATTCTTTGCGTCGTTGTTTCTTATCTGCTCATTGTTTTTCCTTTCCATTCTAGATACTCCGCTGCTCTTCTTATTCTATCCATTTCTACTGCTTAAATTCTACATTTCTGGCTTTACAATAGGGGTGAAATTTTCGCGAAATTGAAAATCAAATAGAATGAATGAAATGCGTTGCAAATAATGCAAGTCGTATGGAAGATGAAGTGAGCAAACTTGTTTTCTAAAGTGGATAATCTGTTAAGAACAGTGGTCATTATACAATAATGCAAGATCGCTGTTGTACTGTTAAGTAATGGGTGTTTTCTCGATGACGAAGAGCTGGAAAGCGGCAATATTTGGTGTTCTGGTAATAAACCAGAAGAAGCTTCTCAATGCGCAGGTGCGTAGGTATTAGTTGACAATACAAGAGTCCAAATTTGGAAACCAAAGGACATATTGTAACCGAGTACTCAGTGAAATGTACAAGGAGATCAACAGAGGTCACTTTAGAACCATTTTTTGTTGTTTTAAGTCATTTTTAATCATTTTAATGTCAAAAGGTCTTCCTTAAAGACCATTTAAAAATATTCTTGAAATTAAAATAACCCTCAGCGCAAAAGCCCTTGACGGGCGAAGGCTTACCACCCGGCCACTGCGTCCTCCACCTTTGCCCACTACAGGCGTCATGAGTGGGGTGCAGATCTGGGAGGTGGGAGTGCCTAGGTTCTGAGGCAGACTTAGCACCTATAGATCTTTTTGTCTATGCCTCTGACGGGGCCCCACGGGAGGGAGGGTGAGGTGAGAAGAGACATAGTGAAAGGCCTAGGAGACATGAAAGCAAAGGGCAGGGTCACTTCAGTTTACAGATTGTGGCTCTCCGTATCAGCCATATTTTGTTTGGGCTTTGTTTACGATGAATCTACCTTACTCAGTACAGATAATAGACAGCTTTATTTGCGGCTATTGGAGGAACTACGCATACTTGGTCTAACAGGCATACAACGTAAGTATGTAAACATGAAAACACCGTCACCAGCGCATGCGCATTGCTAAATGCACCGAATAATACTCTTCAGGTTTTCTATCACTCTAACTACAGTTTGCTCTGGCGGTTGGAGTATCGCAGTGTCTGGGTTGTTCACTAACATGCCCTTATACATCGATAGCCTTTGTGATTTCCAAGTTTTCTTTATTTCCCTGTTGTCCAGTTTGCTGTTAGCCCTGGGAAAGTGTTCATTGGTGCAGGTTCAAACTTTCACAACTTTACCTCTCCTCGCATTAGCTGTTGGGAAACGCGTTGCCGATCGTATTTTTTGCGTTAGTCCCTCCAGCATACAAAGGAACCACATGACTTTTCCCCTTTAGCGTTTGAACTTCACAGAGACATTAACGGTTTTACTTTATTACTCTAAGGCAAATCTTATAGGATACAATACTTAACTACGGTGTGTTTATTGTGCGATAACGACAAAACTTCAAACAGTTGAACAGTTTTAAAAGGGTTCTCTTCTGATATGATTTGCATTATATAAATATAGGTATTTATAACACAAAAATTTCAAAATGCATTGTTTGTATGGTCCCAAGTATTTTTAAAGCCATGGAATACAATATTTATAATATAATAGGTCAAAATACATTTTGAATTTGTTGCATCTAAGTGTTTTTACTTTCTCTACTACTACTGTATTCCATCCAAAAATTCAATTTCGAGTTTTCACTGGAAATATGTTTTGAGGCCCCCTGAATAAAAAAGCGCGCGCGCGAACACGCGCGCGCGTGTGTTTGTGTGTGTGCCAGTCTCTGTCTCTCTGCCTGTCTGTCAGTCAGCTAGTCTGTGGACAGCAGGTGTGCAGGGAGAAACCATTGCCCACAGACACAAAAGCTTGAAAATATTTGAACATCTTCTATACTGCACACATAAAGTCGCATTAAGCGGCTAGGTGCTGTGCAGATAAACATACCGTATAGGAGAACCTGTACGACCTGTTTTCGAATGCTGGAATGCTGGATGCTGGAATTGCAGTATTCCGTAAGAGCATAAGAAACTGAGAGATGCTCCCAAATAGTGCATTTTACAAATTTCACTTACTTTACAAAGGGATTCGTATAGGAGTGCTGTGGGAATGGCGGGCTGCTTGGAAATACCTAAGCATGACAAAACTGAATTTTCTGTAAGATGCAATGTTTGTAGCGTAACAGCCCTAGCACTTTGGGTTACGATTTTGGGATTCCATAAACAGTGTAACACTTGAAGAAAAAATCACAAACGTCGTAACAGTACCATATATTGTTTATTAATTTAAATATTTCCATTTTACATAAACTACAAATTTAAATATTTTCTTGGAACTCGCTTTGTTAAACTTCAACATTTCCAAAAGTCTTGTTCTTATCTTAATAAAAACAACTCTTTTTCCCTTCCTCGGGCAAGAAGTACTTCTCATAGTTAAAGAATATGCAATATAATGCTAGTTCAACCAATACTATGTTTTATGCAAAGCATTGTTCATACCTATAGCAGGAACTCCAGCACTTGATCTACAGTCTGTGTTGCTTTAGCTCTTTGTATCTACAGGTCTGTTACAGTGTTCTTCTTTTATCTTCTCAAAAATTACATACATGAGACCCACCGTCTTAAAATTACATCATTTATATTAAAACAGTCCATTTCGTATAAGCATATATCAAACAATAACAAATGCACAATGAATAATTTGTAAATCGATTTGCTTAGTTTCACAATTTACAAAAATATTCAGATTCATAGTCTTCATTTAGGCATCCTGTCATTTTCTCAATGAACTCGTAACTTTTCTAGGAATATTAAGAAACTGCACTCTTTTCACTGGCAAATCTCTCTTCGGTGTTCTGGATTTACAACTATGTACAAAAGTATTTTTGTTTAAAATGTCATAGGTATATTTTCTTCACTCTTTAAACATTTAATTAGGACATATTAAGCATTACAGTTTAGGGTTGATAGCACATGTTTCGGAAACGAGGAGTTCGAATTTTTGTTTTTGAGTTACATTAATACCCATAAACATATTTTTAAAGTACATTTAAACAAACATTTACATTGTATATGAAGACTAAAGTAGGCCTTTTTCTGTGACAATAAAATAAAGTAGGTACTTTATTTCTCTACTTCAGTGAAACAAAGTTCCTTATGAGCATAAATACAAACAACACAATTCACAGCTTTGTATATAGCAGGCACCGGCAGGACTTGCCCGATCGCTCTGACTCGCTGCTAATTTAGAGCCTCAGCGCGGCTCTCGAGTTACGTCAGTGGCCTGTTTTACTAGTGTAACTACTAACCATACAGCAGGTAAAATTAACCTGAAGGTCTATTAATAGTGAACCAATATTGTACATTTACAGCATTACAAAGTACATATATGTAATTACTGACATAATCAGCAAAACAGAAAACAGAAACGGCTTTTCTACATTTAGCTGATGAACCCTAAAGCACAATAGGAACAAAATTATATTTATTAATATAAAAATCCAGGGTATAACACACAATTAGAACAATTAAAGGTCTAACTGATGAGAAATTATGAATAAATAACCTTTATAAATAATAAAATACAATAACATTCAACTCCCACTTATATAAATGTTTTATTTTTTGTTGGTTAGTTTTCTGTTGACCAGCCTATGAATATTTGGGGTAATATTTCATGCTGCCTTGATTCTAAGCACTCCATTAAGATTTTCATTAAATATATTGCTGTGCAAAATGTTGAACCACCACTGCTATCGAAGGTGACGTGACCGGTCACTGCTCAGCAAGCAAGCTCTTGCCGCCCTTTTCTGCCTACCACTCTAAAATAGTGTCCTTGCTGGTGCCTGGTATAGAGGTTTCGCTTGGACGAATGACCTTATTGCAGAGAAGTGTTTGCCCTGCACTGCGCTGCTTCTAATCCTTTTTTCTTTCTTTGCTTTCCCTCTTTTCCGTATACACGCTTGTCAGTTAACGCGAAGACAGTGTTGTACACAGATTCATACAATGTGAGACCATGTGATTCAGTGTGTAGCGTGTTAATGTTGTTATAGTGGCAGAAAGTGCAAATATTTCAGCTCACAGAATCTTCTTTAATTCCTCACATCTTGTATAGAATTCAGACGGCGATATATAGACAGATTCCTTATTGCTCGTATGCGTTACAGAGGAACGGCTCGTAATCTTATGATAAGTGTAGGAAAACAGAATCAAGAGGCCGTATTTTTACAGAGGAAAACTGGGTAAACTCGAAGAGAAGTTTAGATTGAAGTTTAGGGACAATTTCTTAAAAGGTGTAAGAGATTTATAGCGACACAGACATTTCCAGTATATTTATGATTAAGGTACGTGATAATATTATGATTTTCATGAAAAATGCATGACCTTGAATTTAGGAGACTGAATATCCGACTCTGCCGGCGAACAGACACCTCCTGGAGTCAAAATTCTCGCTATCCCGGCCATACGTCCAAACGAAGGCTCTGTACTGAACATACATGTTACAAATTAGTTCACAGTCAATAAAACACTCATTAAAACACAATACAACAATTTACCTTTACATTCCAGTGTAATATGGTTTGTACTGTTTGACATATATTAACAATATTTACACTGCCATAAGTTGAAAGTTCATATCGCAGTGATTCTCTTGGGCAAAAAGCTTTCAACTTGGAATGTTTATTAATGTCGACATTTCTTTAAGGCTACTAAATAGGTACTGACATTTATAATTTCTGCAAATTTCAAACCGTTGATCTTTATTTTAACAGATTTTTTAAAACGTAAATATACCAAAAATAAATGTTTATAAACCTATGTACCTACATTTTCAAGTAAATAGTTTCAAACCGAAATTCGATTAGTGAAAATGTTGAGATTTTAAATTCAACAGATTACACTCAAAGTTTTAGGCAACGTTAAACGCATTTCTTAAAAATGAGAACTACAATATTTTCATTTCCTGAAAATCAACATTGTGTAATCATAATCATAAGTTGGAATCTTTTTGTTTAATTTTGTAATACTTTGATTGCTACAAAGCTTGTGCTTTTAAAATGGTGCTGAATCTACCATTTTGCACTCTGAATTTTGCACCATTTTACAGAAGAAATCATAATTCAATACCTTTTGGAGTAGAGTTATATTTTGGCTCATTTTAAGGGGGAGCTTTGTTCCTTACAGTGGTAACACTGCTGTATACGGTAATATGTATGAGGGTTTTCTCTCCATTATTACTCTGAACAGATTTTCCTGTGAATTATATTGTGATACAAATGACTCGTTTTCTCGGGAATTATTGATGATAGCTAAATGAGGGTTCGAGGCGATAAAATAAACTGTTATCATTAACCTACTGTGATGTTTATAATTTGGTTGGCTGTATTAAAATAGTTGCTGGTACGTTTTTTTTATAAAAGCTGTGTAATTAAGAAGAAATGCAATTTTCCTTAATGAACTACATTATTGTAAAGTGTGTCCGTAGATGGGCCGGACCGTGCCCCGGTGGTAACAGACCGGGCCAGGACCGGCGCGCTCGCCGCCAAAATTACGGGTTAACGACCGGCAATTCATTAGTACAGCAGATGTTGAAATATAATAACGTTAAAGCGAAGACATTCCCTTTATCTCTGAAAACAATTCTGATTTACTCGCAAAAGTTTATGTTGACTGTTCTCTCTTGAGTTCTTGGAACGTGTGCAGGTTTGATGCATACACATTATTCTTTAACGCTCCCCATGAATTAAAGACATTAAAACGTTTAGCACAAGAGGTTAACATTTTCAGTACGTAATTTGGCAAAGAGGCAACATAACTTCTGAAATAAGCCATACATGTTTTCGGGTGCGTTTGCGCTGAAGGTCATCAATTTCAACATCTGTTATGATGCAGGTAAGCCAAACGTAAGTTAGTACAGTAGTTAGTGTTCCGTAGTCATGAATTGCCGGTCGTTTACGTGAAACTCTGGCAAGAAAAGGTTCTTTATATCTCTTAATGTTTAATCCATCTACAAAGAACATAGGCCGAAAAATAAAAACCATCAAACTAACATTTTAAACTAACGAAAATGTAAGAATAACCGATTTCAGGAAACCGAGTTTTAAAGCTGTGTGCACTATTCTTAGCATTTGCGCAATTATGTTTAATTGAGAATTTAAATAGCCAAAAAGGCAAAATGCTATTTTAAAAGTTTAACGATAATTTCAAATAAAACGTTGAACCCCCTTTTTTTTAACTTTGTCAAATTCGGAATCGGGTTTCCTTTAGTATAAAGTTCAACGGAACCTGTTATTAACTTAGATTTTCCAGAAAAGTATATGCTAAGTGCTTATTCTGATTGGCTAAGAGTTTTTACTCACACTTTTTGAAGCATCCACGCAGTTAGTTGGATATAAACTTAATAAATTTACATTGGCAAAAACGCTGCTTCAGTTATGTGTTCAGATAAGTCAGATTCCATATTATTTCTACTAATGTATATTGAAAAACAAAGTGACAATCTAGTTTTATTAAAACATATATTATTTATTACTAGTCCTAGAAACAGGGTGCAAAACATTCTGAAGCTCAAATTGCAGAAATAATATCTAAACCATTGACTATCTGATTTCATTCCTGTCAGGTATTTGATAAGTCTTAATACAGATCCAGTAGGCAATATTATAAATAATTTAAGTATATTTTAAATAATGCATATTTGATTCTCTACCTAAACGTAGCCAAAAAGAATCATCCATACAACAGGATAAATCAGCCTATGTCATTTCTATGTACTTTATTCTCTGGTTATATACATAGCTAGTATGGTGTCAAATATCGTTGCTTTTCATATTATTTCAGATGTAAACCATTCTGTCGTGATTTATTTTAAAAAAGAACCAACTTATAACTTATCAGCGTATTGTGCCTCTAACATCTAAGCTCAAAAGCGTAGTTAGCACACAGATGGTCACTCTAAATTGTTTACGAAGACATTTAATGTGCTCAGAAAGGAAACATTACTTTTTAAGAGCAAGAAAAATCGCACAACTACAGATTAATTTGCTAGAAGAGTTAGCATGCATAGGAGACAGTTTACAAATAAATCCATCGAGTATTTGTCTAAATTGTTTTTGAAATGTCTGACACAAGAGCCTTTTGTCTCGAGTTGCGTTTAGATTGTCCACGTGTGCATATTGTGGCGGGGCATTCGCTGGTCTTCCGCGCCTTGTATGGGACGTGTTGTTCAATGCCAGCTGACGTAGAATTGGTTGCAGCTAGAGGGCGAGGGCGAGAGATGGCATTCTCACGGCTCGAAGAGTCTAGAGCGGTTATCGGGACGCATGTAGAAGCTTCTAGACCTCCTCTTACTCCGTCCGGTAACGAAACTTCATGAGGGTTTGCGTGGGTATAAAAGGAAGCGATCACCGCGCTGGACGATGAACAAGGCTACCTTATACACGGTTGTGAGTTCCACCATGCAACGAATAGTTACACAATAGGGAACTGCGATCCTGGAGGACTTGCTCAAGGTGCCGTTTCAAGAGCTACACAATTGTTTGCTGGTATCCCTAGTAATGAAGACATTCAACCAGCCAGCAGTGTTTTTCTAAACGCAGTACTCCCCCAATCCTAGGGAATGGTCAATTAAAATTTAAATAGCACCAACATGGACACTTACACCAGTAAAGTAGTGGTATGAATGGGATACTGTTCTTTTCCACATCGCATTGTAAGGGGTAGCAGTCAAATATGTAGAGCACATTAAATTTACAGCATAAGTATAAGGAAGAAATAGGAATTGTGGTAAACAGAAATTTGTGAAAATACTGTGGATGATTTCAGTAGAAAATTAGCCAGAAGATGTAATCATTAGTAGATGAAGCAGTTAGCAACGGCCCAATAACCCTAAGTACGCATACCGCGAGTCAATTAACAAGAAGGGAAAGGAACACAGGATGGAATTCAGCAGTCATAGAAATAGGAGACAGAAATGCTCTGAGAAAGAGAGGATCAGTTGGTTTTCCCGAAATGTCAGAAGAAGTGTGAGTGATGGAAAGATGAGCAATTTTGTTTTCATACAACATTAGTAAAACACCAATCAGAGTGAAGTATGGCCATGTGGCCCGAAAGTTAGCGTTACTAGAATGATCTATGAATAAAGCATTCTGTGTCAAACTCATTCTACTGCTATTAGCACATTGCCGGGGACAGAGTCTGTCGCTCGTGAAGATGTAAGTCTTCCGGAGTGGGAAGAAGTGCGTGTGAAATCTGTTGACTGATAGATAACGGGGACGGATATTGATTTAGTTCAACAGTAGCAATAGAAAGGGAATCGAGCTGTTTCCTTAGTTCGATTTATTGATTTCGGGAATAACAACCAGTTTAATAACCTTCACCCACATAAGACCCTGAGATCATTAACAACCAATTAGGTAGCTGGATAGATTTATTTCATCTCTACTGAGAATAGCCGACGTCATCAGTTCCAGGAATCCCTATGAGAGATAGATAACCAGAGACCATCCCGCTACAGCACCCAAAATATCTACTAATAACATCACCTTACAGCAATCCCTTCATTTCTATGGCTAAGTTACAAGGGCAAGTACATTTTTCACACTTCTTGAATGCCCTTCGGGAAAGGAGCAGTGAGCTAGCCTGCCCTCGATAACATGTTAGCAAAATATTTTATTATAATTAGGGCTAGGAAGTTCATGCATTTGCATGTTTTTTCATAGAGGTTAAAAATGTATGCTTTTGCATTATGTGCACGAAATATGGAATATTCAGTTATTTGGACATGATTTTATGGTGCATATAACTGCATATTTTCTTTATTTTTGATAAATGCATAATATTTCAATATTATAGCCCCTATATTGCACATTTTAATGATTTTTGTGGTTTTTATATTCTTTTTTCCATCTGTATAATATGGCAAAATCAGGACAAACTCTGAAAGGTATTTTTCTTAACTTAATTCATATAACTTGCTTGATACACGCTCTCTGTTGCACTTCTGAGACAATACGTGATTCTTTTCCATTGGTAGATAGATTTGTGTCCAGTACAAAGAGAATTTTTGTTAAACCTCCTAAAAGAGTTAAGTTGTTTATATCAACAGCATCTAATATCCGGCTTCCGCCTGTACCAGTGTTAACTCGATGGGAAACATGGGTCGATGCAGTTTTATATTATTCTAAGCACATAGAAATACTCGAAGAGGTTGTTAATTCATTGGACTCGAAAGATGCTTCATCAATAGAAATTGTGCAAAATATTCTGTCAGGCACTGGGTTAAAAGAGGATCTTAGTTTCATATCTCCCATTTTTGTTTCTTATCAACAGCCATTGGAAGCTGTAGGACCTCCTTTGCATGAATCACTTACTGTCTTTGAAAAAACAATGTGATCTAAGTTCGATTACCTGGTAGCATAGGTCAAAAAGTGAAAGAGAAAGTGAATTATGTAGGTAATTTCAAAAAATTCTGGTTATAAACAGATGTGCGATATTCGAGACATCCTCGAAAGAAAACCATCTGTCACACCAAGAGACTTGACTCTCTCTGTGAAGCAGTTAACATCATTTAAATATGCCCCGATGATATCTTGTGACGTGGAGAGAAGTTCCTCACGTTGCAAAAGTGTTTTGCGAGACAACAGGCGATGTTTTACCGTTGAAAATTTGTGCTAAGTGTTGATTATGATCAGTTAATACTGGCAGCGGGATCGCTTCTGCTTCAACCTCTAAGGAATAAGCTAACTTTATTTATTATTTATACTAAGTCGTCTTGTCTACTGCAAAGGGACATTAACTGTCTTAATGAAATAGTGCATATTTCTTGGCATATTTTCAAGTTTTAAGAGCATATTTGCATGCATATTTGAGTGTTTTTAGGGCATGAACTTCCGAGCCCTAATGATAATACACAGTTCTGCTGCTCTCTGTTGCGGTTTGTGTTTACAGTTGACTGCAAAGGTTTTGTGCGATGTGGATGTGTCTACTAATTAAGACGAGAAAGATGGGAATAGAAGAAATACAAAGAATTAAGTGCAGACATTTATCGACTCGATAGTGTGGCTGATACTATTAGAAGTGTGACAATATACTTCGTAATACTGCAATACTTCACACCAGAGTCAGGTGCGTCGACACCTGACTGTAGACTGTACGGTGCCAGTGTTCCCGGTAATGACTCGGATCTAATCGCTCATATAAAACGTTCATTCGTCAAGAACTAACGCGCGACCTATACCCTAGACTCACCACCAACCTATCAAACAGCGGACGAGGAAAGTGATTGCGGGATTCAGTGCTGCCTGTGTGTTCACTCCGTCAGCATAATGATTCCTGTGTTCCACACCCCATGGTCAGTGTGCGAATACAAGAGGGAATTAATTATTTTAATGTGTGACGACGCTGTCAATTGCCACGACAATATCAACGTCGCGGTATGCCGGAACTTCGTCCCGCAGGAGCTTTTACATGCCAGTAAATCTATTGACATGGAGCTGTTGTTTTTAAGCTCGCTGGGCCGGATTTGAACCCGGACCAGTAGCCCAGCTGAGGCACCCAGACCGACCTTGAAGAGGGAAGATTCTCTTTTGGGCGTCGTTAATTGAAGCACTACGTGCAAGGAAAGAACTGAAGAGCAACTAGAGGATACCTATTTTAAAGTACTTGGTGTTCGATACCATTTCTGCCTTAAAACTGGTAGTTTTTGTTCTATCAATGGCAACCTTTTAATTTCTGACATATAGCACACAAATATAACGTAAGCTTATTTCATTTTTGAGTGCTCTCCTGGACACTTTTGCAAGAGCAGGTTGGCCCCACATGAAATGAAGGATAAGCTGGAATGCATGTTGATAGAGCTTAGGTAAGACTTAAGGTATACGCTATATATTACCTTTACGTACACTATCAAGTGTAAACCATGTTAATAGACATAAATTTAGTCACACTGGTCAAATTACGCTGCAGTAAATGCACAGACTTGCCCTAAGCTGAATTGAGGAGCGTTTTTTTTCAAAACTCGATAGATGCAAAAGTTTACGAAATTGAGTTATATATGGTATCGGCATAATTTTCACCTTCTGGATCGTCCTGTGAAATCAGATTTTGCAAAATTTGATTCTTGTCCTGTGTAGAAGCTAGGGAATATTAGCAGTTTTCTAAAAAACTCGATAGATGCACTTGCTCAGTTAAAGCAAAGGTCGATAGATGCAATTTTATGATTTTATAGTCCAAAGTGTAGCAACCTGAATTCTATGAAACGCATGTTGGCATTGACTGCCATCTCACTGTTACGATTCTTGGAATTCTCAAGCATTTCTGTAAACTTTGTACACTGCTGCTTTGTTGGAAATAACTGCGAACTCAGATTGTGCGCTTGAATTTCACATTCATTTCTGCAAGCTTTTTTCTCCATTTATATCACGCCTTTAACTGCAGTGGTCATATCGGCGACTTTGCTTGTTGGCAATGGTGTTACTCGTTTAACAGTGGGTTTTTTAGTCTTTGGGGTTTTTTTATACGTTGAATTCACACACAAATTCACACTTTCATTCATACTTCCAAACTCAGGAAAGGATGAAGAATAATCTTGGCTGGAGAAAAATTCCTACTCCCCTGCTGGGAATCGAAACCGGGACCCCTTGCACAGCAGGCAGGTGCTTCTACAAGCCTTGTTATACTTACGTGGCATTTTTATTCTTAGTTGAGACACTCCACTGTACTATGCACAATGGACAGGAGCTCAGATTGTGAAACTGTACCAGTCGTAGAATACGCTGGAGGTAGGAATTGCAAAAACAAAAGAAGGAAATCAAAATGCAAGTGAAGGAAAGCTCATACTCCAGCAATTACATGTTCACATGGTCTCGAGTGCACTCCACGAAATCCTAAAACTAAAGCTTTCAAGGAATCACAGGGGTGTCAAAAGTTAGATTATCTCTCCTGGCTAGAAAATTTCACTTGTTTGGGAATGCACCAAAGGAACCAGAGGAGGTGACAGAACAGAAATATTACAGAAGGGCATTACTCCTGCTATAAAGTAAGACATTAAGAAGTACAGATGTAGAGAAAGCCACTATGGAAGAGCAAAATCAAGGAGAGGATATTTACCTTCAGAACTTAATATCAGAAAAATGTGGACCAACTTCTGCAACGAAAGAAGATTAAGAAATCTACCGGTCTGCTCACTGTCAAAATATAAAAACATATTTTACAGCTTTCTCAATTTTAATTCCGTACACCACACGCTGACACATGCTCAACCTGCAACATGGGACTGATGAAGATTAAGACAGAGGCAGATGTGGAAAAGAGAAACAAACTAAGAACCATGTACCTACAGACTGAACAAGCACTAATAAAGGTCAAAGCTTACTTATTCATATTGTTTGAAATCTTTGTCAGTATTCCATATGTTTATTACATAAATATAACAAAATATATTGTTATTGTGAATGTAGCAGTACTTAGTTTCCAAGTTTATACCGAATAAAGTAATCCTTATAAACATAAATATGTTGGCTGTATAGTGCATCATGTATTATAAATAGGTGAAAATAAATAAAAATATAATGAATGCATAAATAAAAAGGAACAAAAACATTAAATGACAAAAATAACGAAATTTCATGTCTTAATTTCTTGCTCACACAGAAAAGTTATCAGCATCTATCGACCTTTGAAAAAAACTCCGCATTTTCAAACCCCAAATTTGCACCTGTTAAACTATGTTATTTGTTTCTTTTCACATTCAGTGAGTGTCAGGAAGGAGAATTGAGTGATTAATATAGTTGCTGTACTAACCAAGTAGTATTGCAAATAAATAGAAAAAACAGTTTTTCTCAGAAACGCATTTTTATGCATCTATCGAGTTTTGACAAAACGCTCCTCCATTACTACTGTAATGTTTTGCAACAAATATAAGTAATGTCATTAAAATGCACATACAGAAATAGGCACATTGTTACATACGCTAAACCTTTTTATGGTTAAAAATTGGGTAAGATTTTCGAATTTGAAAATGGTTTACGAACAATATTAGGTAAATAAACAATTTATTTGCATATTTAGATTATAGTTTTAGTTTCTCCACCACATATAGTGTATAGGGGAAAATTGCATTTTAGCCAAAAATTCGATATCGAGATTTCACTGGAAGTATATACTTCAATTTTCAAGAAAATCCTCTGTTACTCTATTGTTTACCTGTATCAAATTCCAAATATGGTTCCCCTTTTTATTGTGGTTTACAACTCAACCACATAGCTTGCGTAAAAGCCATGCATGTTTTGTTATGCACTCATGTGATCTTATATTTGGGCATATTACTGTAATAAGAACTTGACTTATAATAGAAGTGAGCAAATAATGATGAAATAAACAAGTGGCATTTCTTTATTCATGATAAATGTTCAAATATGGTCCTTATCTTGAAATACATATAAAAAGGTAAGAGTAAGCTATGTAAATATTTAAACATATCTAATGTTGCAAAAATAAATCAGGGTTTGAAAAATATTTTAATATTAAGTTCCTTTTCAAACATAGTGCAAATAAATGCAGTGATATAGCACCAGAAGATTATGGATCGTACATATTAGGCGACTTCTTTGCCGAGGTTATGTTTACTGTGTAAGCTAGCAAACTTTTCTACGATAAAGCAAAGAGTCGTGAGCTTCTCTGGTACTAATATCTGGTTTATAATAGTTACATTTGAAGGTAAAACACGTTTTGTAATAAAAACGACTCAAAAATTCGCCTTTATACTCAAAATTAAGCAGAAGATTTAGGACTGCTTCTTCCTAATACTTTGTATGCGCTATTAGTGTCCTCTGTTGTAGTTCATGCTGGTACAGGGTTCTTCATTTAAAACCTAACGGGCACACGGCATTTCACTTGTGCGCGATTGGGTGTGCCACAGCCGGCTTTGCTCCTACATAAATTTCGCGCGTAAAGCATGTATAACACTCTTACCTTATAGAAGATGCTGGAAATGTCGTCTACCCTCTGCTAAACAAGCAATATATCGGGAGAACACATTACGATTAAGTTGGGCCACTGTAATGTTTCCGATCTCATTTCTAATCATTTCTTTTAGTTCTTCCAATGTATAAGGATTTGTCTCATTAACTTTCTTTCAGGTTACCCCACAAGAAGCTCCCACTGTTAGATCAGGGGAGCGAAAGGGTCAGTACTTATCACCAGGGAGCGGGGTTTTAGTGCGAAATCCATCAAGTTAACCGTGCACTTACAACGGGAAGTGGAATCGCCGGCCGGCGATCTTGCAGAGTGTAAGGCAGTCGCTACCTGCTGGCTCTATACTCAGTGCTGTTAATCTCATTGCTATGTTTACTTACTAAAACCCCGCTCCCAGCTAATCACTATCTTCAAACACTTCCCCTCTTTGTATGGGCAGTAGAAGAATATTGTTGAAATCACCCATATGATCCCTCTTCTGCCAGTTCATGACACAATGGGGTCAAAATGTCATTTCAGTACTTCTCTGCATTTACAGTGTGATCGTAGTATATTGTACCGATTATGCGTCTAGTACTAACAGCACACCAAACTCAAACTTTCCGCTCATAATGAGGAATTTCCTGAACGCGATGCGGATTTTCAGAGGCCCAGTACGGACTGTTATGAGTGTTGACACGAGCATTTAGGTGGAACCACGCCTCGTCGGAAGAGAACAGAAGCTGTGGATCAATTAAACGTCATTCACTGATGAAAGAAAACATTCACAATAATCCGTTCGTGATACTGAGTCATCTTATTTTAAAACATGGGCACTTGTACACTTACACGGTTTTAGACATTAATCATCGGAGACATTACAGTGGCCCAACTTAATCAGGATGTGTTCTTCCGATATAATGCTTGTGTAGCCGAGGGTGGCCGACATTACGCGCGGAGTTTATGTAGGAGCAAAGCCGGCTGTGGCACACCCAATCGTGCACAGGCGAAATGCCATGCGCCCGTTAGGTTTTACAAATGAAGAACCCTGTAAAACAGCACTATTTGAATCTAATCATGTCAAAAACTGCACATGTGGTATGACCTTTTACTCCACCTGCAAATACTTTTTGTACAGGTTTTTGAAGAGCAAGCTATACAAACCCCTGTAGACGTCTGCAGAGAAATTAATGACAATTACAGTTGAATCGTTACAAAACCTAAAGGCTTCAGATTGTCGTCGTAGAGATGGCAGAATAATAGACCTAGAACAATTTTAAGTGTAAGTTGTGCGCCGCACCAAATTATATCTGTTTGGTCCAGACAGGTCAATAGTTTCAATGAAAATTCACTATTTATTGTCTTTTAGTTATGTAGATTGCACAACTTAAAATAATTTTGGTGCTTGTGATTGACCTTGTTTCTTAACCTTATTCTATTGAAGTTTTCCCAGTATCCCTCAGCTGTCACATGTACTATGGTAGCTGCAACATTTAATGGCGGCTGATAGCAGATTACTATTTTTTTTTCTGTTGTGCAAATAAATATTATGGGTGCAAACGGTATATCATTCACTTTACAGCGTGATTTCACACTGTCTTTAACTATACAACACAGCAAGGTGTGGTAAGTCTATGATTGAATTTAGTATCGAGCCATCCGCCATCAAATCATGCGACAGCCATAATGACCTTAAATTGAGTGCTCTCCTGGAGCACTTGTTTTGCTATAGAAAGTAGTTCCTTACTTAACATGATCATTTATCTAAATACAATTGTCACATTTTAATTTTTATAACCACATGGATCAAACATTAACAGAGTTAATGCATCTGGAATGTGTAAATTCTTATCAACAAATAGGTAGGATGATCCTTTGCTTTAAACTTGCTTCATAGAATGATGTAAATTCATGGCAAAATGCTTTATCATCTCATTTTGTACAGCACAAGAATTGTCATAAATCACCATTCAAAGGTGAATCAGGGGAAAAGGGAAGGTGAGGGAGCGCGGAAGAATATGTAATGAGTGCAGATTTATAACTCCAAAACTTTTTCATTGTACCCTAGGACGAGTGTCTTGTTGGAAAGTAAGTTTTGTCAGTAAGAAGGATGGAATAGCGTGTTCTGCCAGTTACGTGCAAAACTCGAAACATAAGTGCCTCACTGTTATGTTCCTTAAATAAGCTCCTTGTATGTATCTCAAAGAAAATATCCTGGTGGATAATGTAGGTTTTTCAACTACAATGTTGCCATGTCTTTACCAAAGAATGTTGCTTCTTCTATTTGGAGTAGGTACTATGCTCATACATATTTGACAACTCTAAAAGCTTATTTTGTGCTACCTAAAATTCCATTTGTGTTTGGCTAAGTCTCGGTAGGGTCAGCAGAAGTAAAAGGGATGTGGATGGAGAGGTATCAGGGTAGATAAGCTCTTTGGGGTTGGCGACTGTGCCAAGCAAATGGTTATAACAACAAGGTATGGCCAAACTTTCAGAAAACATTCATTCCTTACACGCACAACAAGAAAATATATTATACGTACATAGGTGCGGAAACGGTTTCTTATGTTAGAACTCATTTTCTACAACCCTTCATAACACATTTATCGCACTATACTTGTGTGTTCTGTTATCATGAGTAAAGGAGTTACAGAAAATGAGTTGTAACATGGAAATAAAACTATGCAATCCTAGCATAAGACGGCTTATTGTGATGGCATAAATTGTGCAAAATTGCCCTCTTTCTAGCTCCAGTGCCAAAAAATGACGTAATTACAAGACAGCAATGACGTCATCACCACCACAACAATGTAGCTGTAGAAAAATCTAAAAATGCTAACAATGTGGTTTCACTAGTCAAACTAGAGCATTTCTCTGTCCAGGAAACTTTTCACATTCTTTTTCGTTAACAATTTTTTATTTTTCTAGAATAAATAAACTCTCAGGACTCTTGTCTTCGTTCAAAAGGTCAAGCGGGACACAATCAATATTTTCAATAATTTTATTACTACCTTCTATTTTCCTCTATAAGTGTTCAAACAAAAGAAACATCTGCATAGCAACCATATTACGTCATACATCTCTGATACATTATCATTGTGCATTTAGCAAATTTCTTATTTTTAGGTTATTTTAATGCTAGAATTGCAACAAGCCTATGTAACACGTGTATAATATTTGCATTGTGACACTTCGCTTTCGCTCATGCGTTAAACGTATCTCAGTCAGTCAGATTGTGCACAAGTTACATAAATAACTATTCTTCTCCTGTGGGCGTTTAACATAGAGTCATTAAAAGACATGGTAACGTATTGGAGGGGTCTCACCAATGTGCCAGAAAACCGAGAGTTGCATTAAATTCCTTACCTCTCAAACAGGTATCCTATCTCTCATTATTTTATTAAATAGAATGAGTTCCTTGTTTTACCTGCGTTTAATAAACCACTCAAGTGTTGCTATAATATACAATATAATGTTGTAATGCAATATACTACAATGACACACTTTATACCTTATCGTCAATCGCAGAACATTGAGTGTCTTTTTTTTTTTTTTTTTTTTTTTTTTTTTTTGAATACCACGTGCTCAGCTGTAGCGTTTGTCTGTTACCTCTGCGCCATCTTGGCGTGCAAAATGGAAACAAGATCGGGTAAAAGTGGCTTTCTTAACACGTGCGAGGAAAGCCTGTAAGGAACGGTGAAAAGTTATTACATTGAATGCATGGAAAAAATCTGAAATGTTATCTGGGCTGAGATCAAACAATTCTTTCTTACAATGTGATGTACTGCAAAAGAAATGGCTCTCAGATGTTCAAGAATTCAATGGTTGATGTAACAACAAACAGTTAAATTCAGGTTATCTGAACGAGGTGAAACTGCGCGGTGACATATTAGTATTGTTTTTTGACTGCGCACGTGCAGATATTACGTTAACCAATACCGTACTGGAGTTGGAGCGGGGAGGAATATTCAACTTCATTTGCTTAATGAAACAGTAAGAGATATGCTGAGGTAAGAATTTTAGTACGACTTTGCCGACACTATTTCCCCCGCGAGTGCCTACATATATTTTAATGACCCTGTACTTCCCATGAATGTGTCCTGAAAGTTTGTCGTGCGTTGTTGTTGTTAAATTCTGTATAGTCCTAATGTTAAAGCTAGTACCTCAGAGGAGTTTAATGTGGTTATCTGCCACTGCCACTCTCTCCCAGTTTCTGACTAACAATAGCGAGTGGCCCTACGTTTCCAGGAGTGAAACTACCCTGGGGTCTTCTGCTGCTTGGACCATGGTGAGCCCTATCATAGTAATAGCCCCCTCGCTGCATCTGAGCAGTCTCGTATAACTGCTTCTGCATGACCGCAAGGGACACCTTGTTGGCCTGAAGGAAATCCTTCATGGAGATCATCTCACCGGAGAGTCGTCTCTGTCCACCAGGTCCTTCGCCCTCAGAGTCGTACCCCATGGAGTCGGAGTCGACGTCTTTGCTGGGGGTAGTGACGCCCCCATCTGACATGCCACCGCACACCGGCGCCCTGCTGCCCAAGGCCGCGGGTAGGTGAGGTTTCCTATGTCGCCGCAGGTTGACAGGGATGGCCGCGCTGGAACGACGTCTTCGCCTACGTCGGGACTGCATCCGCATGGAGTGTCGGCGCCACATCCTGCCGGCAGCACCTGTAGCGTCTTCGAAACAGCGGCAGTCCAGTCTCACGATGAGCCAATTGAGCGCCTGTTTGATGACGATGGAAGTGACGTTGAACAGAGAGTAAATACAGCAGCAGCCCAGCACGATGAACACGAAGTTACCAAATCGATACCAGTGCACGTGGGGATATGACGGCTCCTGTACAAACAAACAAGCAAACTGTTGAAGTAGGAACCGACACAACTAACGACTAAAACACATCTACACAAAATGAATTTAGTAATAGGCACAGATTGCGATCACCTCAGTTTTTTATCGTCTTACGGGGCCATAAAGGGTGTGAAGCGTAAGTACTGTTGAAAAGTTACGATACGGCCCTAGAGGCGTGGCTCTGTAACGAAAACAAGGAAACGTGGGAGATGGAAAAACATGGATACACCTGAACCTCCTAGTTAAACCACGTTTTAATCTTCTTTAACTTTATCTCCAACTTCTTAATATTTATCATGGAAAATGTTGCAAATATTGCTTGAAATAAGCAGCATTTATTGAGTAAAGTAATTCTGTGTTATAAGAAAAACTTTGTCCTTAGAATCACAGAAACTTCTAAAGCTTTACAGTACACATAGTATGTATAATAAAAAGTGGTGTCGTTGGAGAGGGACAAAAGGGTAACGATTTAGTAAGCGACAGGAAAAAATCAATACTTCCCTTTCATACCAACGTGTCATTGATTATAACTTGTCCATCCAGTAGCATGAAAGTGCTGTGCCGTCATTGGAGAGGGGTAAAGAAAGAGAGCGCAACTCATTGGCACCTTCTAAGTGGTGACCCGGCGCCTATCTGTGCTACGTGCTGTGTAAAACTCTCTCTGTAGCCCATGTCCTTCTAGATTGTCCGCGATACGCCTGTGAGCGCCAGTCCCATGGCCCGGGTTTTACTCTCCCGTCCATCTTGGGGAACTACTCAGTAGCTGTCAGTACAGCGCTGCGGTTTGTTTTCCAAATTGGCTTTGACAAGCAAATTTAACTTGTATTTTAATTCGTGGCCTGCTTGGCCTTTTAGGATGTTTTATCTCTTTAGTTTTTAACGTTTTAAACGCTGTTTTATGATTGGTTTTAAGTTTTACCTCTTTTATCTTTTATCTGTTTAACTGTTCTACCTTTTAATTGGTTTAACTGCTAAAGGAGGACTTTGACGTGTGGTTTCCTAGTTTTTATCTTTCGACTTGGAGCCCAAATGACCTTGTTGTCGACGGGCCCATAAACACCACTCACTCGCTTTACTAAATAAAAAATGTGGAACTGGTTAAAACACAGTTTTTTCCTTTCTCTACTTGTATTCCACCCAAAAATTCGATGTCGAGATTTCACAGGAAATGTGTGTTTTGAGACCCCCTGAATAAAAAAAAAAAAAAAATCATTTGTAGAAAAACGCGCGTGTGTGTGTCTGTGTGTTTGTGGACAGCATAACTCAAAAACGAAAAGTAGGTTAAAAACCAAAGTTGGTATTTAAGTTTAATGTCTTTCAAAGATGCCACACGAAGATTTTGAAGAAAGTAGCCCCACCCTAAACTAATGTTTAGGTGGAAAATTTTTTCGAAAATTTTGATTTTCTTGAAAATGCCTCTTAACGTATTTGATTAAAATGTCATATGTTTGAGATATTTTTATGACAAATGAAATGTATGTTTTGAATCTTCTGGCTATAGCTCCTGTAGTCGTATTTACTCTGGGCGACTTTTGCTTAACTGGTAAACCGTTACAGATAGACCGAATCATACTGTACAAAAATGTAGATCTTGCTAAAATACACAATTTATGTCCAAATAAATTTTCTTGTTGGGTGAATCATTTCGAAGATATTCCTTGTTATGTGTGTGAGTTTCGGAAAACAACTTTCGTGAAATGGAACATCGTTGTTCATTTTTTTAAGTTAAGTGTGCAAAGAGAAAGGAATCTCAAAGCTCTAAAAGATTTGACTGTCGCACAAAGCCTACTGAATTCTAATATTCCCCTTTCACCTACAAGGAAATAAGCAATAAGATAATTTGTACAAACGTTTATCTTAACCAACAAGACTATATAGGAATAAGAGTTTGTAATAATGGCTAGTACAAGAGTAGAGAAAGCCATGTGAGTGCAACACATCAGATTTTTATCTCTTGGTCTTGCAAAGAGAACAGGATTTCAAAAGCATCGCGTAGCAACCAGCTCTTAAAACATTTCATTATCGCTTAAAGCCTACTGTATTCCATATTCCCCTTGCAGCTGTAAGAAAATTAGCAATAAGATAATTTATAAAAATGGCAATGTCGATTACAGTGAAGTAGATAGAGAAATAAGCATTTGCAAGAATAGTGTGTATAAGAGTGAGTATAGCTCTACATATATTTACCAACAATTTTTCCAAAGTGAACTATATTAAAGGTCTATATCATAAGTTACAGTAGGTACATCTTAGGCTATGCAGTTCACCAAATGTTCATAGAGTTCTGCAACGTAAGCAATACCAAAGAAGTCACTAATAAAGAGATGTTTATCGCATAAGATTTGAAAGTGCTTTCGTAAATCAAAAGTAACGTACAAGTAACCAATTCACCACTGTAACACAACGCACGACTGAGAGAGGCAAAGTCGACGTGCAGTGGAAGGAGGTAAATCCAACCTCTCCCTTTCGCAAGTGTTTTATTTTGAGAAAAAAAATTACAAAAGGCAGGAACTGAAACAAGGGTGCGGCAATTTAGTTTCCCCTTTTTTCTAAACCAATAAACACCGATATTATTTTCATTTGGCCCGGTTTCTCTTTGTTTTAAAGTTTGTGTCTGTAAGGGCAATAACGAAAACAGAAAGGAGCAAATAGATGACAAGGATTAAACGACCCGATAAAATACAAAATAAAAACACTTGGTGCAACTCTTGTGTTATGGATGTGCCCAGCGCACATCTACTGCTAATACAAATTCCAATCATCCTACAATTTAAATCTGGAACAATCCCAAATGTAAATACTACAGCAGAGAATAAGAGGAGATACGGCTAAAAACAGCAGAACAGATTTGAGTATGTAAAGCTTTGTGAGGCTTAACAGATATTGCAGTAGAGAAATGATGTCCAGGAACATTTTAAATAGGAAATTAAAAGGAAATGAAATACCTCGTATTAAAGTCTTAACGTTACAAATAGAACAGGTAATGGAAATTAAATACTGTAAAAGGAAAAGCGATACGCGTACATACATCTGATGACCATTAAAACCTTTTAAATTTTGTGCTCTATATTTAAACAATCAGATGTACTGCATTCACATGGCTTGATCGACATAAACATTTGTACAAATTATTGTAATTTTCTTGTAGTTGCAAGAGGAATACAATACTAAGCGGTAGCCAAATGTTTTAACAGTGGTCGCCTATGATGATCTAGAAATTCCGTTCTCTTTGCATGGCCAAAAAATAATGGAATAACGACCTCCCATTTTAAATATTGCAAAACTCGCACAAATAACAAGGAATATCTTCGAAATGGTTCACTCCACAAAAAAGGCATTTGGACCTTACTTGTGTGTCTTGACGGGATTTACAGTTTTTGTATAGTAAGATTTGTCTAATCTCTTACGGTTTACCAATTTTGCCAAAGTCATCAAGAGTAAACAGGACTACATGGACTAGAGCCAGAACATTTAAGATACAGATTTCATTTGCCATAAAAATGTTACATCATATCGAATTTTAACCAAAATGCCATTTTTAAGAAAATAAATTTCCGAAAAAATTTCCCTGTAAAGGATAGCTCAGGCTGAAGGAATTTTAAAATGTTATATATCGGCTCCCAAAGTTTGTCGGTCTAATTTTGAGACAGCCTGTAAAGACCAAAGGAGAAGGAAGTGAAGAAGGTTTCTGGAAGAATTTGAGGACTAGAGTGAGGACATAGATAAACAAGAGATATGGGATAATTTGATACAGAGAAGTGAAGAGTGGGGTAGGAAGAAATATGTAGACCAATGCAATAAGGGAGAGAGAGAATGGCCTGGATGACAACACGTGTTATATATTTAAAGGGTTTAACAGGAGCAGAAAAAGGAATATGTGAACTATGTGGGGAGGAAAAAGCACTGAACTTTACATGACGGAATGAAAAGAGATAAATGGAGAAAAGTATAGGAAGGAACATAGGATAATGTCTGTAAAAATATTGTGACAAAAAGAATGCTGACAGGAAATAAAGAAAAGGAAAATAACAGTATGGGTGATTTCCTGAGAAAGGCAAAACAAAAATGGAATGGAAAGTAAAAAGAAAAAGAGTAAGAGAAGAGGAGAGCTAGGGGTATCGTTGGAGAAAATGAATATTGTGACTTTTGGTTGTGTGGGTGTGAAGTAAAGTAGACAGATGTAGTCTAGATAAAGAAACACTTTTATTTCCGTAAACAGTAACTTTGTACACTCGTTGCAACAGCAAGAACTTCTTTTTCGATTCTCCAACAGCACGGCTCCGAACTCGTAACACAAAGACTGTCCCTTCTCCGTCGGCACGACTCCTCAACCTTCACATCGTCTGTCCGTCTCCGTCGGCACGACTACTCAACGCTTCACATACATCTGACTGCCCCTTCTCACACTTTACCGCTATTTATATCTCCCAGGCACTATTCTGGAAGCTTCAGGAACGTTCACTTATTGCGGTGAGATACAAAGTAGAAGATTCCAGTAGCCTCTATCCTTTTCTCTCTTTCGACAAGCGCCCCAACAATGCGGCCATTCTCTGTCTCTTTCCTTCGGCTCCTTTGCGGTAGTGCCGACAATAATGCGATGGGTGACACTGCTGTTGTCGGCAATTAGATGCGGCGGGCGCGGTGACACTGCTCCCTCCTCAGAGCTGGTCGTCCCGACCAGCACTATCACTGCGGCATCTCCCTTGCGCCCCGGTGGACTATCCCATCGAACCTCTTCTCCAGGAGGCACGATCCTAGGTATCGCTGTTGGATAATGTCCCTTGGTCCGGGTAGGACGATGTATGCCATCCTGCTTCGAAATTCTGCAACAGTACCGCCGGTCTTGACGGTCCCTCGTCCAGTTGCCCTTCTTCCTGGTGTGTTGACGGGCCATCCTGCGTACTTGGAAACGGCTCACTGGGTACCATGTCCGCCGACCTCTCTGGCGCACCTTCGCAGCCACCTTGCTTCCGATGGGTCCGGCAACATACCCCGCCACATCCGCGCGAGTCGCGTCCACCGCTGCACTCGTGTTCACTCGTCCTCGGCACGGCCTCTCCTGTATCCTGCCGTCCAAGATGATGTCCACCATTCTTCCGTTCACGGCACTATGCGTCAGGTGATTGGATGGCTCCGACGGTCCCCCCCATGTCACACGCCAAGTCGGTTCTCGCGTGTTGCTCGTTTGCTTGTGCGCTTCCCTGCTGATCGTCCTCCACGTCATATCCTGGTTGGTTACGTACCCGACACACTCCTCCAGGGGATCCTCGACGACGTCCCTGAACTGCCCCTTTGTCTTCCCGTAGACGTACACTTTCGTTATCTGCAACGGGCGCAACTGTCGCCTCGGCCACTAGGTGCTCCCTCCCCGGGTCCGCGCTATTCCGTCTGCCCCTGGCATCCAGTACTTTGACGTTCTCGTCAACTCTTACTACCAGGGCGCCAAGACGTTCCTCGTCGTCCTCCACGACGTCCACATGCTGGCAGAGGTCTTCCACCGTTTCGCCGAGTTCTTCCACGTCTTCCGTCACGCCAGTCAGTTCACCGAGTTATTCCACGTCTTCCGTCATGCCAATCAGTTCGCCAAGTTGTTCCACGTCTTCCCTCACGCCAATAAGTTCGCCGAGTTGTTCCACGTCTTCCCTCATATCATCCGAAACGGGCGCAACTGTCGCCTCGGCCACTAGGTGCTCCCTCCCCGGCTCCGCGCTATTCCGTCTGCCCCTGGCATCCAGTACTTTGACGCTCTCGTCAACTCTTACTACCAGGGCGCCAAGACGTTCCCCGTCGTCCTCCATGACGTCCACGTGCTGGCAGAGGTCTACCACCTTTTCGCCGAGTTCTTCCACGTCTTCCGTCACGCCAATCAGTTCGCCATCAATTTTCGCCGATAGCTCCGTCTTCATCTCTTTCAGCTCGGCAGCGAGGTTGTTGTTTGACGTTTCCATTTTGGCAGCGAGGTTGTCGTTTGCCGTCTTCATCTCTTTCAGCTCGGCAACGAGGTTGTCGTTTATCGTTTCGATTTTGGCACCGAGGGTGTCGTTTGATGTTTCCATTTTGGCAGCGAGGTTGTTTCTCCTCTTCATTTCGGCAACGAGGTTGTCGTTTGCCGTCTTCATCTTGGACATTTCTGTCTTCATTTCGGCGAATAATTCTTCCAACATTGCCATCATCCTGGTTTCCGAATCTCCCTCCATCTTGGTTCTAACGTTGCAACTTCTAACGACGATGTAACGAAACTAGAAGCAATTCGACGGATCCCACTTCTGACACCAGTGTGACTTTTGGTTGTGTGGGTGTGAAGTAAAGTAGACAGATGTAGTCTAGGTAAAGAAACACTTTTATTTCCGTAAACAGTAACTTTGTACACCCGTTGCAACAACAAGAAAGTCTTTTTCGATTCTCCAACAGCACGGCTCCGAACTCGTAACACAAAGACTGTCCCTGCTCCGTCGGCACGACTCCTCAACCTTCACATACGTCTGACTGCCCCTTCTCACACTTTACCGCTATTTATATCTCCGAGGCACTATTCTGGAAGCTTCAGGAACGTTCACTTATTGCGGTGAGATACAAAGTAGAAGATTCCAGTAGCCTCTATCCTTTTCTCTCTTTCGGCAAGCGCCCCAACAATGCGGCCATTCTCTGTCTCTTTCCTTCGGCTCCTTTGCGGTAGTGCCGACAATAATGCGATGGGTGACACTGCTGTTGTCGGCAATTAGATGCGGCGGGCGCGGTGACAATATGTATGGCAGACGCAAATTTTAATGGCTGATAGCTGGCCATTACAGATGTGGAGTAAATATTCTACTTGCCCTATTCTTGTAAATATGATCAAGGAACATAAATAATAATCATTAAAGTTAAGGCCTTTTTAAATACGAGAAACGCTGCTCAGCACACATTGGTTTTAGCCTAGAAATCATGTTTAATTTGTTGGCATACTTCTGGACAAATATTTTACAAATCTGCTAACTGCACTGTATTTTTGTTAAACGTTTAAAAATGCTTCTATGCCAACAGTGCTTGCAGAAATATCAATTTAAGTAATTTTTTGATATAGTAGCCTGGTGACATTAATGCATAAATTGTTCCTGGCCATTAAGTTTAAGCACACTTAAAAACTATCGGTCTGCGCTGATCTTGGAACCACTAGTGTAGTGCCTAAATAACTGAGCCACCTAGAGCCATCCCTTAATTGGGAATACACGCTTCGAGGTCCCTGAGTATAAATGTTTTCAAAGTGTATTCGCTCGTGTGTCTTTGAGTATATCAACAACATAACTTAAAACCGAGGTGTTTGATGGATAGCAAACTAGCAAGGATGTAACACGAAGAATATAGTAACGCTGGTCGCGGCGCACAACAAGGGACGGTCGGGATCAAGCTACTTCATACCATATGCCAGGCGCGCATCAAAGGCGTTCAAGGTGAGGCTGCCTCGCGTCGCTGTTGTGAACACCTGACAATGAGCCCGGCACTACAACGGGTTTTCGAGATTATTCACGAAGAGTCCGGCCGGCGTATTTGTAGAAATTCCAGAAAAGGTGAAGTTTGCGAAAAATCCATGTTACGTCATCTTCGCTATATAAGGAGACGAGATAGAAAGAGCATAGAGTCAGTGTTCTCTCTCTGTCTATGTGTGTGTGTCAGCTGCGTGAGTACGGTCGCGTCGAAAGGAAGATAGTGAAGCAGTTAATGAGTGTGAAGTGATTGTATCGTCAGTCAACTGTTTGAGAGAGACAAAAAGCGAAGAAAGACAGTAAAGGAGTGAGTCAATGTTACAGGAACAAAACATTTGTGAGTTGTAATATTACGAAGGACTGAGGCTATGTTAACGACGAAAGCACAGCTGTGCATTTGTGCAAAAGTGTTGGAGAAAATAAAGTGAGAAAGAAATAACGACTGGATTTTGCAATTTTGTCAAATATGAAGAAAATTCCCCACCCATTTAATATCCGGTTCACAAACGCAAATATATTTGCTTTGTAAGCTTATAATGAAGTTATCAGTGTGAATGCAGTATCATATATAGAAATGCCAAAACTATGCCACTGCAGTAATATTCATTCCCACACTTTGTAAACGTAACTTTATAGCTGGTCACTGGGGAGATAATATGATAACAGAGACTGTAATCGAATAATTTGATAAAGGTATCGCTTATAGCTGTCGGCCATAAAGTTAACGAAAATGGAGACAATGTAATAGCTTCCGGCTCCAAGCCTGCGTGTGAGATTTGATGGAAATTTCCATGGTAACCAACTGACACAACACAAAACCAATTCCCGTTTGGAAACCCTACACCAGCAGTGATAGAAATCAGAAGTGCTTTCCATTTTTGTCGAGTGCTTCGCGCTTGTGTTTCACCAAACAACAAGGTTTTCTCAGAGTATTCAATAAAAGTATATCGAAAGAAATATCAGTTTGGTGGAATAGAGTCAACTCCGAAGGGAATTAATACTTTCGCGAGATATAAAGAACTTAACTTGCGATCCAACTTTAGGGAGTAAATTAAAGCCAGATAATGGACAAATTAAACAATCTAACGCGTTATATTCCCAATTTATCAATTTTCCTACTAACTGTTGTTAAGTATTCCCTGTAAAATGTCGTACGCCACAACTTCAACTCTTACTATTTGCAATTTTGAAAGACTTCTTAGACGAAGAAGGTTAACACTTACACATATCCATTGTTAGCTAATGTAAACATTAAGTGAATGACCACAGTAAATATTTTAACATGGTAATATTGTACTAGGTTTATATATGCATTTGAATATGGAAGTTTAAAGAAAAAATAGTAGTTTTTGGAGGAATCATTGACAAAGAAGACATATTTCCTGTTTTATTTTCAGTAATTGTAATTAATATCTTATAAATCATTCAGTTGTAAAATTTCATTCATATTGTAGCGTTAATCAGAAAGATTTCCGTTGATTTATATAACTTATATTTATATAACTTATATTTTAACTCGGGATGGGATTCGATCGAAATTTAGACCACTACTTGTGATTTATAGTAAAACGCTTTTATGTTTGTTTCCTCGTTCCCCCTCCGTAACTTCCGCTCTCTGGCGCATCACTTGGTAGCAGCGCAGTCACCGTGTGCACGCATTGGTTCAGCTCATGTGCCTTCTAAAACCGTACGCCGCATAGCTACATCAACACGGCAACCAGGCGTTGCTGATTGAGCTTACGCCTGTAAGCCTGGCACCCAGCCCTGGAGTCTTTTACATCTAGTCTACAACTTAATAGAAACGCACTAAGAATATTTTTTGCATGTACACTAAACTTGAATTTTCTATATGTGCTCGACAAAGGAGAAAGATTGCTGAAATATTGCTTTTCGAAACTGCGAGATGAGCCAATGGCTACCACGCCGTCTGAACAACAATGGAAGCATGCAACTAATTCCATTCTTGTACCATCCCTACAAGAATGCCTGAGAATTGGGCGACCCTTCACGCAGGTCTCAGTGGAGTATTTACGTTTGTGAAAGATGGTCTTACATCAAATTTAATGCACTTTTTATATTATTTCCAGAGATTTTACTCATTATTATTATTATTATTATTATTATTATTATTATTATTATTATTATTATTATTATTATTATTATTATTATTATTATTATTATTATTATTATTATTATTATTATTATTATTATTATTATTATTATTATTATTATTATTATTATTGTTGTTGTTGTTGTTGTTGTTGTTGTTGTTATAGTTATCATCATTGAGGATTGCAATTAAATCTTTTGAGTGTTGACATTTGCTCAACGTTTTAAGCACTAATTTTATGAATAAAAGGCGGCATTATGAAAGTTTAGTAATTGCATGTGTGAATTTGTAAAGTATTTCTTACTTTCCAAACACGCAAAACGTGCGAGAAGATAGTTTTACGACTGGCAGGATTTTAAAGAAATCATAGATGAAAGTGTAGATTTGCGACGTCGAACCTTGTCTCTTTGGAGACGACGCTTACGTAATTAGCTGATATACTCCCTGCTTCAGCCAGATAGTCACTATGCGGTGATGGATGGCGATTCCATGGCAGTTTATACGTCATAGGTTGAATTTTCTGGGTATGTCATCAGACGACCTGTTCATTCGAGATGCTTTTTGCATAAATGGTAAGCAGTAAGAGACGACAAAAGTTTACTAAATACAAAATGTGGATCTCGTTAAAACACACAATTTGTCACTTTTTTCTGTTGAATGAACTATTTCTGAGGTATATTTTATTATTTGTTTGAATTTGCAAATACTTGATAACTGATAATTTTTTCATCTCTTCATACAAAGGGAACAGAATTTCAAAGCCGTCACATAACGAACAAGTCTTAAGATATTTTTGTTATGTTGCAAAATTATCACTCTAACACCTGAATGCACTAACATTTTTCGAAATTTACTTATAATGGTAAGTATTTGAATGTTTTAATGAACAAAACATATATTCAACACAAGTGACTAATTTTTATAAAATGGAAAAAAATAAGACGCATGACCGAAAGTAACTACCGGTTTGGAAACAAAAGGCAGAGCATATGTTTTATCAGTACTTATTTGTTGCTTGATTATAATCATTTTCTAGTAATCCATGGTGACTTCATGCAATAGTAATTGCTGATGATAGTAAAACTGTTGTATTCAGAAGGGGAACTTGTAGAGCATTAAAGGGAATAATTCCTAAAGGGACTTAACAATTTTTTCTCTTCATCTTGCAGGTATATCAAGAACAGTTCTTAACCTATTTTTCGACAGGGTTGCCACCATTGCTAGGGCATTTGCCAACTTTCGCATGCCTTCTTCGCGTTCCTATTCTGAACCGTCTGTTTTCACGAATTGCCTCATTCACTTGTTCAACCAAACTATCAGTGACAACAGAAGATCGCCCACTGTGTGTTTCGTCATGAAAATTGGATCGTTCGTCACTGAATTGCCTAACCCACTTTCTTACCATTCCATCTGTCATGTCATTTCTACAAGTTGATGAATTTCAGCTGGCTTCACATTCCGTATTGGGCAACACACTTCAGTTGGTGGGATTGGAAATTGTCCGAAGGGAACACTGAAGTGATATTTTAGCCTGTTTGGTCAAAAAACATTTTGGATCTTGATTGCAAAAAATGCAGCATACCTTAAAGAATACATCTTCGAAGTTTTAATCCCCTAGGGAGAGGAAATATATTTTAGAAGCTATTTCTAAAGCACTGTGCCTCCACCTTTTAAATAGGTGTGCCCATTTCATGGAGGCTTGGAATAAATTGTTTTTAAACGTGACGCTAACTGTTCTGCTGCCTATTCATTCACTGTAACTTAGTTGACAAGTTCTCCAATAGATCCCCTAGAGGACAATGTATTTCGTTTGTCATTTGTTGGTTTCTGAAGCTATTTTCCTTGCTTCTATCTGGCTTGACGTATTTCTGTTATTTACAAGCTAATAGTGTGCATTTGATCTTACGTTTTAAACAACTTAGTGTGTTTGTGAGGCTATTTGAGTGTAATTATTGATATACACATCGTGTGTAGTTTTATTTTATTTGTGGCAAAAGTAAAATGGCAGTAGATGCTCTACTTTTATTTCTATGAAGAAACCACGTGCTTGTAAACACTGTTAAAGTGCCATATGTTTAGATATTTCCATGGTAAATAAAATGTATACGTTGAATTTTCTTTCTATAACCCATGTATTCCTGCTTACCCTTGATTTATAACTGGTAAGCCGTAAGAGATAGACCAAATCTTACTATACAAAAATGTAGATCTCGTTAAAACACAAGTTATGACCAGATGATTTTTTATTTTTTTTGGAGTGAATCATTCTGGATGTATTCCTTGTTATTTGTAAGAGTTTTGCAATACTTATATTTTTCTCAAATGGAGTCCTTTTTACTTTTTGTCTCTTGGCCGTGCAAAGACATTGGAATTTCAAAGACTTCATATAGCGACTATCGTTCATATATTCCTCTGGCAACTACAGGCAAATACACAATAAGGTAATTTCTGAAAATGTTTATCTGTACTAATATGAAGATAGAGGAATAAGAGTTTGTAAGAATAGTTAGTACAAGATGAGAATGTCATATCAGATTTTTTAGTTATGCTCTTCACACACAGAGTTTGGTTCTAGGTATGTATTTCTGGTGATATCTCCCTGTTTAATTTAAATAAAATATTCCTCTAACCACTATAAATAGGTATCAAAGAATGTTTTAGATGTTACGGGGAGAAATATACACAACTAGGGCCATCTGACCACTATCACAATAGCTACATGTATTCTCAAAGAATATTCAGGAGCGCGAAGTTTCCAAAGTGTACAATACCCCAAAACTTAATGGCAAAAATAAATGGCACAGGGAAGCGATTACTCAACTGATGTCTTATATTTGCCTTACACTGACTGAGTGAACACTCTAATGCTTCATCCTAGTTCTAATAGATTGAGATACTCATCTTCAAAGACAGAACAGTCCTGTTGCCTGCACATTTTCTCGGTTAGCAAGTAGAATCCCTATAACTCAACTCTGGATAACTCGATATTCCTTGTAACTCGACAACCTTTCTTATCGTAACATTTTTATTTTTTACCATTCAACTTCACTGCAATAATTTTTTCTCAGGAACATTTTAAATGGTATACGTATATAACCTACCACATCGTCCATCATGGTAACAAAGGGCTGTGTAGTATTTACCTTCGATATCTAGTCAGAATATATGCTGCTGGCTGACCATTGTCACGAAAAAGTTTGTTGCTAATCATATGGATACATAGCACAAACACTTGTTAGGAAGGTTTGAAGTTTATTGCTTTATCTCTTAGACGTGACAATTGCGCAGTGGTTTATGATCGAGTTTAGGGGTGTCAGGTTATCTTTCCAACTTCATCACGTGCTT
This sequence comes from Tenodera sinensis, assembly GCA_030765045.1. Classification (NCBI taxonomy): domain Eukaryota; kingdom Metazoa; phylum Arthropoda; class Insecta; order Mantodea; family Mantidae; genus Tenodera; species Tenodera sinensis. The sequence continues at coordinate 52,398,370 of CM060963.1, read as the reverse complement.
GATTAAGTGCACTGCCATCTCGCATTATCAGCAATTTCTTGTTTGCTTTAAGAAAGGATCCTGATTTGGATCGTGGCTGTTTTGCTGAGGCAGTGAGCCTGTTTCGGAAAAACTACAGACGTTTTGCGACTGTTTAGTGGAAACTTACATAGAGAAAATGCACTCTTTCCTCCTTTCGTGTTGTCAAAACTACCAGAGCTTGCGAAAGTATCCACAACAAATACAATAATCATGTCTACTCATGCAGCCCAAATCTCTTGAGGTACTGAAGTAAATTCAATTGGATACTAAAATTGCAATCAACTTCTCAATAAATAACAAAAGGAAAGATCTTATCCACACTTGAAACTCATAATGCAGCAAGTAGAAAATTTCAAAGCTGGAAAATTTCAAGAATGGAATACGTGAAGTCGATTTGTTATGGAACCAAAGATGGAAATACATGGAAGTACAATGTAAAAGGAAAAATACCGCTTACTTTAAAGTTGAAAATACGTAGATGTACTGTGAGTAAATTAAAGAAAGAAACAAATAATGACGAAGCTGATAAATGTGGAATCTTTTGGGATCTCCTCGCGGTGCACCCTGGGTAACGATCAATGAACAGGAACAAGAACCATTAATTCAAATTTAAACATTAGAGGTTCATTTTATTTTGGTATTAGAGTCGCGTTTCTTTCTTATTAATCATAAATATATTCAATATTCCACTAGAAGTATGTAATGCTTCATTAAATACTATAACACCAAACTGAAACTGCTACCTGCTTTTACCGGGAGGCTTCGGGGCTATGTAATTAGGGACCTTTAAGGGTCCTGGAGGCTTCGGTCCTGCACCCGAAAAGACAAGTTAACATAACAATACAAATTAAATTGGATGTGTTACAGAGACCGGACAAAGAGCAACTATTAATACGCAATATCGGGACTCCACTGTAATAGTTTTAAAAGCCATAACTAATTGTAAAACATCTCACCTGCGTGGAAACGTAGTCTCCAAAACCGATGGTGGCGAAGGATACAAAACAGAAGTATATGGACTCAAAGAAGCTCCAGTCTTCAAATGGCGAGTAAACTGCGGCTGCGCAGGTTGCTATCAAAACAGAGGCGAGCGTTAGACAAAGCATCACCCAGTACACGGAAGGCTTCCAGTTGTCGAGACTGGCATCCTCCTCGTCGTCCATATCTGGCAGAGATGCCCGGGAGATCCGAGAAGCCCTCCTCGCCGACAGGGCTCCAGCTTCTGCCCTCTTCTTGAGCCTGCGCAGATGCACTGTGCGCAACACGAAGGCCAGGAATGTGATAATTCGTTCCAGGAACAAGTTGAAGAACAAGATGCCGCCGGAGCATCCTAGGAATCCGTAGAAGATAACGACAGCCTTCCCCGCTGTCGTCTGTGGCGTTGTATTGCCGTAACCTAGAGAAACAAGAGTTAGTCATTACTGATATATCTACGCTTCTGATTAACAAGCTAGCACAAAAACCTGCAAACTTCAAAGTTTAAGGCCAGATCCCAAGCCCTATACTCCAATGTTACTCAGAAACCATTTGCTCAAACCATGTAATATATCGCACTAAATTTTAGACATCCATGCCTTATAAATTCACTTATACAATTAACTTGTTTCTTAACTATATCATTTCAGCTTAGAGGCTCTTTAATTATTTATTTATGCCAACAAACTTAATGCTGGTGTTTTTAAACACACAACCCGCGTGTGGGCAATGTTTAAGAGGTGGAATCAGGACTGAAAAATTCAATGCCATATCCGGGATTTGAACCACGGATCTTCCACTTATCGAGCGGCTGGTGTAACCACTAAGCTACCATGTCCAACTTGCCAGTACGGCATTAAATTCCCCAACCGTTTCGTACTTTCCGGGTTAGACCAGAAGGGAATTTAACATCAGAAATAAATACCCAAGTTTGTTACACAAGCTTCTGAAGTGAAGAATTTGTCCAGTATATAAGGGAGCCAAGCAGAACCAACCAATTCAGTTTTTGTTAATTGGTGACTTCGTATACTGCGAAGGGACAGGTGCATATAAAAATCCTTCGCGAAGTTGAAAACTACATTCATTTTGTTTTGCCACTATAAACCTCGAATAGGTGAGAGAGAAAGAAGATATTGCTTTATTATATCTTCACGTGAAATCAATAACTAAAGCCTCCAGCCTTAACTGTATTGTTATGTTTTCAGGATAGGAAACGGTCTACAAAGATTCATTGAGAAGGAAATGGCAGACGACTGTTTACTCAGGATAAAAAATAACGGAGGTCGAATTCAGCCACTCTTTGGATAAACTTATAGCTTAAGGTAAGTGCTGTTACGTAAAGAATATGATAAAGGACGAAAAAATAGCATCTAGAAATCAGAGCTCCTTATGCTTACGATATGGAGATAAAATAAATCCATATTTCCTGAGTGCGAAGAAATACGATTTATGGGTAGTAATAAGGAAGTATTGCGTTCACCCAAAATTTTTATACCAATATTTCCCCATAAGGCTCAAAGTCAAAGAAACAACCAGACACCCTCAGGAGATGTCAAAACTTCCTCAGAATTTCCTCTTCCAGTCCTAAGACATCAGTAGCAAAGCAAGTGGCATTCTCCTACAAACAGCAAGGCTTTTATACTGTGTGAATACTAACATTTCAAATTTCCTATTTAAAAATCAAGATTTATCACCAAACTATGCGGTGACACTGATGATACATGGAATGGAGATGGAGCACCGGTGGAGTGAGATGGCGGGGGAAACCGGAGAACCCGGAGGAAGCCTGTCCCATCGCCGCTTCGTCCACTACGAATCCCACATGCGGTTGCCTGGGGCCGAACCCGGGCCGGGTGAATTATTGTAAAATGTTTATCAGAATTATCACCAGTGATGCCCAACCCTATGCGAAACAGGGAAGGATAGATCTGCCCTTGCCCGCAGTTCGCCGAGATATGGCACATTCATGGGACTCGAAAACAAACCTCTCTAACGCTTGGTTACCTGAGTGAGTGAAGGGGGAATGCTTCATGCACAAAACAAAGGAAGTGCACAAAGCAGCAAGGTGACGTCATTAGCTGATTTGTGGCAGAAGCACTATCATTTGAAAATAAATATATTTAAAATATAAGTATTATAACCACAATATATTATAACCCGGTATTTCAGAAACGGCTCTAAAGATTTGGTTATAAATTGTTCTATACATACATATTATACTCACTGTTTTCTCTACTCAATTTTAGGTAACACATTCACATCTCCTCTACTCACTCTTCTATAAACAATTTTCCATAAAAACGTGATTTTACACTAAAAATCATTTTTATCCCCACTTTTAAAATAAGTCATACGATGTTCTGTATGTTTGAAATAGAAATGCTATTACATTCATACTGTTTTCTCCTCGCACTTTTAGGTAACATATTCACATCTCTTTCTCTACTCACTCTTCTACAAATAAGTCATACAATTTTTGTAAGTTCGAAATAGAGATGCTGCATATTACATTCATAGTGATTTCTCTACTTAAGTACTTTTAGGTAACACATTCAGATCTCCTTCTCTACTCACTCTTCTATAAACAATTTTCCATAAAAACTTGATTTTACATGAAAAATCATTTTTGTCCGCACTTTTAAAATAAGTTATACCATGTTCTGTATGTTTGAAATATAAATGCTGTTGCATTGACACTGTTTTCTTCTCGCACTGTTAGGTAACACATTCACATGTCTATCTCAACTCAATCTTCTATAAACAATTTTCCATAAAAATCATTTTTATCCCCAGTTTTAAAATAAGCCATACCATGTTCAGTATGTTTGAAATAGAGATGCTATTACATTCACAGTTTTCTTTACTTACTTTTGGGTAACACATTCATAACTGTTCCTCGACTCACTGTTCTAGAAATAAGTTATACAATTTTCTGTATGTTTGAAATAAAAATGCTGCCTATTACATTTACAGTGTTTTCTCTACTCACTTAAGCCTGCGTTTAGCAGTAGACGTTTTTCAGCTGAAATGATGGTGTTTATGAAATATTTGTATGTACTTCTATATCTCTTGTATCTCGGAAATTACTCTTAACAACTGCGACAAAAATTATTATTTAGTTAACGTTTTGGCTTTCAGGTTTATATAAGTATCTTCTCCCCCTCCCCCCCCCCCAAAAAAAAAAGTATTCCACAAAAACGCCGATCGAAGCTTTGTCGCCCAGGTACTAGTAAATTAAATAAAGTCCAATGAGTAAGACCACAAAAAAATAAATTCTAATGTACTGATTCACATATCTTTCTCCATTGCTCACCAAGCTATGCTTAAATCTTATGTTCGTATTAATCGTTACACATTAAGATATTTCGTATTAGATGTAAGAAATTACCCATACATGATGCTTTGAAGTTAGTGCCATAAAAATTGCTATTTGACTACACTTTAACGAGATCTCTTAGTTAACCACATATACAAAAGCCATTCAGCAGAAAGTTCAAGATGAACCTTTTTTTGTCATAGTAATGTCTTAACCATATTTGTATGTTATTTTGTATTTTATCCCTCAACGCCCGGTACGTCATTTAATCGTCGTTAAAGGAATGGGGTTAGGGCATTTCCTTGAAAATCTTCAAATCGCATCCCTAGAATTTGAAACACAATCCATATTTTCAATTATTTTATCATAACCTTTCATTTTACTTTCCATTATTTAGAGTTAGACGATATCTTGGTGTGTCAGTATTTGAGTATATACTGAATATAGCTACAATTCTTAGTTTCATATGCAAAAAAGGATTTTCTGATGAAAGTTCAGATTTACGTACGCGTCTGCATCAAGACTTTAGTCCATGCAGCTGGTTCTGAGGTCGCAAAATAAATGACTTCCGTTGTTGTGACATTAAATTCACCCAAGTAATTATTTTGGTTATCTCTTTCCAGTCTCTTGAATACCAAATGCTGTTTCAGTTTGAACTGCAATGAAACCAAATTGCTCTCGGCGCCGCTTTAACACAACCCTCGATATGACTCCACTAATTTCCGGTTATGGCGCCCTCTCTGTCGTAATAACGTTAATTACAACTACAAACTGCTTTTTATGAGTTGCTAAATACAAAACATACCTTTGTCACCCATTCTTTTATGTTAATAATTACAATTGATTTCGAAACAAAAATTAAATTATACAAACTGAAAGCAAAGAGCTTTTTTACTCAATGTAATATGAAAATAGCTTCTATATTGACCTAATAATTATCCACCTGAATGATATTTTTAATATAACATTGATCACGAAATAATATCCCATTTTCTGCCTTTTGAATGCATTTGATAAAAGCTATAATTCATAAATAACTGGTGCTATATTTCCATTTTAAAGGCATGAATAACTAGAACTGCGATGGCTTGGATAATATTTGAATAAAGAGGGAAAATAATGCTTAGTTTACGTGTGTTTATGCTTTTAGTAATTATTAATTTCGTAATTTTTATAGTTACTTTCCTTTGCTGGAAACGCTACCAATTTTTGAAATCTCTTGTCCTACCTTTGTTAATTTAATAGGGCCATGTTTTTAAGACTCCTAAAATTACAATAAAACTGGGCTTTAACCTGACCGAGGGACACATTTACAACAAAGTGCCACAGATTTTACTTCGCTCTGTGCCCCTTGTTTACATTCTCTTCTGCGTTATACAAAGTTTTGTGTCAGAATCATCCCGTGCTGCCACACTGAAAAGGATTTGGTATAAATGATTTCACCCTGAATACAGAAAATATTTCATATAGGTTGTGCCATTAAAAAGATATGAAATTGTAAAGAGAAGTGAAAATTGTTAAAACACTGTAATATATATAATCACTTGTTGCCTCGTCAGGCAGTAAGAAGGCAGAAGAAAAGGGAAGTTCGTCACTATAATCGGAATTCTTTGAAGATATCTGTAAACTGAAGATACATTCCAATATACCATTTTACAAACTCCATTTGTAAATGTATTCCACCCAAAGATTCGATCTCGAGATTTCACCGAAAATTTGTTTTGAGGCTCCCTGAATCCAGAAAAGCATTTATAGAAACAGGTCCGTGTGTCTGTTTTTCAGACTGTGGACAACATAACTCGAAAACGAAAAACCTGTTAAAAACCTAAGTTGGTATTTAAGTTTTAACATTTTTTAAGGAAGCGACATGAAGATTTAGAAGACAATTCCTCCACTCTAAACTACCCTTTACACGAAAAATATTTCGAAAATATTGATTTGCTTGAAAATGGCTGTAACGATTTTAATTAAAATGCCATATCTTTGAGATATTTTTATGACAAATGAAATGTATATCTTGAATTTTCTGGCTATAGCTCCTGTAGTCGCATTTACTCTGTACAATTTTTGCATAACTGGTAAACCGTTAGAGATAGAACAAATCATACTATACAAAAAATTTAGATCTTGCTAAAATACGCATTTTATTTCTAAATAAAATTTCTTCTAGGGTGAACCATTTCGGAGATATTCCTTGTTATGTATGTGAGTTTCCGAAAACTTAAAGCTTCCGTGAAATGGAACATCGTTGTTCATTTTTTATATGTTAAGTGTGCAAAGAGAACGTAATCTCAAAGCTTTAAACGATTTGACTATCGCTCAAAGCCTACTGTATTCTAATATTCCCCTTGCACCTACAAGGAAATAAGCAATAAGGGTACAAATGTTTATCTCGACTAACACGAAGAAGATATTGGAATAAGAGTTTCTAAGAATGGTTAGTACAAGAGTAGAGAAAGTCATGTGAGTGCAACACATCAGATTTTTAAAATTGGAGTTGGTGTTAGACCCTTGACTGCGATAATTACAATTCCAGGTTATGTCAACCCCTCCTTTCTCTGCACTAACTATACATATTCTTGCGCGCACACATTATATAAAATAGCATTTGTTCTAGTTCTAATTATTAGGAATAGCCAGCTCCATATAAAGCTACATTTATTTATAAGGCGTAATGAAGGAAAATCATCCTAGAAAGCTTATAAATCATTCATTGTGCAATACTTATATAAAGAACGGGGAGATATAAATGAAGTTATTTACTTCGTCATTCGAGTTTAAAAATGTCGGGCGTGACATCTATAATCTGTCCCAGACTCGAATGATCCTGCTGTAAGTATATGGGAGGAGAGAGACAGATGCTGTAGCAGAACGCTCTCAATTCATGGATGTTTATAGAGGCGGTATACTGTAATGATTAACAATTGTTTAACACACGGCTTAAAGTTGTCTGCACTCAAACCATTTGTCACGCCAAACAACGTAACAAATACAGAAAGCAAGCTTCACTGACAGGCGAATAAAAACCGGTCGGAATGCTGTTTTTAAATGCTGAAAGACTACACGAGGGATGGGGGATGGTTTATTATCTGCGCCATCCCTGCCAATACTCCTGTGACAGTTCAACCTTATTTCCTTCCCTCCTTGCTTTAATGGTTAAAAATTACAGTGCCAGGTAACTCTAAAACAGCAGAAATATTTTACCATCGTATTTTTGCATGGAATTCATCATTTTGTTTATCCATAAGATAAAGTTGGCAAGTTTCAAAGAGGAAAAACAGTTGGAAAACATTCAGATAATAAAAACAAATAAAATAGGTCATTACGTAGTAATATGAAGGATTAGAAATGGGAATAGTAAGGCGGTTTGAAGTTACAATGGAAAAAAAATCGAATATGCAGTCATCCGTTGCCCAGTGGTTTACTACATCTTTGCTTCATGTTTTACGATAGACAGCTTGCAGACTTACAAATAGCCTCATTTTTCTTAGTCCCGGAGCTTTCATTCTGTCCAATGTATTTTTATATCTTTTTGATACCGCTCTTCACCTAGCTAATCCCATCTTGATCCGGCAAATCCAATACGGTTCTTTCCTACAGCTACAATTTCTTCTATTCTCTGACAAATCGTCTTATTTCCAGTCTTCTTTTCTTGTAGATACATCTGGTCATCTATCATATTCTCAGACGATATAAAATCGTTTATACATTTGTAGATATATCGTTGTTGACAATTATTTTAGGCATAGGATTGCATTGTGCATCGAGTTCATTAAGAACTTTACAAATTATTATATAACTTCTCTATCGATTTCCTAATATAAAAAAGAATTAACTTGCTTATTTCAAACCCTTTCCACAACTATACTGGTTTACCGGGAGAAATACGAATTGGTTGGAGAATTCAATGTAATTTGGCAGCTTGTCACAGTAGCTTAATGGTTAGACCCGCCTGGTTAGCGGAGGGTCTGTGGTTCAGATCCCGGCTGTGGCATTGAATTTTTCAGTTCCGATTCTACCTCTTATACTTCAAAAGTTTCTTTTAATACAGATAAGCGTTTACAGAAATTGCTTCGTTATACATTCGTTGCAGATATAAGAGGAATACAGTAGGCTGAAAAGTAAACGAACATTTAAACAAGTTATCATAATGTGATGGATTTGGAAATAACTTTCGATTGTCGGCCGGATTGTTTGGCCGGTTTTGTACCGTTTCCTGGGGTATTTTGAGGCGTGTTCAAGTTACCTATGACAAAGTGTGGTGGCTTGATAACACTGCCTTAAAGGGGAAAACAGGGGAGGTTGATGCCTTTGTCTTTTCTGAAAACGATCCAGTGATACATATTCAGAATCTCTGTCTGTCTCTCTCATACAACTTGTCCTATATGTATGCTGTTGGGAAAATCTTGTACTATACATATAACAATTGAAACCAAACGGAAACAGCAATATTAAGTAGAACTGCAAGAATAATATGTCTGTATATAGTGATTCATACTTATGATACATTTGTGAGGAAGATGTGTGATTAAACAAATTACTCTTGTTATAATGACTAATCATGTTCAGAAACTAGAGATAAATATATTTATGTATATGGCTTACATGAATATATAAATAGTATTAGGGCAATAAACTAGTTATAATTTGTCTACATTCATGTTGCATTCCTATGATCAGCAATAGGTTAGTAAACAGTAAATTAACTAATTAGTTTGAATTAGGTCTTTGTTAATAAGTTCATTTATTCATTCACTTATTTGTTCCAATCATGGTAAGAGAACCGTATGAAAAACTGAATGCACTCACTTCCTCTTTCTCTTTTAGCCAACACAATCGAAAGCGTAAATACCTATGTATTTCGTTTCTACGCCATTTTGTGTCTTTTTTTTTGGTTATTGGTTAGGTTATTTAGCAAAAGGAGTTGCACATCCTTGTATCGTGGCCTAAAGTAACCAATGAAGTGGTCAAGGCTTCGTATAACGATAAATAATGTGACGTAGACGCGAGATTTTCTTGGGCGTTCTTTGCACAAAGGAATAACCCATATCAAATGTTTTAGCAACGGGCCGCAACACTAGCCACACATTTTATCTTGAACTCTCAGATGGTAAGAGGACATCTCATCTCTTTTAGACAGTTATACTGTGAATTGTATAAAAGAGCCTGGCAGTTGTATTTTCCGCAATTACCTTCTTGCTCAAAGTAAAAGGCAAAATAGATTGCTTTATTTTTTAATATTTACGGGAGTTTACGGTATCGACGCTGGATCTGCTGCAGGCATTTAGTACCTATAATTACGGTTTGCGTTGACTAAACACAAAGTTAAAACAAAAGTAAACATATATGACAACGCGAGAGAACAGCAACGATACAGTAAGATAAAAAAGTGGCAACCTGGAATATGCACAGCGATACTCAACTGTTAGTTTGGTAAAGCCTGGACCATTCCTAGCACTAGATTTCAGGTCTCCAAATGAAATATGCGAATAGTATACAATCCTTGCAATTCCATATGCTTTTCATTATAACACTAGAAATAACTGAAGGTTTGGCAGCGTTCTAACAATTGAAACAAAGTATTTGCAAGTTCAACCAATAAAAAATAACTCGTAAACGGCAGATGTCACAAAGTTATTTCAAATAAATTCTGTGTTTTGAAGAGATCTTTATCTATCTCTTATGGTTTAGCAATCCTACAAAATTCCTTGGAGAGAAGAGGAATTAACAGGTTATTCGTAGAAAATTTAAGATACAAATTTAGTTTATCTTAAATACATGACTGTTAAGCAAAATCATCAGAGCCATCTGTGAGAAAATATGGAAAGCTTTTCAAAATAAACTGGAGTGTGGAATTTTTTCTAAAATGTATTCTTGAGTTCAGTGAACATGAAAACGTGTACTTGTGGTACAATATTTTTTCGATGGAATACAGTACTTAATCTGTTAGGTATACGCAATAAAGGTGTAAACCGGGCATGGGCATGAGTGGGGAGATAGCACTTGAACTTGCCTTACTCGCCCCGCATTCCCTTGCTGAGTGACGAAGGTTGTTTTGATACAAGTGCGCTGTAGTAATAATTTCTAGGCTGTTATTAAATATTTTGCTTCCATTAAACATGTTTTACATACAATCATTATTACAGCCACGTACTATAGTTAGGCAAATTACATCATCTTCAAGTTTTAAACCTGTTTTATCTCATGCACGTAATATTCTTATATTGCCTTATGATTTACATACTAAATTGTTTCTCGTTCACAATAAATATAGCAGTTCCATTGCTATTTATTCTTAAAATATTTTAAAACTGTTTGATCAACATAATACTTTTTTTTAAACTTAATATTGTGTTCAAAATTTGAAACGCGAAATAGATTAGTTTATATTACACTTATAAGAAACTAAAGCCTTAAAAAGGGAATCATGTCGTTCCTTATATGTTTACAAATACGAATATTTAGAAACTACCTTTTTGAAATAATAAATATCTGTAAGACATCAGCAAAGTTTGCTTTATGCTTCTGATCAAAGTGGCATTTGATTTTGTAAGCCTTATATTTGCAAATTGGAATCCGCATATTAAACAGCAAACTTTCCTGTTTTTATAACTTACAAAAGTTCTCTCTGTCACTCTTCGAGAGACACGAAAATAAAAGAACGTCCTGACGAAGCCATACTCGCCACTGAATGAAGTAAATGTAAAGCTGAATAGCAGAAAGGGGAGAGATGGTCGATGGAGTGAGGCAAGAACGCGTTTCAGTGGAGTGGCCCTTTTAAACCAAGCTCAACAGTATCCCGAAAATAGTTAATTCAACGTCTGTATTTTGTGTGTCGTAAATCCTTTGCTTTGCCTAAACCTTTAGATTTGCTATTAATACAAATATGTAAAGTGCATTCAAAATGAAGAGAACATCCAGGCTGTACCCGAAAAATGCAAAATATTCGTTTTATTAGTCGGAAAAATGTCATAAATTTGTAGAATTTTAATCCAAATCGTTAGACGTTTTGGAGAAAATCGAAAATGAAGAAAAATCTTCCACATCTAGGGTAGGAGATTTTCTTGAATATCTTTGCACAGTTGCAACATGCTGAGTTTCAATACCATGTGTTTCATTTTTCTTTTCGTTTTTTAGGCACGCTCAATACACACATTGTTTCAGCATGAACTCTTGCTTCTTACTTTTGTCTGCTTGAGGAAAAAGCTATCTATTTCCTCCCTTAAAGAAATTCTTTTCCTGATCTCTGCCTCTGAAGTTAACTTGCGTCAGCAGAGTTAACTGCAGAAAAACAGAGAAAGGAAAAACCAGCAGTTTTCCAGCAAGACAGAATGTACATGTGAACACAAGTAAATTTGCAGCTAACACAAGAAAATCATACAAGAAGAGAGATTAAGGGTTCTTCATCATCTCTTGATTTACTGTAACTCAAGCGCAGCGCGATTTAATAAGAAATAAAACGTAAAACAAGGAAGACTGGCAGAAAAATGAAGCCCAGTGCAGTAGGGCAAAAAATTGGAGAATAAGAAACTGAAAACTAAGAGAAATGGATAAAATTAAAAGCTTACAATATACTGCAATTCTAACAATGATCACATTCCAGCGAATTGACGTGTTTATTATTATTATTATTATTATGATTATTATTATTATTATTATTATTATTATTATTATTATTATTATTATTATTATTATTATTATTATTATTATTATTATTATTATTATTATTATTATTATTATTATTATTAAATTACATCATGGCGAATATTGAGTCTCTGTAAAGTTTTCACTTTCATTTCACTAATCTGATAGATTTTCCGTCAATTCGCTTCCCTTCGTGACGTAGACGTCTTAGAAAATAAGTGCGATACGGCCTCTTCTTCAATGATTCACTCGTTGGGAGTCGAGCAGAAACATTCCTTACTCGGGAACACGCTAGCTTCTATGCATAGGCGCTGAAAGTTTCCACAGAACATTCTCGCACATTCTGTTGCTGGGCGAGAGCGGTACAGCGTCTACTTATCTCTGTTTATCTCTCCAACTGCTGGTCGATTGAAGGGTAGCTCGCAATAGACTTGGGATATAGCCGTTGCGTCACGAGAATCTCACTGAAAATACGTATTCAAATATGTCCTGTATCCTACATCTAACAAATTATGCTTAGAAACTAGTCTGTATGTGTGTGCGTGTGTGTGCGTGCGCGCGCACGCGTGTGTGTGTGTCCATAATCAGTGTAGCTCAAAAACGAAATGTCGGATAAGTGCGGAATATGGTATTTTAATTGTCTTTCAGGATGTGACACGAATATTTTCAGATATCCCATAGCGAAACTTCATCACCTGGAAAAGGTTTTAGTATTTTTAATTCTCTCAAATTTCCTAACGATTTTGATTAAAACAATGTAGTTTTAAGATATTCCAATGCCAATAACGTCTACATAGTTTTCTGCGTTTGACTGTAAACTCATAATTTTGTTTAACGGGTTAGCCATAAGATTAACAAAATAAAAACGGCACAAACATGTAGAAGTATTTAAAAAACTCAATTTATTTCAAATAGTTTTTCTTGGCATACTCTCTTTCCGAGATATCCGTTATTATTGGTTTCAACTTGTTAACACCTTGTCATCTTCTAACGTGCTATAGCTCTTCAGTTGTTTCTCACAATGTCATAAAAAAGCATTCAGTAATTAAATTTTAAGGATCTGACCATCGAAGTTACACTAATTTCCCTTGTATCTACAATGAAAAGTGTAATGTCTAGGTTTATTTCAGTTAATATGAAATATGTAGAAAAATAAGTTTTCGTTAGTATAGTCAATTAAAAGCTGTGATTTAAAAATACAGGATTATGGATGGATCCACCATTGTTTTTTTTTTTTTCTTTCATTTAGGGCCATCTTTTTCTGCAGTGTTGCCCTTGTATCTACGAACTGCAGGTAGAAACTATTTCTGCAAGTGTTTATCCAGACTAGCAATTAAGTGAACAGAAAAAATAAGGTTTTATAAGAATAGATTCGAAAGAGTGGGTGGAGAAACTCGCATAAATTAACACGTGAGATATTTTTAAGCCTTTCGTGAATTCTCAAAGATATTGTTGGACAGGAATGGTGAGAAGGAAATCCGCATTTACACTTCTTCGTTACATGCACTATTATTTATGGTTCTAAAATATGTCTAAGTGTGGATACCATGGTTTGAGCTACCTTGAACACTTGAAGATTTTTCAGACATTATGCTATCAATTCCATCTAATGAGGAACCATCTGGAATTTGCTGATCCGAAGGCAGGGTACACCGAAGTGAAAAATGTGATTTTCTGAAGTATTGAAGTTAGATTTAATTTTTTTCTCAGGCATTACTTGCAATTAAAGAAATGCATGTACCAAATTTCATCCCAATATCTAATCACATTCCTGATATATTAATTTATATAAATTTTATTGGGTATAATCAAAATCTGTCTCCTCCAACAGATGTTGAACAAGAGAGTTGGTTTTTTTAAAATTTTATTTCTTATTTCCTTTGTAACAAATTAAAGGAAGGTGATTTTGTTATAGTGGGTAGTTTTCCTAAAAGAAATTGTTTTAATACCCCAAAGTGTAAAAATGTCATAAAATAGTGGATTGTTATATTCTTTTTAAAAAATTGTATAAGCAATATCAAAATTTCAAACAAATATTTTGTTCCCCATATTCTGAGCTATATTGGAATACAGTTCAGATCTCGAGCTAGATGTTTGCGGGAGGATATAAATTTTGAATGAGAAAGTAACAAAAAAAATCGTTTCCGAGAAAAATGAATTTAAAGTTAAAATGGAAGGCAGAGGCTCACCAATTCAGAAATGGCGTCCAAAATATGTTATCTTCTCCCTAGGGGATTAAAACTTCGCAGATATGTTCTTTAAGCTATGGTGCATTTGTTTGCAATCAAAATCCAAAAATAGGTTTTTTTACCAAACCAGCTAAAATATCACTTTAGTGTTTCCTTAATAACGAGATTCCGTTGAAGAACAAGTCCTGCAACCTTCACCTCCACCCTTTCTTCCCAGCTTCTTGTAGTTGCTGCTAAATCAGGTGTGAAACTAAACTGCAATTCAATATCTCAAAATTATTGAAAATGGCATATTTGTTGCTTTGCCTAGAAACCTTTAGGCTATGGTATATGGAGGGTAAATAACTTTTAGAAAAGGCCAAATTCAAATGTTTCTGGTGATCGTTCTACCGAATTGTTGCGACAACGGTTCAGAAACGCCTCAAGCATCATGGGTACGTTCCTAATATCACCAGTTTTGGAGGGCATTTTCTATTTGAATTAGGTTCCCATCGGCTGCAGCTTGTCACAGCAATAATACCTTCTTGACAGATCTCGTCTACATAACAATAATCCCACTGTCCATGATACCGCCGCCGCCACCTCTGACACCACCAAAGCTATTGACTCAGCTTTGAACGGGCTGATCGACTTTCTGTGTTGCGAACAACAATAAATTGCAGTGTTTCACTTTTCAGTATATAAATATACTTGTATACAATTGCATTATGAACGCAGTTTTATTTAAAAGTATGCTCCTCACAAAAGAAGAACTTTAATTTGGAATGTTTAGCAGGGCCTAGATTTTCATAATCTAAAATATTTAAAAATCAAGTATAAAATGACTAAAATTTTGAAAACTGATATAATTACAAAGTGGCATAAAACTAAGTTTTAGTTAATTATTGTATAGAAAGTTATAAACTGATACATAGATACAATTGATGCAGAAGTAGAAGTAGAGAGATATAAGAATAAGGTAATGTGACCAAGTGACAAAATCCAGTCTACAGTCGTAGACTGGTGACATCACAGCTCATTGTCTGCTTCTCCTTCCCTTGACTCACTTCTTTCACTGTCTTTCTTCACTTTTTCTGTCTCTCATACACTAACTTCGACGCTACAATTATTCCACATTCATTAAAACTTCTTCACTTCGACGCGGCGTATCTTTCACACTCGTTGACACATTGACCGACTCATGTCTGTAACCCTAACTCCTCTCTACTGTTTCCTCGCCTCCTTATATAGCAGGAAATGACGTCACATTGAATTCTCTGAACTTCCACAAACATGGCGAAGCGTATGAGTCGTAATTGGAATAATCTGAGCTTAAATCCTCGGTGTTCATTTATTTTTATTATTTAAATTTTAATCTAAGTATATGGCAAGAGTATGTTCCCAGGCATAAGGTATCTATTAATTTTAAGACATTCATGCACAAAAAGCCATTACTTTTCAGTTTAAAATTAAGTGTCATATTAGTAACAATTTTAAAGCGAAAATCTAAACCAAATATTAAATGGACTAGGGCCTATCAAAGCTTAAAATCGCACCGGGTGCAATCCAAGCTGCAGCGTTTAATAGCCCAGCTACATTCAAGAGGAATCAAGTTATCGGCGTTCGTACTGCATATGACTGCAAGGTGTGGGGAACCGGTTTTGCCCGTCTGATGCACAGACAAAACGTGCACAACTTCATTATTTTGGTAGCTCACCTACTAAGCTCAGTCATAATGTAGTAATACATCAAGTGCTCTGATAATTATTGTTTCTTTATAATAAATATATGTGGTTTTAGATTTTCTAAGCATATTAAATTAAGTGGTTAGGGTTAACGGTAATTAAAAAAAATAATTTACGGAGTGCCCCGTTTTCGGCTTCAGAAAATATGGCGACATTGGATATCATTCATGCCTACAGGCACTCTTATTTCGTATATATATTATTTTTTCGAATTTCCACGAAATGAGTTCCAATATTCGTGATTTTTGGCTTATATAAATTACCGCTTTATTTTCGCGATATTTTATTTTTTAATGCATGGTAAATAACTCTGGGGGAATATTTTCCCCGCATTTACTTTTTATTTATTCTTTTCTACTGGAATGTTGTCTTTCAGTAGCATCAAAGTAGTGTCCATTACAAATTCGGTATTATTTTTCTATTTTGGCTTCTGTTTTTCCAGTGAAACTTCTATGGATATCTAGTGTTTCCCAGATGTATTTAACTTACTTTCAAATGTTTTAATTTTAAAGTCAAAATGTTGCTTTCCGACACATATAAACCTCCATTTTGCTCTGCTGTGCACCGTAATATTCGTTGTCCGTCCCATCTTTACAAATAAATAGTCCCTTAAGAAGTCATACTTGAAGGAAACAATGAAAAGCCTAAGTGTAAAGTGTTTAGATTTCTGAGAATTCCCTTTTCTACTTCCCAACCCAGGACCATCACTTCACGCTCTGTATGGTCAGGTAAAAAGGGTCAATTGCCAGGAATACTAATCTATTCTCGACTATCCAGACCATCAGTTCGTTAGTGACAGAATGGTAAACTTCCAAGAATATTAAACCGCCGTTAATCAACCATCACTGTACTATTTCTGTAATTGAGTTTTACTTTATTCGATTTTGTAATTTAACAATTCATAGGAATGAACTTAAAAGAAAGTGAGAACTAATTTTTATGTTCAAAATCACTAGAATTTCGTGTTTTTCGCAAAATAAGGCAATTTTGCTTTAATTTGCATTTATCACTAAAATTCACTAAAATAATATTGGTTTATTGATCAAAACCACATACGAGTAATTCGGAAAGACAATGGGAAATCGCTTTAATATAGTGTTTATCGCTTTTATCATTAATGTGAAAAGTGCCCCTCGAAATATAAAATTTAATTATTTCATATTTAGTTTCAAAATGAAAATATTTACACAGTCACTCAATTTTTATACAGGTCGAAGTGAAATGATCCGTCAGACTTTAACATCGAATTTCTCATGTTGTGAATAACAAAGTATAATAGAAAAATGTTGAAAAGTTTATGGTTTTCTGGAAAAAAAATATTTTTATCAAAAAAATTTTATCACCTGGCTGAATTATTGATTGAAGGTTCTTGATTTATGGCTATATTCATACGAAATTGAATAAACTACAACCTTTTCCTTTATTTGAATTAATTTTTTGTTTAACGACGCTGTCAATTGTCAGGATCACATCAGCGTCGCCGGTGTGCCGGAATTTCGTCCCATAGGAGTTCTTTTACATGCCAGTAAATCTACTGACATGGAGCTGTCGTTTTTAAGCACATTTAAAAACCATCGGCCTGGGCCGGGTTTGAACCCGCGACCTTGGGATCACTAGGTCAGCGTCTAACCAACTGAGCCACCCAGACCGACACCTTTTCCTTTGGTGTATTTCAATAGATTCAACGGATTTTGTGTAAATTAAATTTAAAAAACCCACAATTTATTGCATCAAAAAGGCAACAAATTGTGGGTTCTACATGCCTAGCTATTTAAAACTTGCATACCTTTCAAAAATTTTCAAATGATGATTCAGAAAAACACAAGTTCACATTCGCGTCAACACGGCTAATGGCCGAAACCACGTATCTTGCATTACTGCAGGAAGATGATAGTACAAGTTTTTTCCAATAGTCCGCAGCAACCTACAGTCGAAATACAGATTTAGCCCGTTTTTAGAACCTAGCCCATAATTGGATATTCTCCTCTATTGATTGTATATCATAAAGTGAATAAAAAATTGTGAATTTGATGCAATCCTCAAAAGGAAATTAATTGAAATCAAAAAGCTGCAGTGAGTTTCGAAAGGAATGTTGACATAGAATGTTTTAGACATATCTAGTAATTAGAGGATAACTAATTTCAAAATCCAGGCACTGATTATAATCACTCTGTAGGAACATTACAGCTTTTACTACACTAAACATTTAAAATACAAGAATAAGTACAAGGAGAGATATGCGAGACAAGTGCAATGAGTAGACTACACAAATTTAAAAGCTAGGAGGATCTGGGGATCGATTTTCAGAAAGAGTGACGAGGACTCACGTCGCCTCCATACATTACATCCGCAGTACTACTCTGGAGGCCGCAGGAAATTGGATTGGGCGCTTCTGTGGGTTTGCTAATGGGATCCCAGCTTCTTGTTTTGTTTCTGCGGCTGGATCAAGCGACATTATTGAGCAATTCTGTGACTGGCATCCTTTCTGGTATCTTTACAACTGACTGGAATATCTTGCATCTAGCGGTCAGTGACAGAAAAATCTGCCTGAAAATGAATCTTTCTTTACAAAAGTGCAACTGCTATGTCACGGGCAGCCCCCATATTTGAAATGTAATATTTACATAAACTATACAACAATTTCTAATAAAATTAATTCGTGAATATACAACGTGTTAATGAAGGTAAACATCTACAGAAACGGTTTTCTAATCCATTCCTTATTAGGTACAAAGAACTCTACAGATAATCTTACTCCACTTCGCGTCTACGTCACATTATTTATCGTTATACGAATCCTTGGCCATTTCTTTGCTTACTTTAGGCCACAGTACAGGATGTACCACTCCTTTTGCTAAATAACTTTAAACAACAACCGAAACAAAGAAAACGAAATAATGTTTACGCTTTCGATCGCATGGCTAAAAGAGAAAGATGTAGTGAGTGCATTCACTTTGTCATACAGACCTCGTATGATTGTTGGCCATACCATATAGGAAGTTTACGACACGCCTTTATGGTATTTAAGTTTAATGTCTTTCAAGGATACCACATGAAGATTTTGAGGAAAATTGCTCCACCCTAAACTAACCTTTACATGGACAATTTTTAAAAAATGTTGATTTTCTTGAAAATGGCTTTAACGATTTTGATTAAAATGCCATATGTTTAAGATATTTTGATGACAAATGAAAATTCCTCGCTCTAAAAGGTCCACTGCATGAAAGATTGTTCGAAATTTTCAATTTTTTTAAAAGTTCTGTACAATTAAGATATTTGCATGTCAAATGAAATTTTTATTTTAAAATTTGTTGTAAAGTCCTCTTAAATGTCAATTAATTTTATATAGTTCTTATAATGGGTAAGCCAGGTATTGCTACAAAACTGTAGGTATCCTTAAACCTTTTCATTTATTTCATAATTATATTTTGTGGCATTACCATTTTCATTTTACTTAAAATGCACAATTAAACGATTTAGCACTACATTTTGGAAAAATACTTCAAGAAGTGTTGAAAAATGTTGTAAATATTTAAAAAAGAACTCAAATGTGATACCATGTCCTCCCCTCAGGGTTAATAAAATCGTGATCTGAGTCCATTTTCACTTTCATATCAAAAATGTTTATGCGGAAAGTTTCCTGGAGAATTTGAACTTAATAATTAACTTAAAGCACCTAAATTTTGTTTTTATTAATTTTCCACAACTTTCATAGATCCGTTTCCTTAATGTTTTGAATATACCGGGTGGAAGAAAAGTCATTACATTAACTTAAACCAGTGATAGATCTCCGTATTTGCAACACATTTTGTTTCTTAGGGGTTTATCCTACAGAGGCAGTTTAGCTTTTTCGAAACCGAGAGACAGATAAGCTGGAAACACTGCTGATCGTGTGGGTGTCACTTTCACTAGGTTAGTACATAAACACCGCAGCGGCGAGTGTCGTGAGCGTAAACAAATACCATGCCGTGTCCTTCCATTTTTACTGTGCGAGTGTAGGCCAATCAGAATTATCTCTCAAAACATTACACCACCCTAACTCGTGTTGCAAGCGACCGACTTGTTTACATTCAGAAGCGGTTTGGGTTCTTGACCAAGCTCAACGCAATGTTGCCGAGTTATTTCAGTCTGAAAAACCTGCTCGGAATATTCCTTTAATACTTTTAAATGATTACTTATTTCCAAAATCTGTGTGATGTCTCATAACTACCGACACTATGTCAGAAATACGTTAGTCTATGCATTTTACAAGTAACAAATTATTATCTTTGTACATTCTCGTGGAATTACGCATCCAATTGGAACAAAACCATTTATTTTTTTAAATCGACTGATTAAAGAACAAAATGCCATTGGACGTTTTTGTTTGTAATGCTTTTATGCAGCACGTAAGGAATGTAACAAGTTCTCTTCCACCCGGTATAGTCATGTGAGTGTAATACATTCTAATAAAAGTCTAGTTCAGTTATCTCTTTGTCACTTTATTTTCTTCCAAAATTGAATGCACAACAACAGTTCTCGTTTAGTGCCATTAACACATGCTTCAGTTCTTCGTGGTATTACAACTCAACTGTTTTCTTCTTGTAACCTTGACTCACTCCTTTTTTTATTCACTTCCTCTGTCTCTCAAGTAGCTGACTTTGACGATACAAAAACCCGACACTACATAAACTGCTTTACTGGCTTTACTTCAACGCTATATGTATATCTCTCAAGACGAATCTGACGTAATGCGGACCATTCTCGACCTTCATCTTCTCTGGAACTTCTAAAAATACGCCAGCCGCCGACACCTCTCGAATAATCTCGAAAAACCTTTGTCGTGCCGCGCTCATTGTCGCGTGTTCACAAACAGTGGGACAAGGCAGCGCCTTTGATACTTTGGTATGTGGTACGAGGTAGCTTGGCCGAACCGTCCTTTGTTGTGCGCCGCGGCCGGCGTCACAATATTTTTCTCTGAAGTTGTGTGGAATATGCAGTAAAAAATGTCAAATACAGTAAGATTTTCCAAAACATATTTAAATGATAATTATATGTATAATGATATCAAATTACTGAGGTTATCCTAGTTCATACGGTAGCATAAATAATCACTATAAGACATTCCATTTGTCCATTTTGAGAAGAAACAGCAACTTATTTATTTTGCAATGATATAATAGTTCGCCTATCACCAAGGCGGCCCGGGTTCAATCCCAGGGATCTGCAAGTGATATTCCATTTATCCATTTCGCCTGCATTTCATATCATTCTCTTCCTCACTATCATACCTGGTGCTAGCTGACCACCCGCTTCCAGGTCTTCATTCTGTCCGGTCCATAGGTTCATCTGCTTCCCAACAGGTATCTGACCCTAGACACAGGCTTGTAAGTCCAAGGAGGGTAGTCAGATAAAGGAAAAAAGTAATCAGATATATGAAAGCACATGCTTGAAATTGCAATTTGTCTAAAGATTCTGAAGTGGTGCTAGTTATTTGATACTGCTACACCTCAAATTATCATGGTTTATATCTAGTACAAAACAACGTGTGTTTATTGTGTTGAGTTTTGCTCGAACGTAGTCAAAAGAGGACCATCAGCTAGAGGGATGGTTCTCCAAAGATAAGACAATAATGCGAATTGAGCTTGCTTTGTCATCGAACTATAGCTTAAGTAAGGTTAATAATATGTATACTGTTGTCTAAAGACGCTGTCAATTGCTAGGATCACATCAGCGTCGCCGGTGTGCGGAATTTTGTCCTGCAGTAGTTCTCTTACATGCCAGTAAATCTACTGACATGGAGCTGTCGCTTTTAAGCACACTTACAAACCATCGGACTGGGCCGGGTTTGAACCCGCGACCTTGGAAACAGTAGGCTAGCGTCTAACCAACTGAGGCACCCAGACCGACGTTAAGTAAGGTGTTTACGATCGTTAGTAGGTTCATACCTTATCGACTTCTTTTCATATGGTAGCTAATCTAAGAAAAAACTTTTAATTTGCTTGAAAGTCATATTTTGATATCAAAGCAGTGCATGCATCGCGTTTGAAAACCATCCAGCTTACTCTGAAACCCTTTGAAGGAATTAGAACGTGAACTATTCGCGAAGAATTCCTGTAAAAACTGCTGAATATATTGGTGAAGAGGTTTGGAATGTATACAAACAAGCCCAGCGTGATTCAATTCAGTTGCTTTTAGGTTGCATGGCAAAGTCAATATTGGCTTATAACTAAACTGTGTATCTTAAAGCGATGTTCTTCGACAGATCGATAACCTCTAGCAATGTAGCAACTTGGAAAATAAACATAATATCGCAGGTGAAACTTCAGTTAATATAGGACAAAACAGGGTCCTCTTTTAAGACAGAAGCAAGATTCGTTTAATGCTACTCATTCTTGTGTAAGCTGTTCTTATAAAAGTTTATTCTCGTATCTGCTTCTCGTTTATCGAGATAAACGTTACACATTTGGTTGCAGGTTAACTGACACTCAGATTTTTAATTTCTCTTCTACATAGGGAAAGCTGGGGCGGAACGGGACAGCGGGAAATAACGGGATAGTGGTGCTTTATTAATTGGATGGTGCTGGAATCTAGGGGAGATAAGTAAAAGTAACAAGACAGGGAGAAGCCGAGAAAGGCTTGTTTCAATCTGGATGATGGTTTCACAGCGAATGGTATTTGTGAATGTTTTTACAAGATTTTTTGTAGCTATTGATGAATTTCAATGCAAGATAAGCCTCCTACTGGTACATAAAGTATATTAAATCATATACAGGGTTCTTCATTTAAAACCTAACGGGCGCACGACATTTCGACTGTGCGCGATTGGGTGTGCCACAGCCGGCTTTGTTCATGCACAAACTTCGCGCGTAAAGCTTGTGGAAATGTCCACCCTCGGCTTAACAAGTAGGTACTATATCGGAAGAGCACATTCTGATTCACACGATTAAGTTGGGCCACTGTAATGTTTCCGATTTCATTTGTATTATTTTTAGTCCTTCGAATGTATAAGGATTTGTCTAAAACTAAAGCCGTATAAATGTAAAAGTGTCCATGTTTTAAAACAAGTATCCAGTATCACGAATGCATTATTGTGAATGGTTTCTTTCATCAATGAATGGGGTTTAATTGATCCACAGCTTCTATTGTTTTCCGACGAGGCTTGGTGACATCCCCTTTTGAAACATTCAAAAAGAGTATTATTCATAATTATTACTTATTACTTCATTGTTTGTGTTATAGTTATTCTATGGACATTAAACTTCTCATTGATACTAAAAGACTGCTTCTCCACTTGCACCAATTAACTGTGTATAACTCACTTTTATTTTCCCTAGTATGTGTAGTAAGCAGAGGAAGTATTCTATTCCACCCAAAAATCCCATGTCCAGATTTCACGAAATGTTTTTTGAGGCCTCCTTAATCTAAAAAAAATTGTGTGTGTGTATGTGTGTAAGAGAGAGAGAGAGAGAGAGAGAGAGAGAGAGAGAGAGAGAGAGAGAAAGAGAAACCGGACACTTAACTCCAGTGAAAGAGAACTTTGAACTGTGCAAAAGTTTTCGTAGGAGAATAAAGTGACAGAGAACTAACTGGACTGGACTTCTGTCATTTTGTCATACTGTGTCAGCGGTGGGATTTGTCGAATTTTTACTTTGTTACAGTCAAATAAAATCATTTCTAGAAACACTTATCTGGATTAACATGAAGTAGACAAAACAAAGTTTTCAAATATAATTTGTACAAGAATACAGAAAATAATATGAGTGCAACACAGATATTTATAAAGTGAACCTCTCTTTAAGGGAATTGAAATTCCATGCTTCTGCATGACCACGAGTAAAACCGAATAATGACTTTCCAGTTCAAAAAGGTGGAATGCACTTAACATAATTTAAAAGCGGTAGAACCGTTTCAGATAACGGACCTTGTCGGATAATCGATGGCAACGATTTTAAGCTGTGAACGGATGAAAATAGTATTCGAAATACATGAATAAATTAAAACTACTACTGTATACAATAATAAAATTGGTACATTATATTTACCAAGACTTGTTTCATAAAATTGGTAATTTTTTCTAAACTTTCTTGTAATAACACTTGCGAGAGCTTTGTCACATCATTTTCCTTAGGCATTATTCTGTTAGTAATTCACTGTTTTGTTCTAATAAATTAAAAACACAAACATGATTTGTGGTGACATTTTGAGAGAAGTATTCATAAAATACTTCCTATAATTTTATTATTGTAGTATAGAAAGTAAGTACAAAAGCGTACATGTTTCAAATAGCACTTTTTGAGAATGGAAAGATTTTATATTAGAGTTAAAAGTTAGGAAGATTTTTAATTCAAGATTAGATGAATATATGGAGAAAGCAGAAAATATTTTGGAAAAGTAAGGTTAAATGGTCAAAAGAAGTATGAAAAAATAGAGAAAATGGAGAAGTGTAGAGAGGAGCAAAAGTAAATAGTAAATAAATTTCCCCATAATATACAAAACATTATGCTAAGTAAGAGGAAGTGATATTGTATTTCCTTAGCTCTATTACTGTATTGTATTGTATTGTATTTCCTTTTATTGTATGAAATATGGTTAGAATTATATTTGTTTTATTTTATTATTGTTATAGATTAAGAATGTATTTGTATAATTAGAACTGTTAGAATACATATTACTTACTTTTTGAATGCCATGGATCATACCTATGACGTTTTTCACTTCATTGTTTGTTTCCGAGTTATTGGCGACGGAAGTGCCATGCAACTCAGCCAATAAGACTGAACACAGAGGTAAAGTTTGGATCGTTATTTGTACATACATGTTGGGTTGGGATTATACACGTACGTTCTATGCTGGAAACTTTCTGCACTGGCTATGAAAGTTTGTACCTTAAAAGCCAATAGGAATCGTATGAGATTAGGATATGCTTATCATGTAGAATTAAAGAATTTAATGTGTTGTGGTTATGTCCGTTGTTAAGAATTGTGAAAATTACCTTATTATCCTAAAAGCTACATTTGGAGGAACGCCAACTTTTTAATGGGTTCTAATCTTGTATAACACGATATTTACGATTTTAAGTTAAGGTTTAAAATTACTTGCAAGTTTAGTTAAAAAGCAGTGCCATAGAATGCTCAAGGGTTTCTGTATTCTGACCTGCTGAGCTCTCAATAACTCTTAAGGATATAATAGTTAATTTGAATTTTATGAAGGGGATCGAGTTGTCGGCGGCGCCTTGACCGAGCAGTTAGACCCTTCACCTACCACCTAGACAGTCCGGGTTCGATCCCAGGGTATTCGTGGTGGGTGAAGTGGCGTCTGGGCGGATTTTCTCCGGGTTCTTCAGTTTCCCCCGCCACTCATTCCACCGATTGCTCCATCACCTTTCCATTCATCCATTTTTCCTGCATTTAATATCATCCTCTTCCTTACTCTCATACCTCGTGTCTGATGATCACCCGCTTTCAGGTCTTCACTCCGACAGCGTCTGACCCTAGGCACTCCCCTACATACGGGGAGTGTTATCAGGTAAAGAAGGATCAAGTTGTTTAGTAAGTAATGTGTTAATTGATAGAAAAAGTACCTAACTTGTTCATTCTGACGTAATATTTACCCTTCAGTTAGTTTTTATCATTTCTTTTCCTCTATTTACACCAAGTATGGCTTTAGTTACACGAATTGTCACATACACGCACTCAAAATATTTTGCTAACGAAAATTCACATTCGTGGCATTTTAAACTCTCAAAAGTTACTTTCCTCCTTGGCAACGTGACGTCAGCACGGAAGTTCGACATATGTACTTCGTGTCATAGCCACAGTATATTCTCCCTGGATAGGGCTTGCATGTTAAAGACTGAAATTTTGAGATTTTTTAAAAAAAATATACGTTAAGCTGGATTCACATGCTTTTCTCACTTATTCTTCAACAAAATATTACAAAACCTTGTTCTTCTATCCACCTCTTGTTAATCGACATAAACCTTCAACGAACATATATATACATTTCCTATTAGGTATGAGAATACAAGATGCTAAAGCAATAATCGACTTTTAAAATGCGTTTTTTACATACATTCTTTCTCTACTCCGTATTTCCAATAAGCAGAGGTAGTATTGTATTCCATCTAAAAATTCGATACCTAGATTTCACTCGTGCTCTCTTTGTCGCTCTTTCACTCTCTCTCACTGGCCCTCTCTCGCTCTCACTGGCTCTCACCCGGTCTCTCTGGCTCTCCCCGCTCTCTTGCTCTCTCCCGCTCTCTCTGGCATTAACCCACTCTCTTTGGCCTTCTACAGCCATCTCCCGCTCTTAATTGCTCTCTGCCGTTCGGTCTCTCTCGGTCTCGCTTGCTCTTTTGATCTCTCTCACACCCTCTAGCACCTTCCCGCTCTCTCTCTCGTTCTCTCGCTCTGTCGTTCTCTCTCGCTCCCTCTCGCTCTCACACACTCACGCACATTATCTCGCTCTCACACGCTCTCATTCGCTCCTACACGCTCTCATACCCCTGTCACGCACTCTCACACTCTCTCATTCTCTGTCTCTCTCGCTCTCTTTCGCTCTCTCACGCTCTCTGGCTTTCCCTGGCTTTCTTTGGCTCTCTGGTTATCGCTCTCACTCTTTCCTGCTCCCTCTCGCCTTCTCTTGGTCTCACTCACTCTCTCAATCGCTTTAATTCTCTGGCTCTCATTCTCTCTCGCTAACTGTGGCTAACTCTCGCGCTCCATCTCGCTAACTCTTGCTCCCTCTTGCTCTCGCGCTCTCTCTCTTGTTCTCTGTCGCTCTCTCGCTCTCTTTCCCTTTCCCTCGCTCTCTCCCTCTCTTTTGCTCTCTCAAATTCCCTCTCACACTTTTTCCGCTCTTTCACTCACCCTCATGCACCATGCCGCTGTTTGTCGCTCCCTATCGCTCTCTGCCTCTGTCTGTCATTCTCGGTTGCTTTCTGTCGCCCTCTGTCGCTCCCTATCGCTTCCAACGCTATGCCTCGCTGCCTCTCGCTCTTCCTCGCTCCCTCGCACTCTGCCG
This sequence comes from Tenodera sinensis, assembly GCA_030765045.1. NCBI lineage: Eukaryota > Metazoa > Arthropoda > Insecta > Mantodea > Mantidae > Tenodera > Tenodera sinensis. Next base: position 52,371,497 of record CM060963.1, on the reverse strand, counting down.
CTCTTCCTCGCACTCTCACCCCACTCGCTCACCCACTGCCTCAATGAGTTACACTCACTCACTTCACACACTCATTTACTCTCACAACTGCTATCTTGTTCAACACTCACGACTTTACTACAAAGACTTGCCCCTCTGCCGCTCATATGGACAGCGCGGATTTTTCTCGAAATCCAGCTTTTCTCAACATTTGTCAAACACGCCGGCAGAAGGTTTCGTGAACAGTCTGGAAACGCTTTGTTCTGCCGCGCTGCATTGTCGTTTACTTGCCGCGCAGTGGAGTGAGGTTGTTCAGAGACATACACGAACTATTTTTAAACCTGCTTTTGTTTGCATTCAGGGGAACTTAATGTGTACATCTCCAGTATGTATGTATATTCCAAATTTGGAACATTTTTTGCACCTTGAGAAAGTGGTAGAAGAAACGAAAGAGAAGAAATAGATAAACCCTTCTTATTTCTAGGCATGTACAACCATTAATGCGCTAATTTTTCTTATAATCACTTGCCAGTTCAATCCACTAGCATCCAGAGTTTTACGTAGTCGAGGGTATTAGTACCTATATTCAAATACAGGTAGGTAACCTCCACTATTAGTAACAACACAGAATGCAAGGTTAATATCGATAACAGATAATCGATAATATTGCGCTTGCTCGTAGCTATCTGTAGAATTCGATACACCAATGAACGCTTCTGCTAAGAATTCATAAAGTCTATCCCTAAGGAATTGTGTTGAATAATCGTACTTCAGCATTTCAGCGAGTGGGCCTAGATCAATTTTCGACCCAATCAGACACGGAAGTAGACTCCGTCTATCTCTATAATTTGATTCCATTTGTCAGAGTTCACTGAGACAAAGAAATTGTCATTTATCGCTGAAAGTGTATTGCATATAGATGGTTGGCCAAGGACAGTTTGTTTTAGCTTTCACTTGTTTACAAAGAAAGGGGCGGGGTGTTAGACATTGACCTTCATTCATTAGTAGCTTCAATCCTTCTGCCTACTTTCTTCTTCCTAGTTAAACAAGATCTTTGGTTACAACATATTGTGGTGGTGGGAGGGCTGGTGATGTTATTAGTTAAAAAAGAAAAAAAAAACTTGAATCATGACAATGGAGCGGCCTTAAGTTCTATCTAGTATTCTCTTTTTTTACTTTCTCTACCATGTATACTAAATAGAGGAAGTATTGTATTCCACCCAAAAATTCGAAGTCGAGGTTCCACCGGAAATATGTTTTGAGGGCCCCTGAATACAACGAAGAGCATTTTTAGAAGAAGGTGCGTGTGTTTCTGTCAGTCTGTCACTCTTTGAGCAGCATAACTCAAAAATGAAAAGTCGGTTAAAAACCAAAGTTGGTATTTGAGTTTAACATCCTCTAAGGATGTGACATGAAGATTTTGGGGAACCTTCCTCCATCCTAAACTACCCTTTACATGGAAAATTGTTAAAAACTTTTGATTTTCTCGAAAACGGCTTTAACTATTTTAATTAAAATGCCATAATGTTTAAGATATTCTTATGACAAATGAAATATATATTTCGAATTTCCTGGCTAGAGCATATGTAGTCCTGTTTACTCTGGATAACGTTTGAATAATTCGTAAACCTTAAGAGACAGACAAATCTTACTATACAAAAATGTAAAACAGAATTTATGTCCATTTTTTTTTTTTTTTTTTTTTTTTTTTTTTTTTTTGTAGAATGAACCATTTCGGAGATACATCTTGCTATTTGTGGGACTTTCGGAAAACAGGCTTTCGTCAAATGGAACATCATTTTTCTTTTTTATGTTAGTCGCGCAAAGAAAACGGAATTTGAAAGTTTTAAACGATTTGACTATCACTCAAAGACTACTGTATTCCCATATTTCCCTTGCACCTACAAGGAAATAATAAGATAATTTCTATAAATGTTTATCTGGACTAGCACGAAGAAGATATAGGAATAAGAGTTTGTAAGAATGGTTAGTACAAGAGTAGGGACAGTCATGTGAGTGCAACGCGTCCGAATTTTTAACTAATGACCTCACTGGTTCTGCCATCACCAAAAGAAAGCGAAGGTAGTATAAATTACAATATATGGCTGTTAGCACATAGCCCAAGAACAAGTAGGCCTCATGACCTGCTAAGCCTCGGCATTGAATACCTGCATGACGTGGCCTATACCGGAAAACCCAATAAAAATAAAATGTATGTAGGTTGCTGTATTTTGTTTAATATAGTTATTAAACAGGAGTAAAAAATGCCACAAAGCCTATTTATTCTTTTACTTACGAAGTGATTCTGCTCCAAACCCTTAACGCTCAAGATGTCTTCACTTTAAAACACATACAGAGAGATTTAAATAGATGTGAACCGCTACGCGGCGTTTTTCCACAGCGCACGCGAAAACACGTCACCAATAGCTGATATACACAGTCACCAGCATCATTTGTTTTTCTCTGCAATCAGTATTGAGTTGACGTGATATCGTGCGGCTGCAATATTACCAGTGTGCTTTATTATTTAGTTGTGTACTTAGTCACAAAGTGTATTATGACTCAGCATTTTTCTACTGCACAGTGTGTATTTATTTATGATTCGTATGTGTTAACTCAGTCAGCTGCCCAGGTGTATGGTGCGCCATTTGTGGAGGAGTTATAGGCCTATTTTCTTTTTTTTTTTTTTGATTCAACAATTGACGCCCGTACATACGTACATTTTGCCTTTTTTCAACAAGACTCTGCAACAGCTCATACAGTCAATCTTTCAATGAGAATAATTGAAAGTGTGTGTCAGTATATAATTATTAGTAGAAATTTGTCTCGGTCACCTGACCTAACCCACTGCAATTTCTATATCTGGTGTAACTTAAAGCATAAGGTGTAAAAGACAAACCCACACACCCTGGAAGAATTAAAACAAAATATCCACCAGGAAATTACCAGCATTTCTCAACGTGAACTACGGCGAGTGATGAATAGTTTCCTAACAGGTGCCAAAAATTGTATGGACAATGACGGTGGCCAGTTTCAGCATCTCCTTTAATAACTTTGGTAAGTAAAGTAGTAGTAGTTTTAAAAAAGGAGCAGGGACTTATGACAGCGGCATTCGGCGACAAGTTCAGAGGATGCGTGCAGACAAAACACAGCGCAACCGGTTCAGTCTCTTGGATCACCCGTTATTTTACAATATACGGTGACGTTTTCTTCATGTTTCATCTCTATGTATGGAATTTGCTCTATTTTATTAATAATATAATTTAGTTATTGAATTAATAATTCAATTATAATTATATTAAACAGAAGTAAACAAGCTACAAGGCCTATTTATTTTTTACTAACGAAGTAATAATACTGCTCCAAACCCTTAACGTATTAGATGTCTTGACTTTCAAATAAATTTTTTACAATATATGATGACTTTCTTTATAACTTCATGTTTAATCTCTCTAATTTTATTACTGTACAAATGTTTTAATTAAAGACGACAGCTGCTGCAATCTGTGGGTTATTGCAAGAACTTCTGAAATGACCTTAAGTATGAGTTAGGGTGAGAGGATGAAATCTAAAATGCAAATAAGTGATTTAAACTTTCTCCTGGATAACTAAATTGAGTTATTTTTGTTGTTTTAGTAAAATTAATCTTGAATATAAGGTTATACAATGTGCAACGTTTTGAAATGACATCTCTGTATGCAAATGAGATGCGGGCAATTGAGACATCTGTGCTTATTAAAACAGCGGCAGTTTGCTCACTGGTAAATCAAATATACGCAAAAACAATTGAAAATTTGAAGTACTATCTACTGAAACTTTATGTACCAGTTGATACCATGTCAAAGATTCCGGAGACGATTTTATGGAATACGCAGGATTGACCAGCCGAGCTAACTAGCTCCGTAAAACAGAGTTGAAGGTCAGCGAAAGTAGATGGACGTGAATTTCATCGAATCTCTGGACAGATTTTTGAGAAATTTATAGACGAAGTCAGGTTGGGAGTTAGGAGGCTTTAGGACTTGTAGAAAATATAGTGACAAAAGGCAACAATTCAGTCGTTTTTTTCCTCACTTTATTTTCTTTGAAATCTTTTACGAAATACGGGGTTCTCCATTACTAACGTTAGCAAAGTCTTCAGTCCTTCGTGATATTACAACACGCAACTGTTTTTCTCTTGGAACCTTGACTCACTCCTTTCCACCTTTGTTCACTTTCTCTGTCTCTCAAACAGCGCGCTTTGACGATAGAATCACTCAACACTCATTAACTGCTTTTGGCGTGATCATACACACGCAGCTGACAGACACATACGTACACACTAAAACTAAAAAACGGGCTGACTCCGTCTGTAACTAACTGCTGCTCGTTGCCTCGCCTCCTTCTATAGCGAGGATAATGTAACATGGACCTTTCTCGAACTTAACTGATTTCTGGGGTCTCTACAAATACGCCGGCCGCCGGGCACTTCTCGAATAACTTGAAAGAAAAAACCTCTGTGGTGCCGTGGTCATTCTTGTCACGTATTCACAAACTGTCGCGCGAGGCAGCTTGACCGTATCTAGGTAGATATCGCCTGTAGAGTGAAGCGGCCCGGCTCCGAGCATCCTTTGACGTGCGCCGCCGCGCTCGGTCGATATCACAACATGTTGCCAATTAGCAGCTACGGAGTTGAAATGCGTCAAGGAGAAAGCTAAGTTATTAGGTAGCGTCGGTTTGGCTTCGTTAAAATTAGGCACTCCTTCTGTGGTCATCGGAGCACCTGGACGTTTTGTCACTCGGATCAGATTTTCGTCGGTTCTTCTTTAAGTAGCAGGACACCGTTGCGTTACTTACAGAAAGCAAATAATTGATTTATAATTCCGCCGGTATTATATTCATCGATATATTCATATATTATTTTATATTTAAATAGTATAGTATAGTGATCCACCTTTATTACTTACAATAGGTTATTACGACAAATAAACTTTGAGTACCATTTCCCAGGTTGTAACTACCATTTCTTGTTTAATTTCAAATCATTTCTAAGTAAAGCTATCGTGAGTAATGTAAGGCTACTAGAAAAATCACTTCTATATGAATAACACTGTAACAAAATTGACAAAAGTCCAATTACTTTTGCTCTCACTTTACCTTTCCTCCAAAATGTTATAAAAATACACTGTTCTCTTTTACTGACGTTAAAACGCTTAGTCTATCGTGATATTGCAATACACAACTGTTTTCTTCTCGTAACCTTGACTCAGTCCTTTCACTGTCTTTCTTCAGTTTCTGTGTCTCTCAAACACTAATTCTAACGATACAATCACTCGACACTCATAACTGCTTCGCTATCTTCCTTCCGACGCAACAACACACACATCTGACAGCACTCGAACTGACTCGTGTCCGTAACTTACTACTCCTGTCTTTCTGCTTCGCCTCCTTGTAGCGAGATGACGTCACACGGACCTTTGTCGAACTTCTACAAACACGCCGGCTACGGGGCATTCTCGAATGTTCCAGCAAGCCTTTGCTAAGCGCCGCGCTCTTTCTTGTTAGCCACGCTCTGGCCGTCCTTTGATGTGTGCCATATGTTTGGCGTCACAGTGTAATGAATAAAGATGAAACAGTTTCTTCGTAACCAAGATGTCAGCGTAACACCAATGCGCACTATATAAATATTACGTCACTGGGAGGGGATTCTCTGTATTGTCTTGTGCACCTCTGTTGTCTGCTATTTCAACAGGAGTTGGAATTGGCCAAAGCTAGAACAAATGTTTCTATAAACATATGTCTGAAAACTAAAACCTGTTGAGATATGAGTCATTTTACTTTGTACTTACACCAGACACTGGACTCCATCCAATAAGCAGATTCTAGAGAATACTTCACTGTCACAAACGGTTAAAGGAACAATGGTTGGGTTAACATCCATAAACAACATGCAGGAGTTGCGATGATTCCTGCCATTCTGTCCTCTGGAGACACCTGCACGTTTTGACGATATGTTTTGATGAGTAGTTATTATGCATTCATACACATGCTTCAACTTCTCTTCTCAAGGAATCCAGAACTCTCTCGGATTTGGACACGTGCTTTGGTCTCAAGTTCTTGTAACGTGTGCACATTGTCGATGTGTTTAGCATACACCAATGCCCTTAAACGTCTCCATGACCAAAAATGTAATAGATTGAGGTCCGGCCATGCTACTGGACCTCTTTTACCAATCCATCCGTTGGAAGAAGTCCATTGTCTGGTGTAAATACCCAACACAAGTAAAATGGCTCATGTCTAAACGGGTATTTGTTTCCGGACATATGTTTATAGGAACTTTGCTCCAGTTTTGACCAATCCCAACTCCTGTTGTAATATTGGACACTTTTTCTTTAAACAGCCTGTATAAGTATTGTACCCAACTAAAACTACCCTCGGTCGCGCCGTAGCCGAGTTACCATTCGCTTCTCATCAAGGCGGCCCGGGTTCGATCCCAGGCAACCGCATGTGGGATTCGTGGTGGACGAAGCGGCGCTGGCGCTTCTCAGCTAAGGCTTCCCGCACGGCCGCTGCGTCTGCCACCTCTGCTCACCACAGGCGTCGTCGGTATGGGTGGCTCAGTTGGTCAGATGCTGAGACCATGGTCACGGGTTCACACCCGGCTGAGACCGATGGTTTTTAAGTGTGGTTAAAAACGACAGCTCCATGTCAGTAGATTTACTGGCATATAAAAGATCTCCTGCGAGACAAAATTCCGGCACACCGGTGATGCTGATATGATTCTGGCAATTGACAACGTCTTAAACAATTATTATTTATTATTATTGTTATTTATTATGTATTATTATTATTGTTACTATTGTTGTTGCTGCTGCTGCTGTTATTATGTTATTGCTATTAATAATACCACACACATGATAAGTGGGGAAGTGTTGTGTCTAAAAGGATAAATATATCATTACCTAAGGAGATAATTTCAATTACATAATAGGTGTAAAAATAATAAATATGTGACTTTTTGGTGGGTGTTGCCTTTTATTTTTTCTCCCACCAGACACGCATGGAAATGACATTTTTCTTAACAACTAAGCATTAAATTCTTTGGTAATTTTAAGCATTATTTTTCCCATGTTCACGAGGAGGAGAAAGTGCCATTTGTCACAAAAAGGGTAGTTAAAGTCGTTATTGAGGTCAGAACAGACACCCTATATAATTTATAACCCTGTGGGACTGATGTGAGCTATTTACTGTTGTGACATAAATAGGTGATGAAATACGCAATCACACCTTGGACCTGCTGCACCGCAAATCAAGCTTAGGAGCGTTTCGCTTTGTTGGGGAAGGGGGAGGCTACTAATTCAATAATAGGGATTCCAGACAGGTCGTAAATGAAAGTCACTGTCGGTGTCGGTGGTGGCCTGCCAAATTTGGGTCGTCCTGAAACTCACTGGATCAATGTTAAATCTTACGTCCCAAAGGATTCACCACTAATTTCAAGGGGATTCAGGACAACGAAGGAAATTGTTTCTTCAAGAATATGCTTCTACCATTTAAATCAGTGTTTTGACATAACTGTTATTTAATCTCCAGAACGTGCTTAGCTAAAATCATCTGCCTGAAAATAAAGCCCCGTTTTTCTAGACAATTTCCCTTGCATTTCCCACAGTATGTTTTTCTCCCGTTAGATTTCCATATTTATAAGCAAAGACGAGAACTTCATGCACTATAAAACTACGGAAATGTACGATCAAAGGAAAAATACACTAAAATATGCACTAGCATTCTTTTACCGATTTCCTTGCATCACTTCACTCTTTTAGCACAGTTAACAATTAACAACATGATGTTTCTGGGCTTAGCATCAAGTATTCGAATGTTCGCCACAAAGAACCTTCTTCACTGAGCACAAGAATGCATAGCCAGGGCTCGCATTTATGACTCTCTCCAATTTCTTCTTTGCCAGGGGCAGAATTGCAGGATCTTTGAAGTTCCTCAACAACTCACATTGGGCAGTCATGCGGCTTCTAATTTTTTTATTGAAGAGGGTAGAGTACAGAAGTTGATTTTAATATAGATCAACCTATTCTGAAAATTTTAGATTCAAACGCTGCTTGTGCATCTGATACAAACTGCATCATCTGGAGTGAAACTGTTTACTACCTAAAACAAACATATAATTTGGAATTAAATAATAGAAATATTAATTTCTGAATTAGATAACTAAGGATCAATTTCAATACCAATTTAACTCACAAGAGAGCCAGGAAATGGAAATAAAATTAGTAGAATGGGAAATTATACCAGGATATATATCTTTTAAAAGTGAGGAACACGAATATAATAATTGCTACAAAAATCTAGAAGTTGAGGTCTTCTCTGAAGTATTAAAACATGCTTTTAAAATTAATATAGTGCATATTACATGCACAACAAAGCCGAAAATTCCAATATGCATTATGCATGTTTTTATCCCCAAAAATGCCAAAATATGGAAATATGCACGGAAAAAGTACAAAGATATAAACACATTATGAATGAAAGTCTCGTCTTTAATAATAAGTAATGCCACGAGAATTTGTCTATCACGAGTTTCATTATTAAGACTATTTTACGAATTAAGGGATGATATAGCTTATGAAATATGTATTATTTAAATGCCATACTGTAATTAGCAACCTCTTAAAATAAATATGTAGCTTGAATACATACGTCAGCGTCTATTGGCAGGGCCTACAACGTTTCCCATATTGATGCTTCAAGTTTTTCAGATGTTAGCAATGTCACAAGTTGGGGTATCTGCTGCTCATTTATAATGTCGTTCAGTATACAATTTGTCAGTCTGATGAGGTTCCCCTGTTCGAATTACTTCAATAGATGCTTCACCGAAGCAAGAGTCAGCCATTTTTGACATTTGAATAGCGGCTCTGTTGCGTCAAACTGTTGCGCATTTGTAGAACAGTGCAGCTAGATTTTCCAACCTGATTATAACATAAGAAAAGCAGAGGAGGTGGCACTGAAATTTGATAAGCTTTCTGCGAATGAAAGAAACAAACATGGAGCAGTGAAGGATTTCACATACATCTGAAATAGTATCATTGAATTCTACTCTGGGAGGCGTAAATGGCCACCTAACGTAACATGATAAAGATTAGAGCTTGATTGGTGGTTGAGAAATGAATGAGTTGCCTGTAGCGTTAAAATGCCCAATGCGTCAAAAGTAGAGCTGTAAAACCACCGTAGGCTACTGTAGCTTTGCTGGTAGAGTTGGTCAGTTAAACTACCAGCATTACGCCTAAGTTAGGTGTGTTGCATATCTATCAGGTGTTCTCATATCGATCGTGTTGTTTACTGTTTGATCGTTCTACTAGATTACTGTAGAAACCGGAAGCGCTGAACTTTGAATTTTCTTGAAACTGAGAGAGGGTATAATATAAAGGGCCGCATAACCAACGGAACATTAAGTGTTTTCAAATACATTAGGAAGCTCTAAATATCTACAGTTCTGATCGAAGACATTTACTACGTCATTTATGTAGTTTTGCTAGAGTACAACACTAGTAACAAGTAAATAGTAGAGTATAGAAAAGCTATTGCATTCTATTCAGATTCGTTGGAAATACACGGTTTTATCCCACGAAGTGAGAAAGCATTTTTAGAAAAAAAGCTTGTGTGGGTGTGGGTGTGTGTGTGTCTGTGTGTCTGTGTGTTGTTATTGGTGTGTGTTGTGGTTGTGCGAGTTGTTTTGTATGCAACATAACTCAAAAACAAAGGGCTGTTTAAATACTAAACTGCTATTGAAGTTCGTCGTCCGAGGATTCAACACAAATGTCGTTTAAGAAAATTTTTCCACCCCAGAAACTGCCCTTTATATGAAAAGAATGTTGGAAAATTTTGATTTCCTCACAAACAGCTCTATCGATTCTGATTAAAACATGTTTGATATTTTCATGACAAGTGAAATGTTTATCTTGAATTTTCTGGAAATGGGCTCTAAAGCCTTCATTCTGAATGAATTTTGCATACATGATAAACAGTAAGAGACTAAATCTTACTGCACGAAAAGATAGATCTCGTTAAAGCACCCAATGTAAACTTTTCAAAATCTTACACTTTTCGTAAGGGGAAAATCGTTATTAGTTATTTTATTCCTGATCATGATGAAGTAGCGTCAGACGCACACTTCGCCGAGGAGGTTACGACCGCGCCACTGATGTCCGCCGCAGTTGTGGACGAAATGTCTGGATCTAACTCCAGCAGACCACGGCATAACAGCCCGGAAATAGCTTCTAGTTATATTGACTCCGGCCGTGAATGCCTATACCAGGGGAAGACATGTGTGACGTCACCTCACTAAGCTCACCTGCTCCCATCGAAGGCCAGTTGAACGTGTGACGTCACAGCGGGGAAGAGGAAATGGCATACGGGACATCGTAATTTTAATGCTGACTGTTTCAATTACGGAAGTCACAGATTATAAATATTTACATTTCGGCTTTATGCCATGTATAAATTCTAGTTTATGTGAACAGTCATGTTATAACGCCAATAGAACAGAAATTATAACTATTTTGCCAGAGCTAGAGGAGAGCTATACAGAACAATTAGGTGCACATTTTCCGACATTTGCCGTTTCGCTTTTCTTTAACTAGTTTGCCAATGTTTGGGCGTAATGTACGGCACATTTGTAACCGAAGACTGCATGTTAGATTGTGATCTGACAATATGCTTCGGGATTTTGACTTAGAAACGTTCATAAGAATTGTTCGCACACAAACGTAGAACCAAATATACATAATATCCGTTCAACAAGGGCGTATAACCTCAGAAATCTGGTTTGAGGAACATTCTTATAAAAATCAGCCAAGTCTTCCTTGTGTTTATATTTGTCCTTCAGCAAATCGTCGCACTGTAAATTGATCAATTCAATTTGCTACCTGCTAGAAACATTGTTAACATCCAATGAATACCGGGTCGCAAAGATCTGAAACGTAGTTGACAATGTTTCTACATCTTGAAGCCTGGTCTCAAACTGGTATGAAACACGGGGAACTGAACACAAACACAAAACCACAACACACAACACTACACAACGTCAACAAAAACACAAACTAAAAACAAAATTCGCACTAACGCCGTTAAGATCCCTCACACAGCAAATAAAAAACCTCAGGCTAGGCTGAAGAGGGTTATCCCTAAACAGCCCGGGCAAATAACATTTTTCATATTCATTCAGTTTCCTGCAATTAGCGCCGCTGATCTAGGCAGCATAGCATTACATCGCTGTCGCCTGACGTCACACGAACGTACAAGCTGGCTGATCGTTCAAATACGTCACACGGCCCGAAGTTGTCTTCCCCTGGCCTACACCCTCTCTTGACAAAAATTATGTTTTAAGACGATCTGCATTTTTATAGAAGATTTTGTCTATCTCTTACGGTTTACCAGTTATGCAAAAGTCATCCAGAGTAAACAGGACTACAGGGGCTATAGCCAGAAAATACAAAACATACATTTCATTTGTCATAAAGATATCTTAAATACGACATTCTAATCAAAATAGTTGAAGCCACTTTTGAGAAAATAAAAGCTGTCGAAAAATATTCCATGTAAAGGGCAGTTTGTGGTGGAGGAATTTCCTTCAAAATCTTCGTGTCGCATCCTTGAAAGATGGTATTAAATTTCAACACAAACTTTGGTTTTTAATCGATTTTTCGAGTTTTTGTATCTCTTAGAGTTTGCACGTAATGTATATGCAGGTAACATTTTTTTCAAAAATTGCAATTTTTTCTTCTCAGTAAAATATTTTACGGTATTGGGATAGTATTCCTGAAGTTTCACGCTACCATAATCACTATACGTATTAAGATGATTTAAGTAACAATGAATATTACTGTGTCCCTCCCCCCCCCCCCCCCCCTGTTTTATTCCTCCTTAGAAGAGATTCCCATTTTTGTATTTCTTGCTGTTTTCACTGTTAGTTTCCTAAAAGTATTGTTTTTACACTTTAAAATGGCTGTGAACAAGATGGCGAAATGCGTTTATTGAGATTCCCATGTTTTGAACTGTTTACTTTTGAAATACCTTACCACCAATGGAAATCGAATGAAACATTTAACTCAGTTTTTCCAAGTTTACATTTCCTCATCTTGAAGGTGTTTCCTCCAAAACTGTTGCATATAAAGTTATATGTGGCAGTTTTATAGGAAAGTCCTACTGCGCAATCCTAATAGAATTTCAATAAACAATTTAGTTAAACGTTGGTGTGATTTTACTCGATGTATTTTCAAGAGTTATGTCAAAGTAACAATACCCGTTAATTCACCTGTTCCTTATTAGTTTTGGAGATAGGCAGCGGTTTATACTCTGAAAGTAACAAGGTTGGAATTACCGTGCTTGTCGATCTCTTAGTAGCCATGCGCATCTAGCCTGCTTTTCATGGGAAAATATACCTTAGTAGCGCATGCTTTTGGAATGGACTGCTGCTAAGGTCTAAGGTCCATTTTCCCATGAAGATTTAAATGGCTACCAAATGGTCGACAAACACGATTATTCCGATTTTGTGCTTTCAGAGTATGAAGTGTTCACTATCTCTAAAAATAATAAGGATAAGGGAAACACTTGGTATATTGTTCGTGACGTCGGGCTCGGCGCACAACAAAGGACGGACGGGTCCAAGCTACTTCACAGCACGTGTCGTACCGGCGAGCAAACAAGAACGTTCACACGAGACTACTGTGTGTACGTGACTGAACCATCGAGACGGCAGAAACAAAAGTGGTGTCGAGAACGTTGGCGAGATTTCTAGCTGAGTAATTTCCGGTGCGCGCTTGCCATCCAGGAGGAAGCCAGAGGAGTAAGGTTTAGAGGAGTTAAGGACATGAGTCGTCAGTGAGTATGAAACAGCTGTGCGTGTGTCGTCGTAAGAAGATTCAACGAGCTTCGCGGGTTATTGTAATATCGTAGATAGTGTATGACAGACAGAGGACGTGAAGTAAGATACCAAAGAGAGTGAGCAAGGTTGTGAGAAGGACAGTTGTGATAGCCCGAAATACTGTAGTGTGTGTTAACGACCAGAAGAAACCTGTGTATTTGTGGTAAAATTTTAGAAGATAAAAATTGATAGAAAAGCAACCGGATAGATCTTGTAACTTTGTCACACTGGTGTCAGTAATATATTCGTCGAATTGCCAGTTTGTTACATTATTTTTTTTTAAAACAATTATGCATATAAAAATTCTGTTCTATAAGATTGTGTTGTACATTCAAGATAACCCGTAAAAACCTCCAATGAAATATCTCAAACGCTTTTTGAGAAGTGGCGGCGCCGTGGCCGAGCGGTTAGACCGTTCGCCTATCACCTAGGCGGTTCGGGTTGTATTCGTGGTGGACGAAGCTGCGTCTGGACGGCTTTTCTCCGGGTTCCCCGGTTTCCTCAGCCACTCATTCCACCAATTGCTCCATCATTTTTCCATTCATCTATTTCGCCTACATTTCATATCATAGTCCTCCTCACTACCAGAGGTTCCTCTGCTCCCCGACAGGTGTCTGACGCTAGGCACTGGCTTGTGAGTCCTAGGGGTGTAAGTCTTACATAAGGGGAGGCTAATCAGGTGAAGAAAATGCACCTTATTGTTTTTAGATAATAGAAACATAATACAGCTGAAGAACAACTCAGAATTCTGAAAACATTACGAGTATGTAAAGAAGTATTAGTTATTATTACACCAAATTTAAGTTTTATAAATTATAAAACGTAGGAGTTACAAATATATCTTGAAGGTAATATTTTTTACCTGGATCCTCCTTTAAACTTATAAAAATTGATTCAGCATGAAAATTATTTGGCAACATATTCGTAAAAACGTCCACACATTATTAGTTATATAAATATTAAAACAAAATTGTTCTTTCTTGAACTGGTGCACACATTCTCATTCCAGTTGGCGCCACAAAACTGCAGGGAAGAAAAATGGAGAAGAGTCGTATTATATACAGCTACGGTACGTAGGCAGTCATTTGTTATTCGATGCAGTGTGCTGTTTCTTAACCATTGCTCAATGCCAGGTGGTTCGTATGGAGGGACTGGCTTCAGCATATAGATCAGCTTTGGGGCTGTAGTTAAATTTGGCGACGTTTGTGGGGACACAGAATACTGTAGTTGCTTTGTGTCTGAAACAACATTCTGCCCGGCGGCACCTTTGATGTTACGGCTTTATTAACTTTGAGACAGTTGTCGAGCGAAAGCATCTCAATGTTCATGATTTACATCGAGCTTCAACGTGGTCTTGTCTAACCTGAAAGTTATTACTGACTCTGAGTACAGGGGATAAGCCTTTCAGAGTATCAACGGCCGCACCTCTAACCAAAGCGGCCCGAGTTCGATCCCAGGCGAGTGCATGTGGGGTTTATTTTGGGCGAAGCGGCGCGGGCACAGCTTTCCTTCGGGTTGTCCAGTTTCCCCGCCATCTCATTCGATTGGTGCTCCATCTTCATTACATGTATGATCAGTGTCATCGCCTGCGGTGCCACATTTAGTAAACACTAACAAAAGAAAAAAAATCTTGTAGGTGCAAGGGGAATATTAGAATACAGTAAGCTTTGAGCGGTAGTCAAATCTTTTAAAACTTTGAGATTTCGTTCTCTTTGCTCGGCTGAGATATAAAAACATTAATCACGATCTTCCATTTGACCAAATTTTGTTTTCCAAAAATCACATAAATAACGAAGAATATCTCCGAAATGGATCACTCTACAAGAAAATTTATTCAGACATAAATTATATGTTTTATCGAAATCTACATTTTTTACAGTAACATTTTGTCTATCTCTTAAGATTTACCAGTTGTGCAGAAGTCATCCAGGGTAAACAGGGCTACATAGGCTATAGTCAGAAAATTAAGATTTGCATTTGATTTGTCATAAAAATAACTTAAATATATGACATTTTAATTAAAATCGTTGGAGCCATTTCCAAGAAAATAAAAATTTTAAAAACATTTTCCATGTAGAGGGTAGTTTAGGGTGCAGGACTTTTCTTTAAAATCTTTGGCATCCTTGAAAAACATTAAACTTAATACCAACTTCGGTTTCTAACCTACTTTTCGTTTTTGAGGTATGCTGCCCACAGACTGGCAGACACACACACGGATCTTTTTCTAAAAATGCTTTTTTGGATTCAGGGGGCCTCGAAACATATCTGGTGAAATCTCGACATTGAATTTTTGGGTATATCGAAGTGAAACGATATTTCTAAAGTGTTGCAGTTACAGACTTAATTTTTTGCGCAGGCATTGTTAGCAACTGAAGAAATGGGTGTACCAAATTTCATTCCAATATATAATCACATTCTTGATAATGTTAATATCGTATAGTATAGAAATGTCATAAAACAGTGCATTGTTATATTAATTATTTTTTAAACAATTATAATTGTCATAATTCCAAACGGACCTTTTATTACCCCTATTCTGAACTATATTGGAAAAACGTTTTAGATCTCCAGCTAGAGTTTTGTGGGGGAAGATTTTGAATATGAGAAAGTAACAAAACAAAGCTGTTTCCGATAAGAGTGAGTTTAAAGTTTAAATGGAAGATGCCCATTTAGAAGTCAGAGGTGCACCACTTAAAAATGGCATCCAAAAGATGTGTTCTCGTCTCCCTAGGGGATTAAAACTTCTGATATATTCTTTTGTGCATTTTTTTGCAATAAAAATCGAAAAATCGATCTTTTGACCAAATAGACAGTGTTCCCTTAAGCAAAAAAGCATACGTAATAACATTTTTTTCTCCCTGTTCTTCCTTGTAGACATGTGCAAATTTTCTTGGGTTCTTTACTGGTTTAGAGACTGTTATTATATTATTTGCTGCAGTAATGCATTGTCAGCAACTCATTGCTGGGATCAGTCCTTAGACTGGTATGTGCTGAGGGAGGGGATAGTTTCATGACGTTACTACGTCGACCTTCCTCCTCTGAACTTGCAATCGCGACTGCCACTTTGCGGATCACTGATCTATAACAATGGAGCCCAACCTTTTCTCTTATGAGCTAGTGAGGTCACCTTGTCGCTCCAACCCCCACCTTTTCTGCATAAAGCATTTCCCAATCACTCATTCAGATAACCAAGCATTAGAGAGGTTTGTTTTTTAATCCTACGAGAGCATCATAGCTCGGCAAACACTAGGTGGGGGAAAATTCACGCTTTCGCGTAAGGTTGGGCATCGCTGGTTTACGATATACAGATGAGGCTAGTCTTTCAAACGGCGTACCTATATGCAGAGGAAGTGGGGAAGGAATCACAGTGACAGTGCAATCAACTCTGAGCGTATCACAATCGATTCAAGAGCTTACGGAACGCTAAAATCATACTGCCGGGACTTGAACCGTGTATCCTCGCCTTATCGCTCTCTAACCAACTGAGCTACATTATCAATTTCAACTGAGTCCCACCTTTCCCGGTAAACCATAAGGCGTTCTTAGTTGCATTTTGAGATAGTATACTCCTTTGATTCTAGCCTGTGAACTTGAAAGTACATATAGCACACATGGGTGAACAATCAACAAGAGATGTTTATTGTTTTTCTTTTCCAAATCACTTGAATAAAATAGCTGCCCTTATAAAAAAGTGTGATCGTCAAAATGTAATGATTATTACAATAATACGTCTGACTGTTGTACTCCAGGTAGGTCACTGGCGTTCCGCAGAGTAAGACAAATGATGAGGTTGCCATCTTAAGCCTGATAATCACAGCCCCCATTTGCATCAACCCCAAATGGCGGCTTCCCTCTTCCACTCTCTAAACAATATGAATAAAACCAAAGTTTTATCCCTCAATGGAGCAACTACCATAACAGTCATAGTCATATTAGAAGAAAAACTCTTTGAACAAGCCAATTGCTTCAATTACCTTGGTTACAATATATCGTATTTAAAAAAATGACATTTTAAATAAAATCAATAAATTTACGCACTATAAAGAGATCTTTAAAAACTACGAGAAGAGAAACTAAATTAAAGTTTTACAAAGTAATGACAGCTCCTATATTATTATATGACAGCGAATTTTGGACTTGAACCAAAAAAGAACAAATGATTGAAACAGCTGAAATTAAGTTCCTAAGAAAAGTTGCAGGCTGCAGTCTTCTAGATAAAAAACAAGTGAAGACATTTGACATGAAATGAATGTTTTTAAATTAATAGCTAGACTAAAGCAGTATAGAAATGACTGGAAGGAACATGTCATAATGAATGATCGCCGCATCCCAAGTTATTTTTAGATTAAAAATCATTAGGTTAAGGAAATATTTGCAGCACGAGAAGAAGATGAATAAAACAATTAAATTCTGTGAGACCGAAAGGAGCCTTTATGGCTTAAATCGTGAAATATTGTTCAATAGGCTTAGCAGTCCAGAGGATTCAAGGTATGTGCGTTAATAGTGCATGTGACGACACAGTCTGGGGAACCGGTTCTGTCCGTCTGCTCTATAGACAAAACGTGCATAACTTCATGCATTTGGTAGCTCACCTACTAAGCCTGATTGTGGTGGTGGCGGTGGCGGTGGCGGTGGCGGTGGCGGCGGCGGCGGCGGCGGCGGTGGCGGCGGCGGCGCACCTCCCACAGATCGTTCTTTCAAAAACTGATTCTTTACTACTTCATAATAGTCCAGATAAACCTTTCCAGAAATAGTTTCGTTGCATAGGTATGCCGTGAATTCAAGTAGCATACAAGAGATTAAGTCAATACTTACATAGGGGCCGCTATATGCTGGTGTTGAAATACGATAGTTTGATATCGCGAGCAAAAAACGAATTACGACTTAGCACTTAGGAATAAAATATTTAACAACCCAAACCAATAAAACGGATATCTATATTAGTATTATAAAAATTTGATGTGTTGCACTCACATGGCTTTCTCTGCTCTTGTACTAACCATTCTTAGAAACTGTTATTCCCATATCTCCGTGTTGAGATAAACATTTGTAGAAATTATCTTATTTGCTTATTTCCTTGTAGATCCAAGGGAAATATGGGAATACAATAGACTTTAAGTGATAGTCAAATCCTTTAAAGCTTTGAGATTCCGTTCTCTTTGCACGGCTAAGTTATAAAAATGAATAACGATCTTCCTTTGACAAAAGTTAAGTATTTCAAAACTCATACAAATAACTAGGGATATCTTCGAAATAGTTCACTCTACAAAAAAGGGATTCATTTAGATATACATTGTGTTTTTTAACGAGGTCCGTATGTTTTGTATAGTAAGATATGGTCCATCTCTTATGCTTTACCAGATATGCAAAAGCATCAAGAGAAAAAATAACTACATAGTTATAACCAGAAAATTTAAAACGTGTACTTCATTATCTACAATATCTTAAGCATGTGCCATTTTAGTCGTAATGGTTAGAGCCATTTTCGAGAAAATAATAATTTTCGAAAAATTTTCCATGTAAAAGGTAGTTTCGGGTAGAGGAATTTTCTTTAAAATCTTGGCCTCGCATCCTTAACACATGTTAAACTTGAATACTAACTTTGGTTCTTAACCAACCTTTCTTTTTGAGTTACGCTGTCCACAGACACAGACACACACACATACACATACACACACTCACACACACTCACACACACAAACACACAAACACATACAGGATCTTTTTCTAAAAGTGCATTTTTTTGGAGACAGGGACCTCTAAGCATATTTCCGGTGTAATCTCGACATCGAAGTTTTGGGTGGAATACAGTACTTCCTCTACTTACTTACGTAGTAGAGAAAGTAAAAATCTGATGTGTTGTAGTCACATGACTTTCTCTACTCTTGTACTAACCATTCTTACAAACTCTTACTCCTATATCTTCTTCGCGTTACTTGAGATAAACATTTACAGAAATTATCTTATTACTTATTTCCTTGTAGGTACAAGGGAATATTGGAATACAGTAGGCTTTGTGCGATAGTCAAATCTTTTAAAGCTTTGTGATTCCGTTCTTTTTGTACGCTTAAACATATAAAAATGAACAATGATGTTGCATTTCACGGAAATTTGTTTTCCGAAACTGACACAAATAACAAGGAATATCTCCGAAACGGTTCACTCAACAAAAAGCGTTATTCAAACAAATTTTCTTTTAGCGAGATCTATATTTTGTATGGTAAGATTTTGTCCATCTCTTAAGGTTGACGAGTTATTCAAAAGTCATCCAGAGGAAACAGGACTTCATAGACTATAGCCAGAAATTTCAAGATATATATTTCATTTGCCATACAAATATCTTAAGCGTGATTATAGTCAAAATCGTTAGAGCCATTTTCAAGAAAAGCAAAATTTTCGAAACATTTTACGTGTGAAGGGTAGTTTACGATGGGGCTACTTTCTTCAAAACCATTGTGTCGTATCTCTGAAAGACATTAAACTTAAATACCAACTTTCATTTTTTACCCACATTTAGTTTTTGAGTCATGCTGTCCACAGACACACACACAGACAGACAGACAAACACGGACCTTTTTCTGAAAATGCTTTTTTTGGGTTCAGGGGGTCTTAAAAGGTAGATATATTTCCGGTGAAATCTCGACATCGAATTTTTGGGTGGAATACAATACTACCAGTAGAGAAAGAAATTACATTGTTATTTGACAAAAGTACAAATATTGGCAAATTTGAACGCATAATAGACTATCTTGGAAATGATTCACCCAAAAGAAAAACGAAGTATTTGACATAAATTGTCTGTTAACGAGATCCACATTTTTACTTTTTCTACCACGTATAGTGGAAATGTATGTTTTGAGGCCATCTGAATCGAAAAAAGCATTTTTAGAAAAACACCTGTGCGTGTGTTAGTCAATAGCATAAGTCAAAAACGAAAAGTCGGTTAAAACCGAAGCTTAATGTTATTTAAGGATGCGAGACGAAGATTTTGAAGAAAATTGCCCCACCCTAAACTACCCTTTGCATGGAAAATATTTCAAAAATTCTGATTTTCTCGAAAATGGTTTTAACGATTTTGATTAAAATGCCACATGTTTGAGATTTTTATGGCACACGAAATGCATATTTTGATTTTTCTTGCCATGGGCTATATAGTCCTGTTTAACCTTGCTGACTTTTGAATAACTCGTAAACCATAAGAGATAGAACAAATCTTGCTATACAGACAATGTGGAGGTAATATTTCGGAGACATTTCTCGTTATTTATATGGATTTTGCAGCACTTTTCTGGAATGCAATGTCATTATACATTTTTTCATCAGCTTGTCCTACAAAGAGAACGGAATTTCAAAGCGTTAAAAATTTGACTATCGCACAAGGTGTACTGTATTTCCATATTCCCCTTACACATATAAGAAAAGCAAGTAAGATAATTTCTGCAAATGCTTATCTCAACCAAAACGAACAAGATATAGGAATAAGAGTTTGTAAGAATAGTTAGTACAAGAGTATGCGAGTGCAACACATCAGATTGTTTATTTAGTAAGCTTTGTCTCATACTGTTTAGCATTTATGTAAAAATCATCCAGAATGAAGAGGTTTTCTAAGGACATTCGTTTGTGTGTGCCACTGGTTAATGGAGTGGTAAGCGTCTCCAAAGAGATAAGGTTGGACATCGCTGATTTACATCCTAGTTTAACCTTGGGTTAAATCTGTAAACAAAGGATCCTGTTGTTTCACTATGGCTCGTCCGAAATATTTTGTATTAGATTATGCATACACATCTGGGCTGTATTCATTACTAACTGAAGTAACTATAATGTTATACTGCCAAAGGTTTTGCTCATGAGTGTACATAAGTTCTGCAACATAACTTCAAGCCAATCGCATCTAACTGCCGCGGTTTAAACACACCTATATATTTGTCTGCATGTAAATATCCGGAAAATCTACAGTATCGTTTACTCGGCTTCCTTAGTCTTCCGCTTCTAAGTAAACACCATTTTATCGTCTCTTGCAGTAATTTAGTACTGATTCTGTATACATCTGAATAAAGCAGAATTGAGGAGAATTGAGCACATAAATAAAAGAGGAAATAGTTTTTGAGATGGCAGAAGAAACGCCAAAACATGGAATCCTGCCAAGAAAACGAGTTGTTATGAGGATGAAGTTCATAGTAAATCAAGGACAGTAAGTTACTGCTTTCAGGATGATCTGGTGTTATAAAACGGCACTGAACCAACTAGCCAAGATACGATCCTTGTATAGTGGGGGAAAGGTTACTTAAAGGTATGTGCAGTAATCGTGCTGTCTGCTATAGAACAGTGTGTTTATTGCTTTAAATTTTGCTGGTACAAATTCATACGCAGATTGTCAGCTTGAATTTATACAGAAATTCCCTACAGTCTTTGTTTCTAACAAATCGTAATTTATACGAGGGATATTCAGAAATGATTTAAAATTACGTTGTTTAAAAAATACCGCTCCATCTACGGGTACGACCTCTCTTAGGACGATAAAGTGATGTTAGTACACCACGCAGACACTAGATGGTAGTCGGGAAGAGAGCGTCAAGTGAAAAAAACAGCTTGTTTATTGTTAAGTAGAGAATGCTATGGATAGGATGAAAGATGACTATCATGGACAGACATGGAAGGAGTGAAAGAAGGTTTTAATAGACTGTGTGCACGTTATATTCCACGAGATTTGACACAGGCCCAGGAGTAGAGCAGAGTTCAAGTCTGTTGTCCACTATTGGACATGGAGAATGAAGATCCAGATCTTTTTTGAAAACTGGTGACGAATCACTGCCATACACCTGAGAGGAAAGTATTTGTCCGATAACATGAAGGACGTGCTGCAAGATAAACTTTCAGGAACAATAAGGAATTGCGGGTAGCTGTCTACCAGTGGGTGCATAGTACCCCTAAACAATGGTTTCGTAAGGTAATATTGAAGTTCCCAGGAGGGTGACAGCTGGATTCATTGGTGGGGAGTATATCGAGACATCCCAGGTACACCCTTGGACAAGGAGTCCTGTCCGAAACGCGAAATTCATTTAAGTCCTACACGTCACAGCGCGATATAGTTGTGTAGCGTCAGCAAGAAGTTGTCACAAGTTCCAACTCTTAATATTACTCCATTATACCCATATAATTAATCAAGGCGGTGTGCCATGTAGGACTTAGACGATTTCGGCGTTCCAGATGTAACTCATTTCTTTTTGTCCACGAGTGCATATTGAATAATTTATGTTAATAAATAAATTCTAAAAAATCGATTATGGTAAATGATTTTGAAACATCTCTCGTAATTATTCGAAAAAAATTGTGACTGGTTGCGTATTAGATAAAAGTAAATATATACTCAACAGTTCTAACTGAGAAAATATTAGACAAGATAGGATCTGTCGTGAAAAGAATTAGAAAAAAATAGCTGCCCTTGGTTATTTTTGATGACAGAATAATTGACTCGCTCTCAATGTACTTATTTGTGGAAAATACTTAGTTTATACAACAAATCCCATACGTTTAAAATTGATTGAGACGGTAGACATGTATACCGGGTGAGTCTTGTCTCCCTGCGGATTGTTAACTAGGTAACCCTGTATTATGCAGGTGCCGACACCGCATTCACCAACCTGTTGATTAGGGCTACAGTGGTACTCGTTAAGGTGTTCTTGTGGCGCAATGATTAACATACTGGGGAGTCATGGCGAAGGTCAGAAGTTTAAATTACGCCTGTGAATAAATGAGATTTTTAACCATTTCTCAGTATGCTTTAAGAACGTTTTAGCAAATACATGTTCTTTCCGAATTTACGAGAACTTGGATTTGCCTATAAATACGATGTTTCAGCCGTTCGTGTTCACTGTGGCACAGTGTTGTCATTGCCACTGTTGTATGCACTACTTTGGAAACCAGATAGGTTCACAACGATCATAATACGGGCTGCAAACGTTATCTATAATCGCTCCGCCGTTAGGTCCCCACTTGATGTAAACACAAGCGGTCAATAACCAACCCGCGATACGCCGAAACCGAAGCACACCACAAAATATAGTACCTTAAATATTGGCGATTATCCGTGAGTTTTCAAGATGTATGATAACCCTGGTAAAGACTACTTGAATGTAACGCGATAGCAGCGCTATTCCCTGAAACTTCCGAGTAAATGTTCTGTTGCATCTTAAAAAAAAAAAAAAACACGGCATGAGTCCACGTGGCGTTTGGTTAGTCGCAGTTGATACGAACCCCAGGTTATTGCGGAGGGATACAAGGTGTGGATCTAAGGCTGGATGGAGTATAGTTTGAATGTGCCTATTGCATTTTCATAAACTCTCGGAACAATTTATTGGCTTTCTTTTGTATGAAAGTATAGCTTTAAATAGTAAAATGTTATATAATGGTGACTTATATTTGCAAGTTATAACTACATTGTTATTATGCATTTATTTATCATATTCAGTGAATCATATTTTGTCTTCTTCTTTACCTGATTACCCTCCCCTTACGTAGGACTTACACCCCCTAGGACTTACAAGCCAGTGCCTAGGGTCAGACGCCTGTCGGGGAGCAGAGGAACCTCTGAACCATAGTGAAGACCTGGAAGTGGGTGGTCAGCCAACCAGTTAGTATGATAGTAGGAATGATAGTAGGAAGAGGATATGAAATGCAGGCGAACTGGCTGATTGGAAGGGTGATAATGGAAAATTATTAATTTATTTTGTTGTTTAACGACACTATCAATTGCCAGGATCATATCAGCGTCGGCGGTGTGCCGGAATTTTGTCCCGCAGGAGTTCTTTTACATGCCAGTAAATCTACTGACATGGAGCTGTCGTTTTTAAGCACACTTAAAAAGCATCGGCCTGGGCCGGGTTTGAACCCGCGACCTTGGGATCAGTAAGCCAGCGTCTAACCAACTGAGCCACCCAGACCGACGTGATAATGGAGCAGTTGGTGGAATGAATGGCGGGGGAAACCGGAGAATCCGGATAAAACCTTCCCAGACGTCGCTCCGTCCACCATGAATACCACATGCGGGTCCCACCTAGGTGGTAGGCGAGCGGTCTAACCACTCAGCCACGGCGCCGCCATTATACTTCCAGACTCAGAGAAGGATGAGGAATAATCTTGGCTGGAGAAGAATTCCTACGAATTTACGAACCCAGGACCCCTTGAACAGCAGGCACGTGCTCTACCAGCTCCGCTACGGGGCCAGCCCATATTCACCTTTCACAACCTAGAGGTTTGTAAAGAGCAGAATGTAGTTACGCATTCTTCGAATTGCAACAGGGGTTCAGAATGGAAAATTGAAGTGATTCACAGCAGGGCGTGCTCCACAAACACTTCTAAGGATCACGAGATTTAATATAATTAAGTATCCCTGGAAGATATACACTAAATGTCATCTTTCCATTGTGGGAAATTCGGATGATCTGTTTGAAGTTGTGCATTTCCTGACATCTGCTTATTGCATTCTCTAATACGGCGTTGGGCAACTTGCGCTCACTTAGCAAGCCCTGCTTAAGGTTTTCATAGGTTGCTGTATCTTCAGCAGGCAAAATACCATATATTTAACCCTAGCATTTAACACTGCTGAACTATTCCTTTCTTACTTTTTATATGAATCACATTATACCGACGGAACAGTGCTTTGTGACCACCTTGACATTTCTATGTTTCTCAAAAAAATCAACAACGAAAACTGTGAAACAAATACGCAGTTCAGTAGCAGATATAGTGATGGACAATAACTAATAACTGCGTACTATTAATAAAAAAATTAAGACAATTTAAAAAGTTACAGAAGGAAGTAATGCTAGGGTTAAGATATTTTCATAACCAATGAAAAGCATGCCTTGAATTGTCTGGGGACTGGCACAGTAGTACTCGTCATCCTGAATGACTGTTATATAATTTGATCTTGTTACACAGAAAACACAGATATCGTTAAAACATTATTTCAAATATGCTTTTTGTGGAGAGAGGCGTTTCCGAGACTTTCCTTATTTGTTTGAATTTTCAAGTTCTAATACCTTTCTCAAATGAGGAGTCAATATTCATTTTTTATACCCTGGACATCCAATGAGAATGGAACGTCAAAGCCATCACAAAGCGACCAACTGTTAAAATATTTGACTCCCCCTTAAATTATTCCCATAGTACCTGTAAGGTAGTATTAAAAAGCATTTTGCAAACGTCTATCTCGATTAACGTGATTTAGACAAATAAGCGTTTTTAAGAATATTTTGAACAAGAGTAAATAGGAAAAGCCACGTAAGTGCACACAAGATTTTTCCCCTCGTACTTCGTTTAGTACTTTTATGTCATCTGCATGTTTTGACAATGATAGTTATAGGTTATTGACATTTATTGGAAGTGAAGCTCAAATGTTGAATTTGAAAACCGCGCTGACTTCATCAAGAATGGAAAAGATTGTGGTCAGAGATGGCAGCAGAAGTATTATATTGCTAAAGACTAAGAAAATCTGTAACCTTTGATAAAAGGGAATAACTTAAGTAAATCTCATAGTAGCAAATGAAGTAAATTTGAGAAGCAAGGCTTATGAGGATGCAAATCAGCGGGTTAATTTAGAAATGCGGAAAAGATTATCAAACTTCAAAGGATTCTATCTCTCTTCAGGTTATTATGTCCCTGGACTTTTATACAGGGAATAAAAGGTTGCGGATTTTTGACGATAGGAATTAAGAGATGTAGGTCTGTCACATGATCACTGCACAGACGAAATTCGACCCAGCTGTCCCTGTTTGCAGTAAAATATTCGCTCTCAAATTGTATAAGTTCAGCAAAAAAGGAATATTTCGGTTTTCGTGCTGCAGGCATTTCACTGTGTGAACCATTCGAGGGTCACTATGTGGTGAAGGCGCTGTGTTTTATGCTGTTACTGTACTTGTGCAATGACGTCATGCTCCTGTCCATTTAGCAGGTAACTTTCGTTTCGCGATACTTATATAAGGTTCGTATTAGCAAGGCGGTTTCTAGGATGTGGCCCGTCCGTCACATTTAGATTAGGTGATTCCCTGGGGTTGCCATAATTGTGGGGTCCTCGGACGCATAGTTTTTGCTGACTTCACATTACACATATTTATTTAGAATCATGCCACTTCGTTACAAAAGAAGTCGCTGTAGATTAAAGCTCAATACACAAAATATATACCTAGCACACAAATGCATTCCTGAAACATGTTTTAGTTAAGTATACGTAACGGGAAAACTCTATCATGGAACTCAAGTTTACATTCCAGTTGTTAACCCACAAGCACCTGTTCCTTTGTTCCGTATAACAGCATCCATTCTTCGAGATACTGAACTATTTAGATTCTGTACGTACATATTCCTGAGAATCTGTACGTTCGTCCCAGGCAGTTTCCACCATGTCCCATAACTGGTCACTTGAGTGATGTCTGTTATGATTAATAGCTCCGTTTATCTGTTTTTGTATATATTCTCATATATTCTAGATATAAACCCTGGTACTTAGGCACCCAGGGAGCAAGCTGAACGTCATTTGCATGATTTAGAAACAATTGTTGCACACGGAGTCTCACTATAGTCCTGTTGATCCTGAATAGTACCATTTGCAAACAAAATGCGCATATTTGGTAATATGTTTAGTGATATGGAAATATACTGGTGGCCATTTAAATCTCCCGTTATTCTCGATAGCACGCCTCCTCCTCTACCAGAAATTCCTCCCCATACTGGAACAGATACCGGCCACTATGTTGCCTTTGTTCTACGCACTGAGGGTCAAACCTAGATGCATTTACTTAGTATCTATCTTATCGGTACCTTTCTGTCTCCAACGAGAAGTCCAAGTGAGTCCAGGGAAATGTGCATCAGCTACAATCATTCTTGAAGTATTAAAAGGTGTTACCCACCCTTCGTCCTTCTCTCAGGTCTCCCAGAGTTGTGACGTCAAACCAAGTAGAGACGGACATGACCAGGAGGTGGTGTTAACAATTATTCCACTCGGGTTAAATTGTTTCCTTACTCCTCCCGCAGCTTTACTCACCTTAGTCACGACCTTTGTCCATAGATTATCGCTTGTGTGTCGAGCTTGATTATAAATCATTATGAGATTGGCACATCCAGGAGTGGTGTGGAAAACAAGTGGTGAAAAGGTACCCCAGCATTAAACAAAACAACACACTAAAACCTAACAGCTTCGGAATATTTCCGTGCACTGGATTGTACGTGTGCAGAGCCAAATCTGCACAAGGGCATAGAGCAAGATCGTGAATGTTCACTTTCTAGAGTACATCTCACCGAATGTCAGCGGAGAAAACCGAAGATTATCCGTACCTAGCGTCACAAATCGACAAAATTGTGAACTGCTTGACAGAACTGATGTTTCGGCGAATGTTGCTTTTATACACATTGCTGTCAAGTGAATTATACCAAGTGTCCGTTTATAGTTCTTCCTTCGATGGTCACGCATGACGTCAATACCTTTAGTTTCTAACTAGTTAAGAAGACAGGCATCGCTACATTGCGCACCTAGGTCGAATGTTGTGTGGGGACATGAGAACGGCTATCCAGGCTCGTGCTTTGAGTTCACGAACCTTTCCACAGAGCGCATTGCAATCGTTTCTATCGACGGTTTACACAGCGGCCACCATCTCAATGCACAGTGTGTACAGCAGGTCGTGCAAGTTTACCCGTTGCACCCCGGAATAGTCTACTGTGCACTCCGTAGCCTTCAGAGCAGTGGCGGAATGCCTGCCGATCTTGCAATTTAAATGTACAATTGACTGTGCAACAATAATAATCGAATTGTAATTTAAGGGATATAATAATTATATTGTTATATAAATTGTTTTAATATAACGTTTCTTTCATTATCATTCAACTTTTCTTTTAATGAAAAAACAAATGAACAATTAATTGATAGTTTAAACAAAATGAAAATAATCTACAATCTACTTACAATACAGCAGTATTAAATGACAGCTCGGAGAAAAGCAATATACACAACAGAAGTGGAACCTAGTTTTCTAGACTTTTGTTTCTTTTAACACACTAGTTTTTCAAAATATGGTATCAATGTTTGTGCAGCAGCTAGTCTAAGTTGACATTTTATGTTCTAATCCGACAGTTGACTTCTGCAGCGGTTTTTGTTTAATTTCATTAGCGAAAAAAATTGTTTGCATATATATGTGGATCGAACATACATAGAACACGAGCAGATTTCTAGTAGTAGAGGAAATGTATTTCTTGGAAAATGTGAATAGAAATCACTCAAGCTAATTCTATTTTGGAATTTATTTTTCAGTTGATTGCATTGCAAATCGATAAGTTCAGCTTTCAATTCAGATGGAACATCATCAACGTCTGTAAGGCTCAGCAAATATTTGGAAAATTGGCTCCAATTGCACCACGTTACCTTTTCTGAAATTGTTGGTTCAACTCTGTTAATATTTGAACATATTAATGCAAGTCCATGACCTGAATAAACTGCAGAACTGTTGAGAGCTTTGGGAAATGTATAAAGTTTTTTGAAGTTAACTGTCTTTCCCATAAGGATAGTTTTATTTTGAACGATCTGATACTATCACACAAGCATCGATTTATTCAGTATTTTGATATGATCTGTCACATCTGGCAAAAACGCCAAGTTGAAGACCCATTTCTCGTCATTTGATTCTTGTACAGATGTTCCTTTTTGCTCCATAAAATACGATATTTCACTGCACAGTTCGAAGAATCGATCTAGTACCTTTCCACGTCTTAGCCATCGAACTTCACAATAGTACGGTAAAGTACCATACTCGCTATTGCACTCTTCTAGGAGGCTTTGAAACTGACGATGACTGAGCCCTTTCGACCTAATTACATTAATCGTTTTGGTCACAACATTCATTGCATTGTTCCTTGTAATGCTTTTGGCGCAGAGACTCTGTTGATGTACAATACAATGTACAGGTATAACCTCATTACGTTCAGACGCTTTATATTTTCTTTCAAAAGTTCAACCACACTAACTGAATTCCCAACCATAGAAGGAGAACCGTCAGTAGACAGAAATACCAATTTATCCCAAGGCAGACCAAAATTTTCAATAACCTCTTAACGACGACGACAAAAAAAAAAAAAAAAAAAAAAAAAAAAAAAAAAAAAAAAACTGATCCTCGATGATATCGAGGCGTTGGAGGAGGCAGCTTCGGGTTTCTCCCACCAGATCCTAAATGCGGTACGCGCACCGCATTCCCACCAACACCCCAGATCCTAAAACCTACCTCCTTACCTATAGAACTCCGACAGTTGATAAAAGCCATGGCAACTGTTCGGAAGCTATGGCAGCGTTTCCGCCATCCCAGAATAGGAGCAGTTTACCAGAGATTCAAATCCCTGGTAAGGCGACTGCTCCGTGCACATAGAACATCAGCCTGGGAAAACACATTTCAAACCGTAAACCTTCAGGAAAAGAAACCATGGCGGATTATAAGGGCCTTGAGGACGGACAAGACCCAATACCAGCATCCCTTGCATGGCACTCGTGGGCGGCTCGCCGTTGAGCCAGACGAGAAAGCCACTGTGTTCGCGGACCACCTTGAGGTACAGTTCGAACCCCGGGAGGACCCGCAAGACGAAGACTTTACTGAAGTTGTGGAAGCAACCGTGGATTACCTCTATGAGGAACCGCGGCGGCTACACGAGGAGATCCAACTTCCTGTAATCACCCCGAAAGCGGTGATTTCCGAAATCCAAAGTCTGAATACCAACAAATCCCCTGGACATGACGGCGTCACGGCGCTCATGCTCCAGCACCTACCCAAAAAGTCTGTGGTCCGCTTGACTCGGATTTTCAACGCATGCCTCCGTCTTCGTTACTTTCCGGTTTTCTGGAAGGAGGCGAAGGTGGTGTGTATATTGGAGCCGAGCAAGAACCCAGTCTTTCCTAACAACTACCACTCCATCAGCATTCTCCCAATCATGTCAAAAGTTTTTGAGCGGTTGCTCCTTACCCGCCTAATACCTCTTTTTGAGGAGGGGCAACTCCTACCGGATCACCAGTTTGGTTTTCGTCGGGGTCATTCCACGACAATGCAGTTGCTGCGTGTGGCCAAGATGGCTTCCCTGGGTTTCCAGGCCTACTGTACAAACTAAAGCAGGCAAATATCCCTCCTCCATATCTCACTATAATTAGCAGTTTCCTTCAGGACCGCACTTTTAGAGTGAAAGTGGAAGGAAAACTGTCTACAACAAGAGAAATAGCGGCAGTTGTCCCAGAGGGCAGTGTACCCTCCCCGCTACTCTTCGCAGCTTACATGTCCGACTCACCCACAGAATAGCACACTGCGACATGCCAGTATGCGGACGACGACCTCATCATGGCACAAAACAAAAACGCGAGATATTGCGTCCCTCCCCTTCAACGACAACTCGACGCCGTCGACCGTTGGAGTGAGAAGTGGAGAATGGCTATTAGTCCGGGGAAAAGCTCCACTCTCCTTCTTGGTAAGGTTCGCCATTGGCGGCCAGAACGGTCACTTCGGCTTAGGTGGAGAAATATCCCATGGGTAACCTCCGCCAAATATTTAGGCGTTCTCCTTGACCGCGGGCTAACATACGCCCCACACGTCCGCACAAAGGCAAAACTTGGTCACGCTGCGCTCAGACAGCTTTACCCCATCCTCAGATCTACCATGCCCAACAACCTAAAATTAAGGATTTACCGGGCAATCATTCCGCCATTGATCCTATACGGCTGCGAAGCCTGGGGATCAGCGGCACCTTCTACCATGCGCAAACTGCAGTCATTGCAGAACAGGGCGTTAAGAATGATTTATGATACCGGACATAGATTCCCGTCTTACATCCTTCACAACCAGTCAGGACTTCCCTACATCATGGACTTGGTAAGGGAGCGATCCCGAACCATGCACTCCAAACTTAACTCCCACACCAGTCAGCTGGTACGGGCACAAGGTCAATACGACCACAGAGCACCTCGAAGAAGGAAAAGTTACCGCCTACCCAAGGACGCCCTTGGATAAGGGTAATGCCACTCCCATCTTCTAACACATCACTACCCCAACACCTATTCCTGCCCCCTTTCTGTATCCTAAATTAGGTATACAGGAAGAAACCATTGCCCAGGACACAAGAGCATGACAACACAATGACAACCTTAAATACCACACAGATAAAGTCGCATTAGCGGCTAGGTGCTGTGCGAACACGACATACCGTACAGGAGAACCTGTGCGACCTGTTCTCGAATGCTGGAATGCTGGGCGACATGATATTGCTGTTGCTATTTACACAAGTTACTCCTCTAACAAATATAACTAAAATGCCATATGTTTAAGATAGTTTAATGAAAAATGGAATGTATATTTTGAATCTTTTCGCTGTAGGCTATGCAGTCCATTTACTCTGGATCACTTTTGAATAACTCGTAAATTGTAAGAGATAGACCAAATCCTACTATACAAAAAGCGATCTTACTAAAACACATAGTTTATGTTCAAATTTCTTTTATTTTAGAGTGAATCATTTCGGAGATTCTTGTCATCTGGGTGAATTTTGGAAAACAAACTTTCGTCTAATGGAACATGGTTGTTCCCTTTTTATGCTATCCGTGCAAACGGAATTTGAAAGCATTAAAAGACTTGAGTATCGCTCCAAGTCTACTGTATTCCCATTTTCCGCTTGTACCCATAAGGAAATACGCTAATGTTTATCTCAACTAACACGAAGATAGAGGAATAAGAGTTTGTAAGAATGGTTAGTACAAGAGTAGAGAAAATAATGTGAGTCCAACACATCAGATTTTTTTTTTTTTTCATGTGGTTAATATCTCTTGCTTGAAGTTGACGTCTGCATTTCATATCTTCTTCTACACTATCATACCTGGTGCTTGGCTGACCATCCGTTTGCAAGTCTTTACTCTGTCCGACCATAGGTGTCTGTGCTCCCCGAAATGCGTCTGGCTTGTTAAGTCCTAAGGAATGTAAATCCTGTATTATAAGGGGAGGGTAATTAGACAAAGAAAGGAAAACAAAACCTCCATTTGAGATAACACCACTTTAGGTGAATGTTACCATTATACATGCTACCATTATACAGATTATTGTGCTTAATGTTCCTGACATGCTGAACGTTCATTTTTAATTATTCGTTCGATGGTCGCGCGTGACGCCGCTGCTTTCCAGCGAGCCTTTAGTTCCAACAATTTGAAGAAAACTGGTATCACTTCATAGAGAACGCCTGCGCTTAGGTTAAATTTTGCAGGGAAACGTTTGTTTAGCTGTCCACACATGCACTACTTATTTGATTAAAATGCACGAAAACAGCTAACAATACCGAAAATTCGCACATATAAATCGGTTACCTCCGGGTCATTTATGTACGTCGTGCCATGAAGTACCGTAGCAGTGTTACCCTGTAACATCTTCTTAAAGATTCTTGGAGGTGTCTCTTAGAATTCCGGATAATTGTCCAGAAAATCCGCAATCTCATTGTTCACATCAAACTGATATCCTCCTTTATTCAGCATTGCAATGTGTAGGTACTGTGTTGTATTGCCAGGTTCACATTAATCTCTGTGAGTGACGAAGGACACATCGTAGTCAAATTTATCTTCACATCATACACAAAGTGTCCAAGGACCCCTACGGTGAAATTCTGCAAACAGTCACTAGGTAGCAGCTTAGGTGAAGTCTGCTGTAAGAAGCTCTCATAACACCAACCACCAATTCAGCTGTCGATGCTAATCTCCTAGAATTGCCACAACCATGTGCTAATTATCGCAGTAAAATTATTAGCATTTATTGCAAGTAAGGGTTCAAATGTTGCATTTGAAAACCGCGCTTACCGCTTCTAGTATAGAAAGCGTTGTGCTATCATGTGTCCGATATGACACAATGTTGGAGGACGTTAAAAAAAAAAGAAAAAAAAAAAAAAAAAAAAAGAACGTTGTGCTGAGCTGCAGGCTGCTAAGAGATGGCAGGAGAAGTATTATGTTGCTAGAGTGTAAGAAAATGTGCAACTTTGATAAACAGGAATAACATAAGTAAATCGCTCAGTAGCAAATGAAGTAAATTTAAGCAGCAGAGCTTAGCATTTCCTTATGCTGCTAAGAGCTAAGGCACGTGGTGGTATTTGTTTCACTGAATGCCGTTGTCTGAGGACGCGAATCAGCGGTTTAGTTAAGAGATGCAGGAAAGGTTTACTGGGCGATATATGAATGGGTAAACTACATCTCCTACCTCGGAGTGAAGCTCGATAAGGGCCTCACTTTTCGGGAACACATCAACGACTTGTCAGCGCGGGCCGGCGGGGCAACTGCCTCACTGTACCCCATGCTGCGGTCGGGGATGCCAATTCCCCTAAAGCTACGCCTTTTTCGGGCACTCATAATCCCACTCCTCCTATACGCCTGCGAAATCTGGGGCATGGCCGCAAATTCCCATCTCCTGCGTCTGCAGCGTATACAGAATAAAGGACTTCGGATTATCTATTCTGTATGCCGCGGATTCCCTTCGAGACTACTGCACGAAGCCTCGTCTCTTCCGTATGTGGAGGACGAAATTAGGCGCCGGGCAACTAAATTATACGACCAAATTCCTCAACATAGGAGTGCCCTGATTAGGTCTTTTGGGGACTATAACTCCAATGAACGCACGCCTGTGGGACACCGGGTTCCCCGCATGGCTTGCGGGCATCCCCGGTAACGAAGGAGACATCCCTTCAACAGCGAAAGCTGAATACCTTACAGTCCTCCAAGATAAGCTTGGATTCTAAATTCAAAATTAAATGAACCTCCATATTTGGACCTTTACACCAGCAGTGCCCAACGGTAGTTGCACACTGAATAAGCAGCCGCTGAGGAGCATAATCTTGCTGCCTCCTTACTACCCACTACCTCAATTCTCACCCGCCACCCTGCAAAACCCTACATCCCGTCATAAAGTGGTTAAGCCCTAAAAGGGCAGGTACACGCATGACACACCTCGGGCTGTTCTCAGCCTGCCAGATAGCGTCGTCGTCGTGGGCGATATATTGCTGTTCCTATTTACACAAGTTACTCCTGTGTAGCTATGGGATTACTGTGATCGGAAAGTTTCCCAAAGTGAAGCCTTTTTCTTTACAGTTCGATGGGACTGATCCCTGCTATTGATGCCAAGTGGGGTATTCGACGTCGCTCAGAGTGATGCAGGCTACGCAGATTGAGGATGCCTAAAGGAAAGAAGAATCTTCACAACAACCCACCGGCTACCGCTGGATTCTACACGCCAGCCACGGCCGATAATCTCACCGCCGTAGCCAGTGGATCTTCCCCGGGAGACAGCGCCGCTTCTCCCACCAGTACTACTGCTAGAGCCCCGGGATTGGCAGAGGCAGTGCCACTCTTGGGAGCTCCTCCGCAGCAACGCAAAGGTCCCTCGGTCAACCTACTCACAGGGCCGTTATCTACAATGTACCGTGGGATTTGCGACACGTTACATCCTGGCCGCAGCTTAACACGTGTGGCCCTCTACTACGAAGGCCACTCGAATTATCTCACGCCGTAGACCATCTACTCTCATCAGGCTAGTGCTCGCCAACTCCTGGGACTACGAAGTTGCCTTGAGCGTGGGTTTCCCCCTCTTCGGATGACGTTTTCTCGTCGAGGCCAGCAGAGTTTACCGACCCTGTCGCCGCTACTGTGGATATGGGCATAACTCCGCCGACTGCGTTGCTCCACCTCGATGCCACTATTGTGGAGCGTAGAGTGTTACCAGCGAGTGCACAACCCATGACCTGAGAAGACGCCGCCGATACTGTGCCACCTGTAATGGCTTCGGCCACTTTACAGGCCAAGCCCAGTGACCATTATATCCCAGAAAGTGACTCAACACCATACCAGCTCCAGTCAACGCAGCCTCACAAGCTAGAATAGCGCCAGCTACCACAAGATCATCTCCACCCGATCCACAACCAGCTACGGAAGCTCTGTAACCAACACCAGTTGCCAACGTCAACGCCAGACAAGAAGCCGTACAGGGCGTTCATTCTGAGGTCCTGAACATTAGTTCTCGTCTGAAATCCATGGAAGCAGTCAACGCAGATCATACTCGGTAACACACCAACATGTTCACCGCCACTTCGGAGCTTCTACAGAACTTTGTCGCCACCACATCCAACACCCTGGCAGCCTTCCAGGTTAAGCCAGATGTGCTCGTCTCCATCTGCAGCTTTGCACATCAAAGTCTCCTCACCGTCTTCACTCAGCTAGAGGACTTAGAGAAGGACAGTGAAACCACCATGAGAAACACTCAATCCGTCTCTTCACAATGCTCAACACTAGACCAGCTACTCAAGCGTGTCAGCGACTATGACGTCTAAGAATTTAGATCTGTTCACGAGTCACTTGAACCAATACTCGTCAACCAGAAGCAACAGTATGGACTTAGAAGAACTACGGGCACTACTCAACATCCTCCTGATACCTCGGTGGCGGTACCTGGCTCTAACGTCAGCCAAACAGACTACTCTCTTCGAAGCCGATGGAAATAATGAAGAAGGTTCCCGTTAACTCCTAACTCATCCCAAGTCCAAGTCCCCGCGTGTGGCAGCCGTGGTCTTGGCCATGGCTATCACCCGGACATCCTTACCTCGATGCCGGTAACTTACCGACTTTAAACCCGCACTAACGAGGGCGCTCTGCGGAACCTCGCTACACCCGATGCACTTCTCCCTTCAATCTCCCCATGAAACCAACTCCCTCCCATCTCCCTCCTTTCCTGGCGAAATAAGCCACCCTTTAGGCCAATTCTTTTATTAGGAACTCTCTTTTTGCCTCCCCTTTAAAAAAAGGGCCCAATCGCCATGAGCATGGAAAAGGTAAATCAATACCATATACTTATATATAATCCGTAATACATCTATAAATATTCAGCACTGTCTGAAAATAGTGTATGATGCACGAGTTAAAAGTATTCTTTTTCCGGTCTGCGGCCTCGTTTCGGAATCACACCTACTCATAAAATAAAATATTCCTTTTAACCCTCGTATCATGAATAGCTATTAATTGACGAGATTTCAACACTGTTGTAAAGTTAGAAATTGGTCTAGTTGTAAGAAACTGTATCATAATGAATGACAATGCTGCATCATAAACCTCTGGAATAAGAACTCCCCTTTTGCGATTACTGCCGCGCTAAACGGCCGTCATAACAGTGCAGTTTTTCATAGCGTTGATAGTGGTGTTGCACACAGCTGTGAGATATGGCAATGATAAAGCGAAATTTATGAGACTGCAAGAGGAAAGTCAACAGTAAGAAGTGCAACAGTTTCGGTGAATTAATATCTGCACTAGTTTGTTCAGCTGGAGGTTATCAGACACACTGTAATAAATTATCATTCTTCTGCCATATTGCTTCACTGAAAACATTCAAGTGGATTCCTTGGTCCAAAGCATTGTGTATCGTGAGACATCTAGAGTTGGATACAATTTTGTTTCATACAATTTCTATCCTACTTTTTGTATCCAACCTACACAATGCAATTGGGTTGCATCTAATGTTTTTATCCAGCAACTTGAAAATAGCCAATCAACACAGTAACGTAACAATATGGTGGACTGCGCAGGCAACATGTGTGTGTACGGCTTGTGGCACTTTTAAACATATATTACTGAGGTGGTCATTATATAGCTATATTTCATAAATAATAAGAAATCCAGTTAACAGTGTGTTTAAATTTTATGTTATGAAATAAGTTCAAATCTCCTGCCATCCATACGAAGATTAAAACCATTACAATTGTTCCTTATCTCTTTCACGTTTGTCTCATATTTGTGTCCTGGTGTGTAATTTTGCCTTTGACCAGATGTAAAAGGTTGAGAAACAAATGTTTGTCAATTCGTAGAAAATTGGGATAGTTTTCAGGGTCCTCTAACCTCAATTCGTTTTGTAGTAGTCTCAATATAGTTCCACCCTTGCCTGTTCTCTTCTTTGTAACTATGACCGTGTCCACCAACATCTTCTACTTCTAATATATCTTTTCTTCCTGCTGAGACTCGTGGAAATATATCCCAAACCTATACTTAATACAGGAATCGCTATATTAATATTTGCCTCCGCCATGTTTATTTCTCACGCTTGCTTTGTGAACTATCATCTGCATTGGACCAAAATGAATCACAGTACGACAGTTTTTGTCTATATAATTTCACTGGAAACAAAAAGTTTGGTAAAAAATGTTGGATCGTGGGACACCATATAACTATCTGACGTCTTTCATCCATTCTTTTACAAGCAAACCTTAAAAACGGTTATTCATGTACTTCATTCATGTCAATAGAAATAAACATTTCCAGTAATGGTTTTACTGTACATTTTCGTCGCAGGAACAAAACGAATGCAGCAGCTTAATCGATAGTCAGATCCGTCACTATGTGATGTCTTTGAAATATGTTTTTGCATGACCATGGAAATATACGGGATGGAAGGTATTGCTTCAGCCATACGCTAACCAGGGATTCTATATGATGAGTATAACAAATATGTCCAATACAATTATTGTCAATAAAGAACCATTTCACCAAAAATAAAAATAATTTTTGTCAAATATTTGGAATTAATTTAAACCAGTGATAGATTTCGGTATTTGGAACACATTTTGTATGTTACGTTTTTGTCTATGACCATTTCCTACGGAGATATTTTAGTTTTGTTGAAAACAAGCTGGCAACACTGCAGATTGTGTGTCACTTTCACTAGGTCAGTACATAAACAACCACTAAAGCATGGGGTCTCGCGAACGTAAACAAATACCATGCCATATGCACTTTAAAGTGGGCAGATTTTCTTTTGAATCATCGTGTCTAATCTTGAAATATGCTGAACTTGAATAGATACCACTTAGGTACCCAACCTACCTTTTGTTTTTTACTCACAACGCTGCTGCCTGTATACATACATATACATACGCACGCGTGCGTATCTTTTTCTAAAAAAAATTGGATTCACTTGCCTAAAATCTGGGTGTCAAATTTTTGGGTGGAATACAATACTACAAGCAAGCAGTGGAGAGAGTAAAAATTATAAGTATCTGAAAATTTAAATTAATAATAATTAATACAATGAATATCTGGAACATGGTTAACCACAAAAAGTCTACCCATTTGATATAAATTAGCACTTTAACTAGATTTTCCTTTTGTTTAGTGAGATTTTAAATCATTTACAGGATTTTTGCATAACATTCAAGTTACCTTTACATTTTGTCAGGCAAGTATCTTTAACAGATATCGTTTAAATCAAAGTGTTAGTTATTATTAAAGCAGGAAATTTTCTATGTAAAGAAGGGTTTAAAGTGGGACGTATTTGTCTTGAACAATGTCGTGTCATTTTCTAGAACACTCTGATTTCAAATTCCAATCCTCATATTTAACTGAGTATTCCATTCATGCCAGATTACTTCCTCCTGGTCGTGGTATTATAGCTTTGGGCATATCACCTCCTTCTTGCGGTTCCGCCAACCTAAACATTTTCTTACGTTTATGAAAATTTAAAGTATCCACGCGCAGTGAAAACAACTAGTTGGTCATTTTAAATGGCAGACAACAGAATTGGCCAACATTCTAGTAAGGTTTTTTGTATATTATTTTAAGAAACGAAGTCAAATATCTGTTTGAAATAGACCTTTAATGAATAACTCACGAAAATGTTCATTTATATTCATCATATGTCTAATTTCTCATTTCCCTGGATTAAACACTAAAATTATTGGATTATTTCTAGTACCAACTGTGAAAATACATCTTAATTAAATGTATGAATGTTATTGTGTGTTATAGTTGCTTGCTTTTAAATCACTATTAATGTTAAATAATGTTAAATAAATAAATTATTAATTATTTCGGGAGAATACCCTAAACAAATACTACTCGAAGTTTTCGTGTTTGGGATGATTTTCCAAGCGCAAGGCACCCAAAAATTGTTCTCATATGAAAACCTGTCATGAAATTACTACAGATAATTCGTTTGAGTTATGAATTTCATGAAAACGCTTCTAAGGACATTTTTCTTAGCATTAATTTTGTTCTTTCTTTGTTTTTGATTCACCGGCGGCCAAAACACATGTTTGAATGAAATATCGATAACAAGGTTTGGATGAATTTCAACGTTTCCTTAGTACAAATAAACGATAGAAAATGTATATATTTTTGTGTCACAAGTGTTAAGAGTTATCAAGAAACGAATCAGAAAGACTTTAAGTGCGGCGAACACAATGGAGAAAGAGATGTTAAAAGAGAGAAATAATCGCGAGGTAATAAATTAATTCCCTCCCTCTCTCTCTTTGTCTCTGAAGTTGGTGAGGGATAGGTTTATATTACTGGAGTTTCCCTCAAGTTATACAATAGTAAGGAAAGCAACTCGCCTGGAACCCAAGTTTGGATCAAGTTAACCCTTGATTTTGAGCTTATTGTTCACCAGAACTAGCAACAGAATGATTAATTTTCAGCCAGAAGTCGTCAATTGTTCCTTTAAAATAGCGAATCACGTAGCTATTCATACTGCAGTCAGTGCAGAATTAAGTCGCAGCGAAGTTTGGCACAAAACGACTGCTACCTTCTATACAGTAGGCTAGGTTAATGCGTTATTCATCTTTCTGGAAGAAATACCTGCTTATGCAGCTCTGACCTCAAGTGTTAATACAATATTCTAGTTCGATTATCGACACATTTGTTATATAATGGACCCCGTTATATCATGGAGTTGCCGCAACAATTCATACACAGCAATTGTTATCGAATTAAAAGCTCTGTTTTGAAATATAACAATCGTTTCTTTGTATACATCAGAAGACAAAAGCGGATCCATGAATCCGTGTGATTCGTGAACTTTTCGATGTGTAACTAACATAGCAATATACATCTCCTTCCTTAGTTCATTAAGGAGTCTACAGGTCACTTTCAGTTATTTCGCCACCGGTATCTGTTGGAGGCATTGTCTGTCAACATCGCCTACCTCATTTGTACAATTATTATTATTATTATTATTATTATTATTATTATTATTATTATTATTATTATTATTATTATTATTATTATTATTATTATTATTATTATTATTATTATTATTTATTTCTTATTATTTATTATTATTAAAACTTTCACACTCCAACAGTTGAATCTACACTCCAGTTCTCCTATACTTGACTGTTCACATCATTCACCGACCACCGTAACTCTTTACTGAAAGATATTCCCCAAAACATGCCAAAAGAACGACCGCAGACTGAAGACAGTACCCCATACAGATCTGCTCTTATAAAACACTGCAGTATTACTATTTTCTTGTACATATCAATGTCAATTCTTACTTTATACTTCGAAGACAATTTTCGAATTGTAATCCTCAACACAGGTGAAGTAATTCTTTTAATTGTTTTAGATTTTATTATCTAAACTGTAAAACACAAAAGTTGTGTAGTAAAGTCAACTAAATTATATAAAGTACTGTTTTCATTCCCAGTGTTGGTAGCATTGGTTAGTATTCGTTACACATTCGACTGTTCATATAGTATGCCATGATTTCACAGGCTCGTACTACGATTTTAATTTTAAAACACAAGTAAGAAATAATCTAGTAGACTATTCGTGGAATAGTTTTAATCATTCGTGTCAAAGATGAGTTTTATCAGATAGATTGGTGTGGGCTTCCCACTCGTGAAACTATGGATAAACTCATAACCTATCCTGGGATTGCCACCTTCTAAGAAAAGGAGAAATATAATATGAAGAACATAATACGAAGTTTTGATAGAGCTTTGAAGTAGTGCAATAAATCGGCTTTCTCTGCCACCTACCTAGTAGGTAAAAGCATTGTATTCTATACCTACCAGAAATTTGATACTGAGATTTTAGTCCATATACACTTTTTGAGGCCTTCTGAGTTCGTTAAACGTATTTAAAAATTAATGCAGGTTATGTGAGAACAGCATTACTCAAAATGAAAAGTAAGCAAAATACCAAAATTGGTATTTCAGTTCAGATATTCCAGCAGCCGACAGGATGGAGATACGCAAGAAAATCGCACACCCCAAACTACGGCTTATATGGAACATTTTTCGTTAATTTTGATTTTCATAATGATGATACCAACAATATAACAGAATTACAAGATCAGTCGAATTATTTTTGGATCGCCTTATTTTTCTTTCAAAATTTCAC
Source organism: Tenodera sinensis (assembly GCA_030765045.1). Taxonomy (NCBI): domain Eukaryota; kingdom Metazoa; phylum Arthropoda; class Insecta; order Mantodea; family Mantidae; genus Tenodera; species Tenodera sinensis. Next base: position 52,330,413 of record CM060963.1, on the reverse strand, counting down.
TCAAAAACACAGTTCCCTACTACTGATCTACTGACGTTTCGTGGTATTGCAACTCCCATCTGTTTACTTCTCGTAACCTTGAATCAGTCCTTTCATTGTCTTTCTTCACTTTCTGTCTCTCATACACTAACTCTGACGACACAATCACTCGAAGCTCGTTAAATCTCTTATGGAGATAGCGTATTTTAGATATTTCTTGTTATTGGTTTGAATTTTCCAATAATATTTTTCTCAAGTCATTTTTCGTTTTTTATGTCCTGGCTATGCAAACAAAATGGAATGTCAAAGCCGTCACATAGCGACCAACTCTTAAAACATTTAACTATGCTCAGAACGTACTGTATTCTCCTATTCCCAGTGCACTTGGAAGAAAATAGCCCAAAAAACCATTTATAAAATGTCTATCTCGATTATCATGAAGTATATAGAATGTTCTTAGGAGCAATTTGTATGAAAATGAGTAGAAAAATTCAATTAAGTATACACAACAGATATTTTTTCTGTTGCCAAAAAGTAGACGGATGAACAAGCTTTGTATAATTATTGTGCTATTCTAATAGTTAACATGCGCTTTTCAAAGCCTAGTTAGAAGATGAAGGCGTTCAGTATCACGAAAAGCAATGTCACATTTTCTCCAAAGAAGCATTCACACTCCACGCGTGAACATTACTTCTTAGAAGACGAGAAAAACTAACATAGAGAGAAAAGAAATGATGTTGCAACGCTGTGTTTCAGTCCACGTGGAGTTAACAACTGTCTGTCGTTTGTGATTCCTTTGATTTCATTGGCTGAAGTGTCACGCTCATTGGTGCAATGTGAAGCATCAGCGAGTTCCGAGAACAAACAATGCATGTTGTGTGTGCTACATGAGAGGCTTCTGATGATGAAAGATAAAGCGCATGTAAACCATTAGATCAGCACAATAATAAGAATAGTTCGTAGCAGAATGCATAGAAAAAGCCATATAAATACAGTATACACGATTTTTTTACTTTCCCTCCTACTTATAGTAAAGTAGAGGAAGTATTGTATTCCAGCCAAAATATTTGATGTCAAGATTTCACCGGAAATATATGTTTTGAGGTTCCCTGAATCCAAAAAGAAAATATATTACAAAAAAGTACTCGCGCACACGTGTGTGTGTGTGTGTGTATGCGTGTGTGTGTGTGTGTGCGTGTGTGTGTGTGTGTGTGTGCGCGTGTGTCTCTCTCATAGTCTGTCAGTCTTTGGGCAGCATTACTCAAAAACGAAAAGTTGGTTGAAAACCAAAGTTGGTATTTAAGTTTAATATCTTTTAAGGCTGCGACACTAAGATTTTGAAGAATATTCCTCCACCCTAAATTACCCTTAACATGGAAAATTTTTCGAAAATTTTGAAACGATCTTAATTAAAATGTCATGTTTGAGATATTTTCTGGCAAATTAGATGTATATTTTGAATTTTCTGGCTATAGCCCATGTAGTCCTGTTTACTCTTCATGACTTTTGCATAACTGGTAAACCTTTTAGAGATAGACCATATCTTTCTATATTAAAATGTAGATCGTGCTTCAGCACACAATTTGTCTAAATATTTTTTTTTGTAAAGTGAACCATTTCGGAGATGTTTCTCGTTGTGAGAGTTTTGGAGAACTTATACTTCTGTGAAATGGAACATCACTATTCATTTTTTAAGTTATGTTAACCGTGCAAAGAGAACGGAATTTGAAAGCGTTAAGGGATTCAACTATCACTCAAAACCTACTGTATTCCCATATTCTCCGTGTATACAAGAAGATAAACAATAAGATAATTTCCGCATATGTTTATCTCAACTAATACAAAGAAGGTATAGGAATAAGAGTTTGTTAGAATGGTTAGTACAAGAGTAGAGAAAGTCATGTGAGTGCAACACATCATATTTATTACTTTATTAGTTACTTAATTATAGCACATGATTGAACACTACCAGGAACAATTTTGTTGTTCTTTTATGCTTTATAATACGTATGCATATGGAAAAGAGTAAAAAGTAAGTAGAATTTCTGAAGGTTAACAACATTTTGAAGTTACGGTGCAGCATGTTTTTGAAGCTCCTTTACTGTGCGTTAAAACCGGCTTATTTCTCAAGAGCTACAAAAAAGCTGAGCATCGCACAATATTTCTAGAATTTGGTTGCGCTCCAAGTGATTCCATTTTGAAACATACATCCTAGATACAGAGAAGCGGTGTATTTGTTCACAGTTGGCACGTCTGCTATTTCCGCATAGTTCCTCCCCAGTCGTCGTCGACCCGAGGGAACTCAGGAATGTAGTCGGTGCATTTCCGTTTCCACCCCCAGATCCTTTTATCTTCCGCGAACCGCACTCTGTGACGAGAATAGATCCACAGTCGTTTCCACGAATTTTGTTATTCGGGGAAATACGACAAGCTCTGAACCCACAATTTCCATGATAAAGTCTACTAACCCACATGAAAACACGATTTATTTGAGGTTAGAACTGAATTTTAATTCCTTGGACAATAAAAGTGTGTGTAAAAGCGATAAAAAGTTTCGAGAACTGAATATAAACCCAATTCCTATATTTTCAACCCTTCCAAGAGTTGAAAACTGAGTACAGTTACTTTCAAAGAAACCTGTGTATTTCCCTAATTGGAACGTATGGATTTTTCTCTCTAAAGGCGTCACAGTTGTTAAATTAATGTGCCATTGCGTTGTGCTGATCGCACTTACTTTGTTTTATTATGGCACCTCCTTTTGTTTCGCTACTCTTGTTTTCCCCGCTGGGATGCGCTAGTGTTTTTTCTTTGGGTTTCCTCTCGGTCTCACGGTTGTAGAGACAGGTAAGTCGGAGGGCTCCTTTCTCGGCGTGCAGGGTAAGTTGTTTGGTTTTAACTAGGGCTCAGGCCGTGAAATACAGATTGGTTTTCAGATCGTTACTTGCCTGGGAGGTGCTTCTAATGCGGACGAATTAAATGTAATCTTGTAACAAGTAATTCTTGTAACCCGTAGGATATCCACGCGAAACATTTAGGCATTTTCAGATAGGCTTGAAGACTGCCCAACTCCTCGCTTTGAGAGGGAGTTGAATGGGGTTATGTAAATTGGTTTGGTTTTCACCTGTATTTCTGTTGTGTTTCGGCTTCCATTTCTGTTTAAAGGTTTGCTATACCGATTAATCATTCCTGTTAACAAATGTATAATTTATTGATCCATAAATGTTATAGTTCTTGAAATTTTTAGTGGTCTCTTCTCTTCAGTTCCTTCCCCCCCCCCCTTTCACGATTGTACCTAAGCCCCTATGGTGCAGCGTTCAATTCCAGTGATATCCAACGTTTGAGGGGAGGTTGGACTTACCTCCTTCCACTATACGCGGACTTCGCCATTGTTTAACACTTGCACGTGCATTGGGTTGCAGTGGCGGTTTGGTTACATATACGTTGCGTTTGATTTACGAAAACACTTTCAAATCTTATGCGATAAACATCTGTTCATTGGCTTCTATGGTACTATCAATATTTGACGACAAAGTCTTAGAAGATACACCAAGTGATCGTCGCGTAACATATTGCGATATAGACTTTTAATAGTTCACTTTGGAGAAGCTCTTCGCAAATATATGTAGAGCTATACGCACTCTTATACACACTATTCTTGCAAATGCTTATTTCTCTAACTACTACATTTTAATCGACATAAGCATTTTCAAAAATTACCTTATTACTAATTTTCTTGAAGGTGCAAGGGGAATATGGGAATAGAGTAGGCTATGTAGCGTTATGGTTAGCGTGTCCCTAAACTACTCTTTATATTTACCTTTACATTTTTGAAAATTTTGATTTTCTTTAAGATGGCTCTAACGATTTTGATTAAAATGCCATTATGTTTGAGATATTTTAATGCCAAATGAAATGTATATCTTGAATTTTCTGGCTATAGCCCCTGTAGTCGTATTTACTCTGGACGACCTTTGCGTAACTGGTAAACCGTTAGAGATAGACCAAATCTTACTATACAAAAATTTAGATCTAGCTAAAATACACAATTTATGTCGGAACAATTTTTTTACATAGTGAACCATTTCAGAGATATTCCTTGTTATTTGTGTGAGTTTTGGAGAACTTATACTTGTGTCAAATTAAACATTGTTATTCAATTTTTTATATGTTAACCGTGCAACGAGAACAGAATTTGAAAACTTTAAAAGATTTGACTATTGCTCAAAGCCTACTGTATTCTAATATTTCCCTTGTACCTTCAAGGAAATAAGCAAATAAGATAATTGCTGCAAATGTTTATCTCAACTAACACGAAGAAGATATAGGAATAAGAGCTTGTAGGAATGGTTAGTACAAGAGTAGAGAAAGTCATGCGAGTGCAACACATCAGACATTTAAATATATTTTTTACATTCTCCACTACGTAAAGTAGAAGTATTGTATTTAACTCATGAATGCGATATCGATATTTGACATCTTTTGAGGCGCCCTGAATAAAAAATACAATTTTATAGAAAGGTCCTTTTGTGTGCACCCGTGCGTGTGTGTGTGTGTGAGACGGAACATAAATCAAAAACGAAAAGTCGGTTAAAAACCAAAATTGGTATTTAAGTTTAACATCTTTCAAGAATGCAACACGAAGATTTTGAAGAAAATTCCTCTATTCTAAAATACAATTTTGATTCTTTTTTAAATGGCTCTAGCGATTTTGATTGAAATGCTATACATTTAAGATATTTTTACGGCAAAATAAATCCATATTTGGATTTTGTTGGCTATAGCCCATGTAGTGCTGTTTAATCTTGATGACTTACAACTGGTAAACCGCAAGACATGACCAAATCTTACTGTATAAAAATGTTGATTTCGCTAAAAATAGAATTTATTTCATATTCATTTTCTTTGTGGAGTTCATTTCCAAGATATTACTTGTTATTACTTTCAAATTTCAAGCTCTTGTAATTTTCTTCAATTGGAATCGTTATTTTTTTCGATTCTCCTTTCCTACTTTCACTGAAAACGCCTGCTACCGTGATGCAAACACTTGAATAAGGTTTTTGCAGCATATAACTATGAAAATGTATGAAAAATTTGGTTACATTCAAGTATGATTCTAAAAGTCTGTAGCAAGGCAATTAAGTATATATTTTGATAGCCGTCCATCAGGGCATTGAAGTTCGAGGAATTGCCATTCAACCAAATACGTAAGACTTTCATTTTAAGTATAACTTGTATTTATTATTTGTTTAATATTGTTTTGAGCTGTTCCTGATATTCATTTACTTTTATGTTCCAAGACTTTTCATAATACCTTGTAAAAAACCAACCTTATTACTAGGAAAACGGTCAAAACGGTGGGTGATTTGCGGGTTATCTTAGTCAAAATCATGATAAGCTTGGTAACATAAAAAAAAAAAAAAGCAAACAAAAAAAAAACGCAATGCACAGATAACTCATTGATGAAATTATATCTTTGATAAGTGTTAGTGCTTGGTGTAAGTGGAATAAGAGTTTTTAAGAATAGCTTGCACTAGAGTGCAACACATCAGGTTTTTCTTCTACGCATGAAAGCAAGTAACTTATTTTTATTAAAGCAATCATCATTTAATAAAATATTTAAGGAAATTGAAATAATTAACTTGAATATATTGAATAATCAATTTTGATGTTCTTTGCTTGAATTTAACCAGACACAAATGCAGGTTAAATAGAGATGTTATGTAATGAGTCCAACTAGTAATCTATGTTGTACTACGGTTGAGTAAGGCTAGGGGTACCCCTAGGCTAGATACTATTAAAAGCACAGTTGTCAGGAAGTAAGCGCAAAAGTTTAGCAGTAGCTACAGTAAAGCAACAATTGGAGGAAGAGTTTAAAACATCCATCAGCGAGATGCAAATACTAAAAAAAGCAATTTAAAAACAAGAAGTTAGCCGCTAACCATCTCTATTTCAACTCGCAATCGTTGTGTAATGATCCGGCCGCCTCGTGCAAGATACCGGTAGCGTTATATAGTTTATTAAACTTAACTATATACATTAGCGCTGTCGTGGCGCGCGCTTGAACTATTTAGTGTGTAAATAAGTATTTACATGTGCTTTATTAGCGCGAGTCACAAACTTGTCCTCATGTGGTGAACTTGGGGTTCCCACTACAATTTACCTAGAACACGTTTCGTTAGGATCTCCCTAACATCAGCTTATGTTGGCTTGTATTTTGGTTTAGGGAACTATCTGATGACGATTGAGGTGACCCGATGTTCTTGAAAGTGTTCAGGGACCAACAATATTATCTACGTGCGAAAATATTATTGTAAAGAAATATGAAGGAAAGCTCGTCAATTTCGACAACACATTTGGCCAGAACTCGAATAGGTGACGCACAAAGCAAGTGTGCCAGCGGTAGTGTCTACAAATTCTCAATCAACTGTCTAAATACAACAGACTTTGCCTTACCCGAGTTCTCCGCTTTCATCCATTTCACCTGCATTTCATATCATCCTCTTCCTCACTGTCACACCTGATGCTGGACTGATCATCGGCTTCCAGGTCTTCACTGTCTGGTCTATAGATTTGCCTGCTCCCCGCCAGCCATGAACCTAGGCACAGGCTTACAAGTCTTAGGGCATATCAGTGCTTCATACGGGATGGTAATCAGATAAAGAAGATTTTACTGCGATAAATATTAAAGTGATGAGCTACTGAAAACTGTATTCTCTAAATATTATATTACGCAAACATTGAATAATTTTAAATTTTTTTATGTCTTCCTTTACTCTTAATATGCTATGCCAAATGTTCTGCACATATTTTAAAAGTAGTATTTCTTTTAAATGTGAGTACAATTTATTTGTTCACAGAATGAGGAGCTGTGCTATAATTTGATTGTTATTTATGTTTTAACTTCTAAAAGCTTATTATTGTAAACTTATAATCTTAATTTCCTTTTTTGTTTTAAAAATGAATCATTCAGAAATATGTTAAACGTACGAACTTTTGTGAGACAGTTTTTATTATTTTTTATTTTTGGAATATAAACGGAATTCTTCAAACTTGAAATTTTAAAAAAGAAAGAGTATTATCTTCAGATTGATACCTTATTGCTATAAATAGGGTTCGAACCTTTATGCAGCTATCGCGAAATGAGGTGATTGCAAGTTACCTGCCAGATGTTCAGTGTGACGTCATTGCACGCGTACAGTGACAGCACCAACAACTGAGCTCACTGCCTACACTGCATACATAGTGTTTATCTAGTTCTACACACAGAGCAAAATGCCTCCAGCACGAAAACTGAAATATCTGTATTGCTGAACTTCTACAATTTTGAGAGCGAATATTTTATTGCAATAGTGACAGCATTGAATGTAAGTTATACAACAATGTTATCTACAACGTTGTTGCGTCGTCTTTTCCTGGCCTCCTCTGTTGTGATCATGACAGACTGACCTCTGTCACTTCCTACAGTCCAAACTCCTAAACCCTGTGATTCCTGTATGAAGGTTCACTCCCTAGCTATAAATTTAAACATCCTGAAAATCGAAAGTGAAAAGAGGCGTTGAAATCTTAGCATTTGAAGTAGTTGTTGAGTCGTTAGTGAATCCATTTTTAACCAGATCTCCCTTCCTTAAAGAACACATTTCATGTGTCTTCCTGTGCTTTAATATAAGGCTGTACACTGAACGGAGGTAAAAAATCGAGAGAATTAATGCTTTAAGAAAGTGGAACAAACACTGTTTAATTTTGCCGGTAAAGCACCAAAGGCGCCACCATCGCCAGGGATTTATGTCCACTCTGTTTTCTGACCCGAATCTCATTTTTCTTTCGTACGGTGGTTTGGTCAGACCAAAGCAGATATCGCCTCCGAGGTCGAATTTATTGTCTTGCATAAGTTACGTCCTGTATCCTATCCTGGCCAACAACACCTATAAGCTGCAGGAGACGCTGATATTTGCAATCTCTGGACTTCAGTGGACGCTACCAGCTCCTTTGTGATCATTGTGTTTGGTATCTGCTCCAAAATACAAAACAAAATTAATCTTCTAATCTTGGTGCAAATAAAGGGCCAGGATATAATAGTTTAAAATAAAGAAGTGATTAAACGAGACTAATGCTCTGATATATCAGAATGTTGAAAGAAAAATCTGATATCTTGCATTTATGTGACCTTCTCTGCTCGTCTACGAAGTATTCTTACAAAACTTTAAGGCTAGTCTACAACCATTGACAGTAGTAACGATAACCGGAACGAGAAAGTTAAAATACATGTATTCAAATGGGAATGTTCACAACCGACGGGAAGCTTTCTCCGGCCCCGTGAACGAGAAAGAAAACTTGTCCAAGTTTTAACGTTTTTCTCTTCCCATTATTGGGCACGGCATATTAGATTACATTGTTATATTAGACCTTTTGCTATGGAAATTGACCAAGGAGGCCATGACATGGAACAGCCGCTAGAGCTCTCTCAAGTCGCAAACTACAGGAAATATCATTGGTCAGTTAGAAACAAATGCGCGCCTACATCTTCTGAGATCACTTGTGCTTGTTACCTTAACGAGGAGCCCCCAGATAGGAGGGGTGAGGTGAGAGGAGGCAGAGGGCAGTATCCCTATGGTATTTAGATCACAACTCCCCGACGGTAGCTGATACTTCCGGTTCCTCTCCCTCTTGTAGGCTAGCACATCTCACTGGGAGGGCTCGGAGACTACCCTTGTTCCAGGGGAAAGGGTTTACAGAGAGCACCCTTTTTCTCTGCCATGCAACACAGAGACTCCCACCGACACTTACAACCCTGAAGCAACCAAGCAGATGAAAGAACGGAAATCCTTTGCATGAGTAGATTAACAGTTCAATTCCCCTCTTATGCCTCAGACCGCCGGTCGCCTTCTGCTGGTGGGCAGACAATACCTAACCCTTTCTTTAGAAACACTTCATAGAATTACGAAAGTTAGGAATCAATCAGTCCTCTAAATTACTTCAGACACCTTTTGCACTAATGTCCAGCGACAGTAAAACCCGGAGAACAGAACTGAGGAAAGGGAAAGGCGGAAGAACAACTTTCTCCTCCACTGCCCTCATTTGTTTACAGTAAAGAAAGTTTGAGAAATAATAGCGACTACAAAGATAACTTGAACAATGTCAGCAATATGCGGGCTCAGTGTTTGTGTAAATGTAAACTGCGAACAATTTGCATTTCCTTGCTTTAGACAAGTGCCTGGGTCCCTTCTTGCTTCTTTATCGTTCTCTCCATTATTCAACAATTTCAACTGCTTCTTTGTTTCCCTTTCTCTGCAGTGGTGGTCTCCTTATTTGTAACGGCAATTATGTAAAAACGATCCTCTTTGTGTGCCTCTTCTAGAATCCAATAACAACGTTAATGATACAAAAGTTTAAACTCAGGACACAAGACATTAAGGAACTCTACGACATCATAACGAACTGTATGCGGAGGTCCAATATAGCCTCATTAACATACATATTACACACAGAAAACTAGACATTCCTTACTTAAGCAAAGCGTGTACTAAAGGACCTTTAAACTAGTTGTAGTAAGGGAAGTATTCCATTCTACACAAAAATTTGATGTCAAGATTTACGGGAAATATATTCGGAAGCCCCCGAACCCCCCATCTAAAAGAAACATTCTTAGAAGTATGTGTGTGTGCGTGCGTACGCAGGTGTGCGTGCGTGCGTGTGTGTACCACACAACTTAAAAACAAAAAATTGTTTCAATACCAAACGTGATACAGTGATAGATCACTGTATTTGGAACACATTTTGCATTTCCTATAGATATATTTTAGTTTTGTCGAAAATAACCTGGTAACACTGCACATTGTGTGGGTGTCACTTCCCCTAGCTCAGTACATAAACACAGTAACGGTGCTTCTTGAGAACACAAATACCCTGCCTTGTCCTTCCGTGTTTACTGATCGAGTAGGCCAATCACAAGCGTTACCTTCCAATATATTAAGCGAAAGGGAAAGTGCCCAGCTGTTTACATCCACAAACTAGCTCAATTCCCTGACCAACATCAACGCAACGTTGTCGACTTACGGCACGTCTGAAAAGCTGCTCGGAGTATTCCCTTACGTCTTTTAAGTGGTTAATTATTTCGAAACCTTCTGTGATGTTCCATAATTACTACCGAAGCTATGTCCGAAATAAGTTACTCTCGCATCTTACAAATAAACTATTATCTTCATACATTTTTTTGGAATTACGCATCCAATTTGGACCAAAAACCATTTATTTTTTCGAAATCGGCTGATCAAAGAAGATGCTTTTTTGTTTATAACCCTTGTACGAAGCACATATTAGTAGAACTGTAATGACTTCCCTTCCACGCTGTATGCAAGATAAAGTTCCAATGTTGGGACATGAAAATCCCCCCCCCCCCACTCAAACTCTCAAATAGTTATACGAATTTTGGTTAAACTGTCCTTAAGATACTTTCATGACAAATGGAATATATATTCTGAATTTTCTGACAACCTGTGAAGTCCTGTTCATTGTGGATGGCTTTTGCATAACTGGTAACCATAAGAGATATACAAATTCTTTGTAAAGTAAATGAACCACGTTAAAGCACAGTTGTATTCTTTTGTGTGTCGTTAACCACTTCTGAGATATTTTTCATTATTAGTTTGAATATTCAAATACGAGATTTTTGGTCATGGAAACGAGCATGAAATTTAAAATGGTCAATATAATAATTCTAACTGCATTAACTTTTAATATGAAAATATTGATACTTTTTATTTATATTTTTTGAAGTTGATTGTTATTAATTTAATGTGTTATAACTAATTTTGTATAATTGTAGTCTCTTGGCAGCCTTCAAACGAGGAAAGTACATTAGGTAAAATAATTAAAGATGATACTGTCCTCTTGTGCAGTTTTAGATACAGTTAGTGGTTAATAATCGATAAGTACAGTTGGGGGCAAGTCCCAGTGAAACGTGAAACAGCGTTAGTGAATGTTTTCATTTCAGTTACGAAGAGCAACTCTTGCTGAATTTGTTTAAAAATGTAGGTGGTTCTCCACACGTGTGAGCCGTTCTTTATTAAACTGCCCAGATTCCCCAAGCTTTCTTCTCCTGTGTAATTTTAGCTTTCCTTTTCTGTGGTATTTCATTACCCCCGTACTAATGGAGACACTTTTTCACTTGTGAGCAAGTTGTAAAGTGAAGGAATGCAGCGCGGAAACTAAATGGTCAGAATAATTACATTAACCTCAAAATTATTCTTTCCGTTTCTACTTCTTTATTTCGTTACGCCTACTCTAATGTAAATAGCAAGCTGAAAATGTTACCAACCTTGCAGTAGCGGGCTCACTAAATGCTAGAGCAAACAACAAAGAATACTAATTATTAAGCTAATAGTTTAACCAATTAGGATACTTTTAGATTCCCTATGAAGTTAGTTAATGAATAGGGATGAATCATAAAGTCAACCGCTCTTTTAAGTATTACAAATAATACGTTTTCCCGCCAGTTTTCCATGTTAAGACGCAATTCCGGGATATCGAATGTGTAAGTCTGTAGCGATTTTCTCGCTCGTAATTTGATGTACTTCTAAATACGCCAAGAATTTTAAGTGAAAAATATTAACGTCACCAAATGTTTTCTTCATCTTCACTTCAAGGATTACGTTCATGTTGAACCTGTTCCTGTGCCCATTTCGCTTCCAACTTCTCGTTTTCGTTTTGGTTTATATCCCATTGCTAAAGTTGGTAGTCTGTAGTTGGGTATCCGTTGTAGATGTTCACGCTATTTTCTGCAGTTTGTGTTTAGCTTCTCCAGCAATGGTTCCACCCCAAGTTTCTCCCGGATATCTGTGTGTTTATTTTTATCCAGTGTTGTATATTCTAGCGTACTTTTCACGAATTTCATTTTGGCTGTCTGGACTTTTGATTTATCTTTTTGTGTCATTGTTCTAGCTTCACTTCCGCAAGTTAGTATGCGCTTAGCAACCGTATTAAAATGTTTATCCGTGTATCTTTTCGTGTTTTGTTTTTTTAAGAATGTATGCATTGTACCACAAACATTTCGAAAACTATTTTTTTATCCACATCTATATCTCCGTCATATGAAAGATTTCCTAGATACTTAAAGTATTTAACCTGTTATATGGTTATTGTCCTTTAAATACCATTGTTTTCGTTTTTTCAGCTGCAATTTTAAAACCATTTTCTTTTGCTATTTCATTGAAGACAATTTGGTTTCTGTAATTTATCTTCACTGTCTTGGATGGTTATTATATCATAAAGGAATTTAAGAAGGTATTGTTATTTAGAATATTCCTGGGTTAACATGAGATTTCCATGTCCTAAACATGTCAATATAAATATTAAACAGTGTCGGCGAAAGACCGCACCCCTGTGTTACTCCTTTATTAGTGGAAATCTCTTCTGTCAGGTTTCCTCTTATAACAAGACATATACTGGTTTCTTCATAAAGAGGTTTAATAGCTTCTACGTGGTATTTTGTATATCCTTTCCTTACAAGTGTTTTCCATAATAAACTTCTATCTGTATTGTCAAAGGCCTTTTACATATTTTAAAGGCTAAATGTATTTCACAGTTAAACTCTCTTCCTTTTTCCATGGTTCGGAGAGACTCCGGACTTTGAGCATCACTTCACGCGTTTTATTCGTCGTCCGATGTGACAAAAAATCTGAAGTGTTGCACTCATATAATTTGCTCTAATCTTGTACTAACCATTATTAGAAACTCTTATTCCTATACCTTCTTCATGTTAGTTGAGATAAACATTTGTACAAATTATCTTATTTCCTTGTATGTACAAGGGGAATATGGGAATACAGTAGTCTTTGAGCAATAGTCAAAACTTTTAAACCTTTTAGATTCCTTTCTGTTTACACGGCTAACATATAAAAATGAATAATGATGTTCCATTTGACGAAAGTAAGTTTTCGAAAACTCACACAAATAACAAGGAGTATCTCCAAAATAGCTCACCCTAAAAAAATGTGTTTGGACATCTCTTACGATTTACCACTTATGCAAAAGTGATCCAACAGGACTACTTAGGTTATAGCCAGGAAATTCTAAATACCTATACATTTCATTTGTCATCAAAATATCTTAAACATATGGCATTGAAATCAAAATTGTTGGTCATTTTTGAGAAAATCAATTTTTTTAAACATTTTCCATGTAAAATGTAGTTTAGGAGTTGAGGAATTTTCTTCAAAATCTTTGTTTCGCATCCTTAAAAGATACTAAGCTTAAATACCAACTGTGGTTTTTAACCCACTTTTTGTTTTTGAGTAGTGCTTTTTTGGATTGAGGGGGGCCTCAAAACATAGAATTTGTGGTGAAATTTCGCCATCGAATTTTTGGGTGAAATACAACACGTACTATATGTTGTGGAGAAAGTAAAAATCCTTCGCAAGTAGAGTCCAATAAAAGTGAAAGTTGAGTTGGAAAGTTCAGTTCAGTTCTGTTAGGATGAACACAGTCATGTTGGTGACGTGTGTAAGAGAGTCACATGCACACAACACACACATTCATCAGCAGGATGATGGTTTCGCTTGACCCTCGTGTCTGTTCTAATCGCAGCTGTACCGAGCAACCCCCCGCCCACAAACACATGGGACTCCAAATGAAATAATCCCCAGGGTCCCAAGCTGCCTCTTCTTCGTTATTTTTACGCTCCGGAAGGGTTGCTATTTTTAGTTCGCTAAATAAGGACTTCTTCACGCTACTGCTGGATACTTTCATAAAAGCCCCACATTCAACATCAGGGATGTACATCAGCGAAAATTAAAATCCCGTATCTTGTGTAGCTCTTGTCCTATGTGTTTGATAAAACAGTTTTACTTAAGCACTAAATATATCAAGTTTTGTATCCAACATAAATAATTCGTAATTCTATTTTAGCTTATCTTTCAGGCCAAGCCATTATAAATCCAATTTCTTACCTTCATACTATTTTATATCCACCATCATTTATTACTTGCCCTACTACGTAAATTAGGGAAGGTATTATATTCGACCCAAAAATTCATGTTACATGTTTTGAGGCTCCCTGAATAAAAAAAACCATAACTTTGTGTGTGTGTGTGTGTGTGTGTGTGTGTGTGTGTGTGTGTGTGTGTGTGTGTGTGTGTGTCGGTCAGTGAAGCATAACTCAAAAATGAAAAGTCGGTTAAAACAAAAGTTCGTATTTAAGTGTAATATCTTTCAAGGATGCGGCATGAAGATATCGAAGAAAATTCTTCCACCTTAAACTACCCTTTACCTGGAAAATTTTTCGAAAATTTTTATTTTTTCAACGATGTTATGGCAAATGAAATGTATATTTTGAATTTTCTAACTATAGCCTATGTAGTCCTGTTCACTCTTGATGACTTGCTTAACTGATAAACCGTAAGAGGATGACGGATCTTTCTCGAACTTCTACAAGTACGCCGGACGCCGGACGCTTCTCGAATGATCTGGAAGACCCCTTTATGACGTACCGTAGTCATTGCAACATGTTTGCTCACGTGAATTTTGGGGAAGATTGACCTTGAGCGCCTTGATACGCCCCGCACATGGTATCTGGTGTGAAATAGCTTGACTCCGACCGTCCTTTGTTGTGCGGCGTGGCCGGCGTCAGAATATGCAAATAAACTTTATTCTAGATTTTGCTGCGCACTGAAAGAAAAAGATAGAGAATGTTTTTCTATCCAGAATTTTAAAAAATTTGATGTGTTGCACTCACATAACTTTCTCTACTCTTGTACTAACCATTCTTACAAACTCTTATTACTATATGTTCTTCGTGTTCAGATAACATTTGTACAAATTATCTTATTGCTAATTTCCTTGTAGATGCAAGGGGAATATTCGAATATAGTAGAATTTGAGCGATAGTCAAATCTTTTACAGCTTTGAGATCCCATTCTCTTTGCACACTTAACATATAAAAAAACTAAACAACGATGTTCCATTAACGAAAGTTTTAAGCTTTCCAAAACGGGTACAAATAACAGCATGGGTTACTCTACAAGAAAATTTACTTTGACATAAGTTGTGTTTTAGTAAGATCTACAGTTTTTGTACAGTACATTTTGCCTATCTCTTATGGTTTACGAGTTACTCAAAAGTGATCCAGAGTAAACAGGACTACATCGGCTAGAGCCAGAAAATTCAAAATAGACATTTCATTTGTCATAAAAATATCTCACACATATGACATTTTAATCAAAATCGCTGGAGCTATTTTCAAGAAAACCAAAATTTTCGAAAAATTTTCCATGTAAACGGTAGTTTAAGCTGGGGCTACTTTTTTAAAAACCTTCCTGTCGCATCCTTGAAAGAGCAACTTTGGTTTTTAACCGACTAACATATATTTCCGGTGAAATTTCGACATCAAATTTTTGGGTCGAATACAATAGCTTCTCCTACTTACCAGTAGAGAAAGTAAAAAGCACATACTTGGTTCAGAACCTGGGACTTGCAGTCGACCATCCCCTAAAAGATTTTCCTCTACTCTGTAAAAAGTAATTTTCCAACTCGTGTAATACACCATTTGCATTTAAATAGGGACAACATAATAACAATACTGAATGTTTTTTCCAGTCATTTTAAGGTTACGCTTTATTCCACGAGACTAAAATATGTTTTGACGTTTTTGTAAATATAGGCATCTTCGAAATTGGCACCATTTCCTGTTGAACCGGAAACGGTAAGTATCGATAACATAATTTTGGTCGTTGCAGGATATGGCGCCTCTTCATTTCAAAGACGCTACATGTTTGAAGAGGAGATGGGGAGGGGGGGGGGGGGGCGAGAATTTAATTGAATCTATGTAAGTTGTCAGCTGCGTAATGCCATGAAGTCTGAAGTAGGTCACACAATTCTTCCCTGCTTACTTGGCTGACTAGCAACTCTATTAAAAGTTTCCTGGCATCGAACTTCCTTACCTCCCAAAAACTTTCGTGATGAAACTACACGCACAGTGCGAGAATATTACAGGATGCCCTTTCCACTCAACCATATATTTCGGAACAGAATGTTGACCTAGAATCGAGGTTAATATCATATAGTTTTTAAGATTTATGGGGAAAAATTTCTCCAATTTTTACCTTCTCTACTACGCGTAGTAAATAGGGGAAGTACTTTTTGTATTTGACCTAAAATTTCTATGTCGAGATTTCACAGGAAATGTTTTGAGGCCCCCTGAATCTAAAAAACGACGTTTTAGAAAAAGGTCTGAGGGTGTCTTTGTGAACAGCATAACTCAAAAACGAAAATCCGGTTAACGAACATAGTTGTATTTAAGTTTAAATCCTTGAAGGATGTGACACGAGGTTTCTAAAAAATTCCTTGACCCCAAACTTCACTTTACATGGCAAGTTGTTCGAAAATTTCGATTTTCTCAAAAATGACTAACGGCTTTGATTACAATAGCACACGTATAATATATTTTTTATGCCAAATGAAATTTATATTTTGAGTTTCCTGACTATAGCCTACGTAAATCTGTTTACTCTCGATGACTTTTGCATAACTGGTAAGCCGTAAGATATAGAGCAAATCTTAGTATACAGAACGTGTAGATTTCGTTATAACACACAAGTTATGTCCAAATGCATTTTTTGGGGGAGTGAACCGTTTCGGAGACATTTCTTGTTGTTTGTGCGAGTTTTGCAGTACTTTTCTCGAATAGATGTCGTTATTGACTTTTTTATCCGTTTGGTCTGCAAAGAGAACGAAATCTCAAAGTATTAAAAGATTTGACTATCGCTCAAAGCCTACTATATTTCCATATTCTCCTTGCACTTATAAGAAAACAGAGCTGCAATGATACGGGTTTTAGTGGTTGAGGGTCCCACAGTCCCAATGAAACTGGCTTACATAATGTATTTCCTCTCCAAGATAGGGGAAAAAACAGCAAATGTTCATCTCGAGTAACATGAAGAAGGTTATATAAGGATGGGTAGTACAAGAACGTTATGCGGGTGCAGTACAATTAGATTTTTTAAAAACTACGGTTAGGGGTTAGGGAAATAACTCTTATTGAGCTATTTAAATGTACAAACAGCGCCAAATAAAATCTTCGGCGGATTTTGTATAGTTTTTTGGGGTCTTTTGAGGTGTTAGCACAGCAATAAGGGGGGAAAGGGTGATTTATAATTATTATACCTTTGTGAGAATAAAGACCTCTGCGATTATATAATTTCTCTTCTGTTATAATTTACTGTTTACTTCTTTATAAAGTTCTGTGTTGCTATGTATTTAATGAATACCATTGAAGCTTCAATTTGCACTCTCCTGGAAATCTTCACACGCATATACAAATTACACATTTCGCTAACCTGAGAGCTCGTCAAGCTTTCCCCTTAGAATTTTAGTCCTTCAAAGGCATGCCCTGCTCTAGTCCATAACGTATGCCTACCAATCACGATCAGAGATGCATAGGACAAACTGAATGGATTCACTCTACTGTTTCTCTTTTAGCCAGCACGGTCCAAAGCATAAGGTAGGTATGTATTTTGTTTTTACGGCATTTTGTATGCTTTCTTTTGGTTATAGGTTAAGGTTATTTAGCAAAAGGATGGCACGTCCTTGCACCGTGACCTAAAGTAACCAATGAAGCGGTCAAGGCTTCGTATAGCGATAAATAATATGATTCAGACGCAAGGTGTAGCGAAATTATCTTTGGCGTTCTTTGTACAAATCTTACTGCACCTTGTGTCCATGTAACATAGTTTATCGTTGTATGAAGCCCTAGCAATTTCATTGGTTACCTTAGATTTTGGTAAATAGTTATAGTTATGCCAATAACCAAAACAAAGGTTACAAATGGCGTGGAAACGAAATATATGTTTTTGCTGTGGATCGTTTTCTTTCCTTTTTTCTCTCTGTTTCTTTCTTTTTGTAGTGTTTAACGCCCGCTTTTACTACCTATGTACATAACCACAGGCGGTGACAGTGATAATACAAGGAATGAAAATGGAGCACCCGTGGAATGAGATAGCGAGGGAAACCGGAGGAAGCCCGCCCCAGTGCCGCTTCGTCCACCACAAATCCCACATTCAGTTGCCTGGGATCGAACCCGGGCGAATGGTCTTACCACTTGGCTACGGCATGGCCGTGCTCTGGATCGTATTGGCTAAAAGAGAAAGAGTTGGAGTAATGCATTCATTTTGTCAAACAGACCTCTTATCATAAATTATATTTTTTGTGGCGTTAAGCATTTGCTATATTTTCTTTCTTTGGTTTGAATTCTAAAATACACATACGTGCTTTCAAGTGGTAACTAGCTATTCGTTTATTCTATTGGCAATGCAAGAATATGAAATTTAAATCCACTCGTGTTTTAAATATACAACTGATTGGTTTAGGCCCTATCCCTTTAACGATATGTGTAATGAAATTTTATCTCGGTGAGCAAGAAGTACAGAATTAAAACAAGCTTTTGTAAGAATCCTTTCCGTTTCTATACGTCACTCTGTAGACAATGAAATATGTTTCATAACCTATCTGTGTTGTGTAAATATTATATATTCCTTCTTTATAATAAGGGACTGCACGTTCTTTTTCTGTTTTACGCTCCTTCTTTTGTTCACTTCGCACGGTAAAACAATTTTCACTATTACATCCAGCACTCTGGTGACGTCATTGATGAAGTGGTTTATCTAATGGTACTGTAATGTTGTGAAAATAATAAATTCTCTCTCCAAACAAACAAGCTTAATGACCAACCTTCTAGAAGTGTTCGCTACGCCTCCATTTTGTGAAACCTCCCTTCCCAGGCTGCTAAAATTATTAGAGGTAAAAGCACTTGCTCAACAAAGAGAGTGGTTTCGGTAACGTCGCATTTGTAGAGAAAAGGGAAAGGCTCTCGAGTTCGTATTTAATTAAAATTAAAATTCAATTACCACATAAAACATGTACTTAATGTTTAACACAAGCATACGAATAAAACCTGTTTAGTTTTAATGGTTTGCTAATCTTATTGTTCCATGGTGCATAGTAAAAAATGGAGATATCACACTGTTAGCCTGTGACAAATGTTAGCACACTATAACCCATCCAACCAAAGAATGGTCCCTGAGTAAACAAATCGTGCACCTTCACCTTCACTCTTAACCATTTCGCTATAACAATATCAAGTGTTAAAGAAATACATAGATACTCCTTGTTAAACTATCGCTGAGTTGCAAGAAAACTGCTACATAATATTTATCCCCTTCTGTAGTTAATGGATCACTAAACTGTTGACGTTTGGTAACTATAGGTCGTTACAAGTACATTATATGATCCTTTAACTATTTCCTTCTTTAACGATAGAAGCAGTAAAACCTCTGGGCACATGCAGTCGGCATTCCACGACTCTATAACAAGGGACTGACGCCACACGTCCAGGCTCATGCGTTTTGTTTTCTGCAAGTCAAAATGAACAAAAAGAATAGAAGTAAAGTGTTGTCTGAAAAGGACGAAATACTTTCTGTGACGTCGGGCTTGGCACTCAACAAAGGACGGACGGAACCAAGCTACTTCACACCATATGCCTTGTCAGCGAGCGGGCAAAGACGTTCAGGGCCGGGCCGCCCGCTATGCGCACGCGACTATCAACACTCGAGGTGGCAGAAGCAAAAAGGATGTCAAGAACGTTCCCGACACTTCTAGAAGACATTTCTGGTGCGTGTGCGTGTGCGTGTGTGTGTGTGTGTGTGTGTGTGTGTGTGTGTGTGTGTGTGTGTGTGTGTGTGTGTGTAAGTCCAGAAAGGTCCTGTGACGTCATCCCTAGCATGTAAGCAGGCCTGAGAAGACTGGATGGGGTGTTTTTTAGAGCTGAGTTACGGACATGAGTCGGTCAGTATGTCAGTGAGTGTGAGACAGCTGTGTGTGTCGTGTTTTTACGTCTTGAGAAGCTTCAACGAGCTTTGATAGTGTTTACGAAACACTACGTGTTCACGAAAGTTAGGTGCGCGTTTGGGTTTTTAGGTTCTATTCTCAGACCAACATTTTATGGAAACTGAAACGTTAAAGTGCTACATTGGGAGCATTAGCGGATTACTCTACGACACAGAGAGTTTAGATAGCTTAATCTTTAAGATACTTACAGTAAGTACATATTTTATGCAAACAGCATTGAAATGAAATTTCATAAGTACGAAACATGGGCACTGCCAATCCAGTGACTACTTAGGCAGCAAAATAAACATGAACATTATATTTAAACAGAGACTAAATGGTGAACATTGTCATAAGCGACATTTTTAGTCTTACAAGTTTTTTTTTTTTTTTTTTTTTTTTTTTTTTTTTTTTTTTTTTTTTTTTTTTTTTTTTTTAAAGTTTGATACATATTTTAACACAGTATTCACAATACATATATTTTAAATGTATTACTTTCTCTTATACTTACAGTGAACAGGAGTGTCTAATGCCAACCAAAAATTCTGTATCAAAATTTCATCGGAAATACAGATATTTGAAAAAAGTGCCCGATATTGCAACAGGAGTTGGGATTGATCAAAACTAGAATAAATTTTCCAACAAACAATGTTGGTTTGGCACATACCAACGTCTTTAAATGTCGATATAGCTGGAAACCCAATGAATTCAGGTCCGGCGAACGGGGAGGTCATGCTACTGGACCTTGTTGACCAATCCATCGTCCATTAAATGTTTGCGAAAAGCTTTTTAAAGCGACTTTTGCTGTCCATAGACTTAGCACACAAAGACATACACGTACATATATTTTCTATAAATGTCAGGGGGCCTCAAAACGTATTTCCGATGAAATCTTAACGTCGAATTTTTGGGTAGAATGCAATATTTCCTCTACTTACTTATATATTGTTTAATTCAACCATATTATTTTAAGTGTAAAAACAATTACACAATTGTGAAATATATACTAACGTAAAAGCAGACATTCAAAAACGCACATACAAGTTTCCGATGAATTATATTGTCTATTTATTTTACGATAAAGACTTTCAGAGAAGAGATATTTATGTAAGCCTTTTTAATACCCGAACCAAGAGCGTACACCATGTTCCAAGACAAACATTGTTTTAATCGTTTCTGGGCTTAGAGGTCTTAACTTTTAATTACTGACACCATTTGCCAAGCGCAATCGATTTGACAGCCATTTGTTTTTCCTGTGACGTTTCTGGGTTTCGGATCTTTTTGTGTGATACTTATATGTAACTAAAGTAGGGCTTTTCATCTCAAGAGAGGGCGGGTTTGATTCCTGGCTGCGTTATTCCTCTAAATAAGCATTATTTTCTACCCTCAGGAGACACTGGCAACATGATTGTGACAATGAAGGTGGCTTCAGCGCAATATGAATATAACCTAATCAGCTGTTAAAGGGGGCTCTACAAATGAAAGATAAATAAGTCTGTGTGTTTTATTTGCATGACTTTCTCTACTCACTTTAATTTTTATTTCCTCTACAACTATTCCTAGAAAGTCATATTTTTACTTTCTCAACTTCGTAGAATAAATAGGAGTATTGTTGTTGAGATTTCACCGGAAATATGTTTTGAGACCCTCTGAATTTAAAAAAGTAGTTTTAGAAAAAGGTGTGTGGGTGGGTGTGGGTGTAGGTGTGTGGTTGCACAGTTCAAAAACGAAAAGTCGGCAAACAAGGATGCAAAGATTTTGAAAAAAAATGTTCCTCCCTAAACCACTCTACATGGGAAAATTTTTCTAATTTGATTTTGTCGAAAATAGCTCTAATGATTTTGATTAAAATTCCATATTTTTATGACAAATGAAATGTATATTTTGAATTTTCTGGCTATGGCCTATGTAGTGCTATTTACTCTGGATGAGTTTTGTATAACTGGCAAACATAAGAGATAGACCAAATCTTCGTACCCAAAACATCTAGATCTGGCCAAAATACATGTGCAAATAATATTTTTGTAGAGCGAACCATTTGGGAGATATTCCTTGTTATTTGTGTGAGTTTTGGAATACACACACTTTCGTCAAATGGAACATTGTTACTATTATATATATATATATATTGGTGGGGTGGCGTAATTTGTGGGGTGCAGAACTGGAGGGTGGGATGTGGTCAGCCCTCCCAGCTAGTTATGTGGCCATCGCAACTTGGGGCTGCTACTTATCCATCAATTAGCTCCTTATTTGGTCCCCCGGGACCTAACGAGGCTGAGTGCACCTCGTAACAGGCCTCCTAGCGGGGGAAAAATCCCCATTGTGGTACCGGAGATCGAATCCAAGTCCACCGCGCTACCAACTGCGCTACGGAGGTGGTCTTGGGCAGTTAATGCTGGAGGAGGATAAACAAACATTTGCAACTTCGGAGAGCCATAGAAAAAAATGTAACAATTGAAAGCGCATGTTACAGCTCTCAATCGTTTTTTCCATGGATGTGCAATGAAGCTAGTCTTGTAATTTATAGATCCCAATAAACCATAAATTTAGCAATGAGTGGTGGTGTATGCATAAACTTTCTACGACAGCAATATAATCTTTTGTTCTGGGTAAACAAGAGAATGTATTCTTTGTGTAACCGAAGGGAAAACCTTCATTTCCCCAAACGGAAATGAATGTCAAATAACAAGAGGCAATGGTATTCAGACCTACATACGCTGATGTAATAAGCATTTACGACTTGAAACTTCAGTAGTCATGACAACTCTCTGTATTTGGCAGAGTGAGGTTTACAGGTACCTACAGCTTCAGAAATGAAATTTCCTCTAGCGTTATGCATATTTGCTAAACCTCTGTAGTGAGGCACGAATGTTGGAACTTTATCTTTGTCTTTCCTTTAAATATGGAACGCTGCGTCAAACATCGCCAATAGGACCAAAATGATTTATACCCCTGAAAAATGTGGAGTATTTACTAGCCTAATCTGTTACTACTAGAATTGCGTTCAACTAAAAATAAGGTTCGGTACAATACATAAAATGATGCGTAAATGGCAGGATTACCAGTGGCGTTGGTAGCAGTGGCGGCTCGTGACTTGTCACAGTGGGTGTGCACTCTGACACACACAACACAATTCTAATTCGCATTTCAAATGGGGAACTGAGCTCCCT
This sequence comes from Tenodera sinensis, assembly GCA_030765045.1. Classification (NCBI taxonomy): domain Eukaryota; kingdom Metazoa; phylum Arthropoda; class Insecta; order Mantodea; family Mantidae; genus Tenodera; species Tenodera sinensis. Next base: position 52,307,392 of record CM060963.1, on the reverse strand, counting down.
TGACTTACAGATTGGCAAGGAAAGAAAGAGCACAAAAATTAAGAAGGTTAATGAGAAATATAAATATAATGATCACCAAAAATTGTGACCATGAGTCAAAATAAAAATTGCGCTTTTCGGTTCAAAATAACATTACTCGTGATTATATCAGTGTCTTCGATCTGAACTGTAGTATGATAGAGGAGTTTAAAATGTATTTAAAACACTAATGTTCCGGAGGTTAAGCAGTGCTCTATATACCCTCTCTGTTTCGGGGAGGTTTGAAGTTCAATTCTGGTTTCTAGAGGAATCTAGTAAAACATGATCAACAAAACGTAAAGAACGCGGTCGATATGAGGTAGCGCCCGATGAGTATACAACACACCTAACATACAGGCAATGTGGGTAAGTCCCTCTCTGACCAACTCTACTAGGAAAACTACCCTAGTTATAACAAATTAGAGGCACGAACAAAATCTAATGTGTTGCACTCATAGGACTTTCTCTACTCTTGCATAAGCTATTCTTGTAAACGCTCATTATTTTTTCTACTGTACTTCATGATAATCAAGCTAAACATTTAAAGAACGCATTTTATTGCTTATTTTCTTGTAGGTGCAAGGGGTATATAGGAATACAGTAGACTAAGAGCGACAGTCGACTCTTTGTACAGCTGTTGACTACATGATTGCTTTGAATTTCTTTTCAACGCCAAGCCAAGTTATAAAAAAAATTGTTATTTATTTAACTAGTGTATATTCTGATTGTGACACGAGTATATGTTTAGCCCGCCAACGAAAGCGAACGCGCTTATTTTTACGAGTGTCACAATGAAAAGATTATACACGTATTACACACCACCTTTTATGTAACTGTAGCTTAAAATACGTAAAAAATTAAACGTATTGTGGATGGAGAAACGAAAAATACATTAGTTTGACCAATGAAACCATATTACTGGCATACATTTCAGAGCTGGTAATTATGCAGGTTTTCTTACAGGCACATTGGAGAAAATTATATTGTAGCCATTATATTGTAGCCATTATGACGTCATTTCTATCATGGACATTCATTTTGTGGCACTGGTGCCATAAATAGGGTAATTTTGCACTATGTATGCAAAGAAATGATGCATTGTGACAAATGACAATTTGCTACTTTTTTGTCACCTTATTTCTGTTTTAAAACTGAATCACTAAAGGCAGTTCGGCTTTATCGCTAAGAGAATTTACAATTTGCTATGAACTTGTAACTCACAGTTGCCCTGTTCTATCGTAAGCTTGACACAATTACTGCTCACAGCTTTGTGTACTATTCTCTCACAAACAAGTAGTTCTGCGATACACTCACTAAAACTGGACTCAACTGCTGGTTCAACACTCAACTGGCTTCAGATTTACACATTTGTTTATGAAACTTTTTGTGTATTCTACTTAGCTTATACAAACACCCACCTGTAGGTAACCGAGATTAATTAGAAATTAATGTCTGTATGAATTAAGAAACTGGGTTTCTTTTATTACACACATGTGCACACACAAACATACACTACCCTATTTCACACACTGCAGTTTTGCTGTGCGGCAGTATGCAACTTGTGTCCCAGGGCTTCTGTCGTAGTTTTTCACCTAAGCCCAGGGTAGATGAGCGCGCAGAGTTGGCGAGCCGTGACTGTTCTAGAACATTTTGATTATCTCATGTTTGCGGTGTTTCGGCTCACCATTGCAATATTGGATATTGTACATCCATATAGAGTTGGGAAAGTGAAATTTTGATAGCTACCACAGGTTTCACTCGAAAATATTTAACAAATTACCTCTACTGCAAAGGACAATTTCACATGGACCAATTTTCATTATTTTTAACTTGCTATTGAAGACATCCATATAACTGTGTATATTGAGTTTCCAGAAGGTTCAAGGAGGAGAATTTTATCACTGAAAAATGGGAATAATGGTAGTCAGCAAAATACATTCAAATTGTAGAGAAAGGAAATTCTAATTTTTAGGACTGTACATTAAGAGAGGTTATGATAACTCTGAAGTTTCTCTGAATTTTGGATTGAGGTTATAACTGCTTCATTCTGCTACAATCAACACACGCTAGGTGGAAGTATCCCGCAAGATTTCCGCACATCTGCTACTCCCTGCAGTATTTTCTTAACATCATCCGCATGAACTAAAGTTAATGTTGATTAAAATTTGCTGGTGCACTGACCACAGAATAAACAAGCAAGCAAGCAAGCGTAGCTATTGTGTTCGCTAAGTAGGTATATTGTTTATGTCTGAGTGAGTTTTAACGCTCGGCTGCCCTTCCTACATTGAGTCGATACAGTCTGTCCAATTACAATGTAATAAACACGTAAATACTCCGAGAAACAGTATATTTGTATGTGGAAAGTAATGGGTTAGAAAATCACAAAAAATATGATTTTCTTCCATTCTAAGTTTCTTAGGTATACAAAAGCAATCATTCTGGAAAAGAAAAACACAGCGCTACTCTGAATATTAGTTTAGATTCCTTCAACCGATGATTTTCCGAAATTACACCTAATTTCTCAAAAAAATACCCACACCCATTGACCTTTTTGCTTGTAGATACACAAATTACACATCCAAAGAAGCATTACCGAAGGTATATTTAATATCATATCACCAGTGATCCGCAACGTGGTGGTCGCGATTGCAACCCAGGGGTGCTCAACCGCAGGCAAGTTAGGGAAGGTTGAAACTACCTCCTTCCACTCGCTAGGTCAGAATGATCCCTGGTTACTGAGGTCCAGTGGCGGCAAATTCTTACGTACAGGAAGTCAAACACGTACACATTCATATTCTACTCCTGATTAACCCACGATGTTTCTGAGAATACTTTTTGGTACGATTTAGATTTCAGAACGTAGACATAAGTGGAGCTAAACACTGCCATTAAATTACATGCAAACAAACGTAATCTTGGATACTCACAGCAGGGCAGAGACCTAAATAATTCTTTCTCAGAACATTTTACGGTCGTGGAATTCTGCAATGCAAGTAGTTTCATATGTTGTAGCTCGTGTGAAGAATTACCACATGGAAACTTCAAAAGTGCAAAATAGTTGGATTTTGGTTTCAAATGTTTTTGGGTCTTTAAATTGGGAAGAGAATGTGTGGTACAATTGCTTCAAAAGTTGTATTTTTTCGGGAGAATAACGTTTATCGTGAACACGCAACGTAAACGAGGGAAATTCTATGAATCTGCAACTACTACTCTTACAAATCAAGCACATAACTTTATCGTTTTCATTCTCCAAAACAAAAATATTCGTCCTCCCATTCAATTGAATGTACTACCATACATACTCCGCGCCATCCGCCTCTGACTAGTAGATCTAGTTCTGCTTGCCTTCGTCAATGGAGGAGGCTTATGATATGATTGGTGAAAAATTATTTTGTGATTGACGTTCCTGCTTCTACCTGGCCATGTCAGTACGCTGTTGCCATATTTACTCAGTGTCCGTCTGCAGCGGCTGCACTCCCAGGTTATTCAATGTTCGCGAAATATGAAAGTTTAAAATTTTCAATGTGTGTACTATGACACTTAAAATTATTAAATTCTTAGATATCACTGTGTATACACTAGCGAACACTTTCGTAAATGAAATATTTCCATACTAAGAATTACATCAGTTCATACATTCCAAAACGCGCATGAATTTCCACTGTAACCGTTGCTGTTGCAATGCCTCTGACGGTAAAGTATTATTATTACCTGACTGGTCAACGACCTGACGAGCCCCTGTCACGTGACACACATGGCGTAAGTGTCAATCACAAGGTAGTTTATCACCAAAGGCCAGAGGCGTGTGCGTTTTTCTATAGGCATACTGCACATGGACTTTACTGTTATCGCTCACGCATGTAAACAACTGCAGGTAGGTACAGCCTGACCATGAAAACCGCCTCACTGCAACACAACCTACAAACATCATATGAACACTAAAGAACACTCCATGGTGAAACAAAACAGTCGCGATATACTAAACCTTGACCTTGCGTCTGCATACATTTGCAAGGCAATGCTTGACCGGTTCGCAGAATACTACGTTACGTTGTTTTCGGCTCTTACTTCTAATGGCTATTGTTTGCACGTTTGATGGCCGTGCTGTACTTCTGGCGTCAGCTAACCTTTATCGTATACAAGCGCACATTCATCCGGCCTTTATTTATCACATATTCTAGGCAAGGTGTTTCCTAATTGGATGAGGAATATAATGAATTTCCTGTTACTCTGTTCTAAAGGGCTTACTCCATGGTTTTATATGTAATATCTGTTTTTTTAAGAAAAACTTACAAAATTCATTAACTTGTCCAATAAATTGATTTTTCACCACACTCTTTAATGCCACTAAGCTAATTGCCGTCCCCCACTAGATACCCAGTAGGTAGAGGAAAGTCCACCCAAAAATTCTAACTAGAATTTCACTTATGAACTCGCACGTCTGTGTGTATGTGCGTGTGGGTGGGGATGTACAGTATAACTCAAAAATGAAATGTACATTATATAGAAAATATCTTGCAGGAATGCGACACAAAGGTTTTCGGGAAAATCTACAGCTCTAAAATAACCTTTACATAGAGAAGGGTTCCTTATATTTTCCCTCAAAAATGGTTCTAATGTTTTTGATTAAAAACATACATTTAAATATTGTAACAATTAACAATTTAACAAATCCCACTTCTGACACCAGTGTAACAAAATGACAGCAAAGTCCAATTACTTTTTCTGCCACTTTATTTTTCTTGTAAAGCTGAAGCACAAAGCACAGTTATTTTACGGTCGTTAACACAATCTACGGCTCTTCGTGACATACACTTTTCTGCCTTTACTCCCTCTGACTCACAAACAACTGGCTTTAATGATAGCCATTCAACACACTAAAACTGCTTCACTTCAAAACTAACTACGAAACGACGTACCAATGTCCCAAACTATCTCTGTCGACAGTTCTCTCACGACGACGAGTGTAAACATACACATTGGTAATAGATGCCTCGTTCATATACCAACTACTCTTCCATTTTGTCTCAAATACTGCGTTCTCTGTGTCCCGCAAGCTTTTTATAGGTGAGAATGGCGTAGCACGGATCGTTCTAAGAATTCGTCCTTTTCTCTAAACTTTTTCAAATAAGCCGGCAGCCAGAAGTCTCGCGAATACTCTCGAAATACTTTGTTTGACCACGCTTTGTCAGTCACGTATTCACAAGCAATGGCGCGATGCAGCCTGGCATTAGCTGGGTTTGGTGTGCGCCGCCGGCCGGCCGGCGTCACATATTTTCATGACAAAGTGTATAGCCTGAATTTAACAGCCTCTGAAAAGCCCTTCATTCTGAATTTCTTTTATATAACTGTACAACTGAAATATCTATCAAATCCTGTGTAACAAAAGCGCATTTGGAAAGCTAAAAAGAATTTGCGATGACTTTTTTATAAGAGAGCTGCCCAATATCAGACAAATATAGGTGGCCACTAAGGATATAGGTGGAAGAATATTAGGTTAAGTTGTAGCATAAGAGCATCATGGTTTTAAAATTCCCAAAAGATTAATAATTAATAAACCAGCGTGTTTCTAAAATCATCAGGTGCCTGTAATGTCATGATCAATGGTACGCTAAAATGTTGACTGATGCGCACCATGTTTTAGCTCGAGCCTTCAAAGATGTAGAAATCTACACTCTGTAGGCATAAGTCTAGAATTGTTGGCTAATTATTTTATGTTGGGTACTATTATTGATTATGTAAGCAGGCTAAAATTAACATTCTCGGTTGCGAAATATTTTCTTTTACCTCATTCACAAATATACATTCTCTATTAGTGAGTAGTTTGTCAGTCTTTGTGTAATTTTGTAAAAACAGTCAAATTATTTTCGTTTTTTCATTTTTGTTTTTTCTTTTTTCTTTTTTCTTTCCTTATTGTTTAGCTTTTGTCCTTATTTTGCAGTTATCTTAATTCATAATTATATATAAAACAAACAAAATACAAATACGTATATTTGAATTTGTTTTGATTTCTGTTAAACTTTGTTGAAAAACAAAGTCATATTTAATAACTATGCTGTATTACTTGGCTACGCGACGACCCATGCTGAGCTTGATTGTCGAGTGCTGCGATCGCTTATCTTGTTTACTAGAAGAGCAAAATACTAGTATACCTTCTGCGGGCTAACTTGGCTCGAGGATCATAAAAGTGTCAAGTCGCTTCCACTAGCAAGATAGGAGTGGGGGTAGAAAACATAGTTTGGGTCAAAAACGCCAGAAGTCCGCCTTTCAATGTTGTCGGGCTACTTCAGTGTGAGCGCAGATGATGGAGCTGTTGCTACTTGTTCACAATCAACCACTGATTGGGTGGAGGGGATCGAGCCTCTCCCACCTTCCCCGCAACACCACGCTAGAGGGGTGAGTACTTGCTTCTGTATTCAACATATCTCTTACTCTTTCTTTAGGGTCGAGACAAGATAACCCGCACAGGGTATAACTTGGTATACAGTCAGCGATGCAATGCAAATTAATAATCTCTCGCTCATGACGTTACAGTCCTGAAATATGACTGCATCTGAACACTGCGTACGTACACGGTCTCGCGTAAACAATTGCGCAGTTTCACATTCTTTCCGATACTCCTCAATGCTTTGCCAGATAGTCTGTAGTCTTGCCGAACGACTACCGTGTGACCAACAAACTCTTGATCAGAATATTGCGTTGTAAATAACAAATGCAGAAAATTGAAGTAATTCAATAAAAATAAGAGAATCGAAATCTAACCAAGAAGACGATGATACCAAGCGGGGTATAGTACTTCCTTCCTCATGTCTTCGATGGCCTTGTAGTCTGGTAGATCTGCCCTATAAATTGTCTGTAACCTTGCCCTGGCTAGTCATTAGAGCTGAAACTGCACTGTCTACAGGGTATGCGTGAGCGTGGTTGACGGAATGAGAACACACACAGTTCCTTGTAATTCATTTAATTCTCGGTTCGATTTCACAATCACTATTCACCAGGAGTTGTCACCGTTCCCTGTCACAGTTAAGATATGTTAAGTCGCTGAAATCTGCTACGGCGGAATCACACTTTTAAAAAATACACTTCACTGCCTAATACACTGCTGAGAAATGCTGTTTACTCTATAATATTGGCGGTAATAACTGCTACGTTTTGGCGCGAATTAATGTTTGTGACTACTGCAGGCAATATGCGACTGCACCGAAGCGGCTTCCAGAACAGAATACCAAGCCAGGTCGAGCCAAGGGTTCCTAATTACCGCAGGTACCCAGAAACATGAACAAGTACTTTTACAAGTAACATTTTAACTACATGAACTAGAAACAATGCATTATATAACTGTGAATTAGAATATTTAATCACATAATAGTTATTGAATTTAAATACTGATGCTTCATATTCTAAACTTATCCATTTGTAATAACCATTATATTAAATGCATTCACATTACTTTCTCATAATTTAAATCTCATGTAATTCATTATTCAAATCATATTTAATAATACGGCTAATAATGACGGTATCAGTTTTCAAATATTTGCGTATTTTTGAAGTGGTAGATCACTATTAGTTTTTCACTCTTGATTATGCAAAGAACATTGAATTTTAAAGCCACCACATAGCGATACCTACTCTTTTAAAAATATGAAAATTCTTATGTATTCTTTTCATAACCACAGCGATATGATTAAATGTGTATATATTCGTTACCATTATAATTAAAATCCAATTTTAATTTAATAGTGAAGGAAAGAAACAACGTGAAACGAGCGAAATAAAGCAAACAAGTGGCGCCAGTGCGGTATTATCTGTAATCGTTCTGAGCCCTATGATTCATCATTCATTATTTACCTGACAAAGATAGATGACTACAAAGCTTCAAGTTTCCTTTTCCCCTTGGAACGCGCGTCTTCATCTGGCTTACATGTAAGCTCCTACCGAGTTAATGGGAAACCCTTTTAGTATGTTTGTGCATGCACCACACATTAACTTGAAAACAATAGCCCTGTATTGGCTTTGTTGTAGTGAAACTGAGCAAGGAAATGATAAAATAATAATTTTGTACTTGGAAACATTTGCTTACAAAGTGGGAAATTAAATCACCATTTCGCCAAGCCGTTCCAAATGTAGTGATCATGTCATCGATGGTGGTTCGATGTAAACAAAACAAGAAGTTGGTTAAATCTTCTCAGTGCTCTAATAACGGTGTGAACAGCGTGTACAGAAAACTAATATAGTAAAATGCAAGGGTACATTAATTGCTTAACGAGGCCTACGCAGCTTCCCCTCCCTTTACCCTTCTCCAATGACAGCACCATTCATGCTACTTCCTGGATATACTTATAACCAATGACACATCGTACTGAAACGAAAGTGCTGATTTTTTCTGGTCGCTCAGTAAATCGTTACCCCTCTCTTTATCCCTCTCCATTGACAACACTATTAATACATGCTAATTATAACCAATGACACGTCGACCTGAAAGGAAAGTATTGATTTTTTTCTGGTCGTTCAGTAAATCGTTACTCATTAAGCTCAGCTGTTGCTTGTTTAACACTATAACGTACATCTCAGAAGCTAACCGAGCCCAGATTATTAATCTATGGCAAGCTGGTAATACGGTTCGACAAATTTCAAAAACTGTGCAAATTCACAAGCACTAAACCGTAATACAAATCTAAGAAAGGCAGTTTATTGCATACGTATTATAGAAACGCTTTTCATTCAAACATAGAAAATGTAATAGACAAACATGCTTAGAGCTAGTTCGATACGAATTTTAATTCCAGCATAAATATAGAAAGAATTTATAGAAGGATTGAACGTTTTTATATTTTCAATATAATATTTCATTATGTTTTTGTGATTCCAAGGATAACATTCAAGCTTTTCTTATAACAAAAAATCATTCAACTCTATAAATACAGTTTATTTCAAGCAATATTTGCAACCGTTTGCATCACATGCATTAAGAATTTGGAGATAAATCTAAAGAAAAGACGTGGTTTTTCTAGTAGACCAGGTGTGTCCACCCTTCCCCCTCCGTCAACTTTCCTTGTTCTCATTACAGCACCACGCCTCTAGCCCCGAATAGCAATTGACATTGGTCAGTAGTTTTGCCTCACCCCTTGCGAGAACCCGTAAGAAAAATTGAGAGATGGTTCCAAATAGTGCATATTGTTAAATTCGTTTTGTGTACTATCTCTTCTTTGGGGTCTAGCTAACTTGTAGAGGATTAGTGGGGCCGGGTCAGGCCAGGGCTTGAAAATTAGGGCTACAAAGTAATTTATCATTTTTGTCATCGATGTCAAAATTCCGAGAAAAGCACAAGTATCGTAGCATTTGTTTACTAGGAATTCTATATGATTATTCTGCTGATTCTTTTGTAATAATAATTATACTAATAATGATGCTGGAGGTGGCGGTGATGGTGGAGGTGGCGGCGGTGGCGGCGGCGGCGGCGGCGGTGGTGGTGGCGGCGGCGGTGGTGGTGGCGCTGATGGTGGCGGCGGCGGCGGTAATTAATAGCATAATTAATAGATGGTATGGACATATGCTTATGATGTCCGATGACCGAATACCCAATAAAATTCTCAACTGGAAAGTAGAAGGGAAAAGAAGACGAGCAAAACCTAAGGAATACTGGATGGATGGGAAATGAGTATGAGGAGAATACGATTAAAGGAGGAAGATGCTATGAACAGGGACTTGCGGGGGGGGGGGGGGGATGAAGGAAAGCTATTCTTTTGTGGAATATTTCTTCATAAAAATAGTAATGGTAATAGTAACATAATATAATAATGTCAACCCTAAAGCAACTTTTATTACCTGCTAAGCATACAGCCATCAGTACAAGGTCATGAGCAGGCTGCGCTCAGTGAGTACCAGTTGCCCAACTTCTCGGGCTCGGGCCGAATTTAACACCTCTACTAACTCGTCTCGTGGTTATAGATAAAACAGTGATATTGAAATAATGACACTTTCGTTATCTTTTACCGCTGTAATTTTTGTCGGAGTCCAATAAATCAAATAAGGTTATGTGAAGCCAAGCTTTTACTGCATTGCACCAACAAACATATTTCTGTTGGGAGCGTTACGTTCAAGTAATTAATCTCGCTTACTATAACTACGTCAGAGACGCGGATTGAGTTGTGAATGCTGACTGTTCTATCAACGGTGAGTCAAAGCAGAGGCACGTATCACCAGGGGTAGGTATTTCAGTGCATATCTCTTCAAGTTTAGTGCACACGCATGCAGCCCACGAAATACCGGGCAGCGACTACGTAAACAAAGTTGTTTCTTAAGCGACATACAGTTGCGTACAAATTAAACGTATACTTGTGAGTGCCTAATTTGAAATTATATGCAGGGTAGCTATTACATTATACCTTGACATATGTAAAAATAACAATACAATTATACACTTGAATTATATGTGACAAATTTAATTATCTACCTGTCTACATTGTCATAAAAGTAGTCGCTGCACTCCTGTCTATTCTCCCACATTTCTTGTTCCAAATCTCTGGATTTCATTGTTGTTACAAAATCCTTCCAGCCACATCGTCTTTGGACCTCCTCTCCTTCTTCTTTCAGGTAATACTCATTTGATTTTTAATTTAGGTAATCTGTTGTCTGGAATTTTTAACGTGTCCATAGACTATATAGACTATAGACAGATTATGCTGGAACTTTGTGTGGTAGTTTATAACATAAACACCCTTAAGTGTGCAAAGTATTAATTTCATTACTATAAAATACAGAAAATTAAAATTTCAGTCCCAGGGTCTCTTATGTACATCTTGATTATTTAGACCTGACCCTGCAGAAACGCAGAGGAGGAGAAGGTAGTCTAGAGTGGGGGTGAAAGGCTAGCAGTATTCTCCTTACCTGCTTTTGTTACCTGCATTGTCCACACACTCGTTACTCGGCTACTACCGACCCCCCCCCCCAGAAGATAATGGACTAGTCCACCTACTGTGCATACAGCTAAGCAGGTTTAGGACGAAAAACTCATTTGTCAAAATGTGTATCTACCCACAACACCTGTATATATCATTGCACAGTAATTTGATAATGAATGGGTAAGGGTAAATGAATTTAATTAATTCATCATTCGGGTTTAAAACGGTATTCGTGGAACGTTGGGCAGTCACATGATGTATAACATTTATATGGAGTACGAATACCTATTTAATTAGTTTATGCTATAGCAGAAATGTCTGGAGTGAGAAGCCATACCTGACAGGCTTTTGTTTGGCCCACGTTGTTGCGTAGGCAGACACCCACGCCGTGTTATTATTTGACCTCTCAGTATTGGTACGTTCCACTCGACTCCCCTGGGCAATAGGGGGTTGAGCAGATTCTACAAAGGGGTAGTCGACTGTGGAAATACGATACAGACAATCAATGAGCAGGTGTGGAAAATTTGGCTCGATATCCATCAAACAAATGACAGTTGATCACAGTCATATTTCTCATGCTCCACAGCCTTCTATTTGGCCTTTATGAGTGTTATTCGGCTGCACAAAGTGTTACCAACTCAATCCAATTAGAGTGCCGGAATTCCAGTGTAAAACCGGACGATTTAGATTCCATAGGTCAAGGTTTAGCTTTGTTCTGTTGTGGAATATCAGTAGCCTTTTTGAAATTGTGTACTATATTGGTGTTCCATTTGAATGTATATTAGAAAAATGTTTCCCAAAACCTCGGCAGTGAAATCTTTTAGATTCAGTCATTTTTAAAGGTCTAGCACAGGCTTTAAACGCCTTTCTGTTTAAATTTACGGCATTATTCTAACAAAATATGAGTCAAAAAGGACTAAAACGGAACCACATTCAGTGGAAGGAAGTGGTTAAGCTATGAATCTGAGAGAAATTACTAGAGAAAGGAGGGAAGGTGTGACTTATGCACCTGGGTGGTTTTAGACCAACTAGATAACCTGACTAGTCATGGTGCATGTGTGTGAAACACTTTTTCTCGACTTCACATGTTTAATGCATGCGCATTAAATTCTGTGCAATGCTCCTAGGATTTTTCTAGCATTTGCTCCAACTTCAGTCTTTGGTTTCATAACCTGAAAATTTGTTTAGGTTTAAAACATTACATACACTTCTTGCCAGAGATTGATGGTGTTTGTTAGGTAATTAGTTTATAAAATAATTCAAATGTTCTGATATATTAGTTTTTGATGCGCATCGTGTGTTCTAAATATTGAAGTACTTTTGCATTGTGAATAAATTGAACAATTAATTTTATAAAATAGATGTGCTGGAACTTTGTGTGGTACTTTATAAATAAACACCTTTAAGTGTCCAAAATATTGATTTTATACCTATAAAAACATAGAAAATTCAAATTTCAGTGCTAGAGTCCCCTAATAAAGAAAATATTGTATTGCACCCAGATAGTAAAATTCGAGATCTCGCTGGCAATACACGTTTTGAGGTTCTCTGAAGCCAAGAAAATCAGTTCTAGAAAAACGCCCAATTTTGTTTGTTTCTGTGTGTGTGATATGCCAGAAAAGCATAATTGAGGGCTATGCACCAAAATCAAACATTATTGGTTTCAAAGCAACTTAATTATAAACATAAATAGAAATTAGTACAGCTTAAGGTGAACTATTTCAAATATCGTGAGCACTGGACCCCACTCACGACACCTGTGGTGAACAGAGGCGGAGGACGCAGCGGTCGGGTGGTAGGCCCTTGCTCGGAAGGGCTGTTGTGCCTCGGTAAGATGGTAATATATCATACAGTTTCGCCAAATACTTGAATGGCGTTTTTATTCGTATCTGGTGAACCCTAAGAGACACGGAATTTTAGAAAGAAAAAGAAAAGTTTAGATCTCGTTAAACCATGCAATTAGTGTCAGTTCCTTTTTGTGGCGTTTTACATTTCCGAGATATTTTTTGTTATTAGTTTTAATTTTGAAAATTTGAATTTTACTTTATGTGGTTCATTTTTTCCTCGTGGCCGTACAAAGAGTATTCGGTTTCAAAGCCATTATGTAGCGATTCGCTCTCTGAAAATCGAACTATCCCTTTAGCCTGCTTTAATAATCATAGACCAGCGGCGATGTGTATCTGTCGATAATGAATATCTGTTAATAAGAAGTAATAGCAGAATGAGCTTTTGTAGGACTAACTTGTAGAAGAATAAATGGAGAAAGGCATTTCAGAATTTTTGTTTTTATTTCTCTCCTTCCCACAAGTCACATTTGTCACTGATAACTATAATTAGGCATCTAAACTTAATACCAGTTTCAGTTTGTTTATCATAAAGTATTGGCCTGGTGCCCGTACATAGGGCCCAGCTTACAGGCTATATTTGACATTTATATACAATTCGCTTACTTTAGTGTTCGGTTTGTGCAAAAACCCATACGGTGATCGTCTATCGGTCACCGAGAATAGTTTTCTTATGTCCTTTAAGTTCTGTTCAGTTTTTGGTTTATATATATATATATATTTTTATACAAATATCTAGAAGCATACATGCACGCGCGCATTCACCCACACACACTCACACTCACACACTCACACACACACACACACACACACACACACACACACACACACACACACACACACACACACCTTCACTGGGCACACCAGAAATATGCGTCCCAGCGCACTGCACTATTTATACTTCACTATATATACACTTTCCCGCTGTTTTCCTGCGCGGGCAGGGAACAGCTCCTGAATATTTTCCGAGGCGAGGGCCTCTGCTGGAACATGTGTGTGGCTTAGGACCGAGGTTGCGCGGACGCGCATTTGTCGGCGAGCCGTGCCGCATCTAGAACATTTTTATTCTAGTATGTTTGCGGTGCTTCGGCTCGCCTTTGCCAATGTTGGCGATCACGTCATTTCCGTGATTCCTAATGCGCGTCCATGTCGCCATTGATCTTTTTTCTATTACCTCCGGGATGGACGGGATCTGGGTTTCGTGGTGAAGAGTTTGGTTAGTGGTAAGGAGTGGAGCAGAGAGGATCTTTCTGAGGGAGAGGTTTTGTAGTGGATTTGTTTAAGGGAAGTTTTGGAGGTATTAGCCCAGGCCACACATGCGTACAGGACCACCGAAAGAATAAATGACCTGTATAAAATCCATTTTGACCTTAGTTGCAACTATTTACTACGGAAGATGGGGGCGCACAGCTTTAGCCGCTGTCTGCCTTTGTTGACGCTATTTTTTATGTGGGTGGACCAACACATTGTGCCGTCCAAGGTGACACCTAAGTATTTAACCTGCTGACCCGTTAGGTCCATTGCCAAAGTGTGATGCCGCTTAGAGAAGTGAATCAGCTGGCATTTGTCGGGATTAATTTTGATTTTCCAGTCATGTTGTCATGAGAGAAAGTTATTTACATAACGTTGCATTTCTGCAAGACCGAAACGTGGGTTTCTCTGGTGGTTGTATATTGCAGTGTCGTCAGCATACATGCGACATGCGACCTTGCATCTGGCGTCCACTGGGAAATCATTGGTGAAAAATATATATAGAAAAAAGGAGACATGATTGCTCCTTGTGGAACGCCAGCCCGCACCACTCTCTCCCGCGAGGAGGAGCGGCCCACTTGGACGTAGAAGTGTCTGTTTTCCAAGAAATTGTGCACCAGGTACAGGTAATTTTGAAGTGTCCTCTTCGGAGAAATGAAAACCGCTTTGAGTGTGCAGCGCCTCAGTTGCAGAGTTGACGCTCGTGGAAACTTTGAAAGTCTTTAGTAATTTCCACAAAGAAGAGTCCGAATGTGTGGTACTCAGCATTCTATTTTCCCACTGTTCAGTTTTGTTGATTTTAATTTGTTGCCGAATGATGTTGCGTAGCCATTTTCCTAGCACTTTATATTCAGGCTGACGGGTGTACCGCCACAGTTTTCTCAAGCGTCGTCTCCGCGCAATGAGTTGCTCTACCTCGGGGTTCGTGCAGAAACCGGGTGGTCTTGTGGCGTATGTGGTAGCACTTCTCTTGGCTGTGTGTAGCGAGGCAGTAAAGTTTTCAATGGCGACATCTATGTCTGCCTCACTACAGTATGGCAGTCTGGGTTGATCCATCCTCTGCATTTCGATGGTGAACTTATTCCAGTCGGTCTCAGCTCTCCTTCGAGGGCCAGAGACACCGGCTGAAATACCACCCTGTATG
Source organism: Tenodera sinensis (assembly GCA_030765045.1). NCBI lineage: Eukaryota > Metazoa > Arthropoda > Insecta > Mantodea > Mantidae > Tenodera > Tenodera sinensis. Next base: position 52,292,231 of record CM060963.1, on the reverse strand, counting down.
TCGAAATGCACAGGAAGATGGTTTGATACACAGTTAAGTTATTTGACAGTGTCACATTTTTTGTGAGTGCGATGTTCAAAATCTCAGTGTCAAAGTGCCCTGATCTGTGCCAAAAGGTGGGTTCTGGGGGGAGATGTACCTCAATGTCGTCATTATCAGTTATAAGTTCAACCAGGAGGCTTCCGGCCGCGTTTGCCCGGCGAGAAAACCACCAGGGGTGCCGGGCATTGAAATCTCCTGCAATTATAACGTGCTCCTCTAAAGCGAGGATCTGCTCGAGGTCACGTATGAAATCTGGGGAGTTGGCGGCCGATAAAGTGCCACCAGCATCACCGTTTGACTATTAACACGTGTTTTAAGAGCCGTGCTCTCTAACGCTGGCAGTACAGGTAGCGTGACAGGAGCATGAGCAATTGAGTTTCTCAGCAAAATAGCAGTCCCTCCCCCCTGTCTGCCAATTCTGTCGTTCCGGAAAATTTGGTAACCCTGGAGCTTAAAAGCATGCTCTTGTTTTAATTTTGCTTCACAGATAAATGCGACGTCAATTTTGTTACGCCGTAGGTAGTTTTCAAGTTCGTGTTGCTGCCTGTAGATGCCATCTGCATTCCATAGGAGTGCGTGGGTTAAAGTTGTACATCCCCTTACATAGGCCATTTACTCTAGGAGGGTTGAGAGGAGGCATATGATGGTTTCTATTTGCTCCATAGTGCTTGTGCAGCTTATGAACTTAATCAGAAAAGGCTGCAGTTTTGCTAAGAGAGCTGGGAGGTTGAGCTCCCTGAACAGGTTTACGATTTCCCTTAGACCGCCCAAGTCTCCGGTGGATGTTTGTGGGGTTTGAGGTAGTGGAGGGGGACTATTTGGTGGTGGCATGGGCACCTTTTTCCCTCCGGTGGCTCCAGCAAAGGAGACGCCTGTTTGAACTGGGGCCGGGTGTTGAATGGGTCTGGGCCCTGGTTGAGCACTTGGAGTGGTCCTGGCTATGGTTGCCAGTTGACGGCGATGGCGTTCGTTTCTGAGCGTCTCGCACCCCCTGTAACTGGCAGGATGCGCTTCCCCACAGTTGAGCGTCCTGCTTTGTCTTTTGGGGGCAGTCAGCAAGGCGGTGGTGGCCACCGCAAAGGACACACCGGGAGGTCATCTGACACATTCTGTAAGTGTGCCCCAGCTGTTGGCACGTATAACACTGGGTGATGTTGGCATTAGTTTTCAAGACCTCCACGGTGACCATCATATGGCACACCTCTCGTTCTTGAATTTTTTGGTTGGTGGTGGTCCCGTCGAGACTTACCTGAAACATTGGGAGAGGCCTGCCGCGGGAAATGAGCTGACGTACCAGGACGACGGTGTACCCCTTCTGCTCCAGGTCCTCCTTAATGTAGTCTACCTCCATATCCACTGGAAGACGTTTGACTACACATCGCAGAGGCTGGTCGTTCCGGGGAGTGAAACTGAAGTTTTCTACTCCGGCGTCCTTCAAGAGCTGCATGGTCCGGTGGGCATCCTTCTTATACTGGAGGAAGAGCTTGAGGCAGTCCCTCATGGTTTGCAGTTTGTAAGCTCCAGCTGACAGGGAGCCCCGGAGGAGTCGGAGGACCTTAACTGTTTGGGTTTTGTCCGGGATAATTATCCTCGGTGGTTTCTGGAGCTCGGGGTTCTGCGTGGGAGTGGGAGTGGCAGTGGAGGTGGAGGGTTGTGGTGCGTTTTGTTTACTTCTCGTTTTTGGCGATGGTGGTGGTCTAGTTGGTCGTTGTCGTCCGGGTTGCGGTAGGTTTTTGGGTTTATTGGTTGCGGGGGGTAGGTCCTCCGCCTTATCTTCGGACTCTGCGTCCTGTGCCGCTAGGGGTGCATATTGGTTTTTCACTGCGAGTTGTGGTGGCGTCCTTTGGTGGTTGATCCGCTTGGCGGGCTTCGGTGGTGACTCGCTGTCGGAGTCACTGTCCCGGCTTCGGTTGAGTTACCGCTTCTTTGAATGAGGGACGGTTCTCCAACCTGGCCTGGGTTACTTTTGGAAAGTCCCCGTCCATCTCGCTGAATAGTTACTGATAGAATATGATCTCATTACTGAGATCAGCAACTTTTTTCTGGAGGTTGTAGAAAGCCTTGTCCCTTCGCTCCTCCTCCTCCAAGTTTTCAGCGTTCGGCGCTGCGACCAATGATGAGGAGGTGGGCGGATCATTGGCAGCTATGACTGGACCAGTTGAGGTTATAAATATAGCCGGCAGAGCGGCGAGTCCGCTCTCGGCGGCCGGCATGGCAGGGGTGCTTGTGGCAGTCGCCATCCACCCCTTCTTGTCTCTGCTCCCAGTCGCAAGGGCTTCTGGGAGCTTCCACTTGGCGTGGGCACGCTACGCAATGCGCGCCCAAAACTAGCGCACACACGCGTGGCCCACGCTAGCACGTAAAAAGAAAATTACACTTCTTTTAGTGCTAAACACTGCCTCTGTAGAACACAGTAATTACTCTTAGTTGCACAAGGGGGGGGGGGAACTACATACACGGGACACTTATGTACACTTCACGACACATCACTCAGTTCACTCAGGAGAAGTTTGGAAAATTGTTATTGAAGCACTCTACTCAGTCACTTATTTGAACACGCCCAACCGTTACACGTGCTTGTTTCTCGTGCGGGCCAACAAAGCACCTCCTCACTCAGCGATCGGAAATACGGTAACCACTTCACACCACCAGAGGCAGAGGCAGTTCGAGTCGAACGGGTGCGATGGTTGCCCCGTCCGAGTGTCATGTCCGCAGTACCTAGCCGTTATACGGCTTAACCTGCGCGATGGTTTCGATGGTGTTGCTACGGGGATGTGTGTTACACTAGGAAATGATTAATGGAAACAGGGGTTTTTATAGGGGCAGGAGGGGTGGTTGGAAGGGATTGGTCCGCGAGCGGGCTCTGCGTGGCTTCTGATTGGTCGTTTCCGGCCAGTCAGGTGACGCGCTAATCCCCTCCAGGGTTCTGACCGTCAGTCACTCACTGAGAGGTGAACTGAAACAGGTGTTTTCTCTGTTTTGGATACAGATTGTACTTTCGCCTTTCCCATCTTCAAAGTTAAACCGCCGGGCTTAGGATGTCCTTTGGTAGTCTTTTTGATGGTAGTCGGCGTGGTTCTCTCTGGTCGTATTGACCCAGAGTGTTCACCAGAGGGTTAGGGTGGTTCTGGAGTTTGTTGTACATTGTTCGAGCGCGGGTTTTAATCACGTCGACAATGTACGGGATACCGGAGTGTTCATGAAGGATATGGGCAGGAAATCTCCAGCCGGTATCATAGATCATCCTTAATGCCCGGTTCTGCAGCGTCTGAAGTCTGATGAAGGTGGACTTTGCCACCACTCCCCAGATCTTGCATCCGTACAGGACCAGAGGCGGGATGATCGCTCGATATAGCTGGAGCTTCAGGCGTAAGGGCATGATTTGGGATCTGAATATGGGATATAGCTGCCGGAGAGCAGCGTGGCCTTGTAGTACCTTGCCCCTGACGTGATGTCTATACGTCAGCCGCCGGTCCAGCTTGACTCCGAGATACTTCGCCGTAGTGACCCAGGGGATCCGACGGCGCCGAAGCTCGAGGTCTCGCGGGAGCCGGTTGGCTTTCGTATTCGTCAGAAGAATCGCAGAGCTTTTCTCCGGGCTAATCGACATACGCCAGTTCTCGCACCATCTACTGATGGTACGGAGGTGGGCTTGTACTTGTTGGTAACTGTAGCGCGGATTCTTGTTAGTAGCGAAGATCATAAGATCATCCGCATACTGACAGATGAGTGTGTTTGGGTGCGTGGGGAGATCGGCCATGTAAGCTGCAAAGAGCGCCGGTGACAGTACACTGCCCTCGGGGACTCCTGCGCCAATGGGCCTCTCTCTAGAGAATGATCCCTCCACCTTCACCCGGAAGCTACGTTCCTGTAGGAAACCAGCCACCAAGTAAATGTATGGAGGGGGGATTTCGTGCTGTATGACCTTGTAGACAAGCCCCCCATGCCAGGTGGTAGAAAATGCCTTTTCCACGTCAAGCAACACTGCCACCGTTTTAGCCCTATCCTGGTAAGCCAGGGAAGCTTTCTCGGCTACACGCAGTAGTTGCTCAGTCGTGGAGTGGCCAGAACGAAAACCAAACTGATGTTCCGGTAGGAGACCTTTTTCCTCCAATAGAGTTCCAAGGCGGCACAGGAACAGTTTCTCCAATACTTTCGAGATAACTGGTAGGAGGCTGATGGAGCGGTAACTAGATGGAAAGACCGGATTTTTGCCCGGCTTCAACACGCATACCACACGCGCCTGTTTCCAGACAGCTGGAAAATGACGCATGCTGAGGCATGCGTTGTAAATCCGGGTCAAGTGAATCACGGCTCTAGGGGGAAGGTGCTGGAGCATTTCCGCTGTTACGCGGTCCTGTCCAGGGGATTTTCGGGCTCTTAGGTATTTTATGGTGTTAGTTACCTCGCGAGGGGTAACTATCGGGATGTGGAACTCCTCGTGGCCCGCGGGTCCGACTTCTAAGAAGTCTTCTACCGCCTGTTCCACGAGGTCAGTATGGTCATCGTTCTGTGGATCTTCCCTGGGCTGGAATTGAGTTTCCAGATAGTCTGCTAGCGCCTCTGCTTTTTCCCTCGGTTCGAACACAAGTCTTCCCCGAGGGCTATGCACAGGATGCTGGTGTACAGATTTGTCTTTCCGCAAGCCTCGGACGATGCGCCACGGTTTCCTCTCCTGGAGGTTTACGTGACGCAACGTATTTTCCCAAGCTGCTTGCCTGTGTTTTCTTAGGAGTCGTCTCACCAGGGATTTGAACCTCTGGTGTATTACTCCTATCCTAGGATGTCGGAATCTCTGCCATAGCCGTCTGACAGCATTCTTTGCTTGAATGAGGCGTTTCAATGGTACAGGGATAGATGTCGGGTTTGGTGCTTCGGTAGGAATGCGGTGTGTGTGAGCACGCACCGCATTTAGGACTGAGGTTGAAAACCCCGCGGCTGCCTCCTCGAGAGCCTCAAGCGAGTCTATTCGAGGATTTGTCTCCACGGAGTTTTCAAGCGCAAGGACGGCCGCGTCCCAGTCGACTTCTTCCACCCAGTTCGGTACTTCCAGCGCAGTGAGATTAACGTCTGAGTCGACCACAACAGGGTTGTGATCGGAATCCAGAGCGTTAATCACAGAGAGTTCCAAGTGAAATGGAATGTTTTTGGTGATTACGAAATCAAAAAATATCTACTTGATAACTGTAACAGTAGCTTGTAGTTATTTAGCATGTCCATGTTACGCCGCTCGAAAAGAAATGTTTCACATAAATACTGTGGCTTTTGTACGAGGCAAGTTCGGAAATGATTTACAATAATAGTTTTTATACCTCATTTATTAATAAAAATTATTCAATGTACAGGGCATGTTTAAATATATTCCCCACCAATGTCAATACACTGCTGCCACCTTTCTGGCAACTTTAGTATTGCGTCACGGAACCATTGTGTGACGGGCCAAAGTTTACCGCCAGACCTCTGCGTCCCCCAACTCTGCCCACTACAGGCGTCACGATTGAGGTGCAGTATTAGAGGGTGGAACGTGGTCAGCACCCCGAGCCCTCACAGCCGCTTATCTTGGCTTTGCAACCTGGGGTCACTAACTCTTAATCAAACAGCCCTCCCTTGTTAGCCTTGGCAGCCCTCCCAGCGGGGAAAAAAGCTCCACTTCGGTACCGGGGTCGAACCCGGGCCCTCTGCCCTAGAGCTAGGCGCAATTCCTTATAACCGAAAATTTACCTTACAGCGCGTCCTTCGTGTTATCGAGTGGACTTCCTTCTCAGGTTTATGGCAGGGATTCGTCACCACTTTGTCCAAAAAATCTGACTCTTCATTCTCCATTTCCAACAGACTTCAACCCTACTCTCCTTCTGGGTCTAATTAACCGTGTTTCTTTGTACATTTTACACAATCGTCTGTATACTACACTAAATTAAATACATACCTCTAAAATGGCTGTCTTAATTCCAAATTTTATAACAATGATTGTATTATTAATTCTAATATTACAATACACATCCTTTATCAGTCCTATTTAAAACTATTTACAGATGTTTTAGGCAGGCTGTATCTTTATGGCAAGCCTAAAATAGGACAGTTATACAACTACTGGATACTCCCCCTCCCCCCCCCCCCCCCGAACTGAAAACTACAATTTTTATTTAGATCACAGTGACCAAACTCATAACAAAGTTTGATAATAATGTTTTAATTTATTATTAAATTTGTTAATTCGTTTTATTTCTACTTTCCCTAATACGTATAGTAAAGTAGAGGAAGTACTGTATTGCACCCAAAAATTCGATGTCGGGATTTCACCAGAAATAAGTTTTGAGGCCCCTTAAATCCAAAAAAGGCACTTTTAGAAAACGGGCCGTGTTTTTATATCTGTCTGCCAGTCTCTCTCTCTCTCTCTCTCTCTGTGTGTGTGTGTGTGTGTGTGTGTGTGTGTGTGTGTATGTGTGTGTGTGTTTCTGTGTCTGGCATAACTCAAAAACAAAAAGTTGGTTAAAACCAAAATTGGTATTTAAAGTTAATGTGTTTCCAGGATGTGACACGAAGATTTTGGATAAAATTGCTCCACCCTAAACTAACCTTTACATGGAAAAGTTTTCGAAAATTTTGATTTTCTTGAAAATGGTTCTAAAGATTTTAATTAAAATGCCTTATATTTGAGACATTTTTATGACAAATAAAATGTCTGTCTTGAATTTTCTGGCTATAGCTCATGAAGCTCTATTTACTCTGGGTGACTTTTCATAACTGGTAAACCGTAAGATATACACAAAATCTTGCTATACAAAAATGTAGGTCTTGCTGAAACACACAATTTATGTCTGAATAAATATTCTTGTAGAGTGAACCATTTCGGAGATATTCCTCGTTATTTGCGTAAGTTTTGAAGAACTTATACTTCTGTCAAATAAAACATCACTATTAATTTTTGTATATGTTAAGCGCGCAAAGAGAACGGAATTTGAAAACTTTAAAGGATTTGACTATCGCTCAAAGCCTACTGTATTGCCATAACTACCGAACCGTAGTTGTTGTAGAGTGCAACTCTACAGCTGTTCCATCTCGCTCTGCAAACTCTACGTTTAGCGTGGCTGTCTAAAGGTTTTGTTTCTGAAATAAAAGTAACGTTAATGTAGTGGGCAAATTTGTAGGTAATTTACATGGATATTTGGGGCACTTGAATCCTATACAGGTTCCGCTAATACCCCTATCTTTCTGACTGTACTACGTATTCCCTTTGTTAGCTCTGGAAAGTTGGTAGGACAGGTTTTATACGTCCACGTAAATATTCATGTATTGCCAACAAAAGCCCCAGTTATGGAACGAGGAACAAAGGAAGTGTAAGAAAAGGAAACTAGCAGGCAAAATATGAGAGCAGGCACCGTGTTTACCTTTTGCCTCAGTACCCATCATATTTACATAATATCCTATGTGATTTGCATTCCCTGGATAGTGCTGTGTAGACGTGAACTCGAATGGCAGTCAATTTAACTTGTTATTGGTGCTCAGAACAATCTCTGAAAGAACTCAATGCAAGTATTGGAATAAAATGCGAATACATTAAATAGAGTAATACAAGGATCACAGAGAGGTGAAATAGGCAGATACAAACGGACACAGGGGACTTGTTCAGAAGTAGAAAAATATGATTGTACTACAACAGCAGTAATAATTAATAATAGTAATAATAACTATAATAATAAGATAATTAAAGAATCAAGGCTCATATTGTCACCCACTCTTTTTACCGATTTTTTGGACGATATCTTAAATAGACGGAAATTGGAAGCATCATCATGCGTTCGTATTGTAGGGAGCTGAGATAAAAGTTTCAGCATAAGCAGACGACATCGTAATTATGCAAGATTCAGGTGATAAGCTTCAAAGATCACTTTATTTATTATTCAAATTGTAAAGGAATACAACTTGCAAATCCCTGTTTTTAAAAATAAAATCATGGCATTCCGGAGTAAACATCCATAAAGAGTAAAAATTATACCACAACATAAATGCCTGAAATAATATTAAATACTTACATAGATTAATATAACGTTTTAAAATTACAACGATTGAAGGTATAATATAATCGTCATACGACCTTCTCTTTTATTGTCATTTGTTTCCTTTTTTTTCCCCTTCATAACTTTTATTTCATATACCACTTTGCTTGTTTCATGTCTATGAGTTAGATTTAAAAATGACTGTAAATTTACTTTATAACGAATACTATTATGTTCATAATAAATAATGCAGATAATCACAACGCTTTACACATGAAGAACGAGCTAATTATTCTGTTATCAATGTTTTGCATAGTTTTACCAGTATGTACATTTGGGTGGTCCTTATTTTTTTTAATTTCGTATTTCTACACACACACACACACACACACACACACACACACACACACACACACACACACACACACACACACACACACACACACACCCTGGTTTTTTCTCTTTTGTTTTAAGAATAATTTTAAGACCTTTGTTGAAATTGAAGAAGAGGAACCCGTGCCTCAATGACAGAAGTTGTCATTTTGCTTATTCCTGCCTATGCATGTGCTTGACTGCTGCCAAACTGTCCACCTTCATTTGCGCCTCGGTTTCCATTGGGTACTGGTATAAATATTTATTTGCATCATGGCCAGTAGGTTAAGAAGTACTGCCACAGTTATTTGTTTAGTATCTGAAGTTACGGACCAGATCGTCCGGGTTCTGGAGGGCAACTGCCAACGACCCTTTCTCTCCGGGTTCTCGCAGGCAAGTGCCTGTGCGTTATGACGCTCTCTATACCTTTCACTTCCTAATTAGCAACAGGGTTTCGAAGAAACGACCATCCCTTGTTTACCTACTCAACACCTGCGCTGAGCAATTTCCAGGAAAACCGGTATTACTGTGTATATCATTGATACACGTAACAATTTTACCATTTTCTGATTATCTAATTCCGCCATGTGATGCAGTATTATATCCATAATTATGGCGTTCACAATTTCGGCTTCACCTTTTAATGCTTTAGTATGTACTTGTTAACGTTTTATCCGTTTTAAAATTCACTTTTTATTGCTTTAACTGTTAACTTTCAGTTTTATATTTGTAATCTTTACTGCTGGCAGTTTGAGTGTTTTACGACTTTTGCGTTTTGTTTTCGGGCCCAAATGACTCCATTGTCGACGGGCCCTTAAACCTCACTCACTCACTCACGCACTCACTCACTCACTCACTCACTCACTCACTCACTCACTCACTCACTCTACTAAACGGTTTATTGCACTGTGAGACTGATTTTGCTTATGGTGAGGTAAGGGTGGAGTCAGGATGTCAGTCACGCCGAAAATGCGCATATTCTATACTGGCAAAATATTTGCGAGGGATTGTACCAGATGCTGGTTAGTAGTTTTTCTGACAATTTGGAAAGATTTAACTTGACCTAGAGGACAGACATAGTGGTACCTGGAACTGAATGCTTGCGGCCGAGGGGGTAAGTATTCCTCCTACCATCCCATAAATTCTTTCTAGAATCCCTGAAGAAGAGTTTTCTAGGAGAACCAGCATTACATAATATATAACTAGTTTTTGTGATGGCTTTGTATGAGTGCCAAGTTAGGTTTGAGAATGCTAAAAAGTATTACTGCGTTATATGGAATCTTATGTTACATTCACAAGAGTTTCTCAATCCTCTATCGTTTTTGTATTTAGTGACTGTAAACTATTTTTACAAAAGCATATTTTTCTATCTGCTTCATATTAATCTAGATAAACATTTGCAAAAATAGTTGCATTACACATTTGTACCACGAGGATAGATCAGCGATGTCCAACCCTGTATCTTTGGAGAACATACGTAATTAGCGGCTAGAACCCCATCTCCTCCTTCAGTCGAAAGGTGAATCAGCTAATGCATCCTCATTCTGGATGACTTTTGCATAAATAGTAAACAGCAAGACAGACACACGCTTACTAAACAAAAAATGTGGATCTCGTTAAAACACAATTATGTCAAATCTCTACCTTTTTCTTTAGAGTGAACCATTTCTCAGTTATTCTTTATTATTTGTTTGAATTTACCAATCCTTATCCATTTCTCAAATAGAGCTACGTTATTCGTTGTTTAATCTCTTGGTCATGCAAAGAGAATGGAAAAACAAAGGCATCGCATAGCAACCAACTGTTAAAACGTTTCACCATCGCTTAAAGCCTGCTGTATTCCCATATTCTCCTTGCACCTACAAGAAAATTGGCAGAAAGGTAATTTCTGAAAATGCTTATGTCGATTAAAATGTAGCAGATAGCGAAATAAGCAGTTGCAAGAACAGAGCACATAAGAGTGCAACACAATGCACCGCATGGGGCATTGGCATCGAGTGGCAAAGTCCGCGTGTAGTGGAAGGAGGTAAACCCAACCTCCCCTCTTCCACAAAAGTTGGACATCGCTAGGATAGAAGAATAGATATATCAGGCTTGGGCGACTCACGAGATACCTTGAGTTACCTTCACTTTTCCCTACTAAACATAGTTATCAGGTATGGCTGTGAGCACTCTCCACTCAGTGAGCACCAGTTGCCAGCGCTGAAAGGATGTTCAAATGTTTGCCGCGGTATTTTGACCTTTCTCTTTCCAAGAGCGCGAGAAAAAACTGAACAAGCGATAGCTCTTTATGAAGAATTAAGTACTAAAGCGGTTCTGATACTTAAACCAAACATTTAATGGACGATGGATTGGTAGTAGAGGTCCAGTAGTGTGGCCTCCGCATTGGGCGAACCTCAATCCATTGAATTTCTGGCTATGGGGACATTTAAAGACATTGTGTATACCAAACGCATTAAAATGTGGATAAGTTGCTCATTGTTGGAAAATGGTTCCCGGACATATGTTTATAGAAACATTTGTTCTAGTTTTGACCAATCCCAATTATTAAAATATCGGATACTCTTTTTCAACAAGTGGCGGTCTATCGGAAGGCACACATTTAAATGTTGATTGTTATTTTCCTTATATTTTAAGGTGATTAATGATTAATAAATTATGCGTTTGCATTCCTCGAATATTAAGGATGTAAATATTCAAGACATCAATGTTTTGAAGCTATTTCTCAATAATCCTATGGTGGTTTCTTCGGTTTATCCTGAAGCACCAGACAAATACCAGACAATATCTCCATAAGGAAGTAAATATTGAGTTTTGCAAACTTACTGGAAAATCTGCTAGAAAATTGCAATTCGAAGATAGTAAGCAATAAAGAAGGTAGAAGATGAGAAAGTAATTTGATTCTGGAAACGGATCTCGTTCCTTAGTTTAGAACAGAAATGTAAAAAAAGGCCCTGATAGAAACTGCGCCAATACGATGTAAAGGACGTCCTTTTGTAGCACTGGAATGGAAAAGAAATAAGGCAAGCCCATCTGAAAGCAAGAGAGAAATATAACAGGAAAAAGAATACATACAGTCACAACAGGAAGTGCTCCACGCCACTTAAAACCTGTGTTACATTCACATGAGTTCGCCTATCCACTATCCTTTTTTACTTTTTCCACCCAAAAATTCGATGTCGAGATTTCACCGGAATCATGTTTTGAGACACCTTAATCCAAAAGCACTTTTAGAAAATGGTCCGCGCGCGTCTCTCTCTCTCTGTGTTTGTGTGCGTGTGTGTGTGTGTGTGTGTGTGTGTGTGTGTGTGTGTGTGTGTGTGTGAACAGCATAATTCGAAAAAGTAAAGTCGGGTAAAAACCAAAGTTGGTATTTAAGTTTAATATAGTTCCAGGATGCAAGACGAAGATTACAAGAAAATTCCTCTACCCTAAATTACCCTTTCCGTGGAAAATTTTCCGAACATTTTGGTTTTCTCAAAACTGCGTCTTAACGGTTTTCATTAAAATGCCATACATTTAAGCTTACTTTCTGTACTGGTAAGTAGGGGAAGTATTGTATTCCACCCAAAAATTCCATGTCGAGATTTCACCGGAAATGTGATTTGAGACCACCTGAATTCAAAGAAAGCATTTTTAGAAAAAGGTCCGTGTGTGTGTCTGTGTTTCTGTGTGTCTGTGTGTCAGTCTGTGGACAGCATAACTCAAAAACGAAAAGTCGGTTAAAAACCAAAGTTGGTATTGAAATTTAATGTCTTTCAAGGATGCGACACGAAGATTTAGAAGAAAATAGCCCCACCCTAAACTACCCCTTACATGGAAAATTTTTCGAAAATTTTGATTTTCTTGAAAATGGATCTAACGATTTTGATTAAAATGTCAATGTTTGAGATATTTTTTATGAAAAAGGAAATGTAAATCTTGAATTTTCTGGCTATAGCCCCTGTAGCCGTATTTACTTTGGACGACTTTTGCATAACTGGTTAGAGACAGACTAAATCATACTGTACAAAAAATGTAGCTCTTGCTAAAATACAAATTTATTTCGAAATAAATTTTCTTGTAGGGTGAACCATTTCGAAGATATTCCTTGTTATGTGTGTGAGTTTCGGAAAACTCACCAGCGAAATGCAACAACGTTGTTCATTTGTTTATATGTTAATCATGCAAAGAGAACGGAATCTCAAAGCTTAAAAAGATTTGACTGACGCACAAAGCTTTCTGTATTCCAATATCCCCCTTGCACCTACAAGGAAATAAGCAATAAGATAATTTGTACGAATATACAAATGTTATCTTAACTAACACGAAGAAGATATAGGAATAAGAGTTTCTAAGAATGGTTAGTACAAGAGTAGAGAAAGTCATGTAAGTGCAACACATCAGATTTTTTTATATGGAAATGTATATTTCGAATTTTCTGGCTATGTTTATTCTTGATAACTTTTGTATAACTGGTGAACCATAAGAGCTAGACCAACTCTTACTATACAAAAAGTGCAGATGTTCTTAAAACATACAACTTATGTCAAATTATCTTTTTTGTGAAGTGAACCATTTCGAAGATATTCCTCGTTATTTGTGAGAATTCAACTTTTTATCTCTTGGTGATGGAAAGAGAGCGAAATTTCAAAGTCGTTATATGGCTACCGCTCTTAAAATCTGACTATTGCTTAAAACCTACTGTATTGCCATATTCCCTTTGCACCTACAAGAAAATTAGCTATTACGTAACTTCCACAAATGTTTACCTCAATTAACATAAAGTAGATAGAGGATTAAGTGTTTGTAAGAATGATTTTTATAAGAGCAGAGAAGCTCATGTGAGTGTAACACATCAGATTATTTAACTCGTTTCTTTTGTATAGCTCCTTCATATTTAGGGCTTTCACTGATGGTGTTACTCGGTGAACGATGTCTCCTTCTCTCTCTGCCTCTATCATTTTTATGTTAAACACCCTCACCTTCGTTCCCAAATTCACACTTCATACTCTTTCGATCTTGGTGACTCAGTTGGTTAGACGCTGGTCTACTGATCCCAAAGTCGCGGGTTCAAATCCCTCCCGATAGTTTTTAAGTGTGCTTAAAAACGATAGCTCCATGTCAATAGATTACTGGCATGTAAAAGAACTCCTGCTGGACGAAATTTCGGCACACCGGCGACGCTGATGTGATCCTGACGATTGACAGAATCGTTAAACAGCAGAATAATTTTTAAATTCGATACCCTTTAAGGAATTTGGAATTATTGTGGTTAAAGAACAATTCCCAACCCCAGCCGGGAATTGAACCCACGACCTCTGGGTTGAGAAGCCAGAAAGCTGACCGCTCGACCGCAAAGGTTTTTTTTTTTTTTTTTTAATGATTCCGAAAAGACGTATTTACGGCGAAATCTCGACATCAAATTTTTGGATGGAATGCAACACACTTTACTTTAAGCACATAGAAGAGAATCTAATAAATGATACTTAGTAACGGTTATTTTCTTTACGTATACAACTTGCGTGTGAAACATAATTTGAAATAGAATTTGTTGTCGGTATTTCTGGTTTTTAAAACGAGTGTTGTGCCGCCAAAAACCAATATTTATCTGGAACTATTTGCAATGAAACGCCGTGGTTTGCCTTATTGTTTAGTAAAGTTGATTTTACTGCTTATTTCGAACAGTCATACTGAGAGCAACAAAGCAAATATTTGTAGACAAATGTTTGTTCATCACGCCTGCTGATAATTCAGCTAGGTATATGTTTCACTCCATATGGGTTTATTTAATTTATTTTATCTATCACTTAGAGCGCCCTTAAACCTACATCTCCTCCTCTACCACTTTGCTAGGGTAGTTGGAGGAGACACTGTATTGAAAAGTATGTTGTACATTCACATGACTTTTACTACACACTCTGCTATATCCCTACTTACAGTAAATAGAGGGAGTACTCCACCAAAACATTTGATATGAGATTTGTCCAGAAACATATGTGGTGCCTGCCAACAGCGGCGACGGCAGCGAAAGGACATCAAAAACACTCAAGGTCAAACTACCTCGCAGCACTGCTTGTGAATACGTGACAGGAGTGAGGCAGAACAAAGTTCCAAGAACTTGTTTGGGAAGCGCCGCGAAAAGGTAAATTTCTAGAAAAATCCGTGCTACATCGTTTCCGCTATATAAGTAGGGGAGACGGCAAGTTAACAGTAGCTTTTGTGAGGTAAAGAGAGTAGGTTTGTGACATGTTGAGTGATTGTATCGTCAAAGCCAGCTGTTTGTGAGACAGAGAGAGTAAAGAAAGACAAGAAAGGTGTGGGTGAAGTCGAGTTGTAAGGTCACCAATAACTGTAGATCGTGTTAAAGATGGTAGATGTTTTTGTGCTTCAGTTTAGAAGAAAAAGTAATTGGACTTTGTTGTCATTTTATTACAATACGTTTTAGTGCAACAAATGAATGTTAGGAAAAGGTCCCCTTGTGAGTATGTAAACAGTATAGCTCAAAAACCACAACTCTGTAAAACATGAAACCATTTTACCACCTTGCAAGGATCGACACGAAGATTTTTAAACAATTTATTAACACTTAAAAATCACCATTCTTCCCATGAAACACTCTCACAATTTTCTCGCTAAATATGGCGGACTTTGTCGCTAACAAACAAAATAGCTAGGCACAGCCAACGGTTGTGGAAGTCAATGTACTTCTCTAATCTCACTGCACTCGATTGATTTCGATCAATTATTGACAATATTGCTCCTTTTTATGAAGATCACATAACTTCATAATTAATTATTCACTTTTCTATGTATGATTAGTATTTCTCGTCGTTATGTCGATAAAAATCACTTCTTCTTTCGTTGCATCACATATAAACAGAAGAAGTCAGTCTATGCTACCTGTAATTTGACATAGTTATTTCAGGGGGCCTTCTGTTGTCTCTATGTTTACAATTTGAATCATTTCAGAGGGCTCACACAGAAATACTGCCTCAAAATTACATTTTCTGAGAATATTCCATAGCGTCCTATTCGTTCTGAATGATTTTCTATAATTGACACACAGAGATAACAGAGGGGCGGGGGCACGTGCTCAGAATGAATCCTAAAGGTGGACTCGTGCAGTGAATGTATGGGGACCCAGAGTAGGGAAAAGGAATGTAACAAGGCACAAAAACGATGGAGTGAAGTGTTTAAGTGTCATCTAGGAAACTTGTGGTCCAGAGTAGTGAAATATAGACAAAGTGAAAGTCCTGTGGAATGGCTACCCCGGGAATATAGTCGTAAGCCACATGAGGCCCTAGCCCGAACTGGGATGTTCACGGGATAATTCTTAATTCGTAAAAGTTGTACAAAAAATGCAGGACTCGTTAAAGAAGGCAGCTTATCGTATGGAATTAACCATTTCCGAGGTACTCTTTTTTATTAGTTTAAATTTTCAATCGTATCCGCCTATTGTAATTCTTAAGTCCTCTTTCATTTGTTTCTCGTGCTCATGCAAACAGTGGAATTTCAAGCCATCAAATAGAAGGGAATAAAAAGTTAAAATAGTTGTAGAAGAGTATAATAAATTGTGCAAATGCTGTATATCATTTTGTGCCTGTTAGAATGTACTGAATCAAATTGTATATTCAACATTTTATTGACAAAATAAGCGGCGACTATATCCTTTGTATCTTCACTGTGATGGATTGTGATGTTGGTTCTCATCGTAGTCGTCTCTTGTTTTAGATGACACGACAAATTAAGGGCTCTTGCGTCATCATCACATCAAAGCAGCAATCAGACTAAGCTAACAGTCACTTTGATGGCAGGGGAAGAGTGACCCTGCCCTGTGTAGGCTGGGTAACGTTTCTTTGTGCTTCCCCACGACACAGAATTCACCTAATTCACCGGCCTGTCCCTAGACCGTCTGCTCAACTTGAAGAGATGCCTGTGTGCATTCTCCAACAAGCTGGGCATGTCGCTTCAGAAAATGTGACATTCTGACACTGGAAAAAGTGTTTCAATCTAAACTGAAGTCCTAAATTTTGTAACTCCTAATAGAGGATTGTTTTACTACTTACTTATAGTAAATATATTATTTTATTTCATTTAAAATTTTTCATGAACATTTAACAAAAAATCTGATGTGTTGCACTCACATGACTTTCTCTACTCTTGTACTAACCATTCTTACAAACTCTTATGCATATATCTTCTTTCTTGTTAGTTGAGATAAACATTTGTACAAATTATCTTATTGCTTATTTCCTTTTAGGTGCAAGGGGAATGTTAAAATACAGTGGGCTTTGTGCGATAGTCAAGTCTTTTAAAGCTTTGAGATTCCGTTGTCTTTGCACACTTAACATAAAAAAATTAACAACGATTACCCATTTCACGAAAGTTCTAAGTTTTCCAAAACTCACACACATAACAAGGAATATCTCCGAAATGGTTCACCCTACAAAAAAAATTTATTTAGACATAAATTGTGTATTTCAGCAAGATCTACATTTTTTGTATAGTGTGATTTGGTTTATCTCTAACGGTTTACCAGTTATGCAAAGTCGTCCAGAGTAAATACGATTACAGGGGCTATAGCCAAAAATTCAAGATATGCATTTCATTTGTCATAAAGATATCTCAAACATATGAGATTTTAATCAAAATCGTTAGTCATTTTCAAGAAAATAAAAATTTTCGAAAAATTTTCCATGTAAAGGGTAGTTTAGGGTGGGGCTGTTTTCTTCAAAATCTTCGTGTCGCATCCTTGAAAATTAAACTTAAATACCAGCTTTGGTTTTTAACCGAGTTTTCGTTTTTGAGTTATGCTGTCCACAGACTGACAGACTGACACACACACGGACCTTTTTCTAAAAATGCTTTTTTTGTATTCAGGGGCCTCAAAACATGTATTTCCGGTGAAATCTCGACATCGAATTTTTGGGTGGAATACAATACTTCCCCTACTTACCAGTAGAAAAAGTAAAAAAGAAAGAACACTTAATGAAAAAATTGTAATCGTGTGCCTATGCAAACGGCATAACTCAAAAGCGAAATACAGAATAAATATCCAAACTTCTAAGATAAGTTCACTAACTTCCAGAGCTGAGATAAGGAGTATATTTCTATAGAAATTATCCCAACTATAAAAACCTCGAGTGTTAATTGTTTAGAGCTATGGTTCCCAACAGTTGCTCCGCGGACCCTTAGGGGTCCATGAACCATATCTTAATGTCACTGAGGAATTAAAGATTATTTTGTGTTTTACTTGACTTGGAGAAGCCATTATCCTAACCTAGTTCCCGCGTAAGTTCAGCTTCAGCCTTCCTATTTGCTTTAGGGTGGGAACTGTTCATATATGAAAATGAAATTGATGTTAGGAAGCCAGACGCATCTGTCAGCGACTGTTAGTTTTTTTTTTCTGTTTTTTTTCCTATTGTTTGAACGTTTCGAAATGCTCAAAACAATCGAACGACATATCGTATAGAAATACAACTTCTGTGACATGCCAACGTAAAGCATCCCTAAGTAATATGATACCATCCCTCGCCCATGTTTACTTTGTAATTATTTTTAACTGGAAAACATAAATAAGTTAAGGCTCTTATATGAGTCAGCATAGAAACGCGGGTGGATGGCGCCGTGGCCGAGCGGTTAGCGCGCTCGCCTACCACCTAGGCGGCCCGGGTTCGATCCCAGGGACCCGCATGTGGTATTCGTGGTGGACGAAGCGGCGTCAGGGCGGGTTTTCTCCGGGTACTCCGGTTTCCCCCGCCATCTCATTCCACCGGTGCTCCATCTTCATGTATCATCAGTGTCACCGCCTGCGGTGCCGTAGTAGTAAAAGCGGGCGTTAAACACTACAACAACAACGCGGGTGGACGTTGTTTTATTTTTTGTGCTGCGTAAGCAATTATCTCAACGGGGGAGTTAATGGCCTTTAAAGCTATAAGACATCCCGTTGGAATTGATTTAGTGTTACTTATGTCCTGAATGTCGTCTGTGTAACGCTGGCAGACGTGTTGCCAGTATTCAACGAGGACTTTACTAAATTCTTGAAGTTTTTCTAATAAACTTCTTCTCATCTTTGAATTGTGCCTTATTAATTGCTGAGCTGCCTTGTTCTCGAGCTAAGGCTCGGGGCTTACCTACAATCCCGAAATCTATAGTCGTGTGTGCAAAACACCGTTACACGACAGACACGCCGACTGTGAAGTCAGGTCAGTGATTCGTTTTTTGGGTAAGTACGAGAGACAGCCTAAACTCAAGATCTGATAGCATCATTTGCTTGAAAAATTTGAGCATCCTCCATACAGCCCAATTTGTCACCAAGGGAGTTTTACCTGTTGCTTCATCTCAAGAAATTCCTTTGTGTAAAGCCTTTCAATCGCGATAATGTTAAAAAAAACTGCAGACGACTTTTATCACAGGCGGCTTCATTCTTTGACAAAGACTTGCAAAAAAATAGTTTCTCGTTACAATAAGTGGATGAAATTAAGTGTAGAAGAGTGAGAGATGTAAAGTTATGAATGATAACATATTTGGATAATACTTTTTTGTTACTTTTAAAAAAAGTACCGGTACTTACTTTAAAAATGCGCCTGGTGTTATTTTCTTTGCCTACTACAAAAAAGGTGCTAGAGAAAATAAAAATGTAAAAAACCTGTTCATTCCATGGCAGCTGGTTATGCAGGACAACAGTAGGTTGCAGTGCTAGTGTATGCACAGTGGACATAAGGGACCACGCACGTATTTATTTCAAACAAAAGTGTTTCTGCCCACGTGACACTATAGTATTGGAGAGGAAAGCCGTTACTGTATCGCAATGCTCTTCTCGTTAAAGCGATTTCAAAAATAACGAGGAGAGGTTTTGGTGCGCGTGACAGACAAACCTGTGAACTCTGGCACCCCCCCCCCCCCCCCCCGCTCCTCCCTCTCCTCTGGGGATTAAACTTATAACGAGCACACTGCACTGGACCCGGCTGATCGCTAGGTCGCCAGCCTTTCCAATCAAGCCTAGATTACATTTAACAAGTGCTCTTGATTGCAAGCATTGAAATGTGAGATTAAGTTTCTCTCACACACAAGACGTCCTTAAGGAGCGTTTCTCTGAGGATATGCAACAGGTGATAACACAAGCACGCATTTTATATATTATCATTTTTACATAAAACAATATCATGAAGCTTTATAATTTTTTAAGGAAACGTTAGGGGGATACGTAACTAACGCTAATCTGCAGTTTTGTTTCTTAGCCCTGAATTTTTTGTTTGTTTCAGCAGTACAACCATTTCTGAGGGTTGAGTTCAACCAAACTTAACTAGGATAATGCTAAAGCTAATGATTAGGGTTCGAACCTTTACGCAGCTATCGCGAAATGAGGCGATCGCAAGTTCTGCGCCATTAGGGCATAGGTTGATGTCATTGCCCGAGTACAGTGACAGCTGAAAACAACTGAACCAACAGTGCATAGATTCTCTCGAATATGTTTTATACTTCCACACAAATCGCAGCGTGAAAATTGAAATATTCACATATTCCTGAACTTGTAAAAGAATTTCGGAGTAAATATTTTACTGCAAATGGTGACAGCATTGAATGTAAGTTATGCAACGATTTTATCTACAACATTTGTACATCGACAGTGCCTGTGTTGTGATAATGTGACACACTGACCCCTCCCACTTCTATAGTTCATTCCCGCATCCTTTTGTTCCCTGTATGAAAGTTCGCTCCTGCTGATTCAAAACACTACTAATTATAGAAGCTTCCAATATTCAGTTGTAGAATTTATTGTAAGGCTTGTGTACTAATATAGATCAAGGAACAAAATGCCATTAGACTTTTTTGTTTGTAATGCTTCTATAAGGTACATATTAGAAGGAATGTAATGACTTCCCTTCAACCTGTATATGCAGTCCCTTCTGCTTGACGGGGAATTTTACCAACCTTCTTAGTAGGCGCCAACATAGCAGGGAGGGCCGTGTATGGAGCGTTCTGTCTTTGTTGTTTAACCAAGCAGTGGCATATGTTTAGGGTCCCTAAATGAAAATTATATTTTCAATTTTTTAATAATACCATATAAATGTTCTATAAACAACTTATGAATCATTCTAGCACAACATTTTTTGCAACCCGCTATTTTTAAAATCCAGCGAAATGTTTAAGTCACTCTTGCGTCACACCGGTCCTTTTTTTTACTCAGTTTTGCATTTTGTTTGAAAAGAATTCTTAATTTCAGTTTTGCTCTGATTTGTGTGCAAATTTGCATTAATAATTTCAAATCTGTTATCTTGAGGTTCAACTATGAGTTTCATAATTTATGCCGTAAGGAATAATATTCCCCGTGGGAATACGAGGTCCACGGGTCGAGTTTTCCCAAGCATTCGAGATCTGATAAGTAACTTACGGTTCGAAAAACCCGTAAAAAGCAATAATAAATCAAAATTGCTTTTCCATATTTTATTTAACATTAAGAAAAAATTAATTCTCTATGCGAACAAATGATAAACTACATCAGCTATATTATACAGGAAAAGGTTTCTCATCCACTCGTTTGTTAATGAATTTCGTGTCTTGGTTTCTAAGTTATTTGTTTGTGTAGCGAATTAAATATTTCAACTTTTGATAGGTATTATCAAGTAGTTGAAATCCTTTCTTGTATAACCTCTCTAAAACATACATGTTAAAAGTCAACGAAACAAAAGCAACAAGAGATCGTGTTTCACTTATTTCCCATAGCAAATAACAAAGAATATTTTTCCGAGCAGACCAACATTTGCAATTTTAAATTAATGAAGTAAGAGGATATAACTGGCTAAATTTTGTGGAAAAGCGAAAATATCGAGCAGTGATATATAGATCAGTATGATTTTCAAACCTAAAGTATTACAAAATAAAATGATTTAAAGTGTTAATGCAAATTAAATTGCTATTTAAAAGCAAACAGTTGCCCCGTGAGAATATTTAAGCAAAGACTGCAGCTAAGTCGAGGCAATCGAAGCAGTAATAAAGGGAAAAGTATAAGTCAAATAATTCCTCTGCAGCCATATGCAATGAGATACGATCCAGCTTCGACAGACTCAATTTTATAAAAATAAACATTACAATTGAAGAAGCTGTGGTTCTAGTATATGCATCACTTTTGCCAGCGAAGTCGAAACAAAGATATGTTGAAGCTTACAATGCTTCCCGAAATTGATACTTTGATAAAAACGTTAAGTTATACCAGTGAGACAGTTTTATTGACTTATTTTCATGAGAAATCTAAATAATATACATCTCCAACGAGCTTATGGTGCTGTTATTCTATGGTGTGACGTCATTTCCTCCTGGTACCGTAAGTATGAAAGACCAGTTTTGGCCTTGTTGCCATGGTAATTGATAAACGAATTACGAATTTAGCTTACATGTGTTCACAATGATTAATTTGAGTATCAAGTATTGCAAAGAAGCCTTTAGGGTATGAGATTATACAGAATTTGTTGTAAGGAAATGTACTAGCCTAAGTTTATTTTTCGCAGCTCCTAGAATGAAGTGAGGGTGATAAAAATGGCTGGTATGGAAGACATATTGGGGGAATACCAACACGACTGTCAGAGATATTACTTACTCTAGGCGTTCTGTATGATACTAATTAAATCCTACTGGGCAGTGGGAATTAGAATGCGTCTTGCGTCGCCGACTCCGGCGATTAAATTTAACACGGAATTCTACGTCCCGTAAAATTAATAGGAATTGTTCACCACGGCTCCCTCAATTACATACCGAATTAAATGAATTTTGGGAGCGAATCGTGGCGATATAAGTAAAGCAATGGACCGTGGTGTTTTATATGGCACACTCGGTCACTTCCAACTGCCACTTAGGTTACCTCTGATTCGGTCGAATGAACCCCATGAGCTCGAAACTTCTTTATTAAATATTGAAGGGCATTACAGCTACCATAAAACGATTAATACGTCGAACTCATATGATCTCTACACTATTTAACAAATGTTACATCTGTAAAATGTGCATACAAGGGCTTATGTTTTCCAACCGCTATCTATAAAAGGTGTGTGTGTGTGTGTGTGTGTGTGTGTGTGTGTGTGTGTGTGTGTGTGTGCGCGCGTGTGTGCGTGCGTGCGTGCGTGTGTGTGTGTGTGTAAAACGTGTTAGTGTCTTATCAGTAAACGGCACAACTAGAAAAAAATGTGTTGCACTCACATAACTTTTTCTACTCTTGTACTAAATACTCTTACAAACTCTTATTCCTATATCTTCGTTTTAGTTGAAATAAACACTTGCAGAAATTATCTTATTGCTTATTTCCTTGTAGGTGCAAGGGGGATATTAGAATACAGTAGGCTTTGAGCGATAGTCAAATGTTTTAAAGTTTTCAAATTCCGTTCTCTTTACATAGTTAACATATAAAAATAAATAACAATGTTCTATTTTAGTGAAGTATGTTTTCCAAAACTCACACAAATAACATGGAATATCTCCGAAATGGTTTACTCTACGAAAAAGTGACAAATTGTGTGTTTTAGTAAGATTTACATTTTTAATAGTAGGATTTGTTCTATCTCTTAGTTATCAGTTATGCAAAAGTCGCCCGGAGTAAATAGGACTACATAGGCTATAGCCAGAAAATTCAAAATATATATTTCATTTGTCGTAAAAATATCTCAACATATGGCATTTTAACCAAAATCGTTAGCCATTTTCGAGAAAATAAACATTTTCAAAAACTTTTCCAGGTAAAGGGTAGTTCAAGGTGGAGAAATCTTCTTCAAAATCTTCGTGTCTCATCCTTGAAAGACTTTAAACTTAATACGAACTTTGGTTTTTAACCGACTTTTTCGTTTTTGAGTTATGCTGTCCACAGTCTGACAGACACAAAGACACACACACACAGACCTTTTTATAAAAATGCATTTTTTTTCAGGGGGCATGAAAACATATTTTCAGTGAAATCTCGACATCGAATTCTTGGGTGGAATACAATACCTCCTTTAGTTTGTTATATGTAGTAGAGAAAGTAAAAATTAATTTCTGCTGTTTACACAATTATTTTATCCCTTCTGTTCATTGCCCAACTTTCGGAACCATATGAAAATATTGGTACAGCCATCACTTAATAGAACCTCAATATAGTTTCATTTCTAACTTTATTTTTCAGAGTTCGTTTAAGCGTTCCACATATATTCCGAAATTTGTGTAATTTTTGTTTTATATCTCTATCATAAAGTGAGGTATCAGATCCCAAGTAATTAAAATGTACTTGTTCTATTACTTTATATTTAATAGTTATTGTTTTTGACCTTATCTTTCCCTGGAAAAACAACAGTTTTTTTTTCATTGTTTAAAAATATTTAAATTTTAGTTAATAATTTTTTTCTTACTGATGTGCTGCGAATTGAAACATATTTTCGTTTCCAAAGATTACTTAATCATCTGTAATTAATATTGCATTAAAATTAGTAGAATTAGGTTTAAAATTACTTCTCATTTGGATTGCAATTCCTCAACTGCTGCGTCTATGTTAAACTATTAAGCTATTTAATACGAATAGTGATTTAAGAGTAAACAACTTAATTTTATAACATTCATACATTTTAACTACGATTTGTTTTAACAGTTGGCATTATAACTAATGCAGTACGCTTGAGGACAACAATAATAATTTTAGCGTTTAATTCAGGGAAATGAGGAATTAGACATACAGGATGGAAGGGAAGTTATTACATTCCTTGTAATATGTGCGTCATAGAAGCATTACAAACAAAAAAGTCTAATGGCATTTTGTTCTTTGATCAGCCGATTTCGAAAAAATAAATGGTTTGGATGCGTAATTCCACAAGAATGAAGATAACAGTTTGTTACGTGTAAGATGCGTAGAGTAACTTATTTCTGACATAACTTCGGTAGTAATTATGGGACATCACTCAGGAATTCGAAATAATAAATCACTTAAAAGATGTGAAGGAATACCCCAAGCAGCTTTTTCACACGTGCAGTAAATCGACAACGTTGCGTTGAGGTTGATCTGGGAATTGACCTGGTTTATAGATGTAAACAGCTCGGGCACTTTCGCTTCCGCTTTAATGTTTTGGGAGCTAATACTAGGCTGGCGGAACCGGAAAGAGGAACCAAAGTGATAATAAGAGATGATAATCCGGCATGAGTGGAATAGTGCAAAACATTCAGCGACACTCACTTTGCCTGAGCGACTGAGCACGGACAGAGTGAACTTTTGAAGCGTTGAAGATCTTTCCGAGTTGTGTGTTGAGAAAGTGTTTAATGAATGCATTGCCAAAGCCAGGATTGTGAGAAAAAGAGAGTAGAGAGACAGTGAATGAGTTATGCGTCAAGGTTGCACAGAACAACTGAGTTGCAAGCCACGACGAATTGTAAGTTGCTTTAACGATAAAAGAGGGCACTGTGTGTTTCTGATTCAAGTTTAGAAGACAAATGACGTGACATTAAAACTAACTGTTCGTATCACTTGCCACAGTATATAATAAGTATGGAAAGGTGAAATCACACTGAAATATACAATTTCATAAACGGGATCTGAACCACGGACTTTCGACCTGGCTTAGGTTTATTGAGCTACCTGCCAACAACTTATTGTATAAGCGTTTATCTTTAAGCTATTCCTCAGTATCAATAGTACTCCGTCCCCTGTGTAAATAATTCTACGTATAATTATAGTGTGTAAGTGACAGTATAAAAAGCGCGCGAAATATAGTGTGCCCACGCTAAGTGGAGGGTCCCAGAAGCAATTGCGACTGGGAGCGGGAACAAGAAGGGGATGGAGAATGCCCCTGACCCGCCGGCCGCCGAGAGCGGAGTCAGGGAAGTGATGGCATCCAGCGCAGCAGCCGTGACTGCCACCGCACTCGCCCCGCCCGCTACAGCCCCATTGACTACAGCTCCCAACGGCCAACGAACCACGGACCAACCAACCAAGAAGACGCAGATGACAGAGGAAGAGCGTAAGGCAATGGAAATAGAGAAACTTCAGAAAGAAGTAGATGAACTAAAGGGAGAGATCATCTACTACCAGAATGTGCTGGCAAATATGGATGGGGAATCCCAACAATTTGCAAAATTCGCACAGGACCTCGGGTTCTGCTACAAAGAGCATGCCCTCAAGAAGCGGCGATTAGTCATCCTCAGCGAGGGGTGGCAACAAGTGCCTGCAAGAAATAAGAGGAATAGAGGAAGCGGCCGGGAAAGCGATTCAGACAGTGAACGTCCCGACCAGCAGCGCCCCAAGCGCGTTTCAAAACAAAAAACGCCGCCATATCCCCTCACCACGAGAAACACCTACGCGCCGCTGAGGGTACAATTTGATGCAGAATCCGACGACGAGACGTCAGAGGATCCACCACCACAACCCGCAATAGCCTCCACCTCTAGAGACCCCTTCCCCAAGCTACCCCCTACCAAAGCCCCCATTCAAACACAGACACAGAAGAAACACACCACCCAGCCCACCATTCCCACCCCCACTCCCGCCCCAAGCACATCCAACAACGCAGCAAAAGCATCAGACAACCAGAAACCACCAAGAATAATAATCCCTGACGTCCAACAAACGGTAAAGGTCCTCCGCATCCTGCGTGGCTCCCTTCCTGCCGGCACATATAAATTGCAGACGACGAGGGACTGCCTTAAGCTCTTCCTTCAACGGAAGCAGGACGCGAAGCCGACAATGCAGCTCCTGAAGGACGCCGGAGTAGAAAACTACAGTTTTACTCCACGTGGGGACCAACCTCTTCGCTACGTAATCAAACGTCTTCCAGCTGACTTAGAGGAAGATTACGTGAAAGAGGACCTGGTCCTAAAAGGCTACACCGGCGTCCAGGTACGACAGATGATTTCACGTGGGAGGCCTCTGCCAAATTTTCAGGTAAGTCTTGACAGGACCACCGAAAACCAAAAACTTCTACAGGAACGAGAGGTGTGCCATATGATGGTCACCGTGGAGGTCCTGAAAACAAACCAAAACATAACGCAATGTTACAACTGCCAGCAGTTGGGGCACACTTTTAGGAACTGCAATATGACCTCCCGGTGTGTCCTTTGAGGTGACCTCCACCGCCTGGCTGATTGCCCGAAAAAGGCCAAGCAGGGCGTTGTACCCCACTGTGCTAATTGTGGGGAAACGCATCCTGCCAGCTACAGGGGGTGCGAGACGTTTCGCAACGAACGTCACCGCCGTCAACTGGCATCCATAGCCAGGAGCTCTCCCAGTGCTCAGCCAGGGCCAAAACCCATCATACACCCGGCCCTGGTTCAAACAGGTATCTCCTATGCGGGAACTACCGGAGGGCAAAACGCACCAGTGCCACCACAGAATGGTCCCCCTCCACTACCCCAACAGGCGCCCACGGGTGACCTGAGTGGGATAAAAGATATATTAAACATGTTCAGAGACCTAAATTTACCATCATTATTGATGAAGGCGCAGCTTTTCCTGACCAAATTCAAAAGCTGCAGCAGCACTTGGGAGAAAATAGAGACCATCATATGTCTCCTCTCAGCCCTTTTAGAATAAATGGCCCATGTAAGGGGAGGCACAACTTTAACTCGCGCACTACTGTGGAATGCAGATGGCATCCACAGGAAGCAACACGAACTTGAAAACTACCTACGGCGTAACAAAATTGACGTCCCATTCATCTGCGAAACAAAATTAAAGCACGAGCACACTTTTAAGCTCCAGGGGTATCAAATCTTTCGGAACGACAGAATTGGCAGACAAGGGGGAGGGACTGCTATTTTGCTTAGAAATACTATTGCTCATGCTTCTGTTACGTTGCCTGTAATGGCAGCGTTAGAGTGCACAGCACTTAAAACACGTGTTAATAGTCAAACGGTTATGCTGGTAGCACTTTATCGACCCCCTAACTCCCCAGACTTTACACAAGACCTCGAGCAGATCCTCGCTTTAGAGGAGCACGTTATAATTGCAG
Organism: Tenodera sinensis; assembly: GCA_030765045.1. NCBI lineage: Eukaryota > Metazoa > Arthropoda > Insecta > Mantodea > Mantidae > Tenodera > Tenodera sinensis. The sequence continues at coordinate 52,264,885 of CM060963.1, read as the reverse complement.
GAGATTTCAATGCCCGGCACCCCTGGTGGTTTTCACGCCGGGCAAACGCGGCGGGAAATCTCCTGGTTGAATTTATAACTGATAATGATGACATTGAGGGACATCTTCCCCCGGAACCCACTTTTTGGCATCGATCAGGGCACTTTGACGCTGAGATTTTGGACATCGTACTAACAAAAAATGCGACACTGTTAAATAACTTTACTGTTTATCACAGCCTGGACTCCGACCATCTTCCTGTGCATTTCGACATACAGGGTGGCATTTCAGCCAGTGCCTCTGGCCCTCAAAGTAGAGCTGAGACCGACTGGAATAAGTTCACCATTGAAATGCACGGGATGGCGCAACCCAGACTGTCATACTATAGCGAGGCAGACATACATGTCGCCATTGAAAACTTTACTGCCTCGCTACACACAGCCAAGAGAAATGCTACCACATACACCACAAGACCACCCGGTTTTTTGCACGTACCCCGAGGTAGAGCAACTCATTGCGCGGAGACGACGCTTGACAAAACTGTGGCGATACACCCGTCAGCCTGAATATAAAGTGCTAGCAAAATGGCTACGCAACATCATTCGGTAACAAATTAAAATCAATAAAACTGAACAATGGGAAAACAAAATGCTGAGTACCACACATTCGGACTCTTCTTTGTGGAAATTACTCAAGGCTTTCAAAGTTTCCACGAGCGTCAACTCCGCAACTGAGGCGCTGCACACTCAAAGCGGCTTGCACTTCTCCGCAGAGGAGAAAGCCGAGGTCTTCGCTGACTGTCTCCAAGACAGATTCACCGAAAACCCAGTGACCAACTGTGAAATAGAACGGGAGGTCCAGACATGGGTACAAACCTGGGTGGCGCAGAAGGAAGAGCAACAACTACCCACCATAACACCGCAGGAAATTTACAAGCTCATTAGGAAATTGCCTAATGGGAAAGCTGCCGGTCCAGACAAAGTGACTAATGAGGAACTTAAGCATCTCCCGAGAAAAGCTCTGGTGCAACTAACAAAGATATTTAACGCCTGTTTGCAGCAAGGCTATTTCCCCTCTACTTGGAAACGAGCTAAGGTTATCATGCTCCCAAAGCAAGGGAAAAGCACCAGACAACCGCAAAACTACCGTCCCATTAGTCTTTTGTCTACTATTGGTAAACTGCTCGAAAAATGTATCCTTTCTCGACTTCAAAAACAAGTCTCGGCAACACATGAACTCTCAAATTCACAGTTTGGCTTTAGAAAAGGACATTCCACTGAACTACAGCTCCTCAGACTAACTGATGACGTAACAGAGCAATTTAACAATGGGGCTTCAACGTTGGCGCTATTTCTGGACGTAGAAGCTGCATTTGACCGGTGCTGGCACAATGGCCTTATTTATAAACTGCACCACAATTTCCCGGCTCTTCAAAATTATCTATACTTGCTGCACAATTTTCTAGAAAAACGGCAGTTTTACGTCCAAGTGGGCCGCTCCTCCTCACGGGAGCGAGTGATGCGGGCTGGCGTCCCACAAGGGGCAATAATGTACCCTTTTCTGTATATATTATTCACCAATGATTTCCCAGTGGACGCCAGATGCAAGGCAGCCATGTATGCTGACGACACTGCAATATACAACCACCATAGAAATCCACGTTTCGGCCTTGCAGGAATGCAACGTTATGTGAACAACTTCCTCTCATGGCAACATGACTGGAAAATCAAAATTAATCCCGACAAATGCCAGCTGATTCATTTCTCTATGCGGCGTCACACTTTGGCAACGGACCTAACGGTCGGTGGTCAAATATTGCACTGCCGTCAGCAAGTTAAATACTTAGGGGTTACCTTGGACCGCACAATGTGTTGGTCCACCCACATAAAAAATAGCGCCAATAAAGGCAGACAGCGGCTAAAGTTGTGCGCCCCCATCTTCCGTAGTAAACAGTTGCGACTAAAGTCAAAACTTATACTATATAGGTCATTTATTCTCTCGGTGGTCCTGTATGCATGTGTGGCCTGGGCTAATGCCTCCAAAACTGCCCTCAAACAACTCCAAACCCTCCAAAACCTCTCCCTCAGAAAAATCCTCTCTGCTCCACTCCTCACCACCACCCAAACTCTTCACCTCGAAACTCATATCCCGTTCATCCCTCAGGCAATAGACAAAAGAGCAATGGCGGCATGGACGCGCATTAGGAACCACGAAAATGACGTGATCGCTAACATCGGCAAAGGCGAGCCGAAGCACCGCAAACATACTAGGATAAAAATGTTCTAGAAGCGGCTCGGCTCGCCGACTAATGCGCGTCCACGCAACCTCGTCCCTAAGCCACATCCATGTTCCGGCAGAGGCCCTCGCCTCGGAAAATATTCAGGAGCTGCCACCGCGGGACAGTGTATATAGTGTCAAAACTGTAAATAGTGTAGTGCGCTGGGACGCATATTTCTGGTGTGCCCAGTGAAGATGTGTGTGTATGTGTGTACGAGTGTGTGTGTGGGTGAATGTGTGCGTGTATGTGTCTGTATATAATTTGTAAATATGTACATATGTTTATATAACCCAAAGACAAAACAGACAAAAGACAAAAGAAAACTATTCTTCGTGACCTACAGATGGTCACCGTATGGGTTTTTGTATATAGCGAAAACTGTAAAAATGAACAAAGTCAACTGTAAATCAATGTAAATATAGCCTGTAAGCCGGGCCCAATGTACCGGCACCAGGCCAATACTTTTACAATAAATAACTTGAAACTTGTAATGACAGCAATCAAATGGGTTTACATCTGGAATGTTGGATCAACTATTGGATTAATGTCAGAAGTCAACATATAATTCTGGTTTAAAGGTTTAATTTACATAAATTAAAGTATTAATGCACACTATAGTGAAGGAAAGGGAAGATAGTGATCACTGTTAAAAAACTTTTTCGTTACCTTTGCGTAGATTCCTAGTGACGTAAGTTCCACCTTGAAAGAAACCTTCAGAGGTCAAAGAATTTCAGGTTCGTTCTAAAATGTAGGTTTGCCCTCCATTTTATCAAAATTCGGGGTTTAAATATACAATACTCGCTGGCAAAGTAGATTAGTGAAGCATTTGTCAGCGCGCGTCAACTATGCTGACTACGGGAGCATGACATCTGTAAAGTTGCAGGAAATGACCTGCAAGTGTGCAAAAGGAAGTCGCATATCCGAACTCTAATAAATTATGTCCCGAATATCTAAATTCTGTAAGCTTATACTTAATAACAATTTACAAAAATATAATCGCCCTAAAGGAAACATGAGCTAGGCTGCCGTGGACAATTATTGAGATTTTTAAAAATCAACAAGTAGGTTTGATTATATTTTATATCTGTATTAATATATTGTTAAGTTTAAGGATGTAAAAATGCTAGCGGCCTAGTTGATAGATGTAAATACGGTATAATTCAATTACCTGCAATGTCAACATAATCGGAAAGGCCATGAAACCGCACTATTTCTTAAAAATAGCGAAACACAGACATTTGAATGTCTTGCCATTCAACTTGCTGCACCTCCGACAAATCTCTTGAATGAAACATCTGAATATTTCGTGAATCAGATTGGCTGAGAAGGTTGGCTCTTGTGTATAAAGAAACACGCGGTTAAGTGGAAGACGGTGTGTTACGTCATTGCAAGGCGAGAATGTAATAAATTAGATTCGGTTGTTCGGAGATGGGAAAGTAACCTAATTATTTACAGATTCGAATGGAGCAAACCCCATTTTCATTCAACAGGATGTAGACAGCGATGAATCGGTGGTCGCATTGGAAGACATGCAGCGGAAATGTGCGTTAGAGGATGCTGCATCCACCCTTAATGGAAGAGAGATCGTCTGTGACGTATGTCAACTCTGAAACACGTCACGTGGTGATCGCAATAAGGTTTATCACCTTCAGGTAAGCATTCTTTGCTTCCACCTTTACGTCTCTATGTGATTGGCCTGAAAAGCAATGCAGAGACCCAAAGACAAACAAACAAATGAAGTAATCATGTAAAATGAAGGGATGTTTTCAATATAAAAATGACCTTCACTACAATTGGTGCTCAAGGAAGGGGTGCAGTAATACAACATAATTTGGTTTTGTAGCAGAAGTAGCAGCCGTATGTGTCCCTCAACTGGAACCTCACACCACTTTGCGGCTTATAAAGACGTGACCGACAACAATGACTGCGGCAGAACAAAGTGTTTCCAGTCTTTTAGCGAACTTTCTGCTACCAGTTTTTGAGAGTTTCGAAAAAATGCGAATTTTGAGAAAATGTCATGCCACTCATTCTTGTCTATATGAGCGAGGCGAGATGGCAAGAGGTGTGAGTTGTTTTTGTGGAGTTGTGGGTGCTGCGCGAGACTGTGTGTGTGTGTGTGTGTGTGTGTGTGTGTGTGTGTGTGTGTGTGAGCAGTAGCCGTTAAGAGAATTGTGAGCGTATATCATCAACAACATTTTGGGTCATTCCGTCGGAGTCTAGAAGTGAAGCAGTTTCAGTGAGTGTTGAGTGAGCAACAAGAGACAGCGAAGCATGTGTCAAGGTTATGATAGAGCAGAGCAGCTGTGAGTTTCAAAGTCACGACGAATTGTAAATTGTTTCAACGACCATAAAATAGTGTTTTGTGCTTCAGTTATAGAAGAAAAAGTGACAACAGAAAGTAATTTGACTTGGTCACGTGTTACAATATTTATATGAAAGCTTTCATCAGCGATTTGGAGACAAAGGTTGACGTTATTGCTACCAGCGAATAGTAAAAGAAAACCGTCATTAAGATACTGCAGCATGCAAAACCAACGGCCGAGAGTATTAAAATAAAATAAATTAAAGAGCTGTTGTGTTCTTTGGTATATATTTCTACAGTTTTATTATGTAAGGTTGTTTCATAAGTTCGTTCGTTCATCGCTACATTTCATTCATTAAGAACGCCTGGAAGCACACTTCACACGCAGCACAGTTACGACAGAGTAGTTGCCAAAATGTTTGTTTCAGGGAGAAATTCCCAGCTTGAAATCGACTAAACCACTTTTGACATGCTCGATTCGTATCTGCATCTTCGCCGTAGACGGCACAAATTTGCTGCCGGTATTTTGAGGCGGTTTGGCCCTTATGATTGTAAAACAGCTGTTGCATTTAACGTCAGTATCAAGCATACCCTGGGGTATCCAACAGCGAGTCTGGTTGTTGAGCTCTAAGTCATAGGGATGGTTCGGTAACTGTGATAACTTGAGTGTGTAGAGCAAAACGAACGAACTTATGAGACAACCTTGTGTTGTATTTTGTTTTTACGCCAAAATTGGTAGACGATTGTGTAGAAAATCTCGTGTCAATGTAACTTACTTTTTATGTGTTCCACACTGATACAGTATGAAACGTGTTATAGAATTAAAAATAAATAATGGAGTGGTTATGACGTAATTTTACTTTGTTATCTTTGACCAAACAATAAAGCAGAAAACTCATTTTTAAACAGTGCTATTCGAAATTTGATTCCACAATGAAATATTTGTCCCGCAGTGGTTTCCAGAGTAATTAAATTGCATGTTCATTGAAACATTGCCGACAAAATGTAACCCAACTGTAACGAGTTAAAAATGTGTCCGTATTTTAAATTAACAAACGATCTGAGAGCATGTGAAGTGCATGTAATATACCTATATGAAGTTCATCCCCTTTTTGAAATGAAGTGAAGCTCTGCGACTGCTTCAGTTGATCACATGGTGGTGCTGGTGGTGTTTGGGGTGGGAAATAGACATGACTTAACAACTATTAAGGAGTTACCTCTAAAATGCGTTCTTTTTAAAATGTCCCCAATTCTCTTACAACAGGTATGGACATTCTTGATCCCGTGTTTCACCGCGTGCCAGGCGACTTCCATACCTAAACTTCTCGTTTGCTGTTTGCAACACACAAACACTTCTGGAACACTTCTACATACAGTTACGAGATACATTCCACAAACTGACAGGTAAGTGCTGTAAAACCTTACGTTTGGTATTGTTTGTTCATTTTCTCTGAAGGACACATTTTTTAATTATTTAATTTGATAAGAAATTTGATATATTTTGAGTTCTAAACTCAAAATACTTTTAAAGTGCGGTTTTGAGTTTTCATTGTATGAATAATAATTTATAATCATTTGGGTCCGGATTATTAGGCTTTGATATCCTTTTCCTCGAAGTTTAATCAACAAATTTCAAGGGTGTGTGTGTGTGTGTGTGTGTGTGTGTGTGTGTGTGTATGGGTGGGTGGGGGTGTGGGGGTGGGGGTGGGGTGGGGGTGGGTGTGGGTGTTTTTTTTAAGATTCTTTATCGTTCTACATGTTCCATTACAATATGTAATACTACATGTTGGGTTTGCTTACAAAGTAAACTAATAATCATATATTAATTAAGATGAATAAATGTATAGATTTGTACAATTCAATTATTTTTGTTAGATCAATTGCATTTGCATACTGAACATTTTTTTTAAAATAACTTTTAGCAATTTATGCTTTAGTTGGTGGCCATTTTCCTCTTCGTTGAAATAATTTTTTTCAGAATGTTCTTCTTTGTTCCTCTAGATTTCTGCAGTCATATAATATATGGTCTGTTGTTTGCTCTCCTCCATTGCAGGAACAACTTGGGTCATCTGTGATGTGCAACCTATAGTAGTATGATTTGAGTCTTCCGTGTCCTGTCAGTAGTGTTGTAAGGTTTGCCGTTAGATTTATCCTTAACTTCAGTCTGTCTGCTACAGTATGAAAGTATTGCTTTGTTTCCTGACCGTTAGTTGTTTCTTGCCATTGACTTTCCCAATGTTTTAGGCTTTCTTGTCTTAGTGTTCTTCTAACAAAACTTTTTGGAAGTCTATTATAGCTGCATTCCTCTTCGTTTGTAATTGCTCTCTTTGCTAGTCGGTCTGCAATTTCATTACCTTGTGTCCCTATATGTGCTTTGACCCACCAAATTTCTATATTCCAGTTTTGTTTCTCTAAAATTTTTAACACTGTTCTAATTGCTTCTGTTAGGTAACTGTGAATTTTATAGTTATGCAATGATTGTAATGTGACTCTACTGTCCGTGTATATCGCTGCAGTTTTGTTATCTTCTTCAGTTAAGTAAATATTTTCAACAGTTTCTAATGCTTTCAACACTGCAAATTGTTCAGCTTGGTTATTGGAGCACTGTTTGTCTAACTTATATTGTAGCTGATATTTCAGTTTGTTCTGATGATAAATTGCTACTCCAGAACTCTTCTGTTTTACTGCCATCTGTATAAATTTCCAGTGCATACGTTTTATTCTGATTTATTTCTTTTATTATTGGTATGTCGGCTGGATGACACCGTGTGTGTGTGTGTGTGTGTGTGTGTGTGTGTGTGTGTGTGTGTGTGTGTGTGTGTGTGTGTGTGTGTGTGTGTGTGTGTGTGTGTGTGTGTGTGTGTGTGTGTGTGTGTGTGTGTGTGTGTGTGTGTGTGTGTGTGTGTGTGTGTGTGTGTGTGTGTGTGTGTGTGTGTGTGTGTGTGTGTGTGTGTGTGTGTGTGTGTGTGTGTGTGTGTGTGTGTGTGTGTGTGTGTGTGTGTGTGTGTGTGTGTGTGTGTGTGTGTGTGTGTGTGTGTGTGTGTGTGTGTGTGTGTGTGTGTGTGTGTGTGTGTGTGTGTGTGTGTGTGTGTGTGTGTGTGTGTGTGTGTGTGTGTGTGTGTGTGTGTGTGTGTGCGTGCGTGCGTGCGTGCGTGCGTGCGTGCGTGCGTGCGTGCGTGCGTGCGTGCGTGCGTGCGTGCGTGCGTGCGTGCGTGCGTGCGTGCGTGCGTGCGTGCGTGCGTGCGTGCGTGCGTGCGTGCGTGTGTGTGTGTGTGTTCGTTATAAGCTTCCTGAAGCACATGTGAATTATTTCATTGCACTTTAAAAACCAAAATGGGTGTTGATGTCTATAAGAACCTAAATATCTGTTTTTCCTTCTTCAAAGTGAATGTTATTTACCATTGAAACTCAACGTAAAAATACATTTCCTTGAATACTATAAGCACTGGTATGGAGTTGGTTCAGTTTACTACCGTTAAATGCTGCATTTGCATATAACACATTTTTGTGTGCTATTTTCCAGTTGGAAAGTGAAAACTGGTACATAATGATGTTCTAAATATGATCAGCGATGATTCTAGAAAGAAATACCTGAGTTACTGGGAGCTGCATATTCGTTTAAGTGGAGAGGCTCTTGAACGCACTCGTGGTTCTTAGGATATGAAAATCATTAACTCAGATTACAGGAAAATTACCCCTAGAACTTGCTGCATTAACCTCTGTTCCATACGCTCCAGGACATATTCCATTGAAAACACGTTTTCTTAATAGGAGAATAAGTTACTTGAAAATAGAAATCGTTACTCTAGAAAATTAGAAGATATATATTGCGTATGTTTTTATGGATGTGTTTGATAATGTAAACTGAAAAAAAAAAAAACTAATGGTGTCTGCGCGAAGAAAAACCTACAAAACCTATTATACCAGGTGAGTCAGCTGTCCCTTATTCTCGAGTTTTATGCAATCCGCATTTTATTGTCCAACATGAAAACATCGTCCCCATTACTAGGTTCTACCCGCGTATTTAACATGGATGTTAAACACTCGATGAAATTAGTACTAATATAGATGTTATCACATCGCTTTTTAATATATTCGTAATTAAACAGCTGACGTTTGCACTTCTGCAAATGTTCACTTGAACCAGCGAATATTACATCTTAAACGGAATGTTTACCTCACACGTTACTAGATAGCTCAATTGGAACGAGTACAGGACTCCGAAGTAATGTTGTCTGCTATGTACTAATTTTTTTTTTAACCGTGCAATCCTCACAATTTACAAACTATTATTCTAAAAACTGTTATTATATTCATTTTTATTGTTTTATTTATGTTTTATGACATTGTTTGATGTTTCTTTATTGGTGAACTACAATTATGTAGTTGTTTAAACACACCTATAGGTAGGTGCAATTGAAATAAGAATCATTCATACACAGCTGAACACAGAAAGCAAGGAAATTACATTGTCAGAGTTTAACATGGAAGTTAAACTCAATTTTGCACACAATGAATTATTGTGCTATTAAAAATGCAGACAACCAAACACGATTTAAATTATGTCCTAAACCCTCAGGGACTTCATAATTAGATTATTGTGAATTCGGTTTCCAAGTTTTGACGAACATAAACAATATATATTTACAGTGCTGAGACTCGAACCTGTGTCCTTGGGGGTTAAGCGCAGAGGACCCGTCACAAACCAATTCAGCTATTTCGAGACTGGACTGAACACACGTACCACGTCCAATAGTAGGACTTGTATGCCTGGCGCTATGCCATTGCCACCTCGCAAGTTTTCGGGCTTGATTTAGCCTTTTGACAGTTTTAATCACTTACTGGGTGTTTTAATATTATTACTTAAATGGCAAAAGCTGTTATGCATATTAATTGAGATGCACGAGGCGTAGTTCGCGCAAAAATGCAAACAAACTGTTGTTTAATAATGTCTGTTTTGACTGTACCGGTCCATGATGGATGAGGCGTGTCTAAATTTTTCATAAGTTTTAGCAGCCAATCCGTGCTCTAAGTACAAGAAACCGCCATTTTCTTTTTAGCTGACGTTGTTAGTGTACTCATATGATAGGTCCATTTTTTCCGAGCCGTTTACTGCATTACGTTGCTATGTATACTCTAATAAAAAGTTTGTAAAATCGGCTGGAAACCGGAATTCGCTCTCAGTAAACGAGTCGTATGTTTTTGAGGTGTACTTTAGCGAGGAGTACGTTCTGTCCCTTAAACCACTGTTGCTCTCAATTTTGCGCATTCCTCTCTTTAAGAACGTCAAGCAAGACATTTTAGTAAGCGCAAAACTGGACTAAGGCGCACATGCCGTCAGATGGGTGGCCTACCTTCCAAAAAAATAAGGCGCGGCTGAGTCACCTGGTATATTTCGCGGAACGTCTAACTTCCTTAACCTCCCCCACAGACTTCCAAGTTCTGGAAACTGCATAGTTTCAACGTTCCCTTTGGTGGTGGAAGATTGGTCTGAATGGTTGAATAACCTATAAGAAAATCTGCTGAGTAGCAACTATTTATATCCTGTTGAGTCTATTTTTGCTTTCTCTACTGGTAAGTAGGGGAAGTATTGTATTCCACCCAAAAATTCGATGCCGAGATTTCACCGGAAATACATGTTTTGAGGCCCCCTGAATCCAAAAAAAGTTTTTTAGAAAAAGGTCCGTGTGTGTCTGTGTGTCAGTCTGTCAGTCTGTGGATAGCATAACTCAAAAACTAAAAGTTGGTTAAAAACCAAAGTTGGTATTTAAGTTTAATGTCTTTCAAGGATGTGATACGAAGATTTTGAAGAAAATAGCCCCACCCTAAGCTACCCTTTACATGGAAGATTTTTCGAAAATTTTGATTTTCTTGAAAATGGCTCTAACGATTTTTATTAAAATGTCATATGTTTGAGATATTTTGATGAAAAATGAAATGTATATCTTGAATTTTCTGGCTATAGCCCCTGTAGTCGTATTTACTCTGGACGACTTTTGCATAACTGGTAAACCGTTAGAGATAGACCAAATCATACTATACAACAAATGTAGATATTGCTAAAATACACAATTTATGTCTCAATAAATTTTTTTGTAGGGTGAACCATTTCGGAGGTATTCCTTGTTATGTGTGTGAGTTTCGAAAAACTTAGAACTTTCGTGAAATGGGTCATCGTTGTTCATTTTTTTATATGTTAAGCGTGCAAAGACAACAGAATCTCAAAGCTTTAAAACATTTTACTATCGCACAAAGCCTACTGTATTCTAACATTCCCCTTGTACCTACAAGGAAATAAGCAATAAGATAAGCTGTACAAATGTTTATCTCAACTAACACAAAGAAGATATAGGAATAAGAGTTTGTAAGAACGGTTAGTACAAGAGTAGAGAAAGTCATGTGAGTGCAACACATCAGATTTTTTATAATGTTTAGCATTTTCAACTTAGTCATGGCGTCCAATCTGTTATATTGAAGTACAGCTGTATTGCAAATCTTTTTAAACGTTTAGTAATTTATGAAAGGAAATTAGGTTCTTTATAACCTCATGTCGTTAGAACGATTCATTATTAAAATTGGTTGAGTGGTTTTTGAGATTACCTTACGTACACAAATTTTCTCTCTTTGTAACGTTAGTTCCATATATTTCGCTGTGCAAAAAGGGAACTATAATAGGGTTAATGATAGATAAATCTTTTAAAATCTCATCAATCTGGGTTGACTTTAAAACTCTGTCCACGCTGCAGAATACAAAATATAATATAAATTATTTTTAACAGGATTAACCTTTTTGTGTAGTTGGACTATGTCGATCTTTTGTGGTTTACGACTTATGCCCATTTAGTTCAGAATAATCAGGATTTCACATACTGCTCCCAGAAAATTCAAGCTATAGTAGAATTTCAACTACATGCAGTACAATGGGGTTATTCGGTTTACCGTTATATTTTTGTTTTGTTTGTTTGTTTTTATTTGATGTTCTGGAATGAAAATTCCCTTGCGCAGTAAAAATTAACTTGTTTTTTGAACAAAAGTCGTTACATCATTTCCCATGTGAGCACGGCAACAATTATTACATTTTCATGGGGAATTGAAATCGATTTGAGCAAACGTTTGTACTGAATACGAACTACGTTCGCATCTTAAAGTCTAAACATATCAAAATCAATTGGATTGCTAACTTTGTTGTACTTAGAAGAGGAATAGAGCTTTAAGCGATAGTCAAATGTTTTAAAAGTGATATATGATGACTTAGGAATTCCGAAGTATTACAGAATTCTGGCCAACTATAAGGAATATCTCCGAAATGGTTCACTTAACGAAAAAGATAATTTGACATAAATTGTGGGTTCTAATTATATCTACATTTTTGTATAGTAAGATTTGGTCTACTTCTTACGGTTTACCAGTTATGCAATGGTCATGAAGAGTAAAGAGGACTACATGGTCTGTAGCCAGAAAATTCCAGATACACATTTCTTTTGCCATAAAAATATCTTAAACATATAGTATGCTCATCAAAATCGTTAGTCATTTTTGAGATAATGAAAATTTTCCATAAAAACGGTAGTTTAGCGTGGAAGAAGTTTTTGACTGACTTTACGTTTTTTAGTTATGCTGTTCAGACAAACACGGACCTTTTTTTAAAAATGTTCTTTTTGGATTCAGGTTGTCCAAAACGTATATTTAAGGTGAAATCTCCACATCGAATTTTTGGATCGAATACAATACTTCCCTTAGAGAAGTAAAAATTGCAGACCCAAAAGCTTGTATTTTACAGAGGGAATTGCCTAAAGAAGTACAGAAAATTTCCGAATGAGCCATCCACCTTTAAATTCATATTCCTGCAGCTTGAACCATATTTATAGAACAGGAAAAGAAGAAAAAAACACGATCAGTATATTACAATGAGTTCAAAGCCGAATGAGATAGGCCCGCGGTAAAGTGTGCGACTTGCACTCGGGAGGTCGCGCGTTAAAACCCCGTCGAACCGATTACTTCGGTTTTCTGTGGTTTCCGCTTGTCACTAGGCGAATGCTGGAGTGTTCTCTGCTCCATGGATGCGTTTGATTTCACATTCATACCCTTGTTATCTTTCAGATTTAGCTGTTAGTGCGGTCCGTTTCGGCGATGTGGACAGATGGCAGAGATGCATGCGCTCTGTAAAACATTCCCTGGAAGTTGCTGCCCGGGCCGTAACGGTCGCTTCATCGCGTCCTCTCTGTGGGTAGGAAAAAGGCTTTGGTGATGTGCCAGGTGACAATCTAACTGTAGGACTTCCGTGCGTCTCAGTGGTTCCTTCCCTGGTTCCGTCCTCTAATAGGCCTGGCTTTCCTTTCGCCACATCCCTCCACCTAGGGGTTGGTAGCCCGTAATATATCCCCCTTTCGTTCCTTCAATCGTAGTCAGGTTACTTTCCAAAAGGATAGAATCTATGATTCAGTTCGAATTGAATTCCCGTTTCCGTGCAGTATTCAATACGGAATTTCTACTCCTCATAGAAGTTCGTGGTAAATGTTACGAATGGATTACAGAATAAAGATGTATTGCGTCAAGAAGTTGTTCTAAAAAACAGGGTTTAATTTATGGACGTTCTTTAACTCTAGGTTCTACGCGTCACATTCTATATTAGGCGTGAAAGACCGGAATTTACTCGGATGTCTCTCAGGCTTGAGTAGAGTTGCACTCTACCAAAACTACGACTCGGTAGTAGCCTTGGTAGTATTGGTAGACAAAGAAAGAGTACAAAATACAATAAATTAGAAAATTTTAGGGTAAATTCAATGATAAACAAAAACAGTGATCTTCAAAAACATTTACTTTTCCGTTAAGCGGCACTTTATATGCCCTTTCTCAGTTTGGAGAAGTTGAACGCTTCCGGTTTGCAGAGGAATCTAGTAAAACATGTTCAACAAACAACGCAAACGATATGAGGTAAGGCCTGATTGATATGCAACACACCTCACATACAGGTAACGCGGGTATGTTATCAACTGACTAATTCTACTAGGAAAACTACCGTAGTCTACACATACAGCACGGTAGCCTATGATAAGTTTACACCTCTAGTCTTGAAGTTGTTCAACCTCCCATAAATGTACGACACGGGGCAATCCGCTTACTTACGTTCCAAAAGCACTTCCATGCTAAAGAAAAAGTCATCTCCCTTCGCCGGTTTTGAACCCACAATCTCGGGGATCAGAGGTTAGAATGTTATCTCTAGACCAGGCATGTCAAACATCACTCCGAGGGTGTGAAGAGAGGAGTCCACCCCTCCTTAACTGCAGTAGCACGCGCTAATAGAACCGGTTTTGGCTTTGTTTTGCTCGTTTTCCAATTTGAAGGGAGGGAAAATAAGGGAATATGTTCACACCTGGCGAGTGCTGTTTGACACGCCTGCTCTAGACCATTGAGGGCGATAAAAGGTTGTTGTGACTGCTTAAGTGTATTTCAAATCACAAAGTGTCCTGACAATAGTAGTCATATATTGTTGTCGCCTGCCAATGTGTGCCTTATAAGCAAACACACTTACTATTTATACACTGTTTTAAAGATTTTCACGAAGTATCACAAACGACACTGTGGAAGATTTTAATAGACAAAAGCATGCCGCTACGACTAAGTGAAATTATAAGAAGTATCTACACAGATACAAAACAAAAATAAAGGAAACTAGTGACAGTTAATGGTGATGTAAGACAAGGTTCTGTGTTTGTTACCTGGACTTTTTAATTTGTATATTGAGAAAATAGTAACAATTTGGTGAAATACGTTTAATGGAAGAATCAATGTATTAGGAGTAAAGCTGAAAATAATGTTATACGCAGATGATTAGATATTGATGGCCACAAATGAAGATTGGCTGCAGAAAATGCTACACTGTTTAATATGAAATTAAAATATCAGGAAAGAAATAAAAAAAATATGGGATTTAGAGGAATGAATCAGGTTAGATAAAAAATAGTTCCAGACAATACAATATAATTGGCCAGGTATCACTCCTTAAGTATTTAGGATGTGCTGTCTGCTACCAGGGAGAAACTGTCATAGGGCAAATATAAATAAATAGATAGACACACAAGCAGACACAGACAGACACAGACAGACACAGACACACACAGACACACACAGACACAGTCAGACACACATAGACAGACACACACACACATAGACAGACACAAAGAAAGACACGGACACAAAGACACAGACA